>JAWZSL010000003.1:38020278-38634044 GCA_034769285.1 Lutjanus argentimaculatus | reverse complement strand
AACCCTTTTTTTAATGGCTCAGTGCCTCTCTGTCAACTCTACACCTTGAGGCAATTTATTCAAACTTGGTATGAGCGTCCACTTAGACTCAAGGATCAACTGATTACATTTTGTTGATCAAAAGTCAAAAATGTCACAGTGACCTCACTAAACACATTGTAGAGGTGGGTGTGGTTAGCAGTTAGCTGCAGGAGACAGAGAGGCTCATGAGAGTTGTGTCAGGTGAGTTGATGAGCACAGCTGCTGCTGGTTTCCTAATTACACTCTCCTCTTCTTATGCAGTAGTGTGCTGGCCCTCAGATGACTTCTGCTCCCACACCAAGAGGAACTCTGCCTTGGTTTTTGGTTGCTTTTTGAGCTGACCTGTGCTTGACACGTGCCGCAGGAACCGGGCAGCCGCAAGACACACGATTGTTGAGTTATGTTGTAGTCTTGCAAGCAGAAGTCATATAATAAAGTATATTGTCTGAGAGCTGGATCTGTGTGCCTGTGCTGGAAGGAACTCGTGTAGGTAGCGAGACAACTACACACATTTTTGGCCATAACTCAAGAATTCATATGCTAATTACGACAAAATTACACACAAATATCTAATGGGATAAAATGATGTGGTGATGACATTTTATATCCAAACGGTAAAAGGTCAGCTTCACTGTGACATCATAATGTTCAGCTCTCTATCAGTCCTTTGTCATCCTCTGTAAAAGTAGTCTAGTCAAAAGTGAAGACAGCATGTTTCTTAGTGGAGACTACTCACTGGTATCGCACACACATAATGACAACTTCCATTTTGCCAAAAAATACACAATACCTTTTAATTAATTCCTTCAAAGTTACAGGCCAGTAAATTTCTAATTAAATTCCTTCAAATTTGTCACTACATACAGTATGAGTCTGGAGAGACATGAATGTAAACTATAACTTGGCTGGTTGGTGGAAACATACAACTGCGAGGCAGTAATTCTATTTTTTTCACTGCTCTGTTTTATACGACCACTAACGGCTGACTTGTCACTCTTCTTAACCGGCCACTAGGACTGCAAGTGATCAACAACTGCTTCATTTGCAATCTTTTCGTTTCAGTTTGGGACAACATAAATGGAGGTCATGCTAATGGTGGCAAAACTTGACAAATCTCTGCTAGTTGCATCTGGCAGTTGTGGTGGCATTGCAGTAGGTGCTTCACCATCTGTTGCACTCTATGGATTGCACTATTCTACTGTAGTTTACAGGACATGTCACATGATTCAGCACATTTAGACTGGCGTTAAAGCCACCGGTGACTGTGCTTACGCTAAATGTTGAGCATTTTTTTCTACTGTTTAAACCTGGCAATAAAATATGTGTCTTATTTGGGAATAAAATTACTTATTAAATAATGTAGCCTATTTGAACTATTTCAAAAACACAAATGCAAGCTCTCAGAGCATTGTGTTACAAATTATATCCTTTTTTCTGTCCAGCAAAATACAAATGACAAAATACTCAAAAGTAATTAAATATGTATTTTAAATAAATTTAATTGAAATACTGCCTAAAACGTGGTGGGGTTGATTAGTGAATACATCCCTCCTGTTGCTCATATTAATGAAAGGGAGGTGAAATCCGGTGTGACTGCAGCTTTAATCAGCCAAAATAATTAACATCACCTGTGTGCGCTCACCCTGGGTGAGCAGCTTTTGCACAGATTAGAATATTTTCCAGCCTCTGGCGCTAAATGTCGACTTTTTTGTACAGGACCGTGTTTATTATGTCATGAAGACCTCAGTGGAGCTGCTTGTGTAATCTCATCACTCTCATTAATTTTTTATGAGGTAATTTCTCTAATAGGTTAGAGCAGGACAGAGGTCTACAAATGGGCCTGTAATCATGGAAAATATAATTAAGAGCACCTGCTGTTAAAGTAATGTTCAGCACGCAAGAGGATATTAGAGATTTAGAGTTTAGCTGTGCACACAGGAAAACACACATATGCACGTGTGTAAACAGACGCACAGCTTTGCTGCAATGACAGTGGCATTCGTCAGGAGTTTATCTCAGCTGTGGAGGTCAGAGAGGAATTAAAGCATCTCTCCTCACGTTACCCCTCGTAGGTGAACAAATACAGCTGCTCAGGGTTTCACTTGACACAGATTCATACCTGAACATTTACCAGTTTGCCCAAGAGAGATTCTACACTTTGAAAATTAATTTCTTTTTTTTTTTGTGTGACCAAGTTTAATTTCCAAAATTAATTTCTAATTAATTACAACCAAATAGGGTTCTCCGACTTGTCCCCATAGGAGAACCCTTTTTTGGTTCCTAGTAGAACCCTTCATAAAGGTTCCACCTGGAATCCTTTCAGGGGTTTCCACCCAGAACCCTAACATAAAAGGTTATACCGAGAAACATCTGAGAAAGGATCCACCCAGGACCTCCTATGAGAAGTTCTACAGAGAACCCTTCTATGGTGTAATGGGTCAACCCAGTTCTATCCAGAACCCTTTCACCTTCTAAAGGTGCTAATAAGAACCTCAATGACCCCTTTATGTTCCAATGGTTTCATCTAGAGCCCACCCAGGGGGTTCTACCTAAAACCATTTTACATTCTAAGGGTTTAATCTAGAACCCACCCTGGGTGCTCTACTGAGAACCCTTTTATATTTCAAGCCCACCAAGGGGGATCCAAAAATAGTCTTTTTATAAGGCTTTCACCTATAACCCTCTCATCTTCTGAGGGTTCTACAAAGAATCATATTGTTTTCTACAGATGAGACAAAAACAACATGAACATGTAAAATAAATTGATTAAGGGGATTCCAGACACAGCTACATTTAAAAATACCATTTGAAACAGAGGTAAAACATTTGAATATGTGAGGGTGAGGATTTTTGATAAACTCTATCATTCAAAAAAGGGTTCTTCAAAAGCAAATGATTCTGTGTAGTTCCTCAGCCCCTCAGGAATAACCTCTTTGGAACCCTTATTTATTAGAGTCTAGTTCTCGAATACAGATTCATAAAGGCATGTAAAATGTCACACAATCACACACACACACACACACACACACACCACACACAACACACCACACACAGTACACCTCAAACAACACACACACACATTGAAGTACCACACACCGTACATAAGAAGTACAGTAAAAAGTTGTGCTGACACCACAAGTTTGGGGGATTCACACATTTTAGTGCATTTGGTTTTGGCTGTTCATCGTGCAGCTCAGTCCAAAGTGGCAATCCGCCCTCTGAGGGATTAAGAAAGGGCGGACGACACCTGAGTTGGTGTGGAGTGTTGGCTGTCCCAGAATGTGGCGTGACTGAGGAAACTCAAGTGGTTTAGCAGGAAGCCCGGGGGGGTTACACAACTACTCGCAATACTTGGAAACAAGTTCTGCCCCCTCACCCAAAATTTCAGCTTCTTTGCTTTTGGAAAGTTTTTATTTTTATGCTTAAAAAACTTCTGCAGCCTGGACCACCTCAAATAAATCCATGCTGCAGGAAGAAGATCAGGTCCAGACAGTGTGGAGGCCAACAGACGGCAAATGGGGTATTTTAATTTAAGACTGAGATAAAATTAGAGTAAACATTATATATGTGTGTGTGTTTTGCTTCTTTTAAAAATATGAGATGTGGAGGACACAGAAGCCACCATGTTTACATTGACGCAATAGTTTCACATTTTGGGAAATACGTTTATTCGCTGTCTTGACCAGTGTAAGATAAGAGCAATACCTCTCTCTAATCTGCACGCTAAATTTGAAGCTACCAAGGTTGTAGGAGGAAGGAATGCACACCAGTGCTGGAGAGCTGTCGACCATGCAAATGTACAGGTATGGAAGAAGATTGTTGCCCATGAATAGCAACGATGCAAAAAAAAAAAAAAAAGAAAAGAAAAAAGAAAAAAGTTTTAATAATTTACAACAATTTGGGAATATTTTACACTACAGTAAACTTTCAACATACTGTTGAAATTTCAAACTGGGAAATTCTTACTTTCCAGTGCATATTGAACGCCCCATAACACATGAGACCTGCAGGGAGATGAAGAGGGAGATGAGAAAGAGAAGAAGAGTGAATATAACACGGATCAGTCAGTTTTCTCACTGTTACACAATCTCCAGTCTTCAGTGTAAGAGTATTTATACCACACCGACATTTCCATATTGGCATGCTCTGTCTCGCTCTTTCTGCTGCAATCACACTTTTTTTTTTTTATCAGCTGACGATGTGAGCGCTGTTACCTCTCTCAGGAGTGAACGTCACACATTCACATTCATGAATTTTAAACCGATCTGTTCAGTTCAACCTTCACAAAAAATATAAGCATGTTCAGTGAACACTCCTCTTTGAGCATGTTCATGCATTACCCTGGTAGATGTGATATCTGCTGATATCACAAAGTCTGTCATGATATGATTTCAGTTTGATTCAGTTCACGGGTCTGCAATCAATATCACATATCAAATGCCCATTTGCCACAATTGGTTACATTTATGTCAAGTCAGAAAAAGCAACCAAATTTACTAAACATGCCAAACATTTGTGATGCAGACATGCCATGGGCGTTTCAAAATAAAGGCTGACTTTAAAGATGATAATACAGATAGATATTTTTACTTTGCATCGATATATTGGGTCATCGAACAGTGAATCAACATATTGATCTAGATTGATGTACCAATTGACCAGCCAGAGACCAGAACTGGCTGGTCAGCGTCACATGTCCAATTTTGCACCAGTCAAATTCACACACACACTCTGCAGGATGGTCACATGATGCGCGCAGCAACACAGACAGTAACGTCACAGCTACAACAGCGCTGGTAACGGCCACTTAAACTCAGACGCACGCTTCAATGAATTTGGCATTGGCGATAGGTTCCAAGAACAGAGTAAAGAGGAGACAGACAGTCTACAAGGAGACAGAGCAGCTGACTGTGTCGCTGAACAACAGTAAACGTTCTAGCTCTTCTGGCTAACATTAGCCAGCAGCGTACTACTGTTAACAGAATGGCAGTTAAAATCTCACCTCCTGTTCTGGCTGAACAATAAACGCTTCCCCTTCAAACATTTTCTCATCCAGACTTGTTTTGTTCTGCTTCTGTTTTTCTCACTGCAAAGCTTTACTACAGGAAACTTTGATATCATAATATAATAAGGCTTGGCTGTAAACTGGAGCACTTTGGGATAAAATGTAAAAGTTATGTAATAATAAGTGTTTTATTACGAACATCCAATTGACTTTCACATGAAAGAAAAGTTACAAAAACATTTATGTGTATATTCTGTCAATTATAGTTCTTAGAAAGACTGAAAATTGGAATCGGCAGGGCAGACCCTTTAAAACACTGGAATCCACCAAGGAAATTGCAATCAGTGCATCTCTAATTGTTACACTCTAATGCACACCTTCTATTGATATGAAATAGTTGGTTGCTGTGAAAAAGGTCCAGTGGCCACATTACAAAGTGTTCATGCATGCAACATATGGTAGAATAAATAACCTGAACACATCCAATTTGGAGGCCTTTGCTAATCAACATGTGGTTGCTCAGGTGTTAAATCAAATCTACATATATCACGTCAAGACGCAGCACAGAATGTAGATGTATGTCAGCAGCTAGTAATTACTTTCAGTACTGTACTTTTCTTGATCTTGGGTGTCAGTAGAAAGAGTAATGGATAAAGCACAAGCCAAACACATGAGACTCGATTAACAGAACAATGGAAGCTCTTTGCTTCAAAAAAAGAAAGTTAAGAAAAAGAAAAAGCTGACTCATCATTACTTCATCATTTTTAAGGGCTCTTCTTCTCTTGTGCACTGACTGATCAGAGTATCTCTCTCCTTTCTTTATCTCCCCAACTCCATCCCTCCTCCCATCATCCATTCATTGGCTTCCCTCTTTGTATCCACTCCCTCTGTGGATATTCTGACCTTTCAAACAGCTGCTCTACCTCTTACACACACACACACACACACACACACACACACACACACAAACGCCCACGCAAACACACACACTCAAATGCTCAGCCTGTGGCTTGGCATCATCTCGCTGGCATTAGAGAAACAGCTTTCAGTGTCTGTGCTCTCATGCCACACTGTTGACATTTTGAGCTCTGCAAGCTCTTTCTGTTACACACACGCGCACACACACACACACACACACACACACACACACACACACACACACACACACACACATACACACACGCACACACACAGAGTTGTATTCCCCCCTTGTGAGGCCTGGCCTATTTTTGGCCAATTGTGGGGTCCACCCTTTCCAGTGGTTCTACAGCTCTGTAAAAATCAGGTAATATTAAAAAAAATCCTAAACATAAATTTCACTTGAAATTAAGAGAATTCAAAACTTTTTTCTCCACACCAGTTTTTTTAGTTACTTGTGGGGCTCCAGTTCTAGCATTCCTAACTTGTGAGGTCCACTGCCACACACACACATTTGTTTCTAGTTTTTGTATCTCAGCATGGACCAACGTTACTATCTGAAGACATTAATGGCTTAATGGTTTATCACTGCATCAGGGATTTGCAATTTAACTTACATCCTCTACATCCTGGTACTCAAATAATGACCCCCTGATCAACACTTCCCGAGCCATAGAGACTTTTCCTAATAAATTTCTATTTTGTTCTTTCTAGGGTTAATCGTCAGTAATAATTTACACAAAACACTGCGTAAAATAAATCTATGACATGCTTTGTTCTCAATGAGCATGTATTTCTTTATACATAACATCAGTTCCATGAAAATAGTGATGTCAGACTACATCTGTATCAAGAAAAAACAAACAAACAAGAAAACATGCTCTAGGCATGTTGACTGTCACGACCTCACATCAACATTGATTTGAATAGTATAAAATTGTGAGCACTATCCATCCAAGTTTGTGTGTTTGTGTGTGTGTGTGTGTGAAGCACTTTCATTGTATTTTTCTTCCAAAGGCAGAAACCCGATTTTTGATGTCTCTGTGTCTCAGGGCTTCAGGTTCTGCAGTGATGCAGCACTCGCAGTCCGACTTTACTGGAACTTGGTTTGTGACTATGCATTTTCTTAAATGTCTCTCCACTGCAGCACATTGCTCTGGTGTCCAGCTTCTCTTAACTGCAGTTTGTTTACCTAAGTAGGCATAAACAGAACACCACATAGGTCATCTATTGCAGTATTGACTTTGATAAGCCTACCTCTCTTTTTTGTGGACTTACTCTGGTTTTTGGGGGATTCTCTGCGAAGTACATTCTTGCAGGGATGTCACACCGACCTCATCTTCCGACTCTTGTGGTTCTGACATACTAGAACCTTGGTACAAAAAATAGGTTAGAATTTAGTGTATGGCGTATGTGTGTTGTCAAGATTAATGGGAAACACTTATATCGTCATTCTGCTTTGTTCTTTTAAATCTTGTTGGTGCTGTAATGGTGACAGGTGGAGTGTCTGTCTTGATTGTTCTGTCATTCAAAACTGTAATAACCTTGCTATGTACTTGTCTGAATCTTCAGTTACAGGATGCCTAAAGCGAAAATCTGAGAAGAGTGGCTAAAATGTTCGATCGATCAAAATTTGGGGGCCAGCCTGGCAGTGCTAGCAGATAAGTTCAGTGGGAGTCTGTCTCAATGTACCATCTTCTCCAAGCCAAGGTTTCATGGAGGATGGTCTTCGTTCTGCAGGGGACAAGGCTTCATATATCTCCCATTTTGTTAGAGTGGTTGATTATAATGAAACTGAGGCCTCACTGTGGCTCAGAGTGACTCAAGTCCCTTTAGCCTAGTTTTAGTCAAGCAGCAGCACATCCACAGGGACGAAGACAGCATGCCAGCAACCAGACAAACACTGGCACTGGAGTCTAAATGTGTCTCCCCACAACCACCAATGACAGTCATGAAGTCTTAGGAGAGGACAAGGTCATATCTATTTCACTGTGGCTAAGGATTCATCTTGAGAGATTTTATTATTACCAAGATGTTTTATTGGGTTGCCAAACATTCAATTTTTTTGATTGCGCACAATCTGACAAGTGTCTATATTTGTAATGTGCACCTACACACAACATACACAGATGCACACATTGACATTTCCTTGTCTTCTTTAGCTTATTTATCCCTCATCCTTCAGTCCCTCTTTCTCGCCCCATCAATCCATTCATCATCATTTCTTAATCCATCATTTACACACTGAGAATATGACCTAAAACATCCCCATCCATTACATTGTCTGCATAAAGAAACACATGCTCCCCAAGGCGAGAAACACCTTTAACCTGTTCTCACACATGTTCCAGATTTGTCGAACCTCTTGTGTGGTACTCAGGTTGCAGGTTGCACCGTGTGATTAAGAAAACGCTGGTATTCAATGTAATTAACTAGCAGCACCGCTACCTGAACTCAATTAACACACAATTCTCAAGGTACAGAAACTAATAAGCTAAATTATTCACAGACCACACACAACCTCAGGATGAATATAAAGAGCCTCAGTTGAGCTCTTCATTTGGAACAGTGGATCGACATGAAGTAAGTACATCTGAGAGGAAGAGGAAGTTGTATATGACATCAGCTTATATGGTTTATTACTGAAACCCTTGACAGTTTAAACCTCTTGGGTACTCTATCCATGTCACACCTGCTATTACCTGTCTGCCATGCATACGGTAGTTTCCTTAATAGCGAACACTGGTCAGGGTGATCTGGTCAGGTGATCTATAGGATCACAGGTGTAGAAGGGCGTGGCCTGCAGAACAAAGGAAGGTGAATTGTTTGGGAAAAGGACAGGGTTTTAGAGGGACTTAGGTGAGTTATGTGAGCACTTTGCTGTATACAAGAAAGTGGGGGAAAAGACATTTAACCCTTTTGTTTAATGGTTGTGCCTCACCCACTTGGATCTTAAAAGAATTCAGTGAGAGGAGAGAACCATAACCATCGAGCTGACGACTATTGGAGATCAACTCTAGGCCTTTTAGGCAAGACTATAAGCAACGTAGTAACAGAATATTGATCATACTTGATCAACACTGCCTATTTTGACAGTTTGATCAGATTTTTGGAGGGCTTTGTTGGAAACCAGGCCCAAAATGGTGGCCGCCTGGTTGCAATCCTTTTCGAATTACAGGTAAACACAATAAAATATCTTTCAAAAATATTTTAGGGGAGAAATACACACAAATCTTGATTCATAATTGATCAGCACTGTCTAGTTTGACAGACTCACTGAGAATGTTGTCAATTACTAGATATCCCCTCCTAAAGCATACCGCAATTTATCTTCTATTTTACTCTAAATGGACTTATGCTTGACTAAATGAACATCGTGCAGCATAGAAGAAGACCTGAAACTAGTGATTAAAACCATAAACTTACTGAACCGTTCACTGAGAAGTAAGAAGTACGGTCACTTTTCAATAAGGTTCATTCAATCAGACTTATTTTTGAAACCAGCGGAGTCGCCCCCTGCTGGCCAAAGGTACTTCCACATGGCTAACCACATGATCTATGGTTAACATACATTTAATTTTCCATTTAAAATGTTCCTTTGTTACAGACAGGAGGGATTTAAAGGCTTCTAGAATAATCCCCATTTAACCAGAACTTAATAAATTGATCACAGCAGCCGATGGATTTTAACTGTACCTATGCTTAAAACTTTTATGCTGACTGTTATATGTAGATTATAATTATTTTGGGTGGGGCTTTTTATGCCTTTATTTGAGAGTGACTGCTGAGGATATGACAGGAAAGGGGGTAGAGAAAAAGGGGATAACATGCAGCAAATGGGCTGCAGATGGGAGTCGAACCAGCAGCCGCTGCAGACACTAACAGCCTCAGTACATGGGGCGTACGCTCTACCAACTGACCTGTAGGGGCACCCCAGCTGAGTGTTATATGTAGAGCAAAGAGAACATCCAGTATGTGTGTAATGACAACTGTGCTTTTTTAGTTGAACAGGTTTTTGTCAGAATGATAATGAGGGAATCAGTGAGGCACATCATGATAACATCTCCAGAAAACGTTATTTACCAGTAGGTACTGTAACACTCTAACACTGCTCTAATACTGTTTGGAGATAAAATACCTTATTTTTGCTGTACTGAACCACATGAGCTCAAGAGTTGTTTTTCATACTTTGTTGAAGATAGATTAAAGTAGCTCTTCCGCTTTTGCACAACTGAGAAAAGTGCTCATAGAAAATATTTATTCTATGCAAGACTGTAATACTGTCAGTATGACCATAACCGATATCAATATTCTGTGAGAAATTCAGATTACAATAACTGATGAAGATGAGGGAGTCAAAATAAATGCAGTTTTTGTCTGATGTGTAGAAAAAGAAATGGAGCGCGCAGATATAATGCCGATGACAGATTCACAGAAGAGCTGTTTTTAACAGGCTGATTAGTTTTTCTAATGATTAATAAACTTTGACACTGATGTGCAAAAGTGCATGAGTGCATCTTTAATATATGGAATTTGTATCCAGACCCACTTCACATGCGAGCTATGGGACGTTTTTGACAGGTAATCCTGACAAAACCGATAACAAGAGGAGAGAATTAATTATCTGTGACAAGAATAAGAGATCACACCCATCATGCATGAAATCTCCTACCACCCTTCGCCACAGTAATGACGCACATCTGCTGGCTCTCCCCTGTGGTCCTCAGGATCATATACTTCAACAGCAGCAGAGGGAGCAGGGCAGTCATGCTATGTTGTTATTTGGGGCAACACAACTGCTGTGCTGTGCAGCTGGTTCAACCCTGGATGGTGACGTGAGCAGGAGAACCTTGTACAGACCGTGAGGGAGCTCCGGGGCATGTTACCTCAGAGCCTGTCAGGAGCTGATAAGATCAGGAGAGATCAAAGTGTACATCCCCTGCAGCCCAGGTCATCTCACGTTCCTCATGGAACAACTGTTTATTTCTTATTATTTCATAATCTTTATACTATTATTTTAATGTAGCCTTGCTTTTGACACATGCATTGTGATATTAACTCTTTCAGTCACTTTGGCAATGGCAAATTTTGGTTGCTTACTTAGTGGTCCATGGTCTTCAGCAGTATATTTGGAGTAGAACATGAATAGTCATGCATACCATTACCTCAAAAGCCTCACTGGTACCTGACAACACATCTGACATTTCATCTACCATTTTCATAGACTTGCAATGGTTACGCAGGTGTCAGGCACATATGGTGCAGAAAATGTGTGTTTTATTTACATTTAACATGAACATGATCGCCTGGGCCACACCTATGCTACACTTGCGTGCACCTGCTTTACAACTGACATAACAAAATTACCATGTACTGTAGGAGTGGGTGAAGTGTTAAGTGAAGCTACAGTGATCAGGTGTGCTTCACCACTTAGTAACATCTGATGCACCTAACAATTAGATGGCTAGAAAATTTCTAGTGATGTATAACTACAGGCCTCTCAGTGTAACAAGAAATGTTTTTTTTATGTGTTTCTAGGTGTAGTGTCAGACGTTGGTCAAAAGTGCAGCACACCTATCGATTAATATATCAATTAATTGATCAATTAATGTAATATTTTTTATTACTCAATTAATATAACAATTAATTTACCTAGAATAAATATCAAAAACTTTCAACATCCATCCATCCATCCATCTTCAACCGCTTATCCAAAATTGGGTTGCAGAGGTAACAATTCCAGCAGGGGACCCCAGACATCCCTCTCCCCGGCTACATTAGCCAGCTCTGACTGGGGGATCCCGAAGCATTCCCAGGCCAGGGCAAAGATATAATCCCTCCACCTAGTCCTCGGTCTGCCCCGTGGCCTCCTCCCAGCTGGACGTGCCTGGAACACCTCCCAAGGGAGGCGACCATGTGGCATCCTTACAAGATGCCCGAACAACCTCAACTGGCTCCTTTCTACGCAAAGGAGCAGCGGCTCTACTCATGGAGTTCCTCACGGGTGACTGAACTTCTCACCCTATCCCTAAGGGAAGTGCCAGCCACCCTCCCGAGAAAACCCATTTCGGCCGCTTGTATCCACAGTCTTGTTCTTTCAATCATGACCCGCCCTTCATGACCACAGGTGAGAGTAAGATTGACCAGTAGATCAAGAGCTTATCTAAAAACTTGTCTTATTAATATTCCAATATTATATTCAATCATAATCCAGAAAAACAGATGCATAAAGTGCATTAGAATAATGATAATGGTGGCATATTTTAAAGTTCGTCTAAATTCCAGCCTATTTAATAGACTCCATGAAAGATGTCAGATAAGAAAATTACCAGACTTCAAATTCAGAAGTACCAGTGCATTACTCTTTCCCTCAACTGAACAATCAGTATTTTTATAGTACTTAACTTAAAACTTCATCTGGTCATGACATGGATTTATTTCATGCAGGCAAGATAATCACTGGCAGTGCATTTTTGCATCAGTGTAGAACGAGGAAACAGAAAGAACAAAGCGGCTGAATAACACCATTAGATGATGCCTGTTGTAAAGTTAACAGCGGTGCAGACATCACTTTTAACACGAGGGCAATGGAGAACCATTTAGAAAATCAATCTTAAGTGACTTCTACCAACAGAAACACGTGTTGATAGTCTTCATATATCATGCTTGGGTGCTTACAGGAAGCAAACAGGATGGTGCTGTCTCACTCCTGCTGCAGGAGGACAGATTCGCTCGCTGCTTCGCTTCCAGCGCTCATGCAGAGCAGTTGTCCTGCTGTGTTAAGACATGTCCAGTTTGTGGAGCTTAAAGAGAGCCACACTGTTGCATCTGATGATTGTGGAGAGGCTTGCTCTCTGCAGCTTGTTCTCCAGGTGAATCCATGCTCTGACCAAGCCAGCAGTTCATAGCAACATGTCAACACACGTTATCCAAATCGACGTATTTCCGTCATTGATGACGTCAATTACATTGACGAAACCCGCCAGCCCTAAATAATAGTAATTAAAAAACCCACAGACACATTAGTTTAACCTGCTTTCTCAGTTCACTTAAATTTGGTGAACATAAATAGCAGGTTAAATTTATTACAGGGAGTATGATCAGTTTATATTGGTGTGCCTAATGAAATCATCAGAGGCGGCTGAACTACATGTGAGGTTAACTCCACCATGTTAGGAGGCTCAGGGATGACTCATACACTGATATGAGGAGGGAAAATCGACCTGTGGTGTGTGTGTGTGAGCGTGTGTGTGCGTTATCTAAGGACCGTTGGTAAAACAATACACATCTGTCATCGGATGTGTGCAGTGAAGCTGAGCTCAGAAATGACTCTCTCTGTCTGTGTGTGTCTGTGTGTGTGTGTGTGTGTGTGTGTATAGTGTGTGTGCAGTTTGCTGTCATCTGCCACTGCCTGTCACTGGCCTGGAGTTAAACTGAATGATGTGTTTTGTGTATGTACGATGTGTGTGTGTGTGTGTAGAGCTCGAGGAGGGATGAGAGCACACTGTCCGTTAAAATTACTGTTGTTGGGCCTGGTCTCACTTTGTAATATTACACACATACACACACACACACACACACACACACACAGAGTCAGAGTCGCCAGAGGCTACAAAGACTGTCTTTAACGTCAAAGACAGCTGTCTGCCAAAGTGACCAATCAGCCTGCGGCGTTGAGGCGAGACAGGCCAATTGGATGACAAAGACAGAGAGGGAGAGAGATTCAGAGAGAGCTATTAGAGCAAACCCACAGGGATAAAAGCCAATCAGAATCGATATGAGCGTCCAACTAGCCAATGGGTTGACAGTTAATTATGAAACACTGGCAGCCAGAAGGACAGACAGACACATGGCATTGATTTTACCGCCAATCAATTTCCTTTTAAATACCACTTTCATGCTCACTGCTTAGATTTTATCCATTTGGGACAATAAATCGTCAAGAGCACAGCAGTAAACATGCTTATATTGAAATAATTAATCAGATGTCAACTTTGGACACTGACTTCAGTGCAGTAATCGTATTTGTTTGTTAAAATAGGCAGAGGGATTTGCCTCAGAGTTAGTGCTTTCACACCAGCTCAAATAAATCAAGCACTTATTCCCCCCAAAAGTAAACAACTAAAGAAATAATTATGACTTTTCTATTTAGGCCGGTGGTAGCTGTGGGGCAGGCACCAAAAGCTGCTGAAATAACCTGCACAGAATTAACTCCTCAAATGCATTTATTCAGCTACAAATTCAATAAATACTGATTTGTTTTGTTAAAATGAACCTGTCTATAAAATAAGCTGCATGCTAATTACTTTTACAAAGACACAGAAATTCTTCTTGCATAAAAAAGAATAGCTGTCATGGCTGCAGTGATCTGTTATGTGTAGGTAGGATAGTTTAGTCAGCTTTGTAATAATTATGAAGTGCAATGACGAGGTCAGATAGCACTAATGAGGTTTTAAAGGAGACCCAAACAGATGATTATGTGACAACTCTGTTGCTATGGAAAAGTTATGAACACTATATAGTTTGGTCATATTTTGTAATACTGAATACATGACCTCAGCATCCTCAATAGATGCAACAAATCTATAATTAATATTTTTCAGCACAACGTTGCCAGTAAATAATAAACCCTAACGAGGTTTCTGTCAAGGTGAAAAATCCTCTGAAATAAAAACATGTAAACAAGAAAAGCATGAATAAAGAGAAAAGATATTCAAAGTCTAATCAAGCCTTAATCTCATACTAGCATTCATTCAGATGAAAGGATTCCCCCTGGTTGGTTTTGTCCTGTGACGATTCCAATAATGTTAATTCAAACAATCTTGCAATTATGAAGCCACAGATGGCTGGAATATGTAGACAATATGGTCCGTTTGTTCTGCACTGAAGTTCAGCTTTAAAGCAGATCTGTCAAGACTTTCTATTTATTTATTTTGTTTTTTGACAGCAGCCATGAGGGAAATCTTACCATGGAAGTGCTCAAACTGAAACAAAACTTATGACCTAATGAAAATCCTACTGATCATCTGAGAGCCAGATCGCAATAAATCAGGCATTGGGCAAGTTATTGAAATGTATTAATTAGTTACAGATACTAATTTACCAATTACTTAATATAAGAGTAATTAGTTACTAAGGAAAAGTAACTTTTGTGTTAAATATGCACTTCAATTCTCTTATTAGTGCACATATAGCTATATTTCAGTGTAGCTATATTATTCAAATGTAGTTATATTATTGTAGTGACAACTGTTGATTTTTTAATCTATCATTGTACCCATTATCACTAATAGGAGTTATTAATACTCCTGACCACCAGAGGGCAGCAATGACTGGAGTCTTTGCCAAATGAATTTTGCTGATAGTTTAGACAGACGCTGGATATTTGATGAACGGTTGTCTGAACTTACCGGTTGTTTCCACTGGGGACGGCACATCTGCACCATGGTTTTGATCCGTCTTTCACACCGCTACATGCCCTGACCAACAGCGTTTCAGCAGCTGAGCATTTTGCCTTCCTGATTATGTTCACTTTACTCAGACTTCATTGCTTTTTGTGCTTCCACCATGGATAAGTAGGCTACATAGTTAAATAGTTTATTTTCTGTCTGTCTTTGTGATCGTGAATGTACACCGGGTCTTTTATTTACTGGCAACAATCAGCTCTGGCTGACGTGCTGCTGCCACAATGCTACACATTAGTGCCTGGTGGAATCAGGCTGTTACGTCACCATAAAGTCAGGTGACATTAAAACACAGGTTACTGGAAAATCCAGGGAATAGGCTGCTTTTATCTTATATGTCTGCTATGCTCTGCAGTTGTCCACTGTTTTTAAGTAAGATAAAAGTAATGAGTAACAAGCCCACTTAAATTTCAGTATTGTGACTGTATCATTAATTTTAAATGGTAATAAGATAGATGTCTAGTTACTACCAAAAGCAGTGGAAATGAAGCTATAGCAAGAGTTCGGTCAGGAAGACTATCCTTTTGCATGCTTACGCTTATAGTTAACTTATCATTCATCATGCTCACTCATAATCTCTTTGCCGTCATTGTTTGGGGCTGTCTATTGTGTTATCTCATCACCTGGTCACATCTGTCCAATAGCACAGCGACACACCTTCATTGTTGACCTATCATCTTTCTGTAGTCTTTTTAAATAAGTTTTTTTCACCTCCCCATCACCACGCAGTCTTTGCAGATTTATCAGCTTCATCATCCTCCCAGTCTCAGCAGAGTCCTCAACCACCACCACCTCCAGTGTCTGGACTCCATGGGGGGATTTAGCTCTGTCACTGCTCAGGGCAGACACCTTTCAACTATAAATCTCCCCATAGCGTCCAATCGCCAAAGACTTTCTGTCAAGACTTTCTCACACATCATCTGTTATAATAAACTTTATCTTTATTTCATTCACTTGTCTCTCCTGGTTGAATTATAGTAATGTGTAATCCCCCCCCCCTCGAACTGCACATCAAATGACAACCCATCTGACAAAATTACCCTAATTCAAAAATCGAGTCGAGGGCAAACAGTTTGGGGCTGAGATAGGACAGAACCTGTACAGTGTCTGCTCAGTTTAACTAATGAAAACAGAGAGATAAATTCAATCTCCTGACCAACCACTCAAAAATTCTGTCTGTTGTTAGAAAAGTGAGACACGTTTCTCCAAAGCTCTTCGACCATCTAACAAGTAGTTCTGGTGAAGTAAACCGTCATTTTTTGGAAGTTGGAGCAACAAGGAAAGAAATTTAGTTTAGTTTGATTGACTATGACATCTTTGTTTTATCATCAGACTTTCCTCAGAAGGGATTCCTTAAAACAAAATCCTCTCAGATCAGGGTCTGTGGTCTAGTGTGCATCTCTTGTTGGGGTTCTTCACATGAAAAAGTTTTGGAACCCCTGTTCTCAGACATGTGTCAGGTGAAACTTGTCTGTAAAATCTATTCTAAAGCTAACAGTGCATTTTCCCCACTGCATCAAACAGGACTTAATCAGAACGTTTGCATGTAAGTCCAAGATAGTCACTCCCAATATGACTTTAGGGGCATGTTTCATTTTGGAAATTTTAGGGTACCACTGCAATTCTACAAAGAGGACATTTGGGAGGTTAAGAGAACATTCCCGTGTGGTTCCCTGTTCATATCATATGAGAGTGTTTCATTGAGGACTTAATTAGAACTTTCACATAAGGGTCTAAGTGGGTCATATAATGAGGAGAATGGATTTTCAGAAAAAAAAAAAAAAACTGTAATAGCGGAAAAAGACGTCATATCCAACCTAGTGAATAAGTGAGGATGAATCCTCTCGGGGGATTGGTTCAGACATGGGAGACATTAATTTCGCTGACCTCGGTGACTTCCATTCTATAGAAGGAAGTCAAATACGAGGCCCATCCTCAGGAGATAACAGTCTAATTGAAAACCAGATGGATCTTTTGACCTTTCTAGTTAATTATACATTGACGCTGTAGATTATTCTCTCACAGACTGGGCCAGGACCTAAAATTGGGTGGTGAGAAAATTAAATTGGGCTGCAGAAGCATTCTGGGGATGGTTTGGACGGAGAGAAATTTTCATTTTGTGTTGAATTTCTTATGCTGCCAAGTCCTCCTGAATCCCTGCGGTGTTAACATACTATAGCTTGTTAGTGTGTGATCACAGTCCAGAAACTAGGCTAAAACTTTCAGCAATAACACCTCTGAGTTCAGTTGAAAACCATATGTCTCTTGGCTGAAATATGCAAGAAAAAGTTTCACTTAATTCTTTGTGTTAAGCCAACAGAACTACACCTGCGTTAACCCTTTCCAGCCGCAGACAAAATGCAGTGCATCATGCTGTATGCTATCAGTTCAGTAATACAGAGTAATATCCTGTCATCATAGGGACATAATGCTGTACTTAAGAATTTAACTTTTAAGTGAAAAATTTATACCATGTAGAAGGGGATGTTCTGGGGACCTTGCATAAGGTTCCCTAAAAGTTCTCTAAAGGTGATGAGCAGAACCTTTACAGAACAGAACACAACTTTTGGTTATGAAAGTGCTGCACTTCAAAGTTGACTTCAGAAGGATGTTCCATTTTGCTTATTTTATAGTCCCAGTGCAACGTTACAATCAGGACAATTGGCACATTAAGAGAACGAATGTTCGTCCATATTTGATCAGCACCGCCTAGTTTCAGTTTGATTTACGTTTCAGGAGGCTCCATTTCCAAGCAGGGTGGCCGTCTGGTCACAATATATCTTGTTTTACTGCTAAACGCCACACCAAACTAAGGTTCTGGTCTGTTCAGATGCTGCTGAAAGAATAAATGTGTGCCGCATTTGTACAGCATTTGTACTGCAAACAGGAAACAGATTACAGTCCCATGATGTGAAGGTGCGCTTCCTGCATTAATTAAGGCTTCAGTGGCAAAGATAGTTATTAAAATCCGTCAGTAATGCAGCCTGTGAGGAAAAAGATGTCACCTTTTCCTCATTTTCATCATTTTCAGCCCACCTCTGTTTTCCAACAGTGCCACTCATCCCTCTGCACACCATGTGCCAGTTATAGTGTGAGCATTGGGGATCTTTCTGTAACAGTCCTGGCATGTCTAAATAGAGCCATGACTAACATTTACGCAACACCTTAGTCTGTATGAGAAAATTGGTATTAACAGATAGATGAAGCAAGCAGAATAATATATTCCTGAAAATGTCCTTATTAACCTCTACAGCTAAACACATGCTAAATGTCATTTGTACATCAGTATTGAAGCAACTGCAGTGTAAAAGTTAAAAATTAAAGTACATTTCCATAAATGTTGACCCCAAACCTACATCTGCATCTGATTTTAACTCTTTTAACTCTGACTGAAACCACAAAGCAGTCTCTCCCCAGAGGCCTGCAGCCACATGGTCACATGGTGAGTGAAGGTTAAATACATTTACATCTTATACAAGAATGACTCCCCTGGGAAGTCGGAGGTTAATTTCCTCACTATAGACCACCCTAATAGCAGCTGCTAATAGACAGAGAGCATTACTCATTTCCTTCCTGGACACAGATTTCCTCTAGAGAATCCAACTTCATTACCAACTTCCACTGTTCCACTGCTGTTCCATAAGCAGGGGATGAACTTTTCATAAGGTCCTTAGAATTGATTGCTTTTCTTATTGACCTCTGCAGTTTAATTGTACATACCAATGACTCACTGTGTATGTCTCTGGCAGTATGGTGCAGAATATTAATGTTAAATGGGTGCATTTATTCCATATCTCATTGCACTTGTGTCTAATCTCCATATTGTACTCAGGAATTGACTTTGAAAATGAATTTCACCCCAGTGTGGTAAAACTTAAAGGACTTTGGGGTATTTATTTCATGAATTTAATTTTAAAAATAAGATATATTTGTAACACTTTATATCAAGGTGCCTGTAATCATAAATGTTTGGTTTAGGGTTAACAGGAGCATAATAAAGGAAAAATTAAGCTAAATAAGCATTTTTCACACTTTAGATCTAGCACCCCCAAAATGCATTCGTTAACAGGAAATAAGTGCACAATAAAGGTTTAATTAACCTTAATAAGCATTGTTAGATCCTGCAACCCCAAAATGCATTAGTTAACAATAAATAAGTGTATAATAAAGGATTACTTAAAGTTAATAAGCATTTTATAAGGGCCTTATTACCCATTAACCAAAACTTATCACTGGCACCATAATATAAAATGTTACCGATGCATCTCTCGGCTAAAAACTAAAGCAAAACAAGAACCAGCTCAGGCAGTATCCTGCGTGCAGGTGGAGAGGAGGGAGTCTGCAGCAGTGACATGAATGTTCAGCAGAGTGTGGGCTGTCAGATTATAAAGGGCACTTCATTGAGTTGTTTGAGTATGATTGATGATCATAAAGGTCAGCTGATTGATCAGCCGATGAGCTGTCAGATGGTGGGCTGATCAGCTGGTGGTGTGTACGACTTCAGCGCTACACCTGATCTGATGCTTCCAATCTGACTGATTAGAAGGTGCCAGTATTTTGACCAGAGCTTATGTATATCACTACCAAACCATCACAGGAACCACACCATGCCCTAAGTAAATGGAGCATTTACTTAGCTGGAGTAGTTTTCAAAGTTTTCAGCTTCGATGCGAGTGCCATTAGATCAATCACTATAACTTGTAAAAAGACTGGAATGTCATTTCTGTCTCAATCCCACTTACTGCATGATTCTGGGTTTAAGTATGGGGCATCTATAGGGACAATCAGTGCAACAATAGAACAAAATGCTTAATCCATAAATGTCTTTAGAGTGGTTCTGTTAAGAATCAGTGGGTAATTTGCACTGGGATTTTCAGCCACACCAGCAGCATGGCTCTCGGAACGCAATGTCCACCACTGAAACATCTCAACAACTAGTGCACAGATTGCCATTAAATTTGGTAGCCTACACACATCATTATCCCCAGATGATCAATTCTGCTATTACTTTGCTCTACTCTATTTTGGTTATCCTCTGATTTTTGATATAGGCCTATACATTTATTGTTTCCAGACAATTAATTCCAACGTGTTTGGTAATCCCCTGACACCTGGTCAAAATGTTACTGTCTCCATAATCTCTGTAAGCAGATATCTGCATATGAATTCACGTTCTGCAGGCAATGGAAAAGATTTGGGTATTTGAAGGCATTCTAGTTTCTTTTTGTAGTCTGAGTGGTATTGACCAATTGTGTTTATGCGGGCCTTGATTTCATGTAGGTAAACAGTCCATGTGGAAAGCAAAAGAGGCAGAAAACGGCGGCCAAAATGCAATCGTGGAATCCGTAGGCCATGGTCTGACATAGGGTTGGGTGATTGGATGAACATTACTTATCGATGATGTAGTGAACTCACTGATCATGGTGAACATCATACCTGCTAAACATTAGCATGTTAACATTGTTATTTTAAGCATGTTAGCATGCTGATATGAGCATTTAGCCTAGAGCTTAGAACTAATTAGTAAATGTTAGTATGTTTACACACAAAACCAAGACTATAACCGAGAATTTAAGATGCAAACTAAGAAAAAAAACAAGACTACTTTGTATTTTCGGTTCATTGGCAAATAGCATGCTAACAAACTAAACTAAAACTACTGTAATTAACATGTAATGTCATGGTTTGGGGTTATTCCTGTTTTATTTTAGTCCTTGTCTTCCTTTTTGTTTCTGTGACTTTACTTCTTGACTTTGCATTTGTTTTATGGATTTGTTTGTGTTCTACTTTTGCCGTCTTTGGATTTGTTTGCCTTTTTGGATTCAAGTCCATGGAAAATCCTTCTGTTATTAAAATACATTTTGGCATTTCATTCTTGGGTCCGGCATCTTGTTTTATTTGACACATACACATACATGAGAGACACATACATACATGAGAGTAAATAAAACAGGAAAATAACCAATAAAAAAAAACAACAAATAAATAAACAAAAAACTGACAGATTAAACATACTTGCTAATTTCAGCATGTAAACTTGTTATCCTGAACATGTTAGACATGCTGATCAGTAGCATTCTAGCTTCAAGGCACCACTGTGCTTAGTACGGCTGTGCAGAACAGCTAGAATGGCTTAGTTTTATTTTATTTCTACTAGAAACTACACTTATGAGGTAATTGTAAGCACTACAGATGTCACTGGTAAGCAATTCTAGGAACTTTCCCAGAAAGTAAGTGATAAGTATTAGTATCAACTCTTCTGTTTGTCTCTTGGGATATTTCCAGGAAACCTAAATGTTATGAGTGTGCTTATTGCACATTTATAGCCATGGTTTGACAAACTGTTACTTTTCTATTCTGAGACCTGTCTAAGCGCTGTCTATGAGAAATCATGCTCACCATGACACATTCATACACCTATATAAAGATGCACAGGCATAATTATACCCCAGACTGCTGGACTGAATTAATTACCTCTAATAAATATGTGGGCAGCAGTGTAAGTTTGTGCTCCATGTGTGTGTGTGTGTGTGTGTGTGTGTGTGTGTGTGTGTGCGTTGTTGCAAATCCTTTGCCATGTCCATCTGTCATGCTTCCAATCCAACAAGGTAATACTGCCGTGAGATCCTCTAGCGGCTACAATTCTCATTTTCCCTCTAATGACGCCATTTTTCTCCTCACCCCTCCGTCTCTCCTCCTCAACCCCTCCCCTCTCCTCCAAAACACTTAAACAGCAGGAAGGTATTCATCTAGCACACTTTTAAATGACGGACAGAGAATGTTAAACACGTCTCGCTGCACTCGTCTTCTTCTCTCCTTTTTCATCTTGCGGTGATTGACACCGGAAGCTGTCTCTCTCGAGGCTTCATCATGTTGTCTTTTCTCCTCCTCCTCTTGGTCTCCTTCATTTCTGGTGGTTTACACAGAAAGCTTTCCTATAGTCCTCCCTGTTTTCTTTACATTTCCTCGGCCTCCTCCTTCTTATTTCTGATGATTGACACTTGAAAAGCCATAGCTGTTTAAAGAGTTTTTCTCTCCCTGCACTAAAGGGCTCTCTAAGTAATGAAAATGAATGTAAATGTGTGCGCATGTGTGCGAGAGACGTCCATTTGTACAAGGAATTGAGGAGAAAGAAGATGTAAATTATTCGAGAGCGAGAATCACTCTGAATGACTCCCATTGAAGTCTGCTGGAGTGGTTTTGTTCTCATAATAAGGAGGCTGTTGTGAATCACAGGTACATGATGAGGTTTTGGTAATATGAATTAAAGAGTGACTGCTGCCAAATGATTCCATTCAAAACCCAGCAGGAATTTGAAATAGGAGAGGAGAAAGAATGCAGCAGGTCATGCAAATAAATGCTAAAAAGTCAGCATCTATTTCATTTCTTATTCTGTTTCTCACAAATAATGAGATAAGCTTTATTTTCCAACATTTTCTCCGCCTTGTAATACATCCTTCAAGAAAGGGAAAACAGCTTTATTTGCTGTCTGTCTCTCCATCTGCATTATTGTTACACTCTAATCTTTATCTTTCCCTGCCCCTGCCCCTGTCAGTTTCTATTTTTACCCCCGTCAAAGACCAAAGGAAGATGACAAGAGGTACTTTCATTAGGGGGAGAGTCAACAAGTTTGAGAGGTGCTGTCTGAAAATCCCAATTACAAGTTTTGCAGCTCGCTGAAGTTTTTTTTTTTTAATCTGGCTTGTTTTTGTGGCATCATTGTCACACCAGTCCTCAGTGCAAAATCTCTGACTCTTAGACAGATGTGCCAAGCTGCTACTTGACATGTACATCTTGCAATATAAGTCCCGTGGATCAGTATCTCAAGGCGTTATGTTCATATTGGATGAACTGTTGAAGTATGGGACTATGAATATATGTAATTAGAAAGACTACACAGCTGGAAATCACATAAGTGATGCCATGACTTCCTTCTTCCAAAAGCTAATGTTAGCCGCTGAAGCTACGATGCTAAGATTCTTTCTCTTCATGGCTGATAAAAGGACAAGGAGTCACTGGATAAAACAATCGCTTCAGGTAAGAAATATTGGTGTTGATGACGTATGTTGTGAGAGATGTAGTCGTCACTATCCTAATCTAAGAATCACAATATTAAAGTAATGCAACCAAATTATTTTTTGTTACTTTTGGATTACCTCAATACCAAATATAGTTAAATTGCTTAACGTTTTAAGTTGTTGTTTATTAATTGTTTGTCCAGCTAGTACTTCCTTTGTTTTGCACAAATACATGGTTAGATTAATAGTTCAATTAATATTTTTTCCAGTGGTAGCAACATTGAGGATTAGGTAGCTAACTGGATTTCCATGTACTAAAGTTAGCAACTGGTCCTACCTGTAACATTAAATGTTCCGTTAAATTAGATGTCCAGTCTAGGATGATGACAGTAGGCTCGTAGCCTCGCCTGTAGAGTAGACGAGATCAGGCAGCCGCAGCAGGAGGTGGTGACAAAAAGCTGCGGTCAAGTCAGGCAGTTCCCAGGAGACTTCAGAGAGGGAGAGACACTAACATCCTGTTAGATCACCTGTATGTTACCTGTAGTTTGCAGACCATGGTTATAGCTTAAGAACTAAAGTGTGGTCTTAACCACTGATTGAAGTTGAAATAGAAGAGATCCTTGCCTTGCCTTGTAAAGCACTTTGTAACTGTTCATTTGATAGGTCATATATATAAACTTTATTATTATTATCAGTCGCAAAATTTATGTTGTGCAGTGAAGTTTTAATCTGTTAACAAGCATATAACTAATATATCTAGTGTTAAATGTTACAGTTACTCAGAAAATTAGTATTTTATACAACACGTGGTGTTTGTTGTCAAAATTAAGAGCCAATCGGAGCCTGCCAGCTCATCGATCAGACGACAGCCGGGCATTTGCAGTGGTGGAGAGCAAGTGCGGCGCCTGGCTCTAAAAACTGCCGCCGCCTCGATCTCGTGAGGTTATCGTTGCCCATGTGTGCATGACGTCAGAGTAAGCTGGCATCAAGTCGGACACAAATCTAACCAGCACACATTGTGCAGCGATCGCCACTGATCGATTCTGTGCAGGCCTGGCTCATCTGAACGCACCTACTATTTTCACAGCTGACTGTCACTGTGATGTTGTTCCTCTTTTCAGCTTTAAAGACAAAATAATGTTGAGACTTCCTCCCAGTTAAAGGATTTTTTTCACTAGAGGCCATGATAATGAATTGGCAACTGTAAGATTAACTGGTTTCACTCAGACCACTCGGGAAGTGTGGTAGTGTGGATGCACTGCACATGGTGGTGTCATGGCCATGGCAGTGCTTCCTGTTATCTCCCAGGGTTTTCCTCTGTTTTCCCTCTCCCCCCTGTGTCTCCTGTCTGTCTTTTTCTGCCTTTGTCTAGCGGGCATCTGGCTCTGCTCCATCCTCACCTGGCAGGAATCATCTCATCACCACTCCCAGTCAGCTCACTTGCAACTTGTCAGTCCTCCACTCTATCAACCCTGATTTCCACACTCCTTCCACCTCCATTCCCCTTTCACACCTGCAATAAACACCCTTTAATATTCACCACCCCTGAGTTGTGTCTCATCTGTGTCATGCATTTGGGTTTTTTTGTATCCTGATTACACAATCCTGTTACATGCAATCCGCTACTCCCCAAGCGTGGTGGTTTCACATAAAACTAAACTACAGCAAACATATGTGTACATATGTGTATTTCATGACACAGTTCAAACAGGATCAAATTATTTGTCTCTCACCATAGACTGCTGTTCATATTTTTTCCAAAGTTAGGTCCCATGGAGCACACTGGAAGGTTCGGTTGGGTATCGTTTGGATGTTAACGATTCTGATTCCAATTCCACTTATCGAGTTCATGTTTTAACAGATTTCAATTCAGATTTCTCCTGCTTTCTACACAGCAGAGTTGTGAGAAACGCTATTTACCATGGATCAATTTTAGCAGCGGAAACACTAAGCCAAGGTAGCATTAGCTAGATAACAACGGTGGTCTCTTTTCTTGTTTCTTGAATATTTTGTAGTTTACTGAGGCTACTTTACTGTAATGATAGAGTATCCAATACTTTTTAGTATTTTGTATTTTGCAGCATTTCAGTCCCTCCATGAAGTTGCGGTGTTGCGATTGTAACAATTCACGCAAATTCAACCAATCCCCATTAATTCTGTGCAACCTTGCAATTTTGTCAAAACTCTGCTGCTTTATGCAAATTTGACCATTGATCGTTGTAGCTTCCCGCGAGTTCCACCAATCAGAGCAGTCCTCCGTGCAAACATCACACTGGTATATCTCAGTGAACCAACTCAGTATTTTGTTTTATTATTCACTATTTTTTTGCACTGATGTATTTATTTTGTCACAGGAAGACATGCATGCGTTAGGCTCAGACCAGCCAGGTTGATATAAGGCAGGTATTTGATTCTGTTTATCGATTCCTACACAAATCTAACTCACACTAGTTTCAGATTAATCCATGTACTTCAAAGTAAAATTTAAAAAAAATGAAACGGTTCTTGATCCCTGACCCTAGCTAGTTTCAAGGCAGAAAATAACCATAACCACAGTCACTCCTCAGTCTTAATTAAACTGCAGTTGCCATGCGCAAATAAAAAAAAGCTAAACTTTTTCTAAGTTTGGAATTGAACATAATCCAGGGTTTTTCAAAATCATTCAACATTAATGAGCTTGTCTGTGAAATAAGGGTCTGCAGGCTTAGTGTCTAATTTTGTGAATGGTGTCCTTTTAATTTTTCATCAAATGTGAATTTATTTTTATCTCCCCACTAATTAGGGGTCCGTACAGTGAATAGTAAAATTTTAGTGACTTATACCCACCACTCTCAACTTATTAATTCATTTTTAACTATAAATTTAAGTTACCATGAACTTTTTTCTCCTTTCATGACAGCTCACCTGTCGCCTCTCTCTTGCTGTGGTTACATAGTTGAATCCCCTGACCCTCTCCAATGCACTTTTGCAACTTGTAAAGACTCAAAACTTTTGGAATCCCTGATTAAAACAGTTAAATAGTTTTCTGAATCAACATCACCAGAGGTCTCTGTTCTGGCTGCAGGGTTAGAGGATTCTCCAGCTAAGAAAACTACAAAATGCAGGTCTAACATGCCAAAGACAATGAGAAACACTAGCCAAGTGAATCGCAGTGCACCATTAATACACAGACTCACGTAAAAAACAGATGAATCTGCAGAGGTGAGACAACATGAGAAGACAAACTGAAACAGTAAAAAACAAAACATATCTTAACCAAGTCTGGTTTGCAGTTTGGCCTACATTAGCGTCTCCTGGCTAACATGCTTGACAGTACGATACTGTTAACATTAATGACACAGGAGCGAACCACCTGATCGTCCAATCAGAGAGCTTTCTGTGAGCTTGTGCTTTCATCTTATCAATAGTAAATAATTACAGCAATGCCAACAATGAAAACTCAGTGTAAAACAGACAGATAACAATTTATAAATCAATAAAATAAAATTAAGAAAATGCAAAAGAGATTGCATTTAGAGCTACATTTCTGCAGCAAATCTTCTTTAAGCTATGTAATTAAATAAATAAATAACACTGTGATAAAAATGATCTCCTTTTCATACGGCCCGCTGTGATACAGTTGATAATTAACGGGTGGAAGTGTTATGTTTTTATATTTAACGAGACAGACAGGATGTCTTCCTTAACGCCTACTTGTATATACGGTAAAGGAGTGTGGCAGTGAGGCTACGATTGTGATGGGATTAAGAAAAGTCTAACAAGGAGATGTGAACATTTTATTCACGCTAGAGATTCACTGATCAAAGTTTTCTAGCACAGGAGGCAGCTTTACAACCGCTCCTCACCTGATACACCGTGACTTGCCTGATTCACTGTAGTTAGGAGAGAAAGAGGTTACAGTAAATTAAACTCTGTAAAATAAAACGCTTTTATTCCCACTTCACTAATAGACACCCACTCACTGAATAATGAAAGACTAAACTAGACTGGAGTCTAAAAATATGGATGTTTTTTTTCCCAGTTTGCCTGTCTTGTGTTATTATGCGACTCTTTTCTCTCAATCAAGGGCAATAACTTTTCACAGAGGTAGAAAATCCAATTTGGCAAAAGGTTTTTTTCTTGCATGAGTTAAGCCGCACCCATTTACAGTTCCCCTGAATTACATTTAGATCTGTTATCAAAGTTCATGTATTTCCCTCTCATGAGAATGTTGTAAACTTTTTGAAAAAAAAACAAAAAAAACCCACAACTTTTCTATTACCCTCTAAGTGATTACTGTCCAACAATAATAGGCACGAGTTTCCAAGCCATGCGCCTGTCTTTTGCTCCCTTTCTCCTTCTTTATCAGTCTTCTCCTCTCCTCCCTTCTTCTCTTTTCGAGTACGGACACATGTGACGGACCATCAACCGTCTGAA
Source organism: Lutjanus argentimaculatus (assembly GCA_034769285.1). Taxonomy (NCBI): domain Eukaryota; kingdom Metazoa; phylum Chordata; class Actinopteri; order Lutjaniformes; family Lutjanidae; genus Lutjanus; species Lutjanus argentimaculatus. The sequence goes on along the minus strand of JAWZSL010000003.1, from coordinate 38,606,202 downwards.
AACTTCTTGTTCTTCTCTCCTTCATTCCAGACATCTTTGATCGGTATAAGTCCTCCAGGACACGTAGCCTCACCTCTTATCTTGTTTCCATTGTGTGAACGCAGCCCATCTCTCTCCCTCTGTGTGAACGGTGTCCCTTTCTAGTTTCCCTCTATGTGAATGGTGTCCTTAGGTTTTTGTGTGTTATGTGTGTTTGCGTATCCCTTTTCCTGCTTTTGTGGTAGAGAGGAGGTCACGTGGCACAGGATCTGTTTTAGCAGCACTTAAAGTTCCCCAGCATCTTCCTGTTCCCAACCTTACTGGATTGTTCATGTATGTTTGCAGTCTGTCTAATGTTGTCATTTGTGTAGTTTTTCCTCATCTAAATCAAGGATCGTTTTAAGGAAAATTTGTGGGCCATATAAAAAAAACCTGATATGACTTCTTCAGCCAGCAGACATCAAAACCTCAACAAAGTGATATTAAATTGAATGCAAGTCTGGACAGAATTAAATAGAAAAACGATGGTAACAAATATCTGTCATCCAGAGTTAATCATAAACAATATAGTCATTGATTAATCCATACTGGCACCGGAAAGCACGGCCACTGTGTCTGCAGTAAGTCTGCTGCCTATAATTTGAAGAATGTGTTACAGTTACAATCAAACACAACTCCGAACCTGAACCACAGCAACCCTTCTAAACCTGTGATCTCAGCACCACACATCACGCACAAAACACCGTGTTACAGGTGGTGCAAAACCCACACACGCTAATAGCAATCTCTGCAATCACAGTCTAATGCAATAAAACAAATGCAAAAGTTTCATTACCTGAGTGAATCAAGGCAAATGCGTATAAATGCCAACCCCAAATTAGGCAGTCTTTAGGCCAATCAGTAAACAAAAGCTGTAGCGTGAATACACATCATTCCCATTTCATCAAGTTCTAATCAGCTGCCTCCACGATAATGAATGTAACAAAAGAATAAACAAGGACTGATTCCTTCCCCATTGGATATGGGCAAAGTACTCTGTATTATTTTCCATACAAAACTGTCAGTGTATCTCATGGTGGTGAGTTCAGTGCTTGAAAAGAACAAAATAAAAATGATTGAGGTCATGCAGATAATTTACTCTTTTAGTACTGTCATCAAAGTGAGCTACATGCACTGGTCTTGCACCTTCAGTTACAACTTTAAAACTATAATATGTAACATTTCTGCATTAACATGTCTAAAAATGGTAGACATATGTTGAGTTGTGAACTTACATTATGCCAAATGTTTCAAGTGTTCCAAATGCAGAGAAACCCAGAATTTATTTATTCATCTGGCGTAGTCAGGTTATTGTCATGTGAATTAATGCAAAATCACAAAAAACCCTTAACATTGGGACACTCAGTGTAAAAGCCACAACAGGAATTCTCTCTTTAATCTCTGAATCATCATACTGCACTATGAAGAAAAACATATTTAAAAAAAAAAACTCTGCAAAGAAATGACTTCACTCATTATCCCAATAATCCAGCTATAACACTCTGTACACATCACAGGTAGTAATGAAACTTACACCGACTGTAGATTTATTCAACCTAAATTTGACCTAATCAGTCATCCTAATGTTGGGTTTCCATAAAAGTGACAGCGTCATTTGGACTCATTTATGGGATCAAATTTACTGTAATCACATCTCACCTTCGGTGGCTCCAGGCAAAAGCAGTGGAGCAGCAACTAAATCAAGGTCAATAGGAAATACTGTGTTAAATTAAGGTCAGAGGGAGGGCATTTTTATATTCAGTCTACGCTCTGATATTCTCAGATAGGAAACACTTTGCTCATTTACATATACTGTAGTAAAAGCGCTGCGGTTGCATTCTCAGGTGCTCTGGTAACAATGGGGGGGTAATTTTTCATTTCCATACCATCTCCATATGATTATCACAACCTACATCTAGCATGTCAGAGCCATGGAGAAAGAAGTCAGTAAAATACTCTGATGCTGTAGCAGAAATCCCCAACCAGGCTCTATTCAAGGTTACACATGATTAGAAATATTTCTGTCTTTAAATGTTCATAAATTACTTATAATAAGTTTATATAGTTCAGAAAGAATGTTGATGAAACCCATTTACTTAGAAATGGAGAGTGTGTTCATGGAGGACAATTTCTCTTGAATTAACATGATGGCACCACCTCAGAAATGCCCTGTTGCACAATAGAGATCATCACTCAGCTCCATCATCTCCTGGACCAAAGCGGCGGTGAAGCAAGTGAAATAGAGGCGGTGCACTGATGCAGAAATTGAGGTAATGCTCAATGCAAAACAAATGGGCTTCTATTCTGTTGGAGAAACAGTGGCACTGGAGCCTCACTCAGACGGACATAAAGCAGGTTATAGCTGTGCACAGGAGTGGGTCAGTGTCACAGAACATGTCATAAAAGTTGTCAGACTACACAAGAGAAGGCAGAGGTATTCATCATTTTGTTGTGACTGGATGTTGTCCAGTATGCAAGTGTCTCTGCATACAGTAATGTTTAAGTTTAAATAGCACAGAGTAAACTAGAAGAGTGCACTCAGTGGCATGAGGATGTTACAGAGGGCCACAGTGCACACTTATGACAGGCCCTGACAAAAGATAATAAGAAATTACGCCTTTAATTTAACCGAATAGAGTATATTTTTAGTTTTATAGTTTGTGTAGAATCAGCGTATTGTTTTGATATAGATTGTGACTATTTTGCAATAACAGCAACAACAAAAAAAGAAAGCCATGACTGAGATGTGCTTGCCTTGTAAGGGCATATTTACAGCAAACAGCGCTGTAATCTCAGCTGTTCTTTGAAAACAGCCACATTTCTGAGGTTGTACTCTGGTACACATGCATGTTGCAAGTGCACATATGAATGCGCCTGGTGCCTTCAAGCGAGAATAAATAATAATAAAAGTTCTTACAGATAATATTTAGCCTGAGACAAAAGAAATGGAATGAATATTCACTATTGCAATGTTTTTTTAAATTACTCTCCACCATCAAACAATAAAATTGTAATGCACACTAGACAGCAGGAATACACAGCATTGTGTTTATTAAAAGCAAGTCATATGAAATTTTAATGTGTGTATAAAAACACAGCCTCAGGTCAAGCAACCACAACATCTACTATGTTCATATTTTTATTTTTTTTTTTCATGAAGCTGGGCCCTTCTTCTTTTACACCTTAATTTGTATTAAACAAATGAATCAGTTCTTCAAAAAATTCAGCAAGTACGGTTCAAGCTCAGGGATGGATCAATACCAGCTGTCTGTGACCCGATGTCAAACTCATGTTGTTTAAGTGTCTATTTTGTGGGTCAACATGTTAAACGTGCCATTAGCATGTTGCTTGGCTAAGACGACTAGCAGGCTGGGGCAATGTTGAACTAATGTAATATTGAAGAACTCTGTGTGAAGATTAAGCCTCATTTAAGGACAACTGAATAACGAGAATAGTAGGTCGGATGCCAGTAGCTGTTTTTTATGTTGGATTTGTGTAAATTCATACTGCCGCACTAACATTAGCTCAGCTAGCCCTGAAGGTAACGATAAAGCTTTGTGTGGAAAAACTGCAGGAACTCATTTGTTTGGTGGGACCTCAATCTACAGGGAAATATAAATTAATAGGGAAAAAAACAGTTGCACCAAACATTACAATATTCAGAGCTTTGCTTGGATGTTACACTTCAAGCAAAGGTTGTCTTTCATTTCTTTTTATCACAATATTACAGTGGCTAAACATGCAAATAGGGAAAACACAAGCAAATTAAAAAAAACAAAACAAAACAACAACAACAACAACAAAAAAAAACATCTTTGCCAATTTGACAATAAAATGAGACTTCCACAGCATTAGCCAGGTATTGAACCACTGACTTGAATTTCACTAAAAGCAAGGATAGACATGAATTAATCACTGACTCAAGGTCATTTTAGAGTTTTATCTGGGTGTGTTTTCCTAATGGAATTTACACTTTTCTATCTAACCTACGCTGTTCTGTGAGGCCTGATTCATCTCTGCTTTCACAACACAGCAGTAAATTTCATATCTGCCTGATAAAACACGCGTGTAGACCTCTACTGCTAATGGACATATCTGAGCTCTATTTCCTCTGCCCACAGCAACATGATCCAACTGTTGCTTTGTCCGTGCTAATAGAGTTTTCCATCAAGGCCTGATGGGGGGATTATGGAGGCTCAGAGTTCACCAGGTGTGGCATGTTTTTTTTTTTTTTTTTTTTTTCACAATGTTGGATGAGAAACCAGAAGCTTAAATGTGTTTTTTTTAAAGCTGTACGGGCTCAAGGTTATTCAATAAACTTCGCCCTTCATCATCAGCCTGCTCAACCACATAAACCTTTACATGAGTACTAACAGAGTTTCTGTCTGCCGGCCAGGGTTCGGTTTGTTTTCTGCCAATGCTACTCTTGTTGAAGTGACATCATTGGACTATCCTGCTGTTAATGTGGCACCACCCTCTCTGTCATGGCTACGACCAGTTATTAACTTTTTTTTGCATCATTCCTTCAGGCATCAGTTCGCCAGTTACGAACTCTCTCTGCCATCTCAAAGCCTGGCTTTCGCTACTTTCCCTGGTGCTCACATTAAGCAGAGTGGGCCTCGCTGGGGCTCATTGTGGGTCAGCGGCATGCCCACTGGATGCCAACTTGAGGGCACACTTTAAATACCGCAACTAAAAAAACAACAAAACATATAACAGCCACCAAACATCACTGTAGAAAAAAATGCAGCAGCTCTGAGATGCACAATATCTAGATTATCCTTACTATTTTTCTGAGTTCATATAACCAAAATAAGCCTTTTGAAAGCCATTATATGTAACATATCTGCATTAAAATGTCTAGAAATGTTAGACGTGTTATATTTTGTTTAGTTGTGTACTTACAACTCAACTTCTGTGGGGCAACCCAAAGAAAAATGTAATTTATACAAGGTAACAGTGCATTTTCTACGAGCCATTAGTTATAGTTATACTAGCCATAACTTCTGGGAAAACACAGGATGTATGAGAAAGGAAGTACCTTGTACCTTGTACTTTGTCTCACTGAGTCATGTCAGGTTTTCATCTGTGAAAGACAACGCTCATGCTTCAGATGCCATCAAACAACATGTTTTGTTACTGTTTTAATGAGACAGAGACCCCCAGTGGTAGAAATACATGTTGCAAGTTTAAAATAACAACAACCTCCGAGCTAGCAACCTACACACTGAAAATGGTAGCTGGGTTGCTAATGGCACAAACGAGTTTTTTCCCGTAAAGCAGAGTGATGTGGAGACTAATCCAAGCCTGAGGCCTTTAAAAGAATTCTGCGAAAACCTGTTTTCCCGTTCAGTGAAATACACTGAATATATTTGTCACTGCTGAATGACACGGTGTACTTTCTGAAACTCGCAATGCCACTGTGAGCAATATTTGACATCTAATAAAGTTCTGTTGCTGTTAGATGTCTTGCAACAAGGTGTAAATAGTAGTAATACCCCAATAAGGCTGAGAAGTAGATGAATTTGTTTAGGAACGCTCTCTCACTCTCTATCTGCCTCCTTGTCCTCCTGTCTCTTACTGTACTTACAGGTTTTCACACTCAGAATCCTTTTCAGCATCACTGCTCTTCACCTCCATATCAAAGCCAGCAATGGCAGTTAATTTGTCTCAGTGGTGGAATAGATTACGTTCACCATCGGCCTCTGTAGCCGTGATCTCCCTCTCCGAGCAGATACGTGGCAGCAGAATGACAGACTACATGATGAAATCAGCATAAAAGTGGACCTGCCAAGTTCGCAGGCTTATTGTATTGTTACAGGGCGGATGAGACTGACAGAAATAAGGGAAGAAAGAGGCAGAGACACAGAGACTGAGAGCAAAATGGAGAGTGGAAAGGACACAGAGCGATGGTGATGGGGAGTGTTGGCCACTGGGACTAATTAAACTGCCATTGTTGGCTTTGACACAGAGGGAAGAGGAATGATATGGAAAATGATTGAGTGGTGCTGGAGTTTGCAACTTCTGGGTGAGTTCAGTCATAGATGTCCTCCACCCTCAGTCTATCCTGTTTTATGAGCACCATGGTAGCCATTACACATTATTACCTTTACTTTTATTTAAAAGAAGCACCTACCACGGTACTCATCTTACCAGTCTAAAGCAGTCATGCCCAAACTCCCATCTTTGGAGGGCTAAAACAAACTAAATGGTGGGCTTCAGGTCAAAAGCAAACTCCTGTTGTATTGAAAGATGCAAAATGGAATTTGGATCCCACGTTCCCTTAATTGACTGACTTCCTGCTCAATTAAAAAAAAACAAATAATTAATTTGGATGTAAGAACTTTCTAATCACCAGTGTTTTGATTAGTGACTGTTTTTTCTCTGTACCTGCAGAGGATTACAATTACATTTTTATGACTAGTTACTCCCCAGCACTACTAGTTGGTAAGCCTTGTTTTAGCTACATCTTGATGACTTGCAGCCCTTACTGGCCAGCGAAGAGGTGGGAGGAGTCAGAAGTCACAATAGGTTTATATATATAAGTTTTATATTCGGATTTTCAAGGTTTTAAAAACACCAATAAACATGAGGGGTCCTTGAACACACAGTCATAAACGTGCACAGAAAGTATTAGGCTTATGGGTCGAGCAGTATGTGAGATTAGTTGCAGACACCACACACACGCACACGACCCACTGCATGATGGCCTGGTGAAGATAATTAGGGATCCTACATATTTAAAGAGCATTTTACCTCCCGAAAAAAACCCCCAGCATAAATAATGATTTATGTTCTATTTCTTAAAATGAATTTTCAATTTTTTTCACGAGATACATCTGCCGGGGCCAAATTGAATCTTACGCCAGCCCGTCTTTGGCCCGCGGGCCCCACTTTGAGCAGTCCTGGTCTGAAGCCTGATTTGAGCAGGGTTTGTTTTACAGGGGGTGGTCGGGTATTTGCAATTATTTCCACAGTATCTCTTGCTTTAAAATGATCAAGCAATTTTCTGTGGAAAATAAAATTCCTAGTTAGCCTTTATATACTTTCCTGCTTTCATATCATTTGGTATAAAAAGATGCCAGAAAATTAATCTAATTTAGCATTTAACCAACACACATGAAAAATAAACAAAAACAAAATATATTTCTTTTTTTGGCCTTTAGGACTACTAATAGAAGTTTTTTGTGATTGGATACTCTGTAGGATGACATCATCACTACCAAAACCTTCATAAATCACAGTTATCATGGTTAAGAGTAAACTCATGTAATTTTGGTGCCTAACAAAACTGCGACAGTGTCACAACATTAATCAAGTGACGACGAAGTGACGATGTTTCTTGTACTCTCCAACGATCATATGTCTTTTTGGGAGTCATTTGTATAACACCTGTTGTGTTTTTTATGTATGATATACAAAATACAAAAGTGTGTAAGACTTGTTAGACATGACTCAGTGTCTTTACTATCAACACATCTACCACATACACGAACAAAAAAACATTTACTTTTCACTTTCAAAGAGAAACTTCCGTGGAGCTGGGAGATAAGAAACAGTGGTTCCTATGAGTCACAGCACCCAAAGCCACAGAAGAGATTATACAACTGTAGCCACAAGTTGTAGAAAACTGAACTTCATGTGTATCACTTGAGTGTCCCCATAAGTTCCAGGCATTGAAGTGCCTGTTTAGAGTACAACTTTAAGGAGCTACATGTAAGAATTTTTGTTTAAAACATCCAAAATGAACTAAAATTATTCAGAGAATGGCTGTCTAACAGCAAAGTAAAGCCTGCATACCAACTGACATGGATCTTTTCTGATTGGTTTGTGATTTGTAACAAATCTCGAGCACAACCAAGCTCCATTTCAAACCCAACACAGGAAAGTGTACAAAAATTTAGATGACAATATTTCAAATTTGGATTAAATCTGATTTGTAATACTTTTTATATGCTCAGTATTATGTACAAGAAGACCCTAAATGACATGATTAGAAGACAGTCGTGGATTTGGGTTTACAGAGGCTTTAAAACCACTAAAGTGCCCAGTTAATATTACATCAAAACATGTTTTTGTGATGAGGAAGGAAAGTTTGTACTAAAGAGAGACAGAGTGGGAGAGATCACAGGTGGGTTGAACAATGTCTTCTACTGTTAAATCCTACTATTATTGCATACATTCATCCTCACATTTTATTCAAACTCAGCATTCCAGGGAGCTATTTTACCCACCACCCAGTGATTTTTAATTTCCTATTAAGTGAGGCACCGTAGGAATGGTACAGGTAAGTCCTCACACTTGTCTTTATATTACTTTTATGTTACAGCTCCCAAATTAGCCATTACGCTGAAAGTTTCCCCTCCCGTGAACAGTCAGGACACCAAATGGTATTAATGTCCAATGATCTTTTATCCATAAAATTAAACTCGTGTCGACACTGGTAAGGAAACTTATTTTCTATATTAACTTATGATCTTCCTGCTCAGTGAGAGACAGAATTAATCTGGGGAGATTAAGATAATCTTTTTTTTTTTTTCTTTTTTTTTTTTTGTTTGATACATCAAGTCAATCTGATGCTTCAAGGAGGGAATGATTTATAGTTAAGAATATAACTGATACAGAATCTGCACTGTGTTTTTGCTATCTTAAAGTCGTTGGTGGAGACAAGTCATTAAATATCTGTGAAAGTCAGATAATCACCCAGCATGCTACCTATTTAGTACAGAAAACAAAAACAGTCAGTCTCACAATATGATTAGCGCATTAGTACAGTGTAAATTACATTGCAGTGGATATAACTAATCCCTTAAGAGACCATACTAATTAAGGCATTTTGTTGTTTGTGCTATGGATTCCTTTATCTCATAAAACACACAAAAAAGTCATTGTTTGTGTTATCATATGGTCTCAGACTGTTAACCCATATGAGATTCAGATAATTACCATATAATGGCTTATACCATATCTCATTATTTCACACAATCGCCCAATTAGAAAGCCAAAGATTGGAAAGACAGGCTAAATTAAAACCAGTAATCCCAGTGGAATGCTGGGATTAAACCAGGGAGCAATTATTATTTCCATTATCAAGTCTGTAACAAGGTCAGTGACCGGATAACTGTGGAGATAAAATGTGTGTCTGTGAGAGAGAGAGAGAGAGAGAGAGAGGAGAGAGGAGAGAGAGAGAGAGGAGAGAGAGAGAGAGAGAGAGAGAGTGGAGAGAGAGAGTGGTGAAAATATAGAGAAAAAACAAGCAGTGAGAGTTTTACAAGTTCTGCAGACTCCAGTGTTAACATGTGATTTAATCTTGAGAGTAATTGATTGCACTACATGGATCCAGCCTGCCTCAGGTCAGACCGCTGTGTGTAAAGTCTTTGTTCTTAGAAAGCTGAAAAATGCAGGGTTGTCTCGAAGGAAACAAGGTAAGCCAAGACTCTCAAATAAAATAAATAAAAAAGCAGTCAAAATAGTGAGTTGGAGCCATAGACAGTATATTAAATAGCATGAAATCCTATTTAGTATGCTAGTTGTTTCCCCTCCCCCCTTCAGACTTTAGGGAGCACCGCAGGAAGCGGAGGACATGCACAACAATGTAAACTGACAATAACAAGCAACAACGCGTCCTACACTGTAAGATGATCAGCTGTTTATAACTGTCAGTTGTCTGTCTATGTAAAACCAAGCCCATCATCCTGAAAGCAAAAGCCTACTGCTCCTGAAATAACATGCTCTGGCCGATGAGTTTAGTGGCTGCCTTTCTCACTGCCTGCCAAACTCCATAACATTTTGGTCAATTTAACAGTTATAAACATCTACGCCTTCTACAGAATTATTAATGATTTCTGGCAACTGTAAACAGACACCTATTCATTCAGCTAAAATTCGGCATTAATTTGAACTCTAATTAACCTGGAATGGGCAATCAAAAACAGTTTTTCCGGCCTGGAATAGAAATAGATGACATATCAATCATTTTACGATGTTACAGTAAGTATATTACAGATTTATCCTTTAATTCTCAGTTAAAAATGGGCAAAGATTTGGAGCGTGGGTGGTGCTAAGATGGGCTGAATGAAGCAGTTACCTAGTGGAAGCAACCCTGTGACGGCACCCACCTGTCACTGAAATAGCCACTCCCTTAATTGTGTATAACTTTAAGTCTTAATATAATATTATAATTTATAAGGTATCTTAAAGCGATATTCCACCCTAGATGATAATCCACTCATACTCACCCCTATGCCGATGTGAAGATGGGTGAAGATGTTGTATATCTCGCGATGTTTTCACACGTGCATCCATTAAGAAATATACGAAGTCTCGTGATACATCGATGCCATGTTTACATGCTACCTGGAGGGCTACAGTTGACATTTCGGCTAAAGATATTTTGTGTTTGTTTTGTGTTCTTATACATGACTTGACTTGACATTTTATCCGCTGGTCACCATTCACTGCCATTGTACTGGATTTGGCTGCAACCCTGTTTTTCTGCTGAAACTCCAGGTGTTAGGATTGCACTTGTGTTTTTCCTTTCCTCCTGTCCCCCCCCCCCCCCCCCCCCCCCCCCTTCTGTCAGTAGGAGCAGGCAAGGCGTGGCTTCATCTACTCACCTGCAGGCAGTCAGCAATCATCTACTCACCTGCACGCATTCTGCAATCACCCTGGAGTATATAGATTGGCTCTTCCCTTCAGTCGTCGCCAGTTCGTTGCAAACCCTTCGTGGTAATGTTCTCGGCCCCGGTCTTGCACCAGACTTGTATGTGATTTTTTTTTCCTTGTTGTATGTTCTTGGCTCCTGACTCCGATCTCCTTTGTTGCAGCCATCATACTCTGCCGCTGACCTGCCTCGCCTGCACTGCCTTCACCTGCTGCACTCCAGCCTCAACCTGCAAACTCCTCAGACTGTTGCTGCACCCGTCCAACTCCGACATCCAACCTGGTAGATTCACCTGTGTCCTTCCCTCCTGTCCTCCCGCCCTCTGTCAAAGTACGAACAATGTTATGTTGCGCTTTCTCAGCAACCACAAAATTTTGAACACTCACTTTAGATGGGTTTTTTTTTAGCACAAAAAGAAATTGTGCAGTAATTGGACAATTTAGTTAAATCTATGATGATGAAATCTCACTGCAGACTCATTGGATCACAGTCAGTTTTGGACAAATGAAGATATTTTCTGTAAAACATCTGGTGCCCATGAAATCCAGGGATTTGTTGCATCTTGTGCTATGTTTTGAAGTGATCAAATACTGAACAAGTCACCATCATCACTGTGTCTCTCACAAGTTCGCACACAAACACAACATTCATAATGAGGCTGGAAAGGTGGGTGCAGCGATGATTTTTATTAGTGTTGATTTCTCATTATCCTCTCAGTGGATGAAGTGACCTGCTCACCTTCAGCATGGGAGTCACAGAGACATGTTTGTGTGCAGACATGATATTATATATATAAGAAATGAGTGTGTATAGGTACATGTGTGCAGGATACTTGGTTGTGACAGGTTACACAATTCATATGCGTATACATGTATCATAAGCACATATAGGTATTATAGAAAAACAAGCACAGGAAACGACCAGACTGGTGGAAAAAGAGATGAACATATAAGCCAACTAAAACATCACATGGTGTATGAAGTCGAGCCAAGACAGGGATCTTGTCTGACATGTCGATTTGCCATGGTGCATTAAGGTTTTTTTTCTGGTTTTCCATCATCCTCTGTTCCTCTGCTTTCCTTTGAAGTTTTGTTCAATAGCTCTTCAGTCTGTGAGTTAACACCTTGACCTCATATGTGGACTGTAACTCATTAACATTTCTCTTTCTTTCTTTTATTTCTCTTCCTGGTGAGACAGCCAGCCTCAGTTAAAGTGGTTGACCATCAAACCTCCCGAGATGACACACAACCAAGTCAGCACCAAGCCCAAATGCCAGAGGGTAAGAGTATAAGAATATACATAGAGTATAAGAGGTGATGGTGCACCTTGATGCAGATGAAAATACAGTGTAAGAATTTACGGCGCACTTAAACATAGATGAAAATACAGTAAGCTATAACAGGTGATAGCACACCTTCACACAGACAACATTATTCATGGTTACAACTCGTGCTCACTATTTCATCTTTCTGACAAAAACAAAACAAAACAGTTTTTGGAAACTTTGCCTCTTCTTTCTTGTCTCTTTTTTTCAGTTTTTGCTTTTGAAATCAGCTTTTGTGTTTCTACTCCACTGTTGGTCACTTACTTGCTGACTTAATATTTTCCTGGCTAACTTTCCTGTGTTCATTTTCCCTTGCAGTAGTATTGTGCATGTCCATAATTGCAATAACCCAAAATTCCACGCAGGCACACTTTGTACATTTTTGAACACCAAATGGCCCATTAATCCTTCTCAACTTAATTTAGAAATGTGACATAGAGGTATGACTCAAAAAACTATGTTTGTGAAGTATATGTAACACTTATTTCGTGTTATTCTGACAATTAATTCGGTGAATGACATCAAATATATGATACCATGAAACAAGTATCTTAACTGATTGAACACTATAAAAAACAACTGAGCACTACTTCAGAAATAAATGATAAATAATGATAGAAATAATAATAAAGAATGTTTGACTTTGTTCATGCAATGTGAGAAACTTGACACTCTTTTAAAATGTGGAAAATAACATATAGATCAGGGACTCAATGTAAACTATTGGAGGCTCATGTGTGTGGGCTCTGATTTGTCAGGGGCCCCAGTGCAGCTGCATTACCTGCATATACAGTAGTTGTGCTGCTGCTACCTCACCTACCTACCTACAGACTGACCTAATGACCCAAACACCTGTGAACGCCTGGGCATTTATTCAAATTTGTTGCAATCATCCACTTAGACTCAAGGATGAACTGGGTAGAATTTGGTGTTCAAAGGTTCCCCCACCACATCAGCTCAAATCCACAAGAAATGGAACTCACAGGTCTTTCAAGTTTATATTCCTCCATTTCCAAATAAGCTTGTGTTCAAACAGCCACAAAGACAAACAAACGACGTTGCTACAACATTGGCGGTGCACTAGCTAGAAACTAGGTAGAAATCACAAAAATTAATTCTTCATATCAGTGGTTTTAATAACTTTTTAAAATCAGGTTTTACACAGGGTGGTTCTTCTAATATATTTGGGCACTATCAGTGCCAAAACAAACACATCTCATATCCTCTGTAAGATAGTACAAGCAGTTAGGATTAGTTAGGCCCCTCTGGTCTCAGTCTGAGTAAAGAGAGGGACTGTTCAAATACACTGTGATAGTGATCAGCTGCTAAAAATATGCTGACGTTGCTTCAGAGACAGAAGCCACATCCTGTCTGCGCTGTTTATTCACACTTTTATATTCGATAAGCAGCAGCCACAGAATTCTGACGAATTCATGAAACTCACCAGCTATGTCCTTGTGTTTGCACACGTCTTACATTTTATTGCTGGATGACTTTTCCAACAAGTGGTGATAAAATTAATCCATTTTAAAGACACGCTCATCACCTCAGCATTGATTTATTAAAAAAGTTTAAGTCACAAGGACTTTTTTCAAGAAAAAGCAATCATAAAGTGACCTGGTGCTTGCGTACAGCCCATATTGACAGTCCACAGCTGTGTCGGAGGTGTGTCGATAGTCACATGAAAACAGCTCACTCATTCAAAATCCTTAACTATCAAAATATAAAGCATCCCAAACCTATTAATATCACTAAATAGGGGGGGAAATAAATTAATTAAAAAGAAAATAAAAAATAAAATTATTATTATTACATTATTAATAATAATAATGACAACGACGACGACGACGACGACAACAACAATTATTATTATGGGTTTTTTAAAGTGCTCAAGTAAATAAATAAATAATTAAGAATGTAATTTAAAGGTACTTTACAATAAAGCTACCCTCATAAATGATTTATAAATAGTTTAAAATCAGGATATTAATTAGATTGCAAATACTTGAGCTTTTTTTGTCTTCTCCAGCAGCAGCATTTATACCTGTCAGCTTCATCACATATTATCCAGTATGTATATCAACAATATATTGAATATTGCAGTGAAAAAAAAAGTCTCAATAGTGGACTGGACAGTGACAATATTGTATATTTATTTTATTTCATTTTTTTTTTCCAGTTTTATAAAAGGAATGCTGGTGACTGCTGTTTTTTTTTTTTTTTTTTTATACAATTGTACACACATAATTTGTTGCCTGGGTCAAAGCTGCTATTTCTATTTTATTATATTAAAGAAGGGAAGCAGAAGCACTTCAAAAGAAAAAGCCAGTTTTATAAAAACAAATAATGCTGCACACATCAAATACAGCATTTAATAAAGGACATAGATAAATATTCTATTGTGGACTTCTTCTTCTGGTAGTACTGTACTCTGAGTTTTTTTAGTATCAGTACATTCCTGTTAATTAGTAGGACGCAGGAACTCAAATAGTGAGCCCGCTTGTTTAGTAATAATTTGTAAAGTGTCTACAACCTAATTAATAACCTTATTATGAACCATTTATAAACCATTTATAAGGGTAATCATATGGTACAGGGGTCACAAGGTTCCTACTAAAATCTACTAAATATTTCTTTCAGTCTGTTCTAGGTTGTTTTATGTTTTGTGTATGTGTGCTCATTATTACACATTACATTACGTTTAGTTTGAGCAAAAGCTGACAATTAAAAAAAACAACAACAACAAAACAAAAACAAAACAAACAAAAAAAAACCTGAAACAAACCTTTCTTTTCTACTTACATATATCCATACATAAATAATATGTGATAAAAATAATTCAAACAGTTTCTGTTCAAGTGCTTGAGGGTGCATCATTCTGCTGTGGTTCAAGTATGAAAAATATGGCATTTATATTATTTATTATAACATATTATTGTAATATTATTTGTGCATCGTGGCTACGAGTGTGTAGCTATTTTCTCCCATGAGTTTGAGGGATAAATATATATTGTTTTCTCTTGAAGTATCCTGACATGACTGTCTGTCTTTGAGCCGCTCCTGGCAGATTTTAACCTGTCGTGCTGACAAGATGTGATAAATATCGTTCAGATGTTCCCACAAACCAAACAGTGTTTATCATTACCAGGATCAATTACTTAACGTTGCAACATGAAGATTAAAAAGGCAACACTTTTGACCCCAGATTATGAAGAATTGCTGACCTTTGACCGCCAAAATCTAATCATTTAGATTAACTGGGTCATGATTTTTGGAAAGAGTCAGTTTTTGTTTTTATTTTATTTTAAAATTTTTTAAATGTATTTTTTGGCAAGCAAAGTGACATTTAGTCACATTATAATGAAGAGATTGCAGACATCTCTGGGGCCAATATCACACCAAAAGCTATCTAGATGGAAAATCAGCACTACAGGCTGCAGAAAAATATGTACTTCTGATTTTGGGGTGAGCTGTCCCTTTAAAGGGTGATTTTGAACTGATCAAGATCAAGATATTTTTTTTTTTTTTTTACCAGCAGGACGCCTCCTCTTGCCTCACTGAAGCTCTGTCTTTTCCTGTATGTAGATACAGGAGGACAGCACATTTTATTATCAGAGCAGACACAGACACACACACCACCTGGACATGGATCTGCTTCTGCTGCTGCTGTGGAGCTTAGGTAGGACACTGAAAAAAATCCAAACTATCCCTTTAAAGCAAGCGGTTGTACGAGCTACTTACCCCTTGTCAGTGTATTGGCTACAGTAGATGAAAGTCAAGGTGGGGGGGACAGGGGGGTCCAGAACCCTCTTTTCTGAGAAAAGCAGAATGTGCATAGGAGAACACCATGGGTCAACAATAAAAATCAAAAAGACTCGGACACTTGCAATCAAAGATTTATCGCAAGTACAGAACACAGTGTGTGAGACTCTTTTATATTTTACATTCTTACAAATTTTGCCTTGTTTTCACATTTTTTGCTTATGATGTAATTCAATATAATTCCATATTTCAGAGTTTTGATGTCTCCAGTATTAATCTGCAAAGTAGAAAAAATAAAGAAAAAACACTGAATGAGAAAATGTGTCTAAACTTTTGACTGGCACTGTAGATATGAAAAATCATTTTAGTTAACTGAAATGAAAATAAAAATTGGACTTTAGAAAAAAAAAACAGAACTGAAACAATGCTGTGTTCTTACTCAAATAAAATAAAATAAAATAAACATATACAGGGAATATCTTTAGTTTTTGTAAATTTGGTCAAATTAATCAACACAACAGTGTGAGGAGGCGTTGGTGCATCTGTTCGTTGAGACTCTACATGAGTCAGCTGTTTGTACTGTAATACCTGCTCTGGCAAATATACCCCACATTATAATAAAAAAAAACTAAAACTAACACAGAAACTAATAAAAACTAAAATGAAACTTTTGAAAAAATAAAAACTGTCGTGAAATGAACACCCCCACTCTGGAAACTAACTGAAACTAAAGTGAACTGAAAATTAAAATTAAAAATTCAATAAAAACTGATGAAAAATAGCAAACTCTTATAACTCTGCAACACCAGAAACTGTGGTGCTCACTTGTTGTTCGGATCGCTATTGCATTACACAAGACAGATCAGAGATATTGACCTGCTGATTGACAGTTAATGCTGCTAAAAATGGAAACAGATTCACAGCTTCAGGTCAGTTTCAAAATAAAAGGCAGATATTAAAAAATGAGCCTGCAAACCAATAAAATAACAGCTGATATGAATAAAGAAAGCAGTAGAATTTCAAACAGGCTGCAGCGTTAAAGGGACAGTTCACCCCAAATCAAGTGACTGAGTTGCAGAGATATCGAGCATAGAGACTTCTGCCTTCCCTCTTATCTGCTTCCTTTAGAAAGGACTTCCAGTAGATGCCGCAGTAACATCACAGGGACTTCAAACTAAAGTCCCTATAATGGCTGACTGAAGTAATGTAACCACCCCTCACACACTCACATAAACAGAGCTGGTCTGGCTCGACTCGGTTTGACTCAGCCCGTCAGCCCAGCATGGCAGGGGTTTGCATTTCCATTACAACAGGGCTGCCTGCTTTGAAGGCATGTCTTTTAACTGAATATGAGCTTGAGGCTGCTCAAGTTGAGCAGCTGTATAGCAGTGGATAAACCATTCATACACATCTCTGGGATAAACACACTGTTTCCTTAAACTCTTCACAATAAAAGTCCTCTGCTGTTTTGTTATTTAAATGCTTTTATTATGAAGCAGGACAAACAGGAAATGTTTTCATTCAGCGGTTTCATCAGCAGTAACCAACACGACTCTGACACAGCTGAAAGCGAATATGAAACGGTAAAATAATGCGGATACCTGAAAGTTCAAACAGCAACACAGGAGGGAAATTAAATTTCAATACATAAAAATTCTGTTAGAAGCTGCAAAAGTACTGAGAGTTGAACATTAAAGAGACTTCTTCCTCTCTGCTCTCCTGATGCACACCCCATGAGCTTAGTATCACAACACTGACTTGTTCAAGGGGGAGAAAGGAGGCTCGTCACGGGTTGGCCGCAACCGGCGAGACGTTACCACAGCCCACATGGAAGCAGGTCAGGCTTGCTTTGGCCTGAATCCAGAGTAGGGTCTTCTAGGGCGTGGCTTGGCGGAGCACCGTGCGCTGAAAGTGATAATGGAAATGCAATTCAGCACGGTTTGGCTCGGCGTGGCTAAAAGTGCCAGTGGAAAAGGCCCAATATTCATCTCACCTGTAGTAAACTGGTAAAATGTCTCCAACGAGAGTTCACACCAAGAAAATGTTTTACAAAACAACCTGAAAATGCTTGCTCTGTCCACGTCTGTCCTCCAATCAAAATGCTGCTTTATACTGATGTTTATTTTCTGATTTTCTCCTCAGGGCTGACAACTGAAGGAAAACACCCCTCAACAGGCAAATAGACAAAGAAAAGAAAAGAATCAAGTCTGAGCATCATCTTTTTTTTTTTTCATCAAAGTCACTTCTTTTACTAATGATTCTGTTGTTTCTATTCAGTAAATGTCAGGCTGGTGAGAGGAGACAGTCGCTGTGCAGGAACACTGGAGGTAAAACATCGGGGAGACTGGAGACCAGTCACTGTCAGTTCCCATGAATGGACAATGAAATTAGGAGCTGCTGTCTGTGAAGAGCTAGACTGTGGATCTGCTGTTTCTGTACAATGGAGGCCCTCAGATAGATCTGCGTGGTCGATCAGGTCCTCCTGTGTTCAGTCTGGATTTGCTCTGAGTGAGTGCGTAATATCGAGTCACTCTTATCAAATTCTGGATCTCACCTGTTTAGGTAAGCCCTGAGTGATGCCATCAGTAATATAACACCATTAACCAGCTAACTGCAATTAGTATCACGATCGCAGTAATATTATCTTAACAAACTGATCTCTTTTAATTAACATGGTTAACAGAAAATGATATGTGCACATGCATATACTTCCTCTGTGCAAACAAAATAATAGCTGTTGACTTTGCACTGTTGAGTCAGTCTGCTACTCTGGCTTCAACACTCCACCAGCTACAGCAACCTGCATTGAACAGAAATAGGTCTCTGGTTGACACGTTACAGGCACCAGTGACGGGGCGGGGCGTCGTCAGTACGTCCACACCCACGTGGCGTCCTTTGGCCCGGGATACTCCTTGTAAGAAGAAAGTCCATCCCCGATCCCTGCTTAGATGTTTGCATAATGTTCTAAATAAATTTTTATTCCGGTTTACAGGATTTCTCGGAAAAATAAGGAAGAACGAAAACTTTTTCAGTCGCTTGTGTGGAGAGCAAACATTGTAGAGTATCTGAGCAGAAAGAACAGAAAAGAGAAATCTTCAGATGATGATGTTGTGTTATTGTTTAAAAACACGTTAAAAGTGTCAAAAATGTATACTTACTGTGCCATAACTCTGATGATGACATTGCTGTAGTTGATATATTATATTGATTTATATTATTGATATAATCTCTTAATATTGATGAACTTCTGTTGGAATAGTTCTGAGCCAAGTTTGAATCACTGAATTGTTGTTTCATGACGTCTTTTTACTTTGTGTCTGGTGTCTTTCCTGTCTCTGTTTTATCTTGTATTATCTCTCCAGACTCTGTCAGGCTGGTGAATGGGACTAGTCTGTGCTCAGGCAGACTGGAGGTGAAGTCTGACCAGTCTAACCAGCAGTGGTCCTCAGTGTGTGAAGCTGACTTTGACCAGCAGGACGCAGAGGTGGTCTGTCGGGAGCTCAGCTGTGGGCCTCCTTTACTCCTCCAGGGGGCGCTCTATGGAGAAGTGGAGACTCCAATGTGGACCAAAGAGATGCAGTGTGGAGGTCATGAGTCTGCCCTCCTGGACTGTAGAAGCTCAGGCTCAGCTCAAAACACCTGCTCATCTGGAAAAGCTGTTAGACTCACCTGCTCAGGTAGAAGAGTCGCTGCAGCTTTGATTTGGTTCATTTCTGCTGTGATGAAACTCATTTTATTCTTCTATTGATGACTGTCTTGTTTCTGTTCAGAACCTGTCAGGTTGGTGGGTGGAGACAATCGCTGTGCAGGAACACTGGAGCTGAAACATCAGGGAGACTGGAGACCAGCGGATCACTCTGACCGTGTATATGACTGGACCCTTAAGGATGCAGCTGCTGCTTGCAGAGATTTGGACTGTGGCATGGCTGTTTCTGTAGGACGGAGAAAGTCCTCAGATAGATCCATATGGTCAATCTGGCCTGTCTGTTTTCAGTTTGGCTCTGCTCTGAGGGAGTGTGTAACACCAGCTTCCTCCTCCTCTGTCGTGGATCTCAAATGTTCAGGTAAGCACATCAGTGACTGTCAAGTTCTAATTTAAATTTCCCAACTTGAAAGAAAGGAGATCTCTACTCAGAATTGTGACTGGATTTCACTCAAATGATGAAACAACTTTTCCTTTTTCTTCCTTCTTTTATTTTGAAGGTGAAAATTTCAGTTCAGCCATTCAGTTCATTTAGGTGAAAAACCTTTAACAAATCAAAGAAACACAGAAAATGAAAAATGTTAAATATTTCCACATGGTGTATATTACTGCAAATGTAACATTAAATAAATGCAAACAAGTGCCAAACATAAAACACCTTTATAAATATTTTAAACCATTAAAGTGCCCTATTTTACCTTAAATTATATTAAATGCAAATACAGTGAATTTCAGTTGCTTCACATCAATTGTGAAGTGCATTTTCCTGCATTTTACCATTTCATGTGTTTTAACAGTTATTGTATTTTAACATTTATAAATGTAAATACTTAAACATCTTAGATCAGACTTGTCACAGTTTCATCCTCCCTGTCTCCCCTCCTATCCCTCTGCCCCAGTGTTCTCTCATTCTCCCAGTTTCCCTCCTGTTTCTCTGCCTCAGTCATTTTCCACTCTCCCTGCCTCTGCTCCACTCTACCTGCCAGCCACTCCCACCTAATCAGCCCAACTCCACTCACCTGCAAGCTCAGCTGCAGCTCATTCCTAATCAGTCCAGTATATCAACCTCTCCAGCTCACTCACTCCTTGCCAGAGTGTTTCTTCAAGATACCATGCTAGACTTCCCAGCACGGTTTCCTGGACTGTTTTCCGCATCACCAACCCTGCCTGCTTTGGACTCACCTGCCTCGTCTGTTCTCTGAGAAACCACCACAGCCTTTCTGTCCCTGAACCTGTGATCTGGCTCTGTGTTCCTGATTTTTGTCTGCCTGTCCCCGTGGCTGTTTGGTGTTTCCCTCCTGTGACGTGGCAGTGTGACTTGTCTGCCTGCTCGTCTGGTCTGCCTGCTCGTCTGGTCTGCCTGCTCGTCTGGTCTGCCTGCTTGCCTGGTCTGCCTGGTCTGCCTGCTCGCCTGGTCTGCCTGCTCGCCTGGTCAGTCTGCTCACCTGGTCCCAACTTCGCAGTCAGGTCTGTCTGTTCACCTGTGTCTAAATAAAGGTCATTACGAACATTCCCTGTTTGGTGTACTGCATTTGGGTCCTGAACACACTCGTGACAAGACTTATTTATAATATTTAACATATTTAATTAAATTTAATCACATTAAATTCTACAATGATCTTTAAATATGCAATGTTTTAAACACAATATTTTTAAATGTGCAAAGTTTTGTTTTAAAATACGAAATATTTTTAAATGTGAAATGCTTTTAAATACCCAATCATGAATTACAACTTACAACACCTTTTAGCATTTTATCAATTTATAATGAAGCACTTTAAATGCATTTAATAACACCCATTAAACCACCATTACAATAAACCCTTTCCTTTCACAGACAACACATTGTTAAACTTTTAAACATTCAACAAGGTTCAGTAAACTAGCCACATGGCTATTCAAGAGTTAACTATGGAGCCATGTGTTGCCGGGCGACTGACCCTGTGGCTAAGATAGCGATAGCAAACAACGGCACTGAGCAGCAAACAGTCTGTGACTTCCAATCCTGCCTCTCTGCTTTCGTTGACGTCTCCGGTAGCACCTGTACGACGTAAGTTTCAAACCAGGCCGCCACCAGCCTGTCACTGTGGTGGCATCTGCACTGGCTCTGTTGCTCTTCTCTTCCGCTCTGAGGCTGTGTGCCGCTCTTAACGTTCCGGCCTGCACACGGGCGATCGCAAAGCCGCTCCTCCTTGAATGTTGTCCATCGTCCATGTGGAAGTGGACTCTTGTGACTTATTTAGCTTCCTATTCCTCTTTAGCCTCCATGATTATGGGGATCATAGTTTGACTTGACAGTGACATCATTCTTTCACTGAAAGAATGAACAGGAGCCCTGAGTGATACACAGCTGCTGAGGAACTCAAGCCCACCTCTCTTCTTCTCCCTCTCCTTCCCCATCAAGTAGATGTGTTAAGATTTTGCAGCACTCAGAGTGGATGCGGACTGAGTAATAGTCCATGATTATGAGGTAGTGAGACCCATGCAGTGCAAACAAATCCAAGTCCAACTTGAACCGTGGGGGCTGGGTATTTGATGAGCTGTGAGTGTCTCTTATGGTTTTATTGCTGCATAGACTTGCAACTGCTGCAGCTGCCTGTGTGGTTTCTCACATCCCGAGTTATACCTGGCCAAAAGCCTGATTCACATCAGAGACTAGTTTCTGCACCAGAGTGTCCAGACTGGATATTTGTTGGAATTCCACAGTCAGGAATCAAAACCCTGATGCCCTTGAAGATCAGGTCGCTGTCTATAGTGAATTCTTCATTGCATGTCCAGAAAGATGGCAGTTTTGGGGTTACTGCTTGTGTGGTTGTGGGCCGTCCATTTAATATGTGGCTTGCAGTGCATGGCATGTGTAACGTTATTTCACTGTAGGGTTGGGCGTCATCCATCGGCCAGGCTCGGTCACATTGGTGGCAGCTTTCTTTCTTTTCTGTGAGCCGCTGTTAGTGTGTTTCTTTGAATCCTGTTGTTATTTGTGCTATCGTTTTCTTAACTTAGCTTTCTCAGTATAGCTAGCCAGTGAACCATCAATGATATCACCGCCCATCGTGATTTTTCACTGTTGACATCACCATATGCCTATTTTGTAGACATTGCCTAACCCTTTTCACAGTGTTGAGTGCAGAGACGTGTAGTGGTACCCATGCCCACTTCACATCCTTGTCTAAATTTCCCAGGATAATTCCCAAATCTCAAGAATCTCTGTAGAGACTTGACATCAGTGGGTATCCATAGTGAGGATATGCCCTACATATGGCATGCTGGGTAGCTTCAGCCTGAGTTTCCTCTTGTTGATCTTCAGATTAACATTTCTGGCTCTCTGCAGCAGGGTAGCAAGTTTTCTGTCATGGTCACAGCCAGTGCTTCATCTGTAGTATCTCCACAGCCAGAGAGAATTATGGCATCCACTATGAGGCTCATATTATTTAGCTCTTCCTCTGCTGCTGGTTTCATGCCAAAGGCCACCCTTCAACCATCTGAATATACCACGTGGAGTCCAAAAAGTGGTCAGGTAGCTGCTCTTTTCATCAAGTTTGACTTGCCAGTATCCATATTTGGTGTCCAGCACTGAGAATACTTTGGCTTTGGCTAGGTCTGACAGTATTTCCTTTAAAGCTGGCATCTGGTAGTGTGACTGGTGAAGGGCTTTGTTGAGTGCACTGGGATCAGTGCAAGTGTGTACCTTGGATAGCCTCTGTAGCTTTTTTGTTGGGGTCATAATTTTCCATTGACTGTATGGCATCTTTTACCTTGTATTTAAGTGGAATGGCAATCCACTGTGGCAGTTTTACTGGCCGAATGTCGGGGTCCAACTCAAAATGTAATTCACCTGGATCCACCCCTGCTCTAATGTTTGAGCCCTCTCTGATTTGCAAGTTGTCAGCAAGATGATCATCTTGCATGTTTTTGCTGAAAGCAGATGCATTTGAGACATGTGCATGACAGGAACTTCAGGTCGTATATTTGCCCTTCATGTTCTTTGCTTGCTTTGAGGTGACACATCGCTGTCGGTTTCACCAGCAATTCATCATACAGTTTGACAGTGGCATTGCTGGCTGATAAATTTGGGTTGCCATCTTTTATGATGAGCTGCAAGTCTCTGTAGCTTATATGACGTTAGTTGTAGCTTCTGAGTCTGACACAGGACTTTTTTTTGCGGCTAAGGGCATATGTCACTGTTTCAGTCATGTATGATGTTAGCTTCAGGTTGACAAACCATTTCTCATCCCCACTTCAACCACATGTCATCAGGCGTTTCTTCCTCCAGCTCACTGTCCTTACCAAAAAGATTGACTTGCGGCCACCCACTGTGATTGGTTGCATACCTTTGCAAAATGTTTTTTTTTTTTTTTTGCCACATGCTTTAAAGATGATCCCAAATGCCAGACACTTTAATCTGTCATGCACTCCTCCCCAGCCTCTCATGGAACTCCCCTTGCAGTGGACTAAAACTGCATTTATCTGCCTCAGGTTTGCTACATACCGCTCTGCTTGTTTTAATGTTGACTCAGCTGTGGGGTGTTGAGTATATACTGCTCACAGATCAGGTTTTGGTACAGGAATAGAGAAAACTTTCTTTCATCCATTTTTTGGGGGGGCGTTACAAGCTAGCTCTGATAGAATCAAGCCGTTTGACCGAACTGTTGCTGTGTCCTGTTGCATCCTCAAGGTTCAGCTTCTGACACCATGTTTAAAGATAATGTCTAGTCAAGTCCATATGTTTAGATGTGTGTAGATGTTACTGTGATATTCAGTTACAATACAATAATTACAATACAATTAAATTAGAACTGCATAAACATTGTGGGAGTCACAGTGGTCGGGTAGTCTGCCATTGAGTATTCTCTGTTTAGGGCCAAACAGCATTCCAGTTTGCTCTTGTTTATGGTTGAGCCATCCCAATGTGACAGACAGATTTCTTTTTTTATCCTTTGGTTCAGTCTAATGGGGCTTTTGTTGCAGGGGCTTCCCTTAGGGTCTCTGTAGGTTGAGGGCGTCAGGGTTAGGTTGGGTCACTTTGTTTAGGCTGCTCTGGAGAATGGATTTACAGAATGCAGAGTCCCAGTTTGGTGTTTGTGCTATTTTGCAACATCTTGGTTAGTAAGTGGTCCCGAGACCTCGCTCCCAGTCCACTGTTTTGAGCCAGACTTGAACTGTGATGTCCAACTTGATGTTCCTCTTGATGGTGTAAAAAGCCCTTTTTGCCTCGTCGCTCGTGTCGTTCACAGCTTTGTTGAAGTTACCTGTATTGATGATGTTTAGGGCCAGGTAGGTATAAATTGGTTTTTGCATGTACTAGAGCAGCTAGTATCTAGAAAAAAATGTAAATATGTGGTTTTGGAGTCTTTTTTGGAACATCATGATCATTTTTGTCTTGGTAAGGTTCATTGTCATTATCTCAAATCTATTATCTCTCCAGACTCTGTCAGGCTGGTGAATGGGACTAGTCTGTGCTCAGGCAGACTGGAGATGAAGGCTGACCAATCTAACCAGCGGTGGTCCTCAGTGTGTGAGGCTGACTTTGACCAGCAGGACGCAGAAGTGGTTTGTAGGGAGCTCGGCTGTGGGCCTCCTTTACTCCACCAGGGGGCGCTCTATGGAGAAGAGGAGACTCCAATGTGGACCGCAGAGTTCCTCTGTGCAGGCCATGAGTCTGCCCTCCTGGACTGTAGAAGCTCAGGCTCAGTTCGAAACACCTGCTCACCTGGAAAAGCTGTTGGACTCATTTGCTCAGGTAGAAGATTCGCTGCAGCTTTGATGTGGTTCATTTCTGTTGTAATGAAACTCACTTTATTCTTTTGCTGAGGACTCTCCTTTTTTTGGTTCAGAACCTGTCAGGTTGGTGGGGGGAGACACACGCTGTGAAGGCATACTGGAGGTGAAACATCAGGGGGACTGGAGACCAGTGGGTGACTCTGACTGGACCCCAGAGGCAGCAGATGTTGCTTGTAGAGATGTGAACTGTGGCTCTGTTGTTTCCATAAGACTAGCATATGTGTCCTCAGGACCACCCGTGTCGTGGATCATGTCTGAGTGTGTTGAGTTGGGATCTGCCCTGAGGGACTGTGAAACATCATTGTTCTATTACTACATCCTGAATCTCACCTGTTCAGGTAAGCCCATTAGTGACATCATCTATGAAATCATCTCTGGCAGTAATATTTCCAGTGTGTTCCTTCCTTTTTCACAGCAGCAGTCCGTTTCTATTAGACTGAACTCTAAAGTATATACAGGACAGTGACGTGCTGAAGTGTAGAGGAATGGGCCCGCCCCACCCCCAGGTGGGCTGGGTCGACCGTAATGGAAATGCAAATCCCTGCTGTGCTTGGCTGACGTACCAAGTCAAACCAAGTCAAGCAAGCCAGCACATGTGCAAGGAAAAGGGGTATCTCTGTGCTTACAGACCAGCTGCTGTCTCAGCCAGTCATCTTTGCATATTTGACCTGGGGCACGTTCGGTCTGAAAACGGTGTGCATATTTTGACACGGTTTCCGGATTGAATGTCACATTTCCGCAAAATGTGTGCAACGTTGTGCAACAGGCTTTGAGATACATTTTCTCTCATTAGGTGGTTGTGCCACAGGCGTAACCCAATCAGCAGCAGCGTGTATGTAAACACTCCCATATTTAAAAGGTGTTGCAGTATACATCAGGATTCAAGGCAGCACTGGTTCTGTTTAAATAAACGTTTTGCTATGCTTTGTCAGGCTGAACACGGCCCTGTTGCTGCCTCAGCCAATCATCTCTGTGTCTTTACAGACCTGTTGCTGCCTCAACCAATCATCTCTCTGTCCTCTTCCATGGACGGAGCCTCCAAGGCCCAGCAGCAAGGGTCTTTGGTGTTCAGTGGCTCCACCTTCACCATCAGCTGCTCCATCCAGCCACAGTACCAAGGAGGCTCCTTCCAGCTCACCTTCACCTCCCCCAACACAGCACGCAACTACACCCAGGCAGCTGTCAGTCACTCTGCCCACTTCCGGTTTCCTGCTGCAGAGCCCGCACACCAGGGAAACTACAGCTGTGTTTATCATGTCCATGTTATTTCTCATAACTTCTTCTCTGAAAGCCGTGTGCTCTCTCTCACTGTACTCTCAGGTAAGCTAAAGCAGGGCAGCCGAAATGTCACACTGACTGTTCACATGCAGCTTTGGAAAAAAATGAACCGTCCTTGTTATGTCTTGTTACATCTTGTTACATCTTGTTATGTTGTATTTGTAGAGATTGACTGAAACAAAGATAATTATAATAGCACAAGTTTTAGATTTTGAAGGCTTTTAACACCTTTTTAAATTGTTTGTAAAGTTTTAAGGTCGGTGTTTGAAGTTTCTTGTCTGAGACAAAGGTGTTTTCTGGCATAGGGCAAGTTTAGAAATTGTATTGTGTAATTGTATTGAAATTGTAAAAAAAAAAAAAAAATTAAAACCAAAATATGTCATAAATTACATATTTTTATATATATATATTTATATATTTTCTTAAAAGAATACATTTTCACCAAAAAATTGGAATTATAGTGCTGGTATTACTAATTTTTTTTGGCAGGACATAATTTGTCCCAGTTCTCAAGAATGGGTTAGAGTCCTTTACAATTTACCCTCCTGATGGCAGTGAGCTACAAGCTGCTGATCTGACCATCAGGAGCAGTTTGGGGTTCAGTTTCTTGCACAAGGACACTCCAACATATGGACAGGGGGAGCTAGAGAACCACAGAAAACACAATCAGTATCTATAAATACTAATACATTATATTTCAGCTTGTATTTGCCTCCTTCTTCTTCTGCCTTCTTCTACGTAAAATACTCATGTGACACACTGCCAGAAAGCTGAGATTCTTGTGATGCCAAGCATGTCCAGATACAGTCACAACAGCAACAACAATTAGCATGACACCCTAGCAAACAACAGTGAGGCGCTTACCCTGAAGGTTCTCCTGATCAGCCAAATGCTGATCCAAACTGACAAAAAAGGTCTTGTTTTAATCCCGAAGGTCTAGTCGATCCAATCCAGTTACATATTAAGTCCAAAACACACAATTTCCGTCAGTAAATCCAAGAAAAAAAAAAAAAAAAAAAAAGACAAAAAAACCCCACAGCCGGCTGGAGTTCGACAGTCGTCTCTCTCTGTCTGATTACAGGGTGCACAGACAGGAGTGCAGCATCTTTTTGTCTCCGCTGCGCGCCAAACCTTTTGACTGACACCTCACTTGAGCCAACAGGGGTGTACATGCCCTGTCCAGAACCAACAATACCCAATAAGAATCTGAGTTGAAAGGAAGAGCCTGCCTCTCTTCATTTGCAACAGATTGTGCAGATGACTGGTGCTTCGTATAGCCCATGAAATCCCCAAAATGACAATAGTCAGGTTTTATATATAAAATACAGACAAAATATGGAAATTAGGTACATTTTGGTAGTTTTACTGTAGCTTTCTTCTTACATGACCTGTTTTTCCACCACAGCACCTGTTTGAGGCCTTTAATATGCAAATGTTTATCTGTAACAAGGG
The DNA here is from genome assembly GCA_034769285.1 of Lutjanus argentimaculatus. Lineage (NCBI taxonomy): Eukaryota > Metazoa > Chordata > Actinopteri > Lutjaniformes > Lutjanidae > Lutjanus > Lutjanus argentimaculatus. Next base: position 38,578,221 of record JAWZSL010000003.1, on the reverse strand, counting down.
ATAAAGAACTATACTGTATTTATGCTTCAGTTACTCTCAAGCAGGGGGTTCTTGAGGTCTCCTAGATCTTCTTTTTTTAAGAAAACGCCTGGACATACTCTTAGAAAAATGTGTAAATAGTCTTTTTCTGTGGTATTGTTTTTTGAATTGACACTAGGTAAGTCTATATATTACCAGCTAATACGTCACAATTTTAGTCATCAACTATTAATTTAGTGAGTTACAATTCTATTACTCAGTGCCAGTAGCACTTACAGTGAAAAAATTTAAAGTGTTACCTTTCAAAAGAGACCAAGACCATGGACGTACTCCACGTGGTTCAAGAGCAGTATTCAGTTTAGTTTGGGTATAATTTGAATATGAATTTTCATGCAAAATATGCATACATGATGTGATGTATAATACCAACACTCTAATTACATTTCTGGATGAAAATGTATTCCTTAAGGATTTATATATAATAAATATATGAAATATATATAATTCATTAAATACTTTTGTTCATACAGCAATACATCTATAATATCTATATAATTGTTGGCCCTTAAAAGTTGTGTCCCAGATTTCCATCAGCTCCTTCAGATTTTTACAAAATGTGACTTAATCAAGCATAAAAAAAAACTGTAGCTATACGCTAAGGACCCCGTTACACTTCCTGGTTTTAAAAAAGGCGGGAAACTGCTCAAGCACTGATAAACTTTCTATTTTTGACAAATTCATTAGATAATATTTCTGTCAACATGTCGACTCCATAGCCCATCTAAGTTCTTCTACAGTTTGCGTTTAACAGCAGATGTTGGACTGATGATGTTGTGTGATGTGATGTGGTGACATGTTCATGTGTTTGATCAGATCCAACAGTTAGTATCATCAGGCTTGTCCTGCTGTCGACTCTGCTGAACGCCGCCATTTATATCTGCTGTAAGGTACTGACATATGTCTGCTGTTGAGAGGACTGATTGAATGAAGCCTGTGTTTATTTAACCGATCAGAGTATGAAGTCACATCTGTGTGCTGTCACTGTTTCTCCAGGCCAGCAGGGGGCCGAGGCTGAGCACTCAGGAGACCATTGAGCTGGATAACTACAACCCAGGTGTTCCTGCAGCTGGAGGGGGGCCAGCTGAAGAGGGCCGAGCTCAGGGAGCAGAGTAGGACCTCCAAGGAGCTCATCTCACGTTCACATGGATTTCTCAGCTAAAACACAACCTACCATCAGTCAGTCAAGGATTTTACATTTTTATACCCTTTCCTTGTTGTATTACAAAAGAATGTCACATATAATACTCCATCAATTTTTACAGTTAAAGATTTTACTTATTTCATACAAACTTTATTTTGTAAAAGTATTTTGCTTATTTTGTATGAATTTTGCTTAATTTTGTAATTTTGCTTATTTTTATAATTAAAGAATTTTGCAATGAAATATCCTCATAACTAATCAATCTAAATAAAAATAGCATACCAGTATAAGAATATTTGTTGTGAAAAAAATAAATAAATAAAAATAAAAACACCACACCACACACATGTTCAGGAGAAGTACTTTCAGACTGGATTGCACCAACAAAGATTCGTTTAATCTATGGTGCCAAACAGAATTTTGCAACACCAGGTTAAAAATGAGTAAATCTTGTTCAAAAATCGAGCAGAGCTCCGCTGCACAATTAAAACCTGTTCATTTTATTGATGTAAACTGAAATGAAATAGCATTCAAATTATATGGAGATGCTTGCTTACATGAACTAAAGTAGATAAATAAAAAATATATATTTGTGTGCTATCTGGACCAAGTAAACGGTAACACACCCTAAAGATTACCCTAAAAATATTTTTTGATAAATTCTTAAAATCATGTTTACTTGGTCTATTTATACAACAAAAAACGACTTTTTTCTTTAACCAACTGGCATTATTATGCACACCATTAGAGGGTTAAATGTGGCTTTCTCATTAACCTTTTCTCTGTGTCTCTTTGGAGGATTCGATTTTCTGCAGCTACGCTGATGTTTACCAGAAACACTGGTCAGTAGACAAATTACTTTAATAGAGAAAGCAATTAGTTGGTTAAGTTAGTGATAAACCATGATGTGTCCTGAAAAAAAGGGAAAATAATAGAAAAGGGAGAAGTTATCTCTGTAGTCTGTAATTTCATCTGACTGAAACGTAAGTGAATATTTGTCATGACATTTCCTGAAAATGAATGCACTTGTAGACACAGTTTCTGTAATATGTAAATCTCTGTCAAAAAATAAGAAAAACCTCATATAGGAGTTTATACTGTCAATCCAACAGCGACGTCAATTGTCCTGAAAAGAGACAACACACCACGTTCACGTTCACAAGGAGAGATAGCAACAGTAACGCGTGCGACGGAGCTACCACCACCCTCTGTGCTGATGAATGTAAATGACTTTCAATTTACCTTTTTCTTTTTTGTGTCTCGTTGCATACTGATTAACTCCCTTTTTGTTGAATAAAGGGAAAAAGAAAAGAGAGAAGAAATGGAGGCGGAGGGGGGAAATAACTCATCTTACTGACAAAGAAACAAAAAATAAAACAATGGGAGTGAAAATAGAAGGCGGCACCTTTCAAACAAATGACAGATACAAAAATGAAGATCGCAGCACTATAGAATGAAAAAAAAAAAAATGATGGTAAGCTCAAAGAAGAATTCTCAAAACAAATGGATTTGCTTTGGGAACAAATGAGATTACCCCAGCCAACAGGCACATGTTTTCATTAGTTTCAAACAGAATAAGATTTTACACCTCAGCTCTTGATTAATGACACGTAGATGGGGATTTTTCAGTGTGTCTCAGTCTGCGAGTGGTTATAAATACAGAGGTTGTGGAAAGTGTTTGAGTGTGAAAATGGAAACTATCATAAAGTTAGTGTAGTGTTGCAGCAGACGTGGTCTGTGATGTGTGGTGACAAGAACAACTGTATATCCTTTAAGCTCGCTATTTCTCTCTGTCAGCCATCTTCCCTCCCCTCCCTGCACTAATATACTTTCCGCCCTTCTTGCTTTCCCTCACTTCACTTCAGTCTTCTTTCACTCTCTCTCTACTTTTCTCAGAATTTGATGGCCACCGCTATGAAGTTTATAACTTTGGTTCTGGCGGTTGCCGTGGAGATGGAGCGTGGTCATAGATTTTGTTGGATTAATACGTGACCTCCACCTGCATCCTGCTGAATATTACTCTGATTGGCAGAAACTTTAGTGTCAATACACAAACATTTAACGGGGTCCAATTTGATTAAGAAAATAACAACAGCCAAACCTCATACACAGTAATGTTAATGCACTACCTGTCTCACACACAGCTGCAGGTGCATGAACGCACTAAAAGAGGGGGGTTCATTGAACGTGCTCATATTTCTGGCAATCAGTGAACTGAACAGATCAGCTTGCAATCAATGGACGTGAACGTGAGCAACATTGACTCCTGATAACGGTGCTCACATCAACGTCAGCTGATTAAAAACTGACGTGTGACTGCAACGTAGGGAGAGGGAGCATGCAAATATAGGCAGGAATGTCGAGGTGATGCAAAAACTGGTGTGCATGTAGCATGAAGCGTGTGAACTACACTGCAAACTGGAGTTTGTGTTACAGTGAGAAATCGCAGGTTATCCCTGTATTGTCAAAAATAATAAAAAAAGATTATAAACGCATGGAGACGCACAGACCTTTATTATTCAGATTTCAACTAAGGGTGCAAAATAATAAACTGAAGGCGCAATGCATGCTTTTGCACCCTGAACGGGTCCTGTGTCAGAAAAATACACAAAACGTATGGATCAGTTTGTGGCGATTATTGAAAGCAGCAACTCAAAACAACAAAACATGAAGGCGCCAGAAGATGACCATGAAATACAGAGAAACCCGGGAAAAATAGGATAGTTGGCAGAAATGAGGTGTATGAGCTTTGAGTGAGTGTGGTGTGCGTGGTCTGTGATCTGTATTCACCAAAGGACTAATCAGTTACAGTGAAAATGAAGCTGTTGAGATGCTGCGCGACCTCCTGAAGTCTATAACATCTATACAGTCTCTCTGGGTGTCTGCTGACAAACGGTATTCTAACACAACATCGACACTAGACGCACTCAGTATGCAGCGCAGGCAGTCCGTCAGTAAACAGATTCAGTCACAGAGATTGTGAATAATCCAACCAGTCAATTGGTAAACTAGGAAATCATTAACTAGTTATTTTTCAAGTCAGTCAGTCCATTGTGTGTGTGTGTTGTGTGTGTGTGTGTTTGATAGATTTGAAAAAGTGGGAATACATTCACACACAGTTTGAGAAAGGCAACAGATGGTCTCTAAGCACCTTATTACTGTGTGTGTGTGTGTGTGTGTGGTGATACAGTGATCTAGTTTATCAACCATGCTGAATTAACCATAGGTTCAAACTCTTTCACCCACTCTCTCTCAAACACCGCGCACACACACACACACACACACACACACACACAATGGCAGGAGTGAGTCAGCCGGTTGGTTAGTCAGTCACTGACCTACATTAACATGCCATAAGCCAGACTTTTATTGCGTGTGTGTATGAACCTGTGTGTCACCTCACACCGACGAGTGTGTCGGTGTGAAAAGAAAGCAGCTGGTCTTCCAACACCGTATTATAATGTGTGTGTGTTCAGTGATTGAATGTCCTGTCTAATTTAGCGTGGTTGATAAACTGGATCATTGCTGAGCTGTGACACACACACACACACGCACACACACACACACACACACATGCACACACACACACTATTTATGCCAGAGCCTATTGAAAACCACTCACTGCCTGAATCCTGAAACTGTCTTTTGCACCATTTGCCAACTGAATAAACTGAGTGACATAAATCCAGAATATTTTCTGTTGAGCAGATTTCAATAATTTGAAAAGAAACGTGAAAGTCGGCATCGTCACTCACTGCAACAAGTACTACAGGCCACTCAACTGAGCTAATGAGCATTAGGTAAAGAAAACATTATTTGACCACCTGTTTTGTGTCTTATTGGCCTTTTATCCATACATATGTGCTTGCTTGGCGTTACTTGGTTTGACTCGGCACATCGTCCCACCACAGCACAGGTTTAGATCACCTTTACAACAGGGCTAACCACGTGAACTGATGGCGTGCTCATCTTGAGGTGAACAGCTGTAAAACGGTGGATAAACACATTTCATTTCCTATAAATTCTTCAAGATAAAAGTCCCCCTGTATTCTGTTATTTAAAAGCTTTTATTATGAAGCAGCAAAATGAGGAAATGTTGGGTTTTCATCAGCAGTAACTTAACGTGACTCATACACAGTGGAAAGAGAACATTAAACGGTAAAATAAAGCAGATCCCTTGGAGTCCAAACAGCGACAGAGGAGAGACACTCAGCTTCAAACCACAGAGATTCAGTTAGAGGCTACAAATGAGCTGAACACACAGGCACTTTTAAAAATGTCTTTCTCTCTGCTCTTCCGCACATGAGCTGAGTAAAACATTGCTTGTTTGAGAGGAGAAGGGGGGTTGTCATGGGTTGGCCGAGGTCAGCGAGACATCACTGCGACCTCTTCGGAGAAAGGTCTGGCATGCTTTGGACTGACTTCGGAGATGGTCCAGCTAAGCCACGACTCGGTACAGCTCTGTTTGTTATAACTGGTAACAGAAATGTAAATCGATGCAGCAAATAAAAATAGAGAAGCAGTAATTATGTTTCTCATTCCTATGGATTTTTTAAGCACTTGTGGCCTGTCTTTTTATATTATTTTATCATATTTTAAATCATTCAAATGACAAGTTTCTGTGTGTGGGAAAACTAGCCAGTCCTGGTGAGAATCGGTGCAGTCGACGTGTTGCTTTCAGCTTTTCATTTTCAATGTACCGATGTTGTATCAGTGGGAGGACAGAAAATATTGTTGCATACACTGATTAAGACAAAGTGTGCACTTAATTAGAGGACATTACTTCTAATTGAAGTAAGTGGAGTAATTGAAAGACAGAGCAGGCTTCCAGAAAAACTTTCCACAAAAAAACAAAACAAATTTGAGCCTTAAAATGCATATTTTTCAGGATGCAAAGAGACTTTTTCACAGCAGAAATACTGATATGAAACAGTAGATTAAACACAGGTGTTACCAATGATACTAATTACGGTAAGAGACTCATGCTAAATGGAACATGATCTTAATTTATATCATTGTATGCATATTTATTGATCATTTTAAACTGTGATTGATTGTGTTGTCTTCTGGCAGATGCTGTGCTGGATACTCGGCTCCGTCTGAAAGAGAGTGGAGTTACTTTACAATACCATTTGTGCACCCATTTGTTCATAATTGACAAGCAAAAGTCTAATTTACATTCTCTTGAGTGTTGTGCAGTAAAATCCATGTGCTAAAATATCACGATAAAAAAAAATGCGTGCTAAAACAAATTATATTAAACCGGAGAATTTGATTAATTTATTTAAAATTCTAGCAGCAGGATTTTTGCTCTGGTGAAGGCGAGCAAATAATTATTGGCTTAAGAACTGAGTAATTTGCAGTTGCCCCAAATATCAACAATTTTTTCAAGATCTCACGCTGTTAAAAATGATTTAATTTAAGCATTTTCCTCAGCTGACAGAAACACCAAAGTCAGTTAGAACCTGCTTTGAGGGGAAAATATAGTTATTTATCATCAGTATGAACATGGGGATTTATGTCATGTTTATGAAACACACATGTGGCCCAGCTGCAACATGCAATTGGAAAATTAAAGAAGACCAAAGATTGACCTTTGGGATGCTCCACCTCCAAATTCAACAGTGAAACTTTACCAAGAGGACAGGAGCAAAACCAACCAAGAGCCTACACAATAAATAATTTATGGCCCAGAGCCCCACATGGGCCCCAACAGGGCAGTTATTTCTGTCAGCCACAGGTAAAACTAACAAACCTGACCCAGCTGCATGCTCTCTCCCTTTGTCTTCAAGTAGACTAAGTTCTTGTTTACGCAAATACTGTACTGTACAGAAGTGAGGTATTGGTACTACTGAGGTATTTCTACTTTATGCTGCTTATATACAACATAGGTATAGATTAGGTGTAGGGGGGGCTGAGGGAACATGTCCCCTTCAATATTCAGAACACGTGCATTTGTCTCCCCCATTAAAAACATGGAGGTAGCAGAGGACTTTTATTTTGATGAACCACTAAAACAAGACTCTAAAACAATGCCTCCATTAAAGTATGTGGTGGCAGTGCACAATCTCAAAAGCAGTGGATGATGTTTTCCAAAATTACAGCTTAACTAAGCTTTGCTTGGCCAGTTTAGACACAAACTGGTGCATAAAAATTTACCCAAGTGCTTCAAATGAATGAATTTCCACGGGGACGACCCCCAGAGCCAAGCTCCACCTCAATAACATTAAAATGTTTTTTATTCATACATAATAATACAAGAACATAGAATTAATATAACAATTTATATAATTTATAAGTGCTTTTATTTTGATACTTAAGGACATGATGCATGTAACAGGCTACATCTGGGCTTTTACTTTGGTAAAAAAAACTTACTTGTAATGGAGCATTTTAACATCACAGTATTGCAACTGTTACTTGCAACGATACTGTTGTTAAAAGATCTGCATTATAACCCGATCGATATATTGATCAACCAGTATTATCGGCTCGATATTGTCTTATATCGGTCTATATCGGTATCAACATGTATGTTGTCCGATATGCACCTATATGAAAACTTCTTTTTTTTTTTTTTTAACAGACCATAATGCAGATTGTTTTTATTTGTTTGTTTGCATTCTGTGTATGTTTAATTGTTTTTCTTAATTCAGGTTTAATATAGACATCTGTTTTTCTCTATTTGTGTTTTTTTAATGTATAGTTATATATTATTATTAAAATACCAGTTTGTTTCAGTGCCCTGATATCTTTTTGGACAATAAATTTAATGTTAAACTCTAAAACAAAAAAAACAAACAAAAAAAAAAAAGCGTGCTAGTGCATTAGTTTGGTGAATTGCTTCAGTCGTTTAACACTTAACTGTCCTCTCTTGTGCCTGCTCCAGGGTGTTTGGCTAAAAAAGTCCCCTGGGTACAAAACCTGAATAAACATTCTGGTAGGGACCAAGTAGGAGGATAAGAAGCTGGGTTTCTCTGTATATTTAATTATTCTAACTATGTTTGGGTGCTTATTTAGGGGTGACACACCAGTAAGTAGACTTATTTAAATGTTACGGGTTCAACATTCTTAAATTTAGCCAATATTTTTACACCTATTGATGGAATCATTCAGTCCTGGTCCTCCCTCATGTGTCTTGACTTTACTTCCTGTCTTTGTCCTTTTCCCGTCCTTTTGGATTAGCATTTGTTTCACCTGTGTCTGATTATTTCCACCTTTGTCTGATTAGTTCTTTGTCTACTTAGTCCTTGCATTTATTTGTTTCTGTGTCAGTTTGTCACCATCCTTTGGTGTCATCCCCCGTGTTTCAGATCTTTGTTGGATTTGTTGGACTTTAGATTCAGTTTTTAGGACTTTTGTTGCTCATTTGTCCTTGTAGGATTTGTTTGTTTTCTGGTCTGTAGTTTTGACCTGCCTGCCCTGCAAGTAACACATTTTTAACTCTTTTTGCTTTGCTCTCTTTGCCTTGCTTCATTTTTGGGTGTACCATCTTGTTCAGTTTTGACACACACCTCGACACAAACTACTGGCAATGAGAAAAGAGTCAGTTGCTTATTTTAGTGGGTTCCTGTATTTAAAAAACCTGCATATGTATGTGCTAATTTTGGTGTAAAAACTGTATAAGATTGACGGTAATTAGAAGGGATGTTGATGTAATTGCCACCATAATACTGTAAGTAAGCCCCATGATGAGCCATTATAGTGTTGATTAATGTTAGCACAAGTGTAGACAGCAAAAAATTATGAAGAAAACAAGAAAACTGGAGTGTACCTCAGTGTTTTTGCCCTCTTGCTCCCTCGGACTTTTCATCTCTTCTCTGTGCCTCCAGCCACTTTTAGTGCCCCACCAGGGATTTCCCAAGTCACACCTCTCAGTCAAACCAAACCTGAGTCAGTGGTCTGAAATGGTCAGCGACCAGGAGAACTTCAGGTGTGTGTGTGTGTGTGTGTGTGCGTGTGTGCATTATAAACTGCCGATCTCACTGAACTGAAACGTCAGTGTCACTTCGCTGTGTTCACTTGTCAAACGAAGGGAAAGCAAGCGCAAGAAAGTCAGAAGGACAGACAGAGAAGAAAGGAAGCATGAGAGGAATAATGAAAAGAAAAAAACTTTTGATTAGGATTTTTTTTTTTTCACTCGGAAAAGATTGCTGAAAACAGAGCCTATTATAAGAAAATGAACCCATCCTATCAGCCTACAGTAAATAACAAAGTCAAGACTGTGTCCCCACTAACACAGATGCTGCAGATTTCTTTGTTTAAATTACTATTCTGGGGGATGAGGATGTGATGAGACACATTAAGTGTGAAATACAAAGGCGTCTCCTAATCAGCAGTGAGTAAATAGGTGGCTGAGAGACAGCTCAATTCACCTGCGACTTCTTTATCACCTTCTCCTCTACCTCTCACCATCTCTCACTGAGAAGTGCAACATAATGTCTTAAGTAATTTAGGGCTTACAAATCCACCATAAAGGTTTTTTTTTTTTTTTTTTTTTTTGTCTGAATAGCTAAGTACTCTACTTGGATGTAAATTAATGGTAAGGATCACAAATGAGCAAACAGGGGTTATATAAATATAATCAACTCAAATCAATAGTTTTCACACTGTACTCATGTGTGATCAGTGGCGGACTCAGGATGTCTGACGGGCAGGGGTGAAAAAAATATAAAGGGCACCAGCTGTATGTGGTGGGGTACCAGTGTGGCAAAAACGGTTATGTCTTTAAGGTGAAAAAGTTCCAGTTAAATTAAAGTTGTTTTGTTATACGACCACTCTAACTCTGTCATAAAAACACTATTTAACTATTTAAAGGCATTTTTAATATGCAGGCCAGCCTATATGGCACTTTATCACATTTTCTGGGAGTGCACTTTAGAGGGCACTTTATCATGTTTTGTCCAGAAGAGCACCCTCAAAGCCTTGGTTCCCCAACTTGGGGTCCAGGTCCGTCTTAGTTTACTAAAATTACAAGTCATACAAAGGTCTGCATACCACACTGTCCACTGGACCCAGTCCACTTACAGGGCTTTCTACCACGTTCTGTCCACTAAAAGGGCACGTCACCACATTTTGTTTACTGGAAGGACACACCAAATTGCATTCTGTCATGTTTTGTCTCCCAAAAGGGCACTTTAGAGGGCACTTTACCAAATTTTGTGCACTAGAAGGGCAACCTAGTGGGCACTTTTGCGTTGTTGAAGAACATGGGTGCACCGGGGGGAAATCACAACCCTTTGCCGCTCCCCCCTGAGTACACTAGTGTGCATGAATGATTACAAACATGCACAAACACACACTAATAAACTTCAGTGCTTTTCAAGGCTACTGAGCTTTTAGCCTGGCAGGTTAGTCACGTACTGTCTCACACCTGTGACGCCATGTCAGTGTGTTAATGAACTCCAATTAACAACAAGGGAGACATCTCACAGTACTCTTACAGAAGCACAATGTCTCATAGAAGCTGTGGGTCAACAGTCATCTTTCTGTCTCATAATTATGACATTTCTCCACCACTTTTACAACAGTTGCAATCAGTATAATCAATCCATAAACATAAATTTCCCAGACTCCTACATGAATATGCTGCCTTTCAGTGTAACTCGTGAGCTTTTTGTTATGACATGGAAAGTCGTGTACAGGTTGTACTTGGCGTTCAAGCTGTCAACCTTGTACGAGGTATGCATATTTTGCATTAAAATGCCTATCCAAATTATACCCAAAGTAAACTGAAAGCTGCTTTTGAACCACGTGGAGTACATCCATGGTTTTGGGCTGTTTTGAAAGGTAACACTTTTAATTTTTTTTCCCAAGCGGTCAGAATCACTCTAAGTGCTGCTGACACTGAGTGACATTTTAACACACTAAAGTAATAGTTTTTAAATTTGCGCCAGGACTTTTTTAATGTAAAAATTAATGCTTTAGAACCTGACCCTTGCTATTATATTTCAGCCCAAACCTGATTACAGCCCAACATTTTTCTTAACAAGCTTTTCTCTTTGCATCACTATTTGATGGCATCAATCAGCATGCCTTTGCAGCATTGAATTGCCCATCTTTTTGCTTACGTATTTGAGTGTCACAGCCTTTGCATTGAACATAACCCATCGATTCATTCTTTTGTTGCGCTCATCATCAAAGTGTTCCCACACATCATACTTCACCCGCTTTTCCTCCTGTGCAACCAAGCTGTAATCACCTGAGGCCAGTTGTTTTTTTCACTTCCTCAGCATCCATTTTTTCTCTCTAAGGGTTAGGGTTATGCAACACAGCACATATGGGTGTGAGGGGGAGAGGTGGGGCTGCAGTGCTGTGCTGTCTGCCCTGCAAGTCTGTAATTGACCTTACAGAGATGACACTTTACTTATATGAACATGTACAATACAAAATAATAATTATTAGACCAGTAGGAGTTGGCAGTGACAGGGACAATACATGGGGGGAATTGGAATTGGCACCAACTAAATTTGGAAGAAAGTAAAATGAAAGAATATGTGTGAAATAAGGCCCAACCTGACCCAACCCAAACCCATCGGGTCCTATCGGGTCCTGTCGAGTTTGGGAACAGATCTCACCAAAGCATACAGCCTTGCCTAGTCTCAATTAAAATGTGATAACAATACCACAGAAAATGAATATTTATATGTTTTTCTCAGGGTATGTCCAGGTGTTTTCTTAAAAAGGTCACAAACAGACCTTAAGAACCCCCTGCTTGACAGTAACTGAAGCAGAAATACAGCACAGTTCTCTACCCCTTGTTACAAATGAAGTCAGGCCTCAAAACAGGTGCTGTGGTGAAAAAACAGGTCACATAAGAAGAAACCTACAGTAAAACTACCTAAATGGCTTCATTTTATATATAAAACCTGACTATTGTAAATTTGGGGATTGTGTTGGCTATACAAACTGCCAGTCATCTGCACAATCTGTTGCAATTGGCTCTGTCTTTACACGGGAGAAGAGAGGCAGGCTCTTCCTTTCAACTTGGTCTCTCATTGGCTATCAGGGGCTCTGGACAGGACATGGAAGCTCCTATTGGCTCAAGTGAGGTGTCAATCAAAAGTTTAGGCTGCAGCTGAGAGAATGAGATGCTGCACTCAGGCCTGTGCAGCCTGTAAACAGAGAAAGAGACAATAGTGGAAGATTTTGCAGTTTTTGTGGATTCAGTAATGGAAATCATGTGTTTTGGACTGAATATGTCACTGGGTTGGATCGACTGGACCTTTGGGATTAAATCAAGACTGGTTTTGTCACTTTTGATCAACATTTACCTGATCAGGAGAGCCTTCAGGGTAAGCGCCTCACTGCTGAAATTGGTTATTTGCTGGCTTGTCATACTGACTGTTGCTGCTATTGTGACTTTATTTGGACATATTTGGCACTGACAGAATCACAAGAATCTCAGCCTTCTCACATGAGTATGCATGTTAATATAGTAGTTGTTTCTTTGGCTAATATAAACAGAAATGTAAACGTTGTGGTTGATTTTGTGCATTTTGAGAGTATGTATGGATCTGATCGTGTGTTTTGGGCTTAATATGTGACTGAACTGGATTTACCGGGCCTTGCCAGTGCAAAAGCAGTGTTTGTGTTATTGATGTGTGGGGTTCCTGTTGAGATTTAGTTGACCTGCTGCTCTAACTGCATCTGGAAATGGTTGGCATCACTGGAAACACAAGAATCAAAGCTTTCTACATGTTTATACAGTAGTCTTACAGTTTTGTAGTGAACAGTAAATGGATACTTCACATTCAGACAGCCGTCTGTGACCTCAAAGGCAGTACAGTTGTGAGAACACCGCTGCTAGGCAACGGGAGCATGGACATCAAAACTGGTGGCGTATAGAGGCCACAAAGGCCAACAATTCAACAAGCTAGCGAGCAGGTAACGTTATGCAAGGACATAATGAAAAGATGAAGCCATTGGGAATCTACACATTTTCCTCAGACTTCAGTGTTTTTTCATGACATGCCCCATCATTCATTTCACCAGCATGTCTATTTAACCAGAGGAGTGCACTCAGCAGAGTGCAGATCCCCACTCGCAAACAGTAAATTCTTGAGTTATGGCCAAAAATGTGTTTAGTGAGGTCATTGTGACCTTTGACCCTTGACCGCCAAAATCTAATCAGTTAATCTTTGTGTCCAAGTGAACACTTGTGTCGGGTTTGAAGAAATCCTCTCCAAGTGTTCCTCAGATTTGGTTTCATGAAAATGAGGCTTGAAGAAATTCCCTCAAGATGTTCTTAAGATATCGCGTACACAAGAATGGGATGATCTCAAAACATAATGCCTGTGGCCATAAAAACATAAAGGCAATCTGAATCAGGTTCTTTAGCATACAGTCATGGATATGCATAAAAAAATAGGCTGATCGTTCCAGTAGTATTGAAGATTAGCTGATTAATGGTGACACATGCATACACCCACGCACCCACACAAACATGGAAGCAATCACATAATTGCCTTCTGGCTATTTCTGGTGTGGATATTAATGAACTCTCTTGTTGTTGCCTATATTCAGGTATGTGTGGAATGAGTTTGTGAGTATTGAGAAGAGAGATGAAAGCAAAAAACACCAAATGTCTTCTATATAATGTCAATTATGATCTTTGTTTTATGTGTCATTTTTGGCCAATTGACATTTGACAGTACCTCTGTATATCTGACTGAGTGTCCTGTGGAATTTTAAAAAATGCAGTTTTGCAGATGAATGACTGCCAGAATACATCCCAAGCGTGATACTATGACCCAAGCAAAGGTATTTTAGCAAATGAGATGTTTCATAATTTGCCAAGCAACACTAATAAAATGTGTTTAATAAGGCTGTTGTGTCCAGGAGCCAGCTGTGTCTCCATCTGGTTATGAGAAACAATGAAATCACATCATGACCGCAGTGTTTGCCAGCAGTTAACCAGCAGCTTTGAGGCTTGGAAGGGAGCTCTGGCTGGTAGATAAAAATCCAAAGAAACCAAAATCACCGCCAGTGTAAAGTCTCAGACCCGATATGATATGATACAACAATCAAGATAGATAAAGTAGCTACATTCTCGCCTTCTTTCTCACTCACACCAGTGCATGACTTTGTCTACATGACCTTTTTATATCCACAGTTTTTCTAAAAAGCCGCGCAATTACTGCTCTCTCTCTTCAACCATTTTCCCCATGAAATCACACAGTTGTATGTGTGAGGGGTGTGTGTGTGTGTACCCAGCAACGTGTGTCTCTGTGTGTGCTGTGACCTTTCTGCTTCAACCTGGCTCGGAGTTTAAATGGAACCTGGGTGTTTTCAGAGCTGTCTGGCAACAAGCCCTGCTCCGAGGATCACACGATATTTTGCTGTTTGACTTTGCTTTAGTGTTAAAGGTTAACTGTTAATCAGGGTGTCGTTTTGGCCCCTGGACAAAGGCACGCGTCCTGTACTAACAACGATGTTCCCTCCCCTCCTTCTGTCTCTTCTGTCCTTCCAGTTCCTGTGAACACTGGATAAAGAGTATAAATGTATCAAGGCATGCTGAAAAAATTTGGCTTTTTTGCTACACAGAAAAATGGTCAATGAGTTATTGTTGAAGTTTGTTTTTGTGTTAGTTGTGTAGTAGTGCACCTTCTTTACTAAAATGTATGCTAATCAGGCTACACAGACTATTATAATTTTAGTGAAGACTTGATATTCTAACATGGAAACCACCCCACCCTGACCTTATGGTTTTAATGCTAACAGGACCTACGTTTTTTACACATCCTGCAAACGATAGGATTGTCAATGCAACAATTAAGTGCAGAAGGAAATATCTTGACAACTAAAGCCTTTGACAAAAACAAAAATCTTAACCCAACGTCCACCATCTAACTTTTCTGGGACTTTCGACCAAAGCCCACCGCCGTCATCAGCAGATGCAGCTGAATGTAAGTTTGCCATTGGCCGCTTATTTCAGGCAGCATACTCTATCTGTGTGTTACTGTTTTCAAAATCCCTGTCACCACGGGAAACAACAAGAACCTCCAAACTAGCAAATTGCAAGTTATCCCCCTGGTCACAAGCTAGCAGGTGTTTTCTTTTATGCAGATTTAGCCAAATGCTCCACTAAAACAAGCTGGCCTCTGTCAATGTGGCAATACTGGCAATCTGGGCTTTTCCAAACCCGAGATATTTGTGATTCGGTAAAAGAAATTCGAACATACCTTTCCATTTATGACACAATACCTCTAAAACTAATGGCCACATTTTCATGAACCTCAGCTGTACTTGCTCGCAAATCTAACATTAGCTCATAGACGTATAATAGAACTAGACAGGGCATTGTCACTCAGCCTTGTTGCCAGTTTTTCCCAGTGGTCACCTGCGGTATTGCAGGTAAAAATCCCCCTCCAGTCCAAATAGCATTTTCCCACCATAAGCCACCATTATAAAAGAGGCATCTGTATAATTGGTGACAGGACACCTCAAACTCCAAACAAGGTCAGTTATGATCTTTCTATGATGAATGTTTGATCCATGAAGGTTTTAGAAAAGGCACGAAAAAAGCAGTGAAAAATCAGTGACATCACTGCAATGTAAAGTCTGTGGGCCGAGCAGGAACTCTCAGGTGGGGCACAACTGTGCATAGTCAGTGGGCTGTACAACCAGGAAGTAAACCCAGAAGCTAGGAAACCTTTGGCTTATGTGCCAAGCGAGCAACTGTCATTCAGCACCATCATGTCATCAACACTGCCTAGTTCCTTGTAATACTTCCATAAATTAGCATACTGTCCTCAACCATGCCTAAGCTGGCCAGGATGATAAAACGTCCCTGGACCTGATTACAAGAAGTTAAAAGAAGGTTTGAACATACACAATGCAAAACCTCTTTCTCTCTGCTGCCTCATATTGCTTCGTTAATCCCCTCGCACCAAAGGACACATGAAACATGCACAGGCATGTTTGCTGGGCTAGAAGCAGAAGGTTGTCAACCGCTCTATTTTCCAGTGACTATCCATGTTGCCATAAAGAGCCTGATGTAACGCTCTCCTGGTCCAAAGTTGCTTTCCTTTGTCAGTGCTGTTTGATTGATGGTAGTTCCACTCCCAAAGCTTGGTCCACAATGTCTAGTCAAGCAGCATTTTTGATGTCTTTCAGATTCATAGGTTGTACCGAATGTGGTAAGAGTGTGTGTGCTGAGGCTGAGATGTTATCATCAGAAAATGACTGATGACTGTTAGAGTACTGTATACAGAATACTGGCGCTCCTTTAACAGTGAGGAAGTTTATCCTCAATGGGGCCTCCTTCTTCAGTTTGTCTTTTCCACAGACAGACGTAGCCATCAACACATAAACCACACAAGAGCACGAAGCTGAATGACGAATACATCTGAGATTTAAGTGCGACACAGATGTGTCAGGCTCATGAAGACAACAGTGGCGGCCTGACAGCTCTGCAACATCCAACTTCACTTACTCAGAGTCAGCTCTGTTCACGTTGACTCCCATAGTATAGAAGAAATAGTTCACGTATTGGGTGTCCTGACACTGCATTTCCTATAAACAAAATGAGGCTTGTCAGGTAAACCAATGAGTGAGCTACGATGGAGTTCTTTTGAGGTGAGGATTCGAGACAGAAGCATTTTCAGCCATCTGGTAAAAATGTGTTTAAGTACTTGGAAAAAACACAGAGAATACAGATGGGCAGCGGAGACATAGCAGTTTGAGAAGTTTCTGGATGTTCTGATACTTTTTTTTGCGCTGTGAAAGTGGGTCACCATTGGAATCCATTGTAACTGCAATGATGGAGAAAATTACAAACTTTCTAAAGCACCTTTGAAGTCCAGCGGTGTGAGTATTGCCTCACATAACATCCTTCCACCTGCAGCAGCTGAATAGTTAACAGATAGTAATTTGTTTATATTGGCTACTTAATGAGAAAGTGAATTTGCATAATTCAGAAATGGATGGAAGCTGATTGGAGAGATCAGAGGGTGGCGATGCTTTGATTGCAGGGTAATGTCTCAGCGAGGCGAGGCAATCAGCACTGTTGTTGGAGAAACAGAGGTTCAGTGATTAAAATGAAGGTTACCGTCGGTAGCTGAACGCACGGCTGCTGTCATTCTCGCTTTCTCACCCTCTTCTCTTTGTTTCTGTGCTCTTAATTCTCCCACTCACTACGGGGATCTGAGGTGTTTTTCACTAATAGGATAAACACAAAAGGCCGTGGCGGTGGCCTTGTGTGTTGATGCAGCAGCAATCCTGACAGATTCAGGGGATAAGTTAGTTTCGATGTGTGAAGAGATAAATGATACAGCATTCATCTACTGAATCCACATCACAGTCAAGTGATGACAGATCTGGATATCATTAAATCAAGTAGAACAGCGCATAATGATACATGTACTTTGAAAATACATGTAAAAAAGTCGCTCAGTAGCTTCAGTCTTACATTATCCAGCTCTATGCATAATACATTTGGAATACTGTTACAGCCTGGCTCACTGGCTGCAACATAAAGGGAGACAAACACGAGGTGGCGGGCTAAAGAACTTAATTTATTGTACAAAAACACAATCTAAATCAACGGATAATCTGAGAATCAGTAGTTCAGTGGTGTGATGCATGTATGGGTGCGTGTAGTTGTGTATGTGCAAAAGGAACAAAAAAGAAGATCAGGTTGAGCTCATGCTGCTGAGGTGCTGTCTGTCTGGTGACAGCAGGAGAAGAGAGCCAGACTGCAGGCTGAGGCACCTATTTCAAGGGGGAAGGGCACACCGGGCCCAGGTGTGGCCCATCCCTTTAACGACCCTCCTGCAGACAGAGGGAGAGAAGCAGCAACAACAGAAAGCACTGGTGCAAGGGGGAGGGGTCGTCACACCCCCCCTCATAAAAAAATTGGGATTCCACCAGGGAGCCCAACAGACCCCATAACTAAACTATACAACCATTATCCCACCGATAATTTTTGATCAGCTACAAGTAATTTACAAAATGTTGCAACCACATACCCATACTCACCAGTTCTGTCGTGACCCCCGATCGGCCCGTCACTCACCACCCTGCACCCAGCAACCCCGGCGCCTGGAGAAGCAATTTAGGAGTAACAGGAAGAGGAAGATGGCAGACCAGGAGAACACAGACAGAACTTCAAGAGCTAGTTGCTCTCGACAAAGCATCCGCCACAATATTTTCCGAGCCTTTAATGTGGCGAATGTCTAGACAATATGACTGCAAAAATAGGAACCAACGCATCAACCGGCGGTTCGGACAAGCCAAGGAGTTCAGGAACGTTAAGGGATTATGATCAGTATAGACCGTGAGAGGAACACTGGAGTTGATGTAAACTTCAAAATGCTGCAGCGCCCACACCAGGGCAAGAGTTTCCTTCTCTATGACAGAGTAATTTAGCTGGTACGTGTTAAATTTCTTAGAGAAAAAACTCACAGGATGTTCAACACCGTTACCGTCACGCTGAAGCAGCACTGCCCCTGCACCAACATCACTCGCATCTGCCTGCAACTCAAATGGTCGATCCAAACGAGGAGCTACAAGGACAGGAGGAGAGCACAACACAGCTTTGACATTTTCAAAAGCTTGCTTACATGAGGCTGACCAGACAAACTTCACATTTGCTTTCAACAAATCAGTTAGTGGAGCTACAACAGTTGAGAAATTCTTACAAAAACTGCGGTAGTACCCCACCAGGCCTAAGAAGCGCATGAGCTCCTTCTTAGTCGTGGGGGCAGGATAATGCTCAATCGCAGTCACCTTAGCCTGTACTGGTCGTACCTGTCCCTGTCCCACTACCTTACCAAGGTAGGTGACCGTAGCCTTCGCGAACTCACACTTCGCTAGGTTAACCGTCAGATGTGCATCACGGAGACGATCGAACAGCTGGCGTATACGGTGAACATGCTCTTGCCAAGTATCACTGTAAACCACAACGTCGTCCAGGTACACCGCACAACCGTCAAGACCAGACACAACAAGATTCATCAACCGTTGAAAGGTCGCTGGTGCATTCCGCAGCCCAAAGCTCATCACTGAGTAGGAGAACAGGCCAAATGGAGTTATGAATGCAGAAATCTCTTTAGCTCTTTGCGACAGTGGAACTTGCCAATACCCCTTGAGTAAATCAAACTTACTAACAAAGTTAGCTGAGCCTACCTGATCTACACAGTCTTCTATGCGAGGCAGGGGGTAAGCGTCAGGTTTAGTCACGCCGTTTACCTTACGATAGTCTGTGCAAAACCTTGGACTTTTATCGGCTTTGTCCACAAGCAAACAGGGAGAGGCCCAGCTGGACGAGGAGGGTTCAGCAATGTGATTGTCAAGCATGTACTCTATTTCTTTTTCCATTACTTTACGCTTTTCCCCGGACACTCTGTAAAAACGCTGGCAGATGGGCTGCGCGTCACCCACATCAATATCATGCTCTATCAAATGTGTGCGAGTTGGCACATCATTAAATAAGCACAGATAGTTATGGATAAGAGCAGACAACTCAGCACGCCGCTCAGTGGACAAGTGACTGAACAAAGCCTCTAAATTGCGCAACGTTTCAGAATTTTTTAGCCGGCCTCGCAACAGGCTCTCATCCGGCGGAACCACCCCATCGTCTTCATACACAGGCAAATCAGCAGCTGACTGCCTCCCCACGGTGTCTGCCACCAACACCGGTCTAACAGTCTGCTGCTCACTCCCCTCCCCCTCACAAGCCTGTGACTCACGTGTATAGTAAGGTTTTAAGAGGTTAACATGACAAAGTTGAGTTTTACGTCTGCGCTCCGGTGTCGATAACAAGTAATTTAGCTCAGAAACCTGGCGCAGAACTGTGAATGGGCCATGAAACTTGGCCTGAAATGGAGAACTGACCACTGGCAACAATGCTAGCACCTGGTCACCTGGACTAAACTTACGAACTTCAGCTTTACGGTCATAAAGGCATTTCATTTTTGACTGAGAGGCTGCCAAACTTTCCCTAGCCTTCTCCCCAGCCATGTACAACCTATGCCGGAACCCATTAACATACTCGACCAGGTTCTGAGGAGGTTCAGGCTGCGCCAATGAGTCGTGCAGCAAAGTCAATGGCCCTCGCACCGTATGCCCAAACACCAGCTCATTGGGGCTAAAACTGGTGCTCTCCTGCACAACTTCCCTGGCAGCTAGCAACAACCAAGGTAGCCCCTCCTCCCAATCCTGATCCAGCTCAACACAATACCCGCGCAGCAATGACTTAAGAGTTTGGTGGAACCTCTCCAAGGCCCCTTGACTCTGAGCATGATAGGCTGAAGCCTGATTATGTGTGATCCGAAGTTGCTTCAGAACCTGGCTAAACAAATGCGACGAAAAATTACTGCCTTGATCACTTTGGATCACCTTTGGGATCCCAAAGATTGAAATAAACTGCGACAGTGCTTTGACCACAGACCTGGCAGTAATAGTTCGCAACGGATACGCGGCGGGATACCTAGTTGTTTGACACATCACAGTGAGCAAGTAGTTACTCCCAGATTTTGAACGCGGCAAAGGACCAACACAATCAATTATGAGATACTCAAATGGTTGGGCAATCGCCGGAATGGGGGACAGAGGAGCTGGTTTAATGGTTTGGTTGGGTTTCCCTGTCAGTTGGCATGTATGACATGTTTTGATGTAACTAGCCACATCCCTCTTCACCCGAGGCCAAAAGAAATACTTGAGAAGGTAGTCGTATGTTTTACGGACCCCCAAGTGACCTAACTGATCGTGCGACGTTTTCAGTACCTCCCCCCGAAATTTGGATGGGACTACAACTTGAAACACAGGATTACCCACAAAGCTCTCCCCATGTGGCACCCATTTTCTCACCAACAGCCCGTTCTGAAGTAGATACCCCCTCGCAGCACTCTTCACGTCAACATCTGAAAGCACCATATCAAACAGCTCACTAAGCGTCGGATCAGCCCGCTGCTCTGCTGCCAGGTCACTGCGAGAAACAGACAAAAGAGAATCAGGTATGGACACAGTGAAAACCCCACTCTCCCCTGTGCTACTCCGCTCAAGCTCTGCTTCCCCACGGGACATAGCCCGTGTAACTGCACAAGCTGTGAAAACACCAGGAAAAGACTGTGCACTCTCATCAGGCAACTCAGTAACAGAGGGTGAAGATGTTACCACAGGAGGAGGCGGACCATCAGCCCACACACGGCTACCGGCCAGGTCATTCCCCAGGATGACATCCACGCCCCGGATTGGCAGTGCAGGACGCACCCCCATGGCCACCTCACCCCGAACTAACCCACAGTCGAGCTCCAACTTATGTACTGGAACAGGCAACACATTTAAACCCATTCCCCGCATCAGAATGCAATCACCAGTGTCCGAACTCTGCGAAAAAGGAAGCACAGAACTCACAATGAATGAATTAAAGGCTCCAGTATCCCTCAAGATTTTTACTGGTACCTTGACATCACTGCCCACCAACAACACATGGCCGTCAGAGACAAAAGCTGAAAAATCAGGCTCCTCCAGGCCACAGTCCACAACAGGCCCCACATCAGTCTCCACCTGCTCACAAGGGGATGCAACACAAGGAGTTACACAGGGAGGAATGACACATGGAGAGCTAACAAGATTGACTTTACTGACCGGAGCAGCAAGTGCTACAGGCTTAGCTAGCACCCCTTTACCACTGGATTTAACAGGACATTCAGCTTTCCAATGACCCCTACCTTTACAGTAGTTACAGACCTTACTTGGATCAAACTGCACCTGATTGCGTGTGGCCCTGTCAAACTTACAATGGCGTGGACTGGCTCCCTCAACGCACCGTTTACCTGCTGGACGAAACCTACCGCCCTCACCCCGGTAATAAGTGTCATCCCAAGCCTTATACTCACTATCACCACGGTGTGTCAACACATACTCATCAGCCAAAGTAGCAGCCTCCGATGCCGTCTTCACTTTATGCTCATTGATGTAGGTGGCAATGTGGCTGGGAACAGAGTTTTTAAACTGCTCCAGAACAATCAAATCACACAATGCAGCATAGGTATTAACTCCTAATGAAGTACACCAACGATTGAAATGAGTGGTCAACTCCCTGGCAAACTCAATGTGTGTTTGCTTACCAGATTTCTCCCACGACCGAAACCTCTGGCGATATGCCTCAGGTACCAACTCATATGCCTTCAACACTGCAGATTTGACTGACAAATAAACTTTACTCTCAGCCACACTAAGTGCCGAGTATGCTTCCTGTGCCTTACCTGTCAAAACACACTGCAGTAACAGGGTACGCTCTGCATCAGACCAATCTCTGCTCTCTGCTACACGCTCAAAAAGCGAGAAAAATGTATCAGGATCACGTTCACAAAACTGAGGAACCAAACGCAGACTACTGGCAACATCAAAAGAACGTGAAGGTCCAGACAACACAGCAGGAGCCTGACCCCCACCACCAACACTCTGCAAACTTAACCTGCGCTCCTCTAACTCAAGCCTTTTAATTTCAGCTTGCAACAACAGCAATTCTCTGCGCTGCTCAAAAGTTAAATCTGAGCTCACCCCAGCTACACTTGAGGCAGATGCACCAACTGTGTCTAATCCTGCACCAATAGCATATGACTTAGACTGGAGAATTCCCAATTCCAACAGATTCTCTCGAAGAATATGCTTCATGCTCTCCTTCGACCGTTTATCACCAACATCCATCTCAAAATGGTCAGCGATTTTCACCAACTGTTCCCTTGAACAATGCTCCAAAAACTCCTCTGACGGAGATTTCAAAAATTCCTCAACAGTAGCCATGACTGAGGAACACAAGAAAAAAAACTTACCTGCCCGAATTACATACAAACCAGAATTGATGCACAACAACTCTACTCCTTGCTACACCCAAAAGCCAGAGCTCAACAGCCCATACACAGCTGAAAACACCACCACAGCTCTGTCCCTCTAACTGCCTAACCAAAATCTAGCTCAACTCCCTCCCTAGGCTTCAGGTGTTACTTGTGGTGGGTACTTACGCACTGAAACCCGCAAGCCCGGTGGAGCAACCAACAATTGGCGACCCCCCCTGCAGCCTCGGACGTGCTCCCGAGACAACCGCTCTAACCACTTTCACACCACACTAACAAACCCCCCAACGAACTCCAAGGGAATTCGCTCTTAAGCCTAACAGAGACAGAACAGCAGCAGTCTACTTAAACTGTGTACTGGACCGCACAACTCTGAGCCACAGAACACCAGCATTTAACAGCTCAATGACACCACCAAACACACCTCAGAGCAATCAATACCTGTTATTTAACCAAACAGCAAAACAATCAACTTACCCACACTCGCTAGTGTCTCCCAAACAATTAGATTACACCTACATCTACCAAAAGCGACGTACAGAACAGGCTACAACCGAGTATCAACATTACAGCGATACTAAAGTCACTACACCGGGTCAACCACTAAACCGACGAGCCCCCATCTGTTACAGCCTGGCTCACTGGCTGCAACATAAAGGGAGACAAACACGAGGTGGCGGGCTAAAGAACTTAATTTATTGTACAAAAACACAATCTAAATCAACGGATAATCTGAGAATCAGTAGTTCAGTGGTGTGATGCATGTATGGGTGCGTGTAGTTGTGTATGTGCAAAAGGAACAAAAAAGAAGATCAGGTTGAGCTCATGCTGCTGAGGTGCTGTCTGTCTGGTGACAGCAGGAGAAGAGAGCCAGACTGCAGGCTGAGGCACCTATTTCAAGGGGGAAGGGCACACCGGGCCCAGGTGTGGCCCATCCCTTTAACGACCCTCCTGCAGACAGAGGGAGAGAAGCAGCAACAACAGAAAGCACTGGTGCAAGGGGGAGGGGTCGTCACAATACTAACACCTTTTTTCTTTTAAATGAGAAATATGTAATATCTTTACTGCACTGTAAAAACTAAAAAGTTGAGAAAACTCAAAATTTCAAGGCAACGGACTGGAATAGATTTTTGATTTCTGAGCCCAACTCAGATTCTTAAGTTTTGAAAAAGTTTACCCAACTAATGATCTTTTGTTGAGATCATTTATTTTTCTTCTTTAGATGAACTTTAGATGAAATTTTAGAAACTTAAATCATTGTTTTTAAAAAATATTGAGTAAATTTATTGTAGCAAATGTAAATGTTAAAATTTTAAATATTTTCAGTTAAAATGAGTCTGAGACCTTATTTCAGGCATCTCACCATAAACCATTCAAAAAAACCCAACTTCAACTTCATGCTAACATGCTAATTCATCTCTAGGTTTTAGGACTCATTCCTGCAACACTGTATTTGCTGACTGTCGCTGTCCATGGTCCTGATTTTGGTCTTGGCTGACTGTATCTCTCTATGAAAGGAACTTCAGTTTAAGCAAGTTCCAAATTATAATATTCCACAAATTTGAATTCTTCACCAATGTTTGTTTTCAACTTGAGCTGAGAGACTTCTCTCTCAAAGTGTTCTTGAATGTGAAGCAAACTGTTAAGAGGCAGTATACCATACGTCCGTATGGATGCTAACTGTAGATAACTGGCAACATAAACACGGCCCTCCAGTTATATCTTTTTCGCCCACTTTTCCTCCCCTTTTTCTTCTTGAGAATGCTTTCATGCACTGAGGGAAACAAATTACTCAGAAAACTGAGGGTAGGTAATTGGATAAAACCGTTATAAGCACTATAGTATCCTGTTTATTATAAATCTGCAAAAACAAGTCCTACTTCCTCTCCCTGACTACTGTTTGGAAGTATTATTTTTTATTTACATTTTAAGGGTGGTAGTGACAGAGGATGCTGCTTCCTAACTTTATATGAATATTCAGTATGTTTCTATATGTAATTATCTCTCGAGCCACTCTAATACCTCCCCCATCTGAAGTCTTTGTTATGCATATGTGTACTTGTAAAAAGTTGGCAAGAAACCTGCACTGTTCAAACACGTGTTTGTGAAGTGGAGTCATTAAAGCTAAAATTGCCGTATTTGCTGAAACTGTCACTGTATCCTGATAGAAGTACAGATAGGATGACAGATAATATGTGGAAAAGTTCCTCTGGCCATAAAATAAATAAGAAGTTCCCTTCACGTTCAGTCGTAGTTGGGAACAATTTCTTTGTGGTCCATTACTGTTGGCGAGTCCTTAAGAAGGAATAAATCACGTCTTTCTGCATGGAAAGAAACTTTTTTTTAATGTTTTTACCCCCATTGTACAACAGCCAACCTCACCTCTACTGCTGCGCCGCTTTAACTGAACTTAATTACATTTTTAAAAGTAAATGGACTGCATTTATATAGCACTGCTCTACCTTTACAATTTCGCTTCTCAGGCACCCATTGACAGGCTGAGCTGTGGACTGAACCGCCACCCCAAGTGATTAATAGATGGCCTGCCCTTCCTGAGCCACAGCCTGGCCGATAGAACTGGTGTGACCTCTTGAAAGTCTTACCATCTTATATGTATCTAAATCAGCGTCATTCATGTTGAGTTTCTTTGACTGCCGTTGCCACCAGCTTTTACATAAACCCAACTGAACCCACCCTCGAACAATTCATCGTGAAAGACTATATTTGTCGAAGCACACTGGACTTAGCTGTGGCTTGTTGTAAATTTGTACGGTTCAAAACATAAATATTCATTCCGAGGATGACTGTAACTCGGTCCAGCGTGGGGCTGATGCTCAACTTTTTCACATCCAGCTGGCAGCTGCTGCCACGGTCCCCAGCTTCATTCCTTTTTTATAATTAAACAGACCACTCTTTTCCTACAATGCTTCCCCAGGTGTCACTGATGCTCTAGCTGACTCAGAGCCTCACAAACTGCTCTCACTGAAAGCAGATACTATAATGATATACATACTGTCAGTGAAATGGAGTACAGGCTGCATGCCACACTGACTGCTCCTACTTTTAAAATACCTCTGTGAAAGGCCCCCTCTGGCACTGCCGGTGTTTTGGCTGACTCAGTGTCTGATAACCGCCGACGAGAAAATATATACAAAATGATAAAGTCAATATCACATATAACCCCAGAAATACATCATAACAAACTGTTCCTTTAAAAGTGACAGGAGCTAATGAAAGTTTTCCCTGACATCCCCTGCTGCTTTAGCTGACTCAGTGTCTGTGCATCACATAATGAAGTGAAAAGTAATACAAACTGTGCACCAAATGGACCTTTGTGAAAACATCCCCCTGGGGTGGCTGATGCTCTGGCTGACTCAGTGTCTTGACAACCAGTACAACACATGCAATAATGATGCACAATCTCACAAATAAAATGAAATATATACAGAATGTCAAATTGATACCTTTTATAACTTTATGAAAATGGTGTCTTGACTCAGTGGGATCATAGGCAGTGTCAATGAGATTTTCCCCTCCTGCATCTGGCCTATAAAAAAATAAATACATTTAATTCTGAATCCTTTAACATAGTTTTTTGTTTTTGTTTGTTTCTTTATTATAAAACCTGTTGCTGAGTTATTGCTGTCATGTGCCAGAGATATTTTTAGACATAACAGACTTTTTTTCATGGAAGCCATATTGATATGAAGTGGTAGCATGAACACAGGTGTTAACAATGATACTAATTAAGGTTCTGTTGTGTTCAGGTCAAAGGGTGCTGCTATTGTGTATGTTGGATCACTAGAAAGGCTCTGCTACACTAAATGGAACGGGACCCTGATTAGTATCATTGGTAACACCTGTGTTTCACCTACTATGTCATATCAATATGGCTGCCATGAAAAAGGTCTATTGTGTATGAAACACCATTGATATCAAAGGATAATTTCCTCCATGAACATGTCTTTACAAATGTTTGTGAATGTTTTCATTAAATGCCATTTGGTCCGTTGTGTCATTTTTAATGCAAAGTTAATATTGTTTGCAATGTCTTGGTCATGACAACTTGACATTGTTACTGTTTAGTGTAATGTTTTAACATTGCAACATATGACAGTGGCTGTCATAAGGTCATTATAAGCATGACATGGATAGTTTCCTTGACCTCCTTGAAATAAAGTGATAAAGTGGACTTGTCACAAAGATGTCACTAAATGTAATAAGGTCAGTTTGATGACAGAGTACAGTACCAAGGTGATTCAGCTTACAGACTTAACCGATGGACAGATAGCGGCTAGCTAGTTTATTTGTTGCTAGTAGGCTAACTGTTGTCTGCTGTTATCTGTAGCTGCTGTTAGCTAGTTTGCTTGGTTAGCCATGGAGCTAAACCCACCTAATTAGCACCTAATTAGTTGTGTTACCTAACAAAACGACTGACACTGCTGAATTTATATTGTTTCCACTAATATAATATTTTTATTCCAAGTTTGTTTTAAAAGTAATCTTCTCTTCAATGTCTTTGTGAAAGACCTACATTTCATCATATGGGTCAAAGGTCGATGGCAAGCTGGCTTTGTTGTGTTAATATCCTCGCTCGAAGTTTTAGGATTATTTTGACTTGATAAGCATTGTGCTTCCGTTTCAACAGAATACACACACCATCTACCGCTTTAAAGTCAAGAGAGTGGCAGTTTTTCAAAAAAATTGACCTTAATTCCATGTTAGTCTGCGCAAACACCCAGTAATTCACCCGAGACGATCACTGCTATTATCAGCTCATCCCCACTCGACTGAATCATTTCCTGGCTCTCACTCTGCTTGCTCTAAACAAATCTCCTTCTCTCCTTTTAGTTTTTCAATTTATTTCTTCAGCTAGCACTTTGCTTTACTTGATCACTCACCTTTGCGCTTCTTGGATTTGAGGTGATGTAGTAATTGAAGCATAAACTAGTTGCCAATAAAATGAAATGTGAAAAAATGAAAGCAGTGTTGAACCTTAACTGACAGGGACACATTCTAAACAGTAATGTTTATGATGTATTTATCTGCATGTCTATGTATGAAAGAGCCAGAGGCTCTGTTTGAAGTAACCGTAAAAATCTCTTGTTTAAAGTCAATGAAATTACAACATAAAGGCTCAAAGAGACTTAACCTGACTACAAAGAAAACAAAACAAAAATGAACAAAAAGAGACACAAGAGACTCAAACTGACTAATAAAGAAACACATGACTAAAAAGCAGCGACACAAGAGAGCAAAGAGAAAAAAATCGACACACAAAAAGAAACACAATGACCACAATAAGATGAAAAACAATCCGCAGAGACACAATATGTCCAAAAAGGATGGAAAATGACCACAAGCAAGACAAAAAGAGATGCAGAACAATCACAGAGAGAGAAAAAATGACTTCAGAGAGACCTAAAACAACCACAAAGAGAAGCAAAATGACCACAAAGAGATGTAAAAC
The DNA here is from genome assembly GCA_034769285.1 of Lutjanus argentimaculatus. Classification (NCBI taxonomy): domain Eukaryota; kingdom Metazoa; phylum Chordata; class Actinopteri; order Lutjaniformes; family Lutjanidae; genus Lutjanus; species Lutjanus argentimaculatus. The sequence continues at coordinate 38,549,768 of JAWZSL010000003.1, read as the reverse complement.
AACCTCAAAGACACACAAAATGACTTAAGAGAGACCTAAAACCACCACACAGAGAAACAAAATTCCCACAAAAAATTGTAAATCAACATCTAAAGAGACACAAAAGAAACACAAAGGACACAAGGACACACAATCTGGCCAAAAAGGAATGCAAAACAGCCACAAAGAAACAAAATGGCATAAGAACAAACACAACCACGAGACACAAAATAACCTCAAATATGCACAAAATGACTCCACGGAGACACAAAACAATTATTAAGAGAAAACAAAGTGACCACAAATAGACTCAAAATGACTACAAGGGAACACAAAACAACTACAAAGAGACAAAACAAGTGGAAAGAGACAAAATAACTTGGTGAAGAGATACAAAATAACTTCAAAGGCACACAAAACGACCACAAATTTAGACAAGATGACTGCAGAGAGACCATTATGTGTGTGTGTGTACGAGGCATTTTTTTAAAAAAAAAAAAAACAGCTCACCATTCTCTGTAACAGCTCCCATTTAGCTGTTTAAACTATTGTGAATGTCAGCCTCACAAACTTGATCACACCCCACTGTGTCAACAAGTAAACACTTTGTCAAAACCACTTAACTCCACGGGATCCTGCCTGAATCAGTGCCGCACACTGAGCCAACATGTGTATGGTGTTAAATATGGCGTGTCTGGGATCACCCATCGTGTCAATGATTGATTCTAGCTGCATGACATATTGCACTTAAGTAAATCAATGTGCCGTCACTCAATATTACCCACAAAAACAGACAGACACACACAAAGCTGAAAATGCCACTCTCCCCCTCCTTAATGACTTCCATCCCCGCTCCCTCCCTCCCTGTCTGACGTGAATATCATGTTATTATTAATGCCATGTAGTATATAATTCAATCCGCCCGCACTTAGCAACCTTTAACATCCATCCATTTTCTAAAGCGCTCAGCCTGTGCAGGGTCCTCACAAGTGACCTTTACCATTTCAAGCAATATCTTCCAAAAACAAACAAACAAACAAACAAAAAACAAACAAACCAACATGCAGAGTAATGGTATTTTGCTTCCATAATTTGCTAAATGACACCAATTATTCTGAATGGAATTCTAATTATGAAAAATGGGAGGGAAATAACAACAAGTTTACTTGTAGCATTTTTTTTTAATAGGCACAGTAAATTGAGTTCCAGAGATCGTATGTGCTCCCGCAGAGCTTTTGTTTCAGCCATTTTCCTAAATGGGAAAGTTATGGTTCAGATGCATAAGCTTTTTCAAGTGCATCAGTGCTGCAGTAATATTCTGTGGGAGTGCAGATATATTTTCTAATAATAATCTGCCTGTTGTCAAAGGTTAAGTGTCCTATTATGTTATATGTAATATGATGTGCTGCAGCACTCAAGTATTTTATGCCTAGTGTGTTATTATGACGACATCAGTGTTCTATGTCTTAGATTCTGAAACACTGGCACTAGTACCATTGGTGTTACGTGAGCTCCTTTGTAGTGGTACATGGGGGAATGTCAAAAATTTAAAAAAATGAAATAAATTCATTTAAAAACAATACTATCGAAAAGCTACAGTTTTTTTTAAATGAAAATGGTAGATCACTGAAATGTAATTTATAACAGGTTTTGTTTCCTGTGTTTTTGTTTCAATATCATCTTGCTATGTAGTCCCAATCATACGTCATCCATGATAACTAGGGATGAGCGAGTACACCACTATCTGTATCTGTATCTGTATCTGTTCAACCATCTAAAGTATCTGTATCCGTAGCTGTACTCGGAGTGGGCGGGGCCTAAACCGGAAGTGGGCGTGGAAATGGGTGGGGCTTAAATCGGTACATTATTTTAAGTCTGAAATTGATATGGATTGATCAGAAGTTGCTATATTTATTGTTTATTTTACAGAACAGCCTCAAAATTGAGATTCAATGTTTTTGATCACAATAGTAAAGGAACTCTTATATTTATTTTTATGAACTGCAGTGAGAAAGTGTCAGATAGCTACTGCATGCAGCCATATACAATAAAAATATTAATATAGGCTACTTTGTGTGTTCAGCTATATGTGTGTATGTGTGTAAGTGGTCTGTAAGACTGTTTATTTTTTAATGATCTGTGTGAACTTGGTGATTCATGCAAACATCCAGTGATGGCAAACAGGGAAATAATATGTCAGCCTTGTTCACTGTATTCTTCTCAAAAGCACCGCGTTCAGTACGAGCAAAGTTTTCCAACTGACTTTATATCACCAGCCAAACTAAGAGCAAGCAGACGGTAAAAAAAAACCAAAAAAAAAAAACGACCGGAGTGGAGGCAGTGACCGACGCGACATGAGCATTTTCAGCTCTGTCTTGTCAAATGAACCGCGTACGTTACGAAACAAGTTCACGAAGTAACTTTAAATATCATACAAACCGAAATAGAGGCAAGCTGAAGAAAACCTAAGGAGTACTGAAGAGAGCAACGTCAGCACGAGCACGGATATTGCTTTTACTTTGCTTTTACTACATCTTTTACTCGTATCATGCTCGTACTCGTCAATAATGCTTTATCCGTACCGGATACTCGTCTGAAACGAGTATCCGGCTCAACCCTAATGATAACGAATATTTAAGAGCCAAACTGGATAGTAAAAAATGAAGATAAAGAAAATAAATGCTTCAAAGACACTGCAAGTGTGGCTTTAAACAGGAGCTATTACAAAGAGAAGTTCAGAATATTCGGAGCAGCCATGTTGGAAATGAAGTGGATGACAGCGAACTGAGCACAACAGCTCGTGGCTACTTAATAAGAAGCGCCAGTGAAGCGCAAAAACATAGCGTAGCCCCCTGGCTACCCAGAGGTGGAGACTAGAAATCCAAACTGAAATAACCTGTAGTTATTTACTAGTTATTCACCGTAGCTGTTTTCTTACAAACTGACAATGTTGCAACTGACCCAGGGGTACAACACTCCCTAGTCTCCCTTACTATTGTGTATGTGTGGTCATTTTGTGGTTGTGGGTGTGTTCAGACCACAGATATGGTTATTTTATCACCCAAATCTGCCTCATTACCAAGGCAACAGGCCACAAGAAGCTCAATTTTGTTTTTGTCTTTTGACTAACTTCTAAAATCAATAGTCCTGACTCTGGAAACAAATGTGCGCGCGCGCACACACACACACACACAGAGCCACCACACAACTGCAAGCAATAAAACCACTTAGATTTTTTTTTTTTTTAAACTCTGATTCCAATTATTGCAAAACTGAAAAGAGCACAACACTGTTCTGACAAGTAGAATTAAATTAACATAACTAACAGTGTAAGACTGTAATTTCCCTGGGATATAAATACAGGGTGGGCATGAATTGTCACCTCGGCTGCAAACTGTCAACTTTTATAATCCTCCTGTGGGAGACAACTGAAATTCACAGCTTACTATTAGCTCTACATGGACCCTTGTCACACTGCAAAAATAGTTATTAAATTGAACTCACACAATGTAACACATCCTCTGACATATGTGACCTACTTTGCCATGTTACATTGGGGCAAAGTGAATTTCCTATCAGGAAAATAGTCCCCTTTGTCTCTTTGAGTTGCCTGCCTGTATTTCTATCACTCTGCTATTCATACTTTTATATTTTCACAACAATGTGTTTGTTCCAGTCTAGTTTATTTTCCCTTCTTACTATTACTATTCTCATGATGCATTCCAGTCAAGTCTTAATTTCCCAGTTGAAATGTCCAACTTTTGTCCAACTGACCTTGACAGATTTCTTTTGCAAGTGTACACACTCATATTTTTGACATTAATTTACCTGCAGAACAGGTTGCACTATATGATAGCATATGTTATTTTAATTAAATACGGGAAATATAATTTACCTTGTCCTTTAATTGATAGTTTTCCATTTTTAATATGTGATTCCATGAATGCTGCCATTGATGTGTTCCGTAAGACACCCGCTTTTTCTGTCCCGTCCCACTCCCACAACAATACTCCTGTCTCATCCAATCCCATGACAGAGTAAAGAAAAATCCAATCCCACCCCAAACCAGGAAGAATGACACCTGTCCCACCCCGCTCCTGTCTGCAAAAAACTGACCTGTTGTTATTATCATACCCAATCTTTTTCCTGTCCAGCCCCAGTCCCATGATCAATAGTGAAATTGACTCCTATACCCGAAAAAATGTCCTCTAGTGCAGGTGGCTTTGGCTGAGTTCACAAGTAGGAACTCCAGCTTTGAGTGTCGTTCTGTTGTACTTTTTCTAGTAGGAGTTTGGAAATTTTGAAGTTCGAGTTGTTTAGAATGCAGCATAAAAACTTCAGAGCAGAGCAGAGGAGGTGGGTCAGGAGGTGGAGCTAGTTGTCTACAGATCACAGCGTTGGTGGTCCCTCTTCGCCACGGGTTGAAGCCTGGATAAATAGAGAGGGTTGCATCAGGAAGAACATTCAGCGTAAAAAAAACTCTGCCAAATCAAATATGCTGATCATAAAAATCAGATTCCAGGAGACTGGTTCGCAGGTGAGACAAAGGTGATCAGCTGTGGATAGATAATTCACTGTGGTGATGCCTAATGGAAGGAGGCCCGCAGTGGAAAAAGAAGATGGAGGAGTAGGAGTAGCAGAGAGCAGCAATCTACAGTATGTTACTAGCCATGGCCAGTTCTATGCAAACTCTGTTTACATCTGCCTGTACACCGACAAGTCTGCAACAAATTGGGGGTGCGCGGATGTCCGCACAGAGCCTACGGGTACACCCTCTGATGACGAAATTTACATCAAACGAACGTGAACCTTGCACACTCACGGACATGGAAAGCATAACACCAGCTCAATGGCCCTTGCTTAAGGACACACTGGCAGTAAGAACGAGGGAGAGACAAGTGCTGCGACAACGAACAATGAGGATAACATCATAACATAAATAGAGAACAAGGGATTACATGTCTGAATATTTGTAACGGCAGATGGAGCTTATGCTTGGTACATACAATGTACAATGTTCCTTTCCTTCTCTTCTCTCTCCTTCTTTCTTGTCCTGAACTCTTTCTCTCTCTAATCCTGATATCCGTAGAGAATGAATGTGTGATTATAACTGAGGAATGAATCAGTCGTGCATTGTTATGGCCAATACATCCGTGGAGTGTGTGCGGGGGTTGTGTGTTGCAGGAGGAAATGGGGGGATCAGAAAGCTATCAGTGCTCTGATGAGATGAGGGACATGCACACACACATGCACACACACACACACACACACACAATGATGAGATGGGGGACATAATGACACAAATCAGTCTCTCTCTCAGTCCACGTCTCTCCTTCATGATGTCTTTCTCTGGATTTAAAGTGACCCTCAACTCACACACACCCTCTTGTAGAGAGACAGAGAGTGTCAGAAGGACACTTATAACAACTACTAGTAGCTGGCAAGTGTGTATTTATTTTGCATGTGCAGTCACACCAGGAACTTGTATCAGGAATGCAACACACACAGTGTTCCAATTTACACCTATGATCCTCAAGTTGTCTCAATTCTTTAAAAATAACATTTGAAAAAAAAAAGACTTCTAAACATTATAACAAATATTCAGGTTTGTAGATACTTGCAAATTTGAAGTTAAATAAAAAGCAATACTCTCTTGAAACATGTCATGACCCATTACAATTGAAAATTTAAAAATACAAAGGGAACGGTGTATAAAGGTGTATAAATCTTACAAGGGAAAGAAGCAATAATCTGTACAACAAAGATAAAATGGGAGGAAGAGTTGTGATTAAAAACAGATTAAGAGTGGAAACAGATCTTTAATGAAATTCACAAAAGTACCAGTTCCTTATTCCTTGATTAAACATTTTTTGGTCGAAAGTTTTTAAGTTTGGTTAAGTTTAAAAAAAAAACAAAAAAAAAAACATGTGTTGGGAAACCTCCAAATGGTCTCAGTTAAAGATGAAAATGATTAAAGTAGAATCTTCAGAATCACAGCACTGAAGCAGATAACAAAAGGGTGGGGAAAAACACACTCTCTGCTGCTGTTGTTTATGTTTGCATGTTTAATTTAAATTTTTATTTTAAAAAAATCATTGTCATGATTTGTAGATTTGGAAGCATCCATTCTGGATTAAATCTAAATGGAATTTCGGTTTCTTGCTTTGTAACACAAGCAAGCGACACAGACATTAAATAAAAGGACACGATGAGTGAGTGTTGAAGGGTTCGATAGTCCCAGCTCCAAACCCCTGTGTGGCAGCTAACATGAGGGCACAACATCCTGACAGAAAGACGTTCTGAGCTGCAGTGTGACACTAGCAGGAGCTTGAAGGTAAGATATGTGAGTCACTGATGTTCTGGGAGGTAATGCCTATAGGAAATCAAACCTATTCAAAAGGGGCATGGCAGGAAATGATGAATTCAATATTTAAGGACAGTTTTCAATCATGTGTCAGTTGACCCACTGCAAAGTCTGCAAAGTTTTCAGTTCAATCAAACAGCCTGAACTATCTGGAAATATCCACCCTGAATAGTGCATTTGCTGCAGTATATGCACAGAAATAAACCAAGCAATATATTTTCTTCTATCAGTTCTGTCTTCTTCCTATAAATCAGTGTCAGTCTTTGTGTAATTTGACCATACCAAAAGCCTTTGCTCCCATAATCCCGTACCGGTTTAGACAACAGGAAGCATTGTGCCGCTATATTCATAGATCTAGTAAAAGTATTTGATAAAGTTGAAAAAGTTAAAGTTGAGCATTCCTTACTTATAGAAAGATTGATGACTATTGGCTTGCAACTGGTTTCATCCTCACACATCATTGTGTGAGGATGGAGGAAGCCCAGTCTGGATTCCTGCTGGTTACAATGGGTGTGCCACAGGGATCTGTCTTGGGTCCTGTCCTCTTCACCATTTATATCACTGAAATTGTCTCTTCCCTGTGTGGTAAGTTCATCTGTATGCAGATGATACTGTTTTGTACTGTCATGCTGATTTTGTTCAGTTGGCCATAGAGAATCTGCAACACATCTTTTATGAACTGCAACTGCAGTTCATAAAAGTGTTTCATTAATCTTACTCTAACACTTCATACACACAAGAGAGAGACCCCTAGCAGCAAAACTTACATATTGTGTGTTGAAATGCCAGGAAACTTGTTAGCAAACTACAGCCAAAAATCTGGCTTTTTATACAGAAATAAAACCAGTTTTCCTTTGAATTGTAGGAAGAGGACTGTTGAATTAACTTTCCTATCAGTTCTGGACTATGGGGGATGTAGTTTACAGACACACCACTGCCTCCAAATTTCAGCCCTGCGATACCGTTTACCACTCAGCCCTGAGGTTTAGTACCACTGATAGCAACAAAACTCACCATTGTATCCTGTATGATAAGGTTGATCAGTCTCCTCTGACTGAGACCATACTCATCAGAAAACTGCCATCAATATGTTACATTGATGTCACATTGGTCCAGTTTTAAATCTTTCTTCTGATTGGCTGGTTCTTCAGGTACTACATGCCAGAACTAATCTGGGAAGGACTGTGTTCAGTATTAGTGCAGCAGACTCATGGGATCTTTTGCAGTCTGATGGTTATTAAGTACATTTCTAAAGTGAATACAAATAATATAAAATATTATTCAGTTTTAGGCCAATTATCAACCAGTAACTGTTTTAAATGACTTTGATTGCTGATTCTGTGATTCTATTATTGATTTTGTACATTTGTATTTTACATGGCGTAATCTTGGCATCATTGAAAATGAGGGTCACCCTCAATGATTTCTCCAAGAATTGTAAATAAAGGTTGAATGAATGTCAGACTAACCTTAAAATCTGTTTTAATCAGCTGGAAATAAATGTTCCCTGACTTTGTCTTGTAATACATACTGTATATGATGTGTACAATTAACGCAACTGTCACATAATGCAGTTTTCACTGTAGAAATATATTATTCACATACTTTATGTACAAAACATCCAAATCTGAAAAAAAAAACCCAACAAAAACAAACAAACTGTTAACTAATTTTAACAACAGCACACTTCACTGATTAGCACACCTTCAGTCAGAGAAGAGGAACTAATCAGTGGAATCAGCTGCCGTAGTCTTTTGTTAGACTGACAGGCTGCAGACTGGAAGGTCACAAACAACAAGATTGAAGAGATGCTGTGGAGCAGTGATGGCTGTTAATTACTTACATTCATTTGGCAGATGCTTTTGTTCAAAGAGACACACACGAAATGCGAGTTGCTTTTTTTTAAAGCAGGAGAATTATAATTCTTAAATTCATTTTTATGTATTTATTTTTTTCTGTCTGGGTGGCACTTAAGCTTCCTAAATGCTTCTTGTATGCAAGCATGTATAGATCAGTATTTACAAGACAATACAATTTCCTGAGTTTATAAAAAAACCCTCAAAGGTAACATTACACCTTTGCAAAAATAAATGTTTCTGTAAAAGTGCTACTGTGCTAAACAGACCTGCTCTTCATTAGTTGTGATAGAATCAGGAATGCCAACACCTTAGCTTATTTACAGTGTGGGGTAATTTACGATAAACTTAAATAAACAGTCTTTACAGTAATCTTCTCTATGATCGGTGACTGGTCCTGGGAAAAAAGGCAATTAAAATAGAACTAAATGAAGTGAAATTGTGAAACATGGCAGCACGAGGTGTTCCAGATTAAAAGGAAAATTTGAATTTCATACTTTAACTGTGTTGGCTTAAGTAATCATCAAGGAGTCAAAGTGCCATTTGAGCTCCCAAACTACCCTTTAGCTGCTGCTCTGCTGGAGCCCATTTATCTTTATAAATATATATTTATTTCCATTTCTACACTGATATACTTCTACATGATGAAAATGATATTACAAACACTGACCAGTAATACAACAAATTGCACTGAGTCATTAAAATAGTCAAGTAATTTGTAAAATGTGATATTTTATAGTTTACTACAATCAAATTTGACTACAGACCTATAGATAAATATACAAATATGAAATTAAATGTCACAAATGCCGATTTAGAGACAAATCCATTTACATGCATTGATTAAAGGGGTCACGGGGGTAAAGTGGGACGTGGCGCTGCTGCTGACCCCATGTTTCACCTGTGGGCTCGGGCCAAGTTGAAAGCATCCTGTCTATTAACACAATCATATGGTTTGGTAATCTTGACCTTGACAGAAGGAACAAGCTGCAGAAAACAGTGAACATGTCCCCAACATTTTACAGAAACCACAAAAGCAGCTAAGTATGATGAAACCCAAGTGCTGTCAAGAAAATTAAGGAAATAAGGATCCAGGAAACTGGGTGGTGCTCCAGATTTTGCTGCAGTAGATTAATGTATGTAGTGTAGACACGTATATTGCGACTTGTATTTTTATGAATATGTATGCTGAGATGATGTGTGTATTGTTATTTTATGAGTTGTACTTCTTATGATTGTGTTTTTGTGACATGTTTTATGGTGAAACCGACGGTGAATTTCCACACTGTGGACAATAACATATTTGTATTCGTACATTCATTACATTATGACTTGTTTAGGGCTGGAAACTCAGATTTGATCTATTCTATTGTTAATGTTGACTCACTGGAAAGCCTCTGCTTCACTAAATGGAAAGGGACCTTTAATTATTACCACTGGTAACACCTGTATTCACCCTACTATTTCATATCAACATGGCTGCTGTGAAAAAGATCTATTTACGAGGGTGTAAATCACAAGTTCCGTCACAATACAATGTTAAATCAGTTCTTTGGACAATGATACAATATTTGCTGATATCACAAAGTCTGCCATGATACAATTTTGATTCGATTCAATTCAGGGGTTTGAGATCGATATCAGATCATATCATATATCCATTTAACACATTCAGTTACACTCATGTAGACTCACAAAAAGCAAACTAAATTATGATTGAACAATTTTATGACTGAACTCTTCCAGATATTTATAAAACAGACATGCCATATGGTTTTTAAAATAAAGGCGTATCCTAAAGATAAGGATATAGATCAATACTTTCACTTTATGTCGATAATATTGAATCATTAAACATGAATCCGTACATGGAACAAGATTGATGTTATCATTACACCCCTAATATTTACTGTTCAGCCAGAGGTGTGTACTATGACTTACACTTTGTTAACTTTTTTTGTGTAGAGCCTGTTCTGAATCAAGCACAAACTCCACTCAGTTCTTAAGAATATGTGAGCGTGGCCTGTAATTCTATCAGCAGTCTCTATATCTGTCGTCTCTCCTGAGTTTTACACTAAAGCCTGTGTGAGAGAGATCAGATAAAAGGCCAAAGAGATAATGTGTAACAAATGAAGACCACTCAATCTCAGACAGACTATAGTACATAGAGTCCATGAACCAGCCAGGAAATTGAATTCGTTTAAAGGTGGCTAGATGATGTATTATAATGTCAGCCCTGTATAGTGTTAATTGAAACACATACAGTTGATACTGTAATCACAGAACATTAATTGAAGACTAAAACAGGATTTCTTTTTTTTTAATTCACAGCGTCCTGATATATCTGTGTCACAGCACGCCATGTTTCTGTCATCACTTCTGTAATGTCTGACTTCTTTTTCTTTCCATGTTTCTTTTTTCATCTCTCCTTTTTATTTTCCATCCCACTCCTGGTGGCAGATATAATTGGCATCAATTTAGTGCGTAGCATCAGCGCGCTCATCTTCTCATCAAAGACGGTGTCACAACAGTCTGTGTGCGACAAAGTCTAAGCAGACAGTAACTAGACAGGCTGTGTTAAAACAGCACCAAACATATACTTTCTGCACACACTGTGAGGTTCTCTTGTGTGTGCTGCAGCCAGCTGGGACTAATGTGTCGAGCTGCGTTTATTATTGTGGCTCATCATCAGCGCCGTGTCTCAGAGGATCGAAACAACATTTATTCTCCACAAAGCAAAATCATTCAACACAATACGGATAAATATAAAACAAAGATATAACAAGCAAGTGCCTGGTTGCATAAAGCACCTTAAGTTTCAAACTTAAGTTTGTCCCTCAAGTAAAAGCAGTGGGGTTCACTTTGGAGTGTGGCATAACACATGGCTTTGTCTCCTTGTATCTAGACCAGAGGTCTTCAACATTTTTCAGGCCATGGACCACTTAGCTGATAAAGAGACAGAGCAGGGACCCCCAACAACTTATATTGCATTGAATATTTTCAGAACTTTGCTTGTTTCCTCTTACATGTAGCTGCTTAGACAGCAGCAGTTGTAGCATGGCTAATGTTAACTGCGTTAGCCTCACACTCTGCACTTTTGCTGATGGTTTTTTAAGGTGGTGGATATGTCAGAATCGCCTAATAAAAAAGATTAAAAAAAACAAAGCAAGTGTTTGTGAAAAGGAGTAGGTAAAACTAAAATTTATATTTCCCTACCCCTTTCTCACTTCTACGCCTATCAAATCATATGTTATAGTATAATAACATTTTATAATATGTGATGTAATATAACTCCACAATAACTTCCCAAATTTAGTTATAGCAAAATAAAAATATGCAAAAATGATCCCAGATTTAATCGTATTTTGCCATTATGGACCCCTGGTGCCCCTGTTGAAGACCTTGAAGGCTTTCTCTGTGGTTAGTATCATAATACAGCACTTGTACTTTAGTGACCATGGTTACACTTTGCTGACGGCATTCTTTAATGTCACTAGATAGCAGATAGAATCATTGTCAGTTAGCCTGTGTTAGTAAGCTTCTCAAAAATGGACAACAAAGAAAACCAACAAGTAAAACAAAGCCAAACTGGACTGTATACCAGACTGAACACTTGTGCTTGGCATTTATTAGTCAAATTTCTACTGATACTGATAAATACTAACTGGTGGTGCAAGTCATGCGTATTCACCCTGAACCAGGCCTGAATTAGACAAATATAGCAAACTAATATATTAATTTGTAACAATTATTCATAATAAAGTTTGAGGACCATTTAAATTATGGGAGTTTGCTGGGAGAAACAACAAAATGGGAGGCCACTGGGAGATGAAATACAGGGAAACCTGAGTGCTGGCAGGTTTTCCTTCTAGGACCACATAGGGCCTCATTTTTTCCTGAAGTTTCCTTGGATGAAAATTTAAGAGAAACCTTAGTCTAAGTGGTTTCATGCAACTGGGCACAGAAATCTTATCAAAGAGGGCTCACCTACAAACATCATGTGATACTGTAGCTGCTGGACTGTTGGATGTGGAAGGATCTTGATGCAGAACTTTTGGTACTTTGCGTTGAAAGGAGACAGTTGACTTCGTCTGATAAGGACGCCTCCCTCTGGAGATATTCTAGGTACATCCACCTGGGAGAACATACTGTGGCAGATTCAGAACACACTGCAGGGATCATATATATTATATATATCACATCTGGGAATGCCTTGGGAACCCTCAGGTAGAGCTAGAGGACGTGGCTGGGGAAAACTTAGACTGGTGTTACTGCTAATCAGACCTGGTTAACACTAGAAGCTTTTTGAGAACCGCTGCAGGATCATAAAGTAAGCAAGTAGCAAAGTATTTGTACTTAGTGACTTCCTGCCTCTGCATTTTGGCACGTCATAGCAGGAACTCCCATGCTGTTTTCTCCCATTGAAATGCTATCAGACCAAACACCAACATCACAACAAATCACAAATAAACAGGTATAGGAAATCAAATACAAATGCTAGTTTTCATTATTAATGTGTTGATGCCAGGGCTGAACATCTGTACAGATGTTATTTTAAGAATCCTTAACATCCCATATGGTATAAAAATTGTTGTGATGCGTCATGATATTTGGGAAGTACTGTTTAAATTGTCGAATAGGAGAATCAATAATATAGGCAATGTATTCTGCTCTCTGGCAGGTCCCCGTTGACCACAGGGCATTCTGTTGAAAGAATACACCTACAAAGTGCTTAATCTGGTGAATAAAAACAAAATGTCCTCCATTAACCACATAAGAAATGCTTCTCATCACAATGTTTATCCAGCATCTATAGGCTAAACCAATCAGCTCTTAGATTAGGAGAGAGCCAGACATTACTTACCACCAAAAACCACAGCCACTTAGATGTCATGGTTGCTTACGTCTGCATGATGCCAGAGCAAGATGGGATCGAGTCAGACATAAATCTAGTTCTCTAGTGATCACTGTGATTGATTCTGCGCTGGCTTGGCTCCTGTCGACTAGCCACTTGTTATTATTAGGGGCTGGGCAGCCTAAGCTGCCAGGACCCTATTGTAATCCTGCATGTTCTTCTTTCTTTCTTTCTTTCTTTCTTTCTTTCTTTCTTTCTTTCTTCTTCTTCCGAGGAAATCCTACTTCCCATGCACGAAAAATGACCAAACTTTGCACAAAGGTCCAGTCCCATGTCAGATTGCCTCAGCTGCAAAAACAGCTACAGCAAGCCTCTAAAGTTCAAAATTTTGAAAATTCATAATAAATCAACCATATGTGCTACAGATTTACAACTTTCACCACAATGTAGCCCAATACTGAAGAAACTTTTGTACATTTAAACCTATTGCAAATTATGAAGTCCATCACTCTGTTTTTTTTTTTCAAAAACTGTAAAACGTATTAAACCTATCTCCTCCCACAATTTTTGCTCAATTGACACCAAACTTGCTACAGAGCATCTTCAGACTGTCCTACACAAACGATCCACACAGATTTTTGATTTATGGAAAATTGAGCCTACAGTGCATCAAAATGTTTGACTGTAAACAGTATTATAAACATATACTTGCAAATTCTTGCTAAAATACATTTTCAGTGTTCATGAAAAAAAAGGACAAAATTTTGGAGTCATGGTAGATGATGTTTGGAAAATATCAGAATTTTAATCTCAAAAACTGAATTTTTTACAGCATTTTGAATTTCGCTCTCATGCGAACAATTGGAGTCAATGCAAAAATGGCATTTTTAAACATCAGTTTTTCACTTTTGGAGCCAATAAATCATTGTTAAAAACTAATGACCAACATCTCCATGCTGTCTAGATGCAATTTGTGTATTTTGGGATTTTTGTCTCAATAACTGAATTTTTGACAGACGTTTGAAATCTGCCTTTACATGCTAAACAGCTGCTGTCTTGCACGCAGGTGACTGGCTTAGTCAATTTGTGAAGCTACAAGTGGTGTTTCCATTTGCCAATTAGCTCAGTGAGATAGAGGATGGTTCTTGGTGTTGAAGGTTGTGAGTTCAAGCCTCAGCTTGTGCAACATTTCCATATGAGAAATCTACCCAAACTTTTCACAAAGGTCCAGTCCCATGCCAGATGTCCTCAACTGGAAACACAAAGACAATAGTCCTGATGGTGGCGCTACAGCAAGCCTCTAAATTTCAAAAACTTTGAAAATTCACAACAAATAACCATATGTGCTACAGCTTTGGAACTTTCACTTTGAAATTTGCTTTTCCATGGCATGGATGGCTGCTGTCTGGCACCCTGTTGCTTGGCTTAGTCAATTTGTGAAGCCACACATCAACTGTCACTTGTCAATTAGCTCAGTGAGATAAAAGACGGACCTCAGTTGTAGAAGTCGTGAGTTCGAGCCTCAGCTAGACAGGACAGACTTTCAAATGTGAAAGCCTTATGTTCAGGTATCATGCTATGTGGATTAGAGACTGCTAAGATTTAAATAATTATGATTCAGGGAGTTTTGGGAAGAGACAAATACTCTTTATCAACACGTTTCCCTGTTATCCCTTGTCTCTTTTCCCTGTTTATTTGGCTTAGCTATCAGTCAATATGCACAGTCTCTTGTGCCAGAAATTGTGAGTTCAAGCCTCAACTGATGTAAAATGCACATTAGATGCCACCTTTTTTTCATCTTCCTACACTCTGCTTGTTGCTCAGAATTGCCTAATTTTGCCTAAAATTGCCCGGCCCCGACCATTGCTGCGCAGCAGCTATAATTTATACATAATTGACAGAAATATGATCTGCAACTTCTTTGATATCAATTAATTCTTTAAGGCAAAAGTTGTGAGGATTTGCTGCGGTTCCTGTGTCTCGTGTGACTGTGAACTACATGGTTAGTTGCAGCCCTGTATTTTTCACATGTAGAGTTTTATCTATAACAAATAATTTATTTTTCAAGGACATGGAAATGACTATATACACCATGATAATTGCTGGCTCTTTAATAAAGAACAGCAGGACCATCCTATCTGAAATGCATGAACGACAATAAACTAACCAGCCCACCAACACCATCTGTCTATATTTGAAGCTTTTGGTCTGGATGGCAATGTTTGTCCTGCTCAGGACTTTAATTGTAAGTAAATATTGAGTTGAAAAGTCCACATGTATATCTGATTGAAACGATTCTTTGTCGCTACGGTGGAACAGATTATAATCTGTCTAGATGTGAAAGTAATGAGTTGACTTATTTTTTTCTACAGTCTTGATGCTACTGCTGCTATTCGATTGATTGTGATGTCAAAGGGTTTATGTGACTTGATGGTAAGGGCCCGCTCAACAGGGAGCCAATCAGCTGTCCTGCAGAGAGTCATTTTCCTTCCATTGGGGAAAATCATCTACTCAGCCCTGCAGCCAGTAAGACAGTGAAAAAAAGTTTTCAACACAAGAAAAAGCAAAGATTGTGTGTATGTTCGTGTGTTTCAAATAACCCCCCCTCTCCTGTAGATAATGCCAGTACACTGACACAAAGGCACAAACTTCACAAACTCAAACGTAGAGGGAAATGCATTCAGCTCAAAGCATAAAACATACACGCACACTCAATGACGCACACATTCGCCCTCTATTGTTCTCTCACAGAGGGCTCACATACATATAGAAAACTAGTCACAGGTGCCTCACTCTGTAATATAAACAAGGAGCCAAGCTGTTTGAGCAGAAATAGTAATTATCTTCAGATCAAATTCTCCTCTGTGTAGGCGTCACTCAGGGAGAGTCAGGTACTGTTATACCGACACAAACACAGTGATGATAGAGCGATAATGAAACTAGCCTCTGTTCTCATTGTTGCTGAGTCTTGTTTAATCCTGAAACTATCAGGGGTATTCTCTCGCCACACTGTTGTGAAAAAGTAAAGTATAACTTCTTAATTTCTGTGAAGGAGATGGTATAATTTTTATCGATCGTAAAGTGGCTGGCCAGGTGGTCTCACAAAAAGGTGTGTGATGAACACGTCTGTGTATTAGGTCTTTTCGTGTTATCGTGCCTTTTTTGCGTGCCGTTTACACTATACAGACTTACACAGAGATGGTGCACTGGGCTGTTCATGCACTATCCTGAGATATAACGTTGTTACAGCTGATGAAACATGTTGGTGAGGACCATCTGGAACAGAAAGGAGGGGAGGAAAACACCCAGAGAAGGCAGATGTTAAAGCTTCTTGCTTCTTTAGGAGACTATTTGATGTTTGGGGTGGGCTAAGGGTTGCAGTTAAAGAGATTAAAGGCTCATTTATGCACCCATTTACATGTCCGCAAGCTTTCAGAAAACATGCACCTATGCAGATAAAATGAATGCTGTCTAGTGTAAATGTGTGTAAAGACATATTTGCATTATCTCTGTTTCATATCATGTTCCATCTCCAGTGTTGGTCTCATCAGAGCCTTGGACTCTTAAATATTTATGCCCCTGCTGGACAGAGCCCTCTCAAGGTGAGAAAGAGATGAATGGCCTTAGACATTGCAGCCTTGTTATATGTTAATATTGATGGGGCAGTTTGAGGGGAAAATGTGTGTACAGGCTACTTCATATTCAGTTTGTTTCCTGGATGTCTTCTATTTTTCCCCACACATTGCTGTCAATCTTTGCTCGTGTAACATGTAATGAGTTAAAAAGTTAGCAAAGCAAATTAGAATGCCTTCACTTTGCTTTGCGATAAGAGGGATCCCTTGGTAGTGCTGGCTGTTTTATCTGTGAGCGGCTGTGGCTGAAGCTGGTCCAAGTGTGCCGGATGGTGTTAATTACAGTGGCCAGCAGCCCTTGACATTCTAACCTGACAGGTGCTGATATAAAATGGAGCGCTGGCCCCTGATTAAAATCTCATTAAGATGAACTTCAGTGTTGGACTTGGTGACAGGCTAAGCTGTGATACCTCTCATTTGAGATAATAAACAGTAATAGAGTGACTGATGGAAATAGGTTTGATGCCATAGGTAATGAGCAAGTAAGAATAAGCTGATGCCTAACTGAGTCTGTGAGAGCCAAAGAATCCGATGTCTGGACCACATGCGTAGTCACAAGAAAACAAATTGGTCGACGTCCACTACATGCATGAGAACTTCTGGGGCCTAATTTTTATGAATATCCTTTAGATTGATTCATAAAAGATACTGGGCATAAAAAACCTTGCTTACGCAGGTTCTAAGAAGCCCACTTCTAACTTACACTCCTGTGATCTACAGTATAAAGCTCAAATTAACTTAAAATTGATGGCACCTGCCTTATAATAAGCAATTTTCCCTTAGAAAGTTAACAGAAGAAAAGAAGGAAAAAACTTCACATGAAAAAGGATCTCAACTGCATAAAGATGTAGCAATTCTGAATAAAATAATTACCGTCCATCTCAAAATTATCTTGTTTTGCTAAAGTAGTTAAATTACTTGTTAATGAATCTTTTTTTTTCACAAATTACTTACTATTTCCATTTCAGTGTGGTCACAGGCCTAAACATAGCAGTATTTCTGCTACATCTCTAGTCATTATTAGTCTCAACTGTGTGTTGACACAGTTGTCCACTCATTGCTTTTACACATGACTTTCTTTTTTAGGTTTTGACGATGCTAGCTGCATGTGGTTTCAGAATTATTTCTTTGATAGGTTGCAGTGTGTCCAGATAGGTAATCTCTAGTCCTCTTTTATCTCAATTACAAAAGGAGTTCCGCAAGCTTCAGTCCTTGGACCAGTCAGATTCACCATTTATATAACTAATAATACCTTTTCAATATGCAATATACAACCTTTAATCTAAAAAAGTTGTGACGATGTGTAAAAAGTAAATAAAAACAAATCTATATTCAATTGAGTACAGTGCAAACACTTTCACTGTCTTTTGTAGACACTCATTCTGAATTTGATATCTGCAACAAAAGTTGGGACAGAGGCAACAAAAGACTGGTAAGGTTGTGGAAGTCTCAAAAACATGTGGAACATTCAACAAGTAAACTGGTTAATTAGAGTTGGTGATAGTTTCATTATCAGATTCACAAGCAAGGATGGGAGGAGTTCACCACTTTATTTAAAAACTGAGTGGGCAAAAGATTTAAGAACACCTTTTTTCAAGGTACAGTTGCAAGGAATTTAGGTGTTTCGTCATCTGTAATCCAAAATATCATTAAGGCAGAAAACCAACAGTAAATACCCTTGCTCTTTGATCCTTCAGGCAGCACAAATTCACAAACACAGTTTGTCACTGCATCTACAAATGCAAGTTTGCATTTGTTCTCAGATGAGCTCTGAGCTCGAGCTCATCTGAGATGTACTGATGCAAAGGAGAAAAGTTTGCTGTGGTCTGTCAAGCCCACATTTCAAATTGTTTTGTGAAAACATGGACGTTGTGTCCTCGGGATATAGAGGAAAACAACCATCCAGATTGTTACCAGCGGAAGGTTCAAAAGCCAGCATCTGTGATGGTATGGGGGGTGTGTTAGTGCCCATGGCATCATGGGTAACTTGCACATCTGTGAAGACACCACTGATGCTAAAAGGTACATACAGGTTTTGGTACACTAATATGCTGTCATCCGGAAAACCTCTTTTTCAGGGACGCCCCTGCTCATTTCAGGAAGACAATGCCAAGCTACATTCTGCATGTGGTACAACAGCACGGCTTCGTAGTAAAAGAGTGCAGGTGCTAGACCAGGCTCCCACTGAAAATGTGTGGTGCGTTATGACAAGTGAGAGTCTGGATTGTTAATTTCACTTTCAAAACTTCAACTAGTAGTGCCTGCAGTTCATTTTATTTTTGATGTCATACTTTGTAGTCATATCAGGGGAAATGCTGCCGCTTGTGTCCACAGGGGCGGTTATGAGACCAAAGATCTGGAGCATGATCCTCACTCATGATGTTATGTTCTTTAAAAAATAGCAGGATGAGTTTTATTGATGTGGTAGGTACCCTACATGGCCATTGCAACACAATGTTCTTAATTTACTGGTTGTGGGAAGTGCAGAAGTCTAGATTTTATACCTCCTGCCTCCACTCACAGACACACACACATGTGGGAATCTCCTCAGATCGACATGCGTCAGCAGGCTCTCTGCACCGCAGACAGACAGACAGACACATCCAGCTGTTTTGCTTCCATCAGAAAGTCAGTAGCAGCAGCGCTTCCAGCTGGAGCTGAATTGATTGAAGCATTCAGCTAGAAAAATAGTACAGAACCATTCCACCCCTTTCATACACACACACACATAAACACGCACAGGCACACACAGATTGCATGCGGTGTATTGGGGTTTGACACGGCAGGAAGGAAACACCTACAGAATCTGCACCGCAGGAAATCTCTTTTAATCAAAACAGGTGTCGAAATCATACACACTATCAGACTCTGACCATGGGAATGTAGCTGGTGATTGTGTGTTAGAGATGTGTATGTGTGTAGGGGTGTCTAGCTATCTGTCTATCTGACAGATTTTGATGATATGCTGCTTTGAAGATAAGTGTTTATCCCCCCCCCCCCCCCCCCCACCCCCACCCCACCCATTTGCACACCTGTCATCACACTGTCGCAAACATGACAGTCAGCAGCTCACAGCTTCTATAAATTCTGTGTTGGTTTTTTATGTTGGTGAATACACATCAAGGGGACAAATTAATTAAAAAACAGGGGAAACATTCACATTCAAATATGAATAGCCTTGCAAATTAGATTTTTTTTTCAGTAATTTAAAATCTCACAGTCCCCAGTGATCATTTTTGGGGCATCATGAAATTTTACGACTTAATGTACTCTCAGAAAATATCAGACTATTTTAATGTAGAGATCACTTAACATAAATGTAGCAGAGTGTAGTAACAACTTCTTTTATATGTGGTCCCTAAAAGTGTTAATCAACCATTTTACAATATATTTTATGCAGTGACAGACTTACCATTTTGGAGTATTGCAGTGGTTTATGGTATCCTAATACTGTATGCTCATGAAAATATTAAAGACATAAGTTTGGCTGGTAGATAATGTTGTGACTTTAAGTTATGTAATGCTTGGATGTGCATATGTGCTAGCATTAGCAAGTATTAGAAGAATAAGCAGTTAGCATCACTGATTAGCATTAGGGATTAGCGTTAATTCATATCAATAGAAAGCTTAGCGGGTGGCATGGTGGTGCAGTGATTAGCACTGTCGCCTCACAGCAAGGAGGCGGCGAGTTCGAATCTGCCAGCCAGCTGGGGGACTGGGGAGCTTGGCCTTTCGGTGCGGAGTCTGCATGTTCTCCTCGTGTCTGCGTGGGTTCTCTCCAGTACTCCAGCTTCCTCCCACAGTCCAAAGACACGCAGGTTAACTGGTGACTCTAAATTGCCCGTCAGGTGTGAATGTGAGCGTGAATGGTTGTCTTTCTCTATGTGTCAGCCTTGCGATGAATTGACGACTTGTCCAGGGTGTACCCGCCTCTCGCCCCATGTCAGCTGGGATAGGTTCCAGCACCTCCGCGACCCATCAGGATAAGCGGTTATGGACAATGGATGGATGGAGAAAGTTTAGCATTAAGTTTCATTTAGAGTCAGTAAAGTAGTCTGGCAATATTTTATTTTATTATATTTTTGGCTTGTTTTTTTCACTGTGACCCATGGACAGTGTTATATGTTTTGCAATTGTATAAAAGTAGAGGAAATGTTAAAAGACCGCTATTAGCTAACACAGTTGTCTATTTTACTGTAGAGAAAACAGTTTGTGTGAAAAGAGGCATTTTGTATTAACCACGTACACACAAAAAAATGCAATTAATGCTGTAATATGAGGTTTAAAAACAGCTAAAGAGATAATGAGACAATTGTGTGGACTATCACTCATAATGGTGTGACAATATGCTGGTAGTTGGAGCCTCATTTTGTAAAGAAGATGTTTTCAAAACAGAATTTTGGCACAGTGTGAATGTGAATGTTGCCTGTTATTGTGAACTCAGTGGTTCCAGTGAAGTTTTATGCGAAGTCTAAAATCCTGTTAACACAGAGCGACAGCAGATCCAATGTGGCAACAGAGAGATGAGGTCATGATGTCACATCTGGCTAGCCTCTGTCCCGCTAGCTTGTGCAACTGCAGTCTCTCATTCAGCGATTCTTTCATTGTTCCGGTTCCTTCCACAGAAAAAAATTAAATTTTAACATTACATTGATATAATTGCACGTTCTGTTGTATTTTGGTATAGTCTGTCATTCCCTCTGTGTTTTCCACCTCCTTGATTAACTCACCCTTCCCTGATTTCGCCTGTATATACTTCTTACTGTTACTCTGCCAGATTGTTGTCGTTCATCCTTGTGACTTCTTCCCTTTCCAGCATTTTCTAGTATTTGTTCCCATGGTTTTTGACTTTTCTTTGTTTATTGGATTTTGCCTGTTCCCTGCTGGATGTGTTTGCAACCTTCTGACTGACCTCCTACCCGCTGTGTCAATAAAGACCGTGTCCTGTGTGGCTCTCTGCACGAGTCTTTGTGTTATCCAGAAAGGTTATGAAAAAACTACATCTCCCTTGTCATGGTTTTGGGTTTTAGTTTACTTGTCTTCTGTTTTATTTTGAAGTTCTTGCCTTGCCTTTTGTTTCTGTGGCTTTACTTCAAATCTTTATCTTTGTCCTCCTTTTCTTTTCCTCCTTTTTTATTACTGGTTGTTTCCACCTCCCTGTGATTAGCTACCTGTGTATATAGTTTGTGTGTTTCCCTCCTTAGTTGCCAGTTTATCTTTGCACCTTTGTGTCTAGTGTCCTAGTGTTTTTTCCTTGTGACTTTCTTTTGGATTTATGGTCTTTGAACTTTGAAATACTGAATAACCAACTATATTAGATAGTTTGGATGTCAATGAGAGTTTGAATGTGGTTCTTCTTCTGGAACACAACTTGGAATTTCCGGTTTCACTTTCACTCTTTGCACACATTTTGCATTAGATGTAGAGACTTCCTCTTCAACAGTCGCAGTAATAAGATTGTTTTTAATAACCAATTCTGAAGTAGGGTGAGTTGACATTTTTAGGTCATGAAAATGCACCAATTTAGTCACAGAAATTCTTGTAAATGTAACATAATATTTTACGAGCTGAGCACAACCTCAAGGCATGAGACCTGTCCAGTGATAAAAGGAGTTTTTAATCACTCCCTGTGCTTTGAAAGGATTCTGCCGTGTGACACCCTGTCAGTGCACTGGTTTATGTTTGGGATGTGGAGGAAACTGCAGGGATAAAAACTCATTTCTGCTTCCCATTTGAATACTAATGGCATGGGAAAGATGCTTGTTTGCGTTTTGAAGGGCACTTAGATAAATTATGGTGATTTGTTAATCTTGCATTTCCTCTTTCCATCGTATTGATGTTATGACAATGTATAGATAATGTGCCACACACATTATGTTTTGTACACACGCATACACAGGAATACTTTTTCTCCGGTTGGTGGTTAGCTATTTAAAAAACATTAATTTCCCTCTCATTTAGAGGATAATTGTGCTTTGCAGCAGGAGTTACCATGCAGAAATAATGAGGTGCTGTTATCTGAAAATCAGCCAGCAAGCATGAGCTCACAGACATGTTGAGAATCAGTCATTACATCCAAGAATGGTTTAAATGTAAGCATAGTGTGGAAACAGGGTACCACACACAGGCACAGGCATACATATTTGGTAATTTTTGAAATGTGCTTAGAGCAAAAATGTATTAAATGAAATGTTTGATTATCAATCTCATACAGAAAAACTACACTACACTCTAATACAAGCCAATATTCTGCGCATACAGTAGGCAGCACAGATGAATGATTAAGATAGCAGAAAACAGACACACACACACTTACTCCTTGAGTTTTTCATCCACAGCCTCTCTTTTCTTTATTAACGGCTCATTGACTTCACAACTCCCATTGATTTATGTCTGCACACTTGAATTTGTTATGCGCCCCTGCACCTGGTATTTGTGTATGCAGAAACGCGTGCGTTCCCTTCGTGTTTGGCTCCTCCTGCACATGTAATGATGCGGAGAAAGAGAGAGATCAATAAAGTAGGGAAGTGCTGTTGGAACAGTTAACACAGTGTTTTACATAAAAGCAGCTACAGCTCCCACTCTGCTGAGACGGATCAGGACAACATTTCATCACAGCGCTGCCAATTTAGCTTTGTGTGTTGTGTGTCTATGGTGGGAGAAGTTTTCCTGTGTAAAATGTACATAAAAACAGAATGTTAATGATTTACAAATACTTGCTGGAACAGTCCGTGGGCTCTGTTGTAGTATTTTGTCGCTTCATACTGCGTCACATATTTTCACTGGGAGACAGGTCTGGACTTCAGGCAGGCCAGTCCAGT
The DNA here is from genome assembly GCA_034769285.1 of Lutjanus argentimaculatus. NCBI lineage: Eukaryota > Metazoa > Chordata > Actinopteri > Lutjaniformes > Lutjanidae > Lutjanus > Lutjanus argentimaculatus. Next base: position 38,526,261 of record JAWZSL010000003.1, on the reverse strand, counting down.
CCCAAACTCCTTTTACTACAAAGCCATGATGTTGAAACACATGCAGAATGTGTCTTGGCATTATCATGCTGAAATAAGCAGGGACGTCAATGAAAAAGACGTCATCTGGATGGCAGCAGATGTTGCTCCAAAACCTCCTTTCAGTGTTAAATGTGCCTCCACAGATGTGACAGTTAGCCATGCCTTGGGCACTAACACACCTCTATATGCTCACAGATGCTGGCTTTTGAAGTTAGCGCTAGTAACAATCTGGATGGTCCTCCTCTTTAGCCCAGAGGACACAACGTCAATGGTGTCCAAAAATGTCTTTGCATGGAAGAATTTTAACTTGCATTTGTAGATGCAGCAGCTAGTAGTTCCCATGTAGTGTCCTTTAGGTTTTTTTTAATGCAGTTTTTAATACAGTACAATGTATGCAATATAAAAATACTGATTCCAAAAAGTTGTGACCCTGTGTAAAAACATACATAAAAACAGTACAAAGGCAAAATATTTTACATTCAAACCGATTAACTTTAATGTTTTCTCCATGCATACACACATTCTGAATTTGATACTTGCAACACATTCCAAAAAAAGTTGGGACAGGGGCATGTTTACCACTGTGATATGTCACCTTTGCTCAGTAACACTCAGTAAGCATCTGGGAACTGAGGAACATTTGAAATCAAAATTATTCACCATTTTACCATTGATATTCGACTTTAGTTGCTCAGCAGTCCAGAGTTTCCATTGTCGTATTTCATGCTTCATAATGTGCCGATTGTAGACAGGTCTGGACTGCAGGCAGGCCAGTCTTGTACCCACACTGGTGCCTTTACAGAGGCAGTGCAGGTTACCCATGATGCCATGGGCACTGACACAAATACCATACCATCACAAATGTTCCTTTTCTTCTATAGCCCGGAGGACACAACGTCCATATTTTCCCAAAACAATTTGAAATGTGGACTCGTCAGGCCACCGCACGCTTGTCCACTTTCAGTCTTCCCATTTCATACCCAAAGAAGGAAGGAAGGTAGGAAGGGAGGAATGAAGGAAACTAGATAGATAGATAGATAGATAGATAGATAGATAGATAGATAGGTACTGTAGATAGATAGATGGATAAATAGATGAAGAAATTCTTTTCCACAGTCGATACAGTCTGTCATTGTCACTTCTTTTGATGCTGAGGATATTTCTTTCCACATGTCATGTTGTTCCCATTCACACAGCTCATTAGCTGTGGCAGCAAACTCATGAATACTCCTGAGTGTTCCTTTACCAAGACTTTGTGACAACTTACTGAGGTATTTTTCACCTAATTTACAAGGTGCTTTGTATTGTAATACATCAAAAAGAAAGAAACTGACCCTTTACTAAGCCTTGCTCCTCATAGTTACTGTTGCTATGCCTGTGAGACTCCCCATTATAGCGCTGCATTTATAGTGAATACAGTTACGTATAATGGTACCACTCTAATTTGTAGTAAGGATGTTTCAATTATCCAAGGAAAAAGGGTTTTAGGATAAGGATTTACCAATGTAACATTCTCTCAGCTGAGCTCAAGTTCAAAATTGGGGTGGCTTCAACTAATGTGTATATGTGTGTGTATATATACATATATATATATACACACATGAGTTGAATTGTACTGTCCAACCAAATTGCAAGGTATATAAGCTAGCTTTATATATTTCAGACTCTTACAGGGTTCTCGTTTTAAAATGTGTCAAATGCAAACATTAAAAAGTCATTTAGCAAGAGTCATTTAGCTGACATTTTAGCCATCAGCTAGAAATGAGAGGCCTGCATGTACTTCTCTGTGGAATTGAAAACCGAGTTCAACAAGTGTATTTTCTAAACCCTGGTATCGTCTATTATAAATGTCTATAACCTTATTTGGAGGTGTTATCTAACAGCCACTGTTTGACCTTTTTCTTCAAGGCTTGTGGGTTCCACACCTCCTTGATTACATGAGGCAGTTTGTTCCACTCAGTGTAAATGAACAAAACCTTACCCATCATAGTTTTAAATGACAAAGATACAGCTTAGCTACCCTAGCTCTGTAATTATGATTATGGACTTCTTCCTACTTTTGAAAGTAGTTGTCAGGGTAACAAGTGGCTCTGCCATTTAGGATCCTATGGACCATATTAAATAAGTCACTTGAGCTGAAAGAAGAGAGGCATGCCCACACAAACTAGCCTTAGTACTACTCTCAACAGTTTGTTTTGTGCTACTTGAAATTTCTGTCAAACTTGTGTTGAGGCCCCAGTACCACAAGCTAACAGTATAGTCCCAGTGACACAGGACCAAGCAAGAAGCACAGTTTCAAGGACTCCCTGTCCAGCAGGCAAGCCCTTCTGGCTAGGTGCCTGGTTCTTGCAATTACCTTGCCTAAAACCATTAACACCATGGAAACTCCATAAGTTCCCATCTAGTATGCAACCTAAGGTAACTGACAGAGGACTTGGATGTAATAGATTCTCCTTCAGTCTTAATAGCCAGAGTTGATTCCTTATTCAGCCAAAGGTTTGAACCAAACAAGATACACTCGGCCTTGCCAAGGTATAGTAGAAGCCGTTAGCCAGGTCTTTAATGTCCCTAGCTCTTCAACCAGCATTTCCTCTATTCTTACTTTATCTTTTTTTCCCCATATTTTTCAGGGCTTATTATGCCTTTAATCGATAGGACAGCTGAAGATATGACAAGAAATAGGGAGAGAGAGACAGGGACACACAGCAAGGGGCCGCAAGCAGGAGTTGAACCCACAGCCGCTGCATCGGACTCATAGCCTACGAACATGGGGTGCCTGCTCTATCAACTGTGCTACCCAGGCACCCCATTCTTACTTTATTTTTATGTGAAACAAGTATGGCAAGGCTTACTGAAGGGTCAATTGACAGTCGACTGTTGACCGTTAAGTGCCGCTAATGTTTGCTTTGTGCTCCAAAAACAGTTGAGCAAACTCGGTTCTCTAAAAGCAACATTGGGTAAGTATGCTAACGTAAGCAAAATGCTAGCTAGCTAATGGTAGCAAAACCCTCAGTAATGAGCTAATGATTGATGTGGATTAGCTAGCAATATCAATATTGGGCAATCACGTTGTTTAGTTATGACGACTGTCGTCCTGCTTTTGGTTTTGGAGAAAATTATTTTAAAAATCACCCTCAAAGCTCAAATGCAGTATTGCTATATATAAACTGCTTCAGCAGGTTGAAGCAGTCCAAAGCTTGACATGCCTGCTGTGCCTGATTACGGTTACTAGATTTGACAGCGGATGCTTGGGGGAGCCATGCGGCAATCAGCCTTTGTCACGACAGCCATTTTGACATGAAATAGGAGAGAAAACACAGGTTACCAGTGATGCAAGTTAAGGTTCCATTACAGTCAGGTTAAAAAAAGTCGGGGTCCTGCTATTGTGCATATTGGCTCACTGGAAAACTTTGCTACTCTAAATACCCTACCCTCCTATTTCATGTCAAAATGGCTCCACTGAAAAAAAGTCTGTAATATCATATGAGAGACAGTTCACATCAACTTTTAAGTGGCAGATACAACAATACAATATTGTTTGTCAGTTGCAAGTGGTTTATCCTATTACAAAGTGGTGTTAAAACACTCCCACTAAAACTCATTGATTTTGTGATCAAAACTACTTCCTGATCTTTGTTTGCTCTCAAATATCACGCGCCACGTGAAGGAACGAGCTAAAATTATCACCGCAAGACACGACGACAGCTTCATATCGAACACTTTGACTTTGCTGTTGCTTTGAGCTGTCAAGTGGTTCTGACAGCTGCTCCCATGTGACATGATACCGCACTCAGAAAGCTGTCAGCTGCGCCCCGTGTTCAACAAGCTGCCTGCCTAACACGCAATTAACTCCACTCGTTAACAAATCAATTAAGTCTTAAGCACAGGTGATCCACTTGAGCGTTGCATGTTGAAAACCTGCTGCTAAATTGCTCTGTGTGGGCTGAAATATGTCTGTCAGTGGTATTTTGATTAATCATATTGCATCAAGAATTATTCTGACCAATGTTTGTGATAATACAATTAAATACAAATAAACCAAAAGATGAACTTTTGTCGTGCAATTTCTACTTCTTTTTGTGATTTTGTGATAGTGAACTGACCAAGATTCAATTCATACCCTTTCTGTGTGTGGACGGAAGTTATACACACATTATTGTGTAAATTAAATTGAAGGTTTGCATTATTTGATGTGGAGTTGTACAACTTACTTATTGATAGTTTATTACCTACAGCAGACAGCAGCCAACACACCTCTAGTTTGTCCATTGACGAAATCAGTAATTTTGCCTCACAGAACATGGCAGCTGCCTGGTCTACTGCTGCCTCTATTTGTTAGTTTGTTTGTGTTATTGTGTGACAAAGTAACAGAACACAAACAAAGGAACAGATCAAGGCAGCATTAGAAAGGAACTCCAGTGTTCTGCGAGGGAACATGACTGATTTTGCTAATGGAGTTTGGTTGGTTTGGAAAGAGCAATTATTGGCCTATATAACATTTGTTTAGCATCAGAAAAGGCTGCCTGACAGCAAAGTAAGCTGTGAAAATATTCTAAATATAGAATACACTGATAGCTGATACTTTTTTTTTTAAGTGCCTAAAAACCCTTTGTTTTACCTTTTGTTGCAGACCCTGTCCACAGCAGTAAATTTCTTAGCCTCCATGCTGATGTCTCTGTCTGCTTCTACTAACTGGGGGTGTGCTGACTACCGTCTACTGTAGGTAACACACTGACAATCTTCAAGTGACTTATACAACCCCACATCAAATAATCTAAAGTATCCTGCAGAAAACAAATGAAACATTGACAGAAAATGATGGTAAAATCTAAAAGGAAAGACTGTGTTGTATTAGGAGTCCCTCGCAGTATAATATGCAGCATAGAAGATAATTCTTTCAAGGTTGCAGTGACAGTGCTATTCTTCATTTTTCCTCTTATTTTGTTCTTTTAATCAAGCCTCTTGCTGAGGTCTGAAAGCAGAAGCCTCTTTTTTTTTAATATTTTCATAATCTTTTAGGCTTTTGTTTGCACCAACTTTAGTTTCCTTTACATATCGAATCATGCATTTGTAACTGAGTTGTGTGCTTAAAAACTGTCATGTCATTGGAAACAGAAGTGTCACCTGTACACGGTGAAGACAGTTTGGGGAGGCAAGTCATCGTGGGAGCTTCACGTCGTGACATTTTCCGACATGACTCATGCAGAATATGCATTGCAGCAGGTAGCTTGTGTGCTGCTGTTTGTAAAAAGTCAAACATTATGATGAACTTCACCCAGACGGTGCAGGAGGGACACATTTTGGTTGGCAGATAATGTCTAAGGATCACGGATCTCCGTGCACCTCACTATTTTTTAGAGAGGTTGTTTAAACTGTTTTTTATCTGCCATTCAAATGTCAAATCAGTCCAACTGCTCTCCCAGGTTAGCAGCACACCTGCAGTGCGCACTCACATGCATAATAATGAAGGTGTACATCGGAAAACATCTCCTCTGACTCTTCGTAGTTAGGATAGGATTTGATTCGCTATATTTACATATTCTCTTCTGGGGAAAATAAGTGGAAGTGGCAGAAACGGAGGGAGAATCTTCTCAGTGATACAAGGCGCTACAGTAAATCATGCATGCAAGATCAATAAGGACATACCTGCTATTTTTATCCACATAGGTGTAGCGCACTATGTGCAAAAGTGTCAGGTAAGGTGGAATGTAAATGAGATGTTTTTCAAGGCTGTGTGTGTAAGAAGGAACGTTGGAAGGAATATTCAGATCCTCTACTTAAAGGTACAATCAGCCGGATTTGTCAGTTGGTGTAAACTCACCAGAAAGATATATGATAGTTGAGTCTCATTCCCAGGATGTCAAATGAGCAAAAGTCTATGCATTGTTTGGGTAAATCCTGGACAGTTTGAAAAAGTACTAATACTGAACTATGAAAATACTCCACTATAAGCAAAAGTCCTGCACTTGAAACCTTACTTAAGTCTAAGTATGTGAGTACAAAACTCACCAAAATTTACTTAAAGTATCAAAAGTAAAAGTGCAGTAAAACGCACGCACGTCCCTCAGTGTTTTATTTACATTATGTTTTTGTTGTTATTGTATTAATAATTTTGCTGCATTCATGTGTGTGTTGCATTTGACTTTATATACTGCTGGGCAATTTAATCTACTGCAATGCACCAAATTTGATAAATCATCAAATGTTTGTTGCTTAGCTGTCCTGTAAGAACCATATATATCTTCATAAAATCACACTGAGTGCAGTCAAACAGCCTTGTTTTCAGCTTTGTGAGTTTTTAGCAAATGCAAGTAGATTTTTAAGGAGTTTATTTAACTTAAGAAGTAGGAAATTTTCTCAACTCATAAAGCAACATTTATATCCCTTTTCCATACACATGGGCTGGCCTGGCTTGACTCAGTTTTGGCACACTGACATGCACTTGTCTTGAGTCAAATTGGTGTAAACTGTAAATAGATACATTTAATTTCCCATTAATTCTTCATTTCCAGCAAATCTGGAAATGTTGGGTTTTCATCAGCAGTAACTTAACAGGACTCCTATCCAGCTGAAAGCAAACATGAAACAGTAAAATAAAGCCCGTACCTGCAAGTATAAACAGCGATGCAGAGAGAAACTAAACTTCACACCACACAGATTCAGTTAGACGCCACAAAAGAACTGAGAGCCGAACACACAGAGACTTTTAAAAACACCTTTTCTCTGTGGTCTTCTGCACAGACATGAGTTGAGTCTAGCAATACATGCTTGGGTGGGGGGGTGGGGGGTGGTTGCTACGGGTTGGCCATGGTGGACGAAAAACCAGTCTGGAGGTGGGTTTGGTGATCTTCAGCCTTAACCTGGACATGGTCTATCTAGGGCGTGACTGACCACAGCTCAGAGCTATAAAACTGGTAATGGAAATGCAAATCAGTGTGGCATGGTTCACATTTGTCCTTAGGTTTATCAGAAAAAAATTCAAAATCACCAAAATTTGGAGATTTGTGGTTTTCACCGGACAAAAAGGGTACGTAAAACTAATCTGAAAATGAAGGCATATCTAAAACTGTCATAGAAATGTGGTTGAGTAGAAAATACAATATTTGCCTCTGAGATGTAGTGCATTAGAGGTATAAAAAAGTAAATACTCAAGTACAAATTCCTCAAATTGGTACTTAAGTATAGCACTGGAGTAAATGTACTTAGTTACATTCCTCCACTGCATGCGTGGACACTGTAGTGTCATGTGCGTGTATGCAACTGTAAATATTTGTAAATGTATAAGTGTATGTAAGTGCTTATATTTATAGGAGCTGGAAAAGGTATGCATGTACAGTGCAGCATGTATGTGACTTTATGTATTTGTGCTGTTTATTTATAGTCAGCCTTTAAAAGCTTTTGTTTTCTCTGAAATCTGATTGGCTACTTGTACATGTAGATATTAGTGAGTGTGAAAGTGTAGGCAGTAAACAGAATCTGATTGTAAACAAGTTAGCAGTAACATCACGTGTTTACTTCTTTATGTGTGTATTTGTAGCAGCAGGATGCATCGGAGCACAATGTATTGTTTCTTTTTGTCGGTGCACTTTAGCTATGTGTGCGCGTGTGTTGTTATAACTCCAAGCCCTCAGATGAAATACTATCCTTTCTTTCTGACTCAGGACAACATGAGCATATGAGCATGGCTACTAGTCATAAATCAAAAAGGAAGCCCAATGAAGGAATGAAATAAAAAAAAGGAAGAGGGAGAGCAAGAGAGACATGGAGGGAGGAGGAGAGAGGGAGAGGGAAAGGACAGGATGGAAAGTGAAAATGCAGATTGAGAAAAAGCTGATGTGCGTGTGTGACAATGAGATGTGCAGTTTCTTCCAGTTTTCTTCCAGGCACTCTCAAAAGAAATGCAGCCCAACTAATATAAATGTGTGTCTGTTTGTGTGAAATGTCAAAAAATAAATATGTAACACACATTTTGCATGATGTAAAGACATGTTTTGCATGATACGAACACATTCTGATCTTTCTGACGGCGACTAAACAGAAATGAAATCGAGAGGAGGCTGAAATTATTTTTTTCTTTTGTCATGATTTGACTGTAGTCGTGTAGTTCTTTGTCAGAAACCATTTCTTTATCGTTTTGGCATTCAATCACAGACAAAAAATCAAATCTTCAATTTCCCATCTCTGCACCACTGCAACTGCACCTAATAGGCCTTTTTCATGAAACGTGTTGACATGACACAGTAGGAAAAGCACAGGCGTAAAAATAATGATAGAATTAATGCTGACTGAATTCCATTTAGCTGGCTCACTTTCAGGGTCCCGGCGTTGTGCCTGCCGGCTCGCCGTCACACGGTCATGGCTTACAGAGACACTCGAATAGTTGGACCCATGGACCCAGAGTCCCCTGGGGATAAATCCTGTGAATTTCAGTGTTGCCCTGTTTTTTTTTTTCCATCTAGTGCCAACAGCATGTCACTTACTGAGTGAAATATCTCATATTATTGGATGGAATGCAGTAGGCCTGTCAAAGCTGGCCAAAACTGACATTCGAATATAAAAAAAACATAGGTGTGAAACGCTTGAGTATTTGTTCAGCAAAATAAATCTAAGTGAGTTTACTTGTAATTATTTTTTATTCAATACCACACTGCACACAGAGCAGAGACTTGCAAGAATCATATTAAGTGATGCTGTCCCTGAGACTGAAAGGAGCACCACTTTAATTCTGGCCTGTTAAATTAGCATTTAACCTTTTTTTTTTTTTAACTATTATATGATTACATCCCTTCAGTTCTTTACATGAGGAAAGGACAAAGAAATGATGATTTGTGCTGTGGTGCGCATCTGATGTTCGACCTCCCACTCACTCCTCTCTCAATATTTTAACATCTAGCTCCAAGAATTAAGAGTTTATTTTGACCCAAATAGAGCTGGTGATTGCTGAAGCAGTGTATATATGAACCAAGACAGTACTGATGTGTTTTATTTTGTTTGTCAAGATTGAATGAAGCCTGTTTTTCGATGAGAAAAGTACTCTCTCCGTAAGTGGAATCTAGTGGTTCTGACAAGACCTATATCAGTGCTGTTTATGGTTAAACAAAATGTGTTTTTCTCTTCAACATAAAGGTCTATCTTTGTAGACCTTTTTTGTAATGTTGTCAGACACTAGAATAACAGTCTGAGTCTGTTAGTGACCTGAAACAAGCCGCATTATAAGCGTGCGTCTGCATGCACTTGAAAGAAGTTTTGTTGAAATGAAATTAAGGCACACAATTTCAAAACCTTTTACTTTTGCAAGGCCATCTGGTTGGCAATCGCCAGTCGAGAGGAAGAATAATTACACAATTTAGCATGCAAGCGGTTTTTATTTTGTGTGTAACTGCAGTACAATGGTACAATAATAAATGACAAAAATGTTAAGATAACATGGTTTCCAGTGGCTGCTGTTGTGGTGTCGCTGCTTCAGATCTGCGGGGTGTCAATTACAAATAGGTGCTCGATATAACCACCATGATGGGATTCCCAACATGATGAAAATCTGCTGCTCGCATTAAATTACATGTTCCAAGCAAAGACCATGGAGCAGAGCTGCAGAGCTCACTGTCAGATTGTGGAAACAAACAACAAAAAAGGTCTATTTAAGTAACTTATTCTTCCAGAGGGAATCTGTCTATTAAGACATTAAATGCGTGACAGGCAGGGAATAGAGCCATTACCATGAAAAATACACCACCGACCTGTATGTGTTTAAATATGTATACTAAACACACACATAAAGCACACAGTCGTGGATGCGGAGTCACAAACACATGCATAATGGATGGAGGGCATTATCAGTGTGTCCTTTCTATGCCAGCTGTGTATTCATGAGATGAGATTGCAGAGCAGGGACAGAATTACAATACCTTTATACACACAGATAGATACAGCAGTGACTAAGTTATTTTAAATGCTTGAAAAGACACGAGGAACACTTTGATTTCTTCATCAGGCCGGTCCTGTGTGGAGGCTGTTGTAGGGGAATATGATATTAATACCTCGAAATAAATGTTCCTACAATAACATTTATTAATAAAAGGGGGCACCACCTCCTATTGGAGGAACTTACTGTAACAGATTAATAACTAGGTCAGTTATTAATTGATCAGTACACTTGTTAGTTATGAATCAATCTCATCTGGGTTATGAATCTCTTCCGTACATTGATCTTAATTCCTGTATCAGAAGAGATATCCACAGACAACGACTTGGCGATAAATGAGGATTTATTAGAGATTAATGAGTTAACATATGGATATATGAATAATCAATGGAGGTAGATGAATACACAAAATACAATAATATATATGGACGTTAATGTAGGTAATTTCAATGGTACTGTAGTTGACGATAATGAGAGAGTATGTGTTTGTAAATAGAGGTTAGAAACACGTAGATGTGGACTATGTGTAAAACCGCTTATTTAGCAAACAGAGATTAGAATTAATATTAAATCAGCTAAGCCTTCTATCCGACATCAACTCTTATCACAACGGCTGCAGTTGGTGGGTGAGTTTTGCCTACTTTCTCTGCAGCGTTGGATCAGGCTCGGACGTGCTCGGCGGACCCGAACCTCGTGGCGGCACCAGCAGACCGTGGACACAGCCTCCCAACGAGACGATGCTAGCGGGGACGCAGTGGCGTGGAGGGGCGGCCTTGGCGATGGTTCTAGGCGGTCCTCAAACGTCCGTTACCGTGGCTACAGAGTCTTTAGTTCGGCAAAAAAGAAACCAACACTGAGAGCAGCTTCAGTGAGTCTCTGGCAGCTCTGGACCAGGTGGTTCTTGGTGATAGAGGCGTTATAGGTCGGATAGTAGCTCCGTCTGATGACTGTAGTTACTCGCTTATAATAAAGTTGAAAACAATCTCGTTGGCCGTTCGATCTTGTTTTCTAAATTATTATCAACGCCGTGAAAGAAAAATGTTGTCTGAAGCGTTGCAAAAAAGGCAGAATTCAGGAAAAACCGAGGCGTTCCTGAATGCAACTTTTAAAAATCGTCAAAACTCGGGATGAGGTTAAAAATAAAAATCTTGTGAAGAAAAAGTTACTCGAGTAAAAATACGCAACGTAAAACAAGGTAATTGAGATAATCACTTGAAGAATGAATGCAAAACGTATAAGAATAGCTGAAAAAGCAAAATTCAAATTCAATGAGAAAAGCATGTGCTGAAAAACGCAACTGGAGTCTTAAAAAGGAAAGTACTTAAAAAAGTTACTAAGTGTGGAAGAAAACTGTGAAGGATAGGGGAGGAAGCGATGAAGTGAAGACGATTGAAAGAAAAAACGAACGAAGTGAAAAACGACGAAGTGAAGAAACGAAGTGAAGAATGAAGTGAAGAAAACGAAGTAGTGAAGACGAAAGACGAAGTGAAGAGAGGCGCAGAGATCGATATCTTATCAAAAACGCATTTGAGTGGGCGTGTTTCTGGCAGGCGGGCCTCTTCACTTTAGACTTTGATTATTTTTATTCGGGAGCGAATTAAACGAATTTAACGTGGTTTGTATGGTTTTAAATATTATGCGCGATAGACACATACTTTTCTCATTATGTTCAGAAATCGGTTTTCATCAAAAACATATTAAACAGGATTATCATGTTACACTTAACAGAGTGATAAACGTTTCTTATGAAACGCTACATTACTATCCTAAGTGTCTGTAACACAGGACATGCAAAAAGTGAAGATAACATACTGTGGAAAAACATGTTGATTAATCAATTTAACCACATTCAACTTCAAATGATAATTTATAAGATTCCTGCAAGAACTTCGTTAACTGTCACCAAAAGATGGCAATGTGACTCCATGTAACATTTTGTGATTAAATGCATGAAATTGTAACTAGCTTAAACTATAACATACAGAAATGAGAGTTGTATCAAATTATTCAGAAATGAGTTCTGGAAAAGGATACAGTACACATACTTTGATTAAATGTTCATTTTCACTTTCAGGGAAGTTTTGAGTTTGTTAACACAGAAAATCAGTCCTTACAAAGGAATTTGAGATTTACAACCCCATCTGGCGTCTTATCAGGAGAGACGGGAAGAGCAGGATGGAGCAGAGCAAAAGGGGATTCTTTGGTTGTTATATCAGCTAGAAGATGTAAATGTAAGAAGATAGAGAAAGAAGGAGAAAGTTGTCCTGGAGAAGGAATACTGGTCCTTAGAACAACTTCAGTGTCTTTAACACAAAGAAGCTTACTTCTTAGCAGGGCTTAGTAGCCGTGAAGGGGTTGTTTAGGGATAAGTTGTAGAATATCAAAGGTTCGTAAGTGTCTTGACTAACGGCTTCCCGTGTCAGTGTGATGTGAATCAGGACACCCTGGGGAGGGGTGAGCGTCCTGGTGGGTTCTTCTCTTAACGCCTTTTAAGGGAATGGCGCCAAAAGTTCTCTGAAAGAATGTGTATCTGTTCAGGTTGTTGTTTACCTAAAAGTCATAAATACTTCAATATTGGAGATCTCTTGTTCGAGGCCTGTCCTGGCTTGGTGAGCAAGGGCTGTGTTCCTACATTCCCCCACTCGATTCGAAGTTGGCTGGCCAGGTAACCTCGGATCGTCAGGTGCAGGAGTTGTGAAGCAGACCAGGTGAACAGGCAGCGAAACAGCAGCTTTAGTGATCAGAGTTGATGTCTTTATCTGACTAACTAAGTTAGGGTGCTCGAGGGTTAAGCTACGTGAGGGTATGCCTAACATAGCAAGCTAACCAGTTGTGTGTGAGCATAATCAACCTGAATTACAGAACGTAGAGTGTTCACCGCCCGCAGCGTCTTGTTTAAGATCTCGCTGGGGGTGTCTACCACTAGGATGGTGTCCTGTACCATCTGTCCTATAATTTGAAGATGGTTTTGTTGTTGATTCATGTGTTGCTCTGATGCTGAAAAGAGTACCAACGGCATCAGCTGCAGTTGGCGGCTCTCTGATGAACAGTTTAGACCCTTTTGTGTGTACACTTGATTCTGATTGTGTGATCGTGAGCTTTTCCAACCGCTGCAACATGGGTGTGGTGTCTGCCTCGGTGTGGAGTGTAACTTCCCTATTCCAGCTCGCACCGGCCCAACTGGTCGGCTGGGTAGTGACAGGGACGTTTTCCTTACATACCCCTTGGGGATTCAATCTAACAAACACCTTCTCTGTGTGCAGGTGGCAGCTAGTGGTCAGCAACCCCGATGTTCCTTCAGAACGGTTACAGAATCAAATTCTAGTTCGACAGTCTTAAGGAGTGTAGGGATGGTCAACAAGCTGAGGGTTAGGAGAATGGGTAGCCAAATCATCCTGATGAGGAGATGGTACATGATTAGAGACAAAGTTTGGGCTCTATTATACAGTGTGGACTTTAGAGAATCACTGGTTTGTTAAGTACAGCGTCACCCCCACTTGTACCAGAATGCTTGTTGGGTTGGGGATAAAGGGACGATAATTAGTGGCTGAAACAACTGGTGGCAGACTGAAGTATGAGACACCTAGCGTTAGTGTTAAATTTCCTGATGATGTTACACAACACGGATGCTCTACTATTTGCTTACCAACTAATGATTTGTTTCCCGCTATTAACTATCGCCTCAGGCGTTTAACTTTCCTGTTTTAATTCTATATGGAGACGTTGGCGTCCCCGTTAAATCCCATGGGGGTTTTGTGCAGTTTGTTTTGGTTGCAATTTACCCGTTTGAAAGTTGTTTCTTTCTGGTCTTCCTGGATTTGGATCTGGTACACGGTTGGTGAGGAGTTTCTCAGTTATCACATCGGACCTGTCCATTGGGGAAGAACTTGTGAGCAAGTTTTCCTGGGCCCTGTTTGTTTGCTACTGGGGGTTGGGCAAAGGTGAAATGCCATACCTTGTCCCCACTTGGAGTTTGTCATAGGAGGCTTTTTGGTCATGATAGGCTTTGCGTCCATCTGCACTGTTGTCCAGATTCCTCTGGGCAGAGATGGGTGTAGCCTCCAAATGTTTGTTCACATCAATCATATCGGGTGAGTGGTATATGTTGTTGTGATGTTGGCTTCACCTGGCTGGTAGAGCAGGTGTAACTGGGAGGGTCGATTGTCGACCTGTCATCATTTCAAGGGAGAAAGCTCTGTGGTTTCGTGAAGAGTCGTTCTGATGGCCATTAAGGTCGAGGGGAGTTTCAAGTCCAATTCTCTGTGATCTGATGGTTGGGACTGGCAACAGGCCAACCAGCCTTTCATGTAGTCTACACATCCTCTTGCATATGTGGCCAATATGCCACCTGCTGGAGTGCATTGTACGTTGCTTTGGCGTCTTTGTGTTTTGCGCATGGAGAGTCATGGGCAGTGCAGTAGCATCACCCCCCTGTGGCACTGAGGCACCACGAACGGAGGTGAAGTGAGTGCGTCAGAGACATGCACAAGAAGACCATTGACGAGACGCAGCGCCGGACGGGCATCGTACAAGTGGCGAAGGCCAGGAATGGAGGCAAGGTCATTGCTGTAGACAGCATGGGTAGTAGGATCAGGCAAGGAAAGAAGGTGAGTATGGACGGCAGGACGTGAAACCTGGAGGGAAACCATGTCAGAGTCGGAGAAATCGTGTGTGACGGCAAGAGGAGCACGCTGTGGCGCAGTCACCAGGGCACGGGCTGCCGTCTGAGAGAGAGTGACCGCAACGATCGAGAGGGTGGGTGGGCTGGGAGAAAAATCTGGGTGGAATTGCCAGAATTCATCATCAACGAGGCCCTGTTTAGCTAAAGTGTCAGCTCGATCGTTAGGGTTTTTGTCTGGAATGCAGTCGACAGACATGACAGTGACGGTTTGAAGATCCGTTTCTTTGTCATGCGCAAGGTCATTGCACCAGACACACTTGTTGTCAAGCGTGTCACGGAAGGAAAAAGTGTGATTGCTCCTGATGGTTTGGTGTGCACAACTTCACCATCAATATCATCTAGAGGCAGTGTGGGAGGCATGCGCCCTATAACTGGGATTCTCAGTTCGAGATCATGAAATCTGGTGCTGACAAGCCAACCCAATGGTGTGGATCTGGAAATCAGTATGTCTTCTTTGGTGCTGTTGTGCACTAGAAGGTAGGTTGCTCTGAAAACCCACATCTATTAGAGGGGTAGCCTCTAAGGAGAGTCCCAGTTCAAAGAAAAGAGGAGAGGGATGAAAGAATGCCTGTGAGTGGGTGCGGCTTTGACCTCGTTTGATGTTTAAACGTAGGGGCACTTTTTTAGTGTTAGCAGGCACCACAATGTGTTGTTCGTTCATCACATGGCAAGCTTCAGGGATGGTTTGTCCTGACTTGATGTTGACAGGATGAAAAGAGTCAGGTTCATCCTGAACTCCGTCAAGGACCAAAGGATGTTGTTGGTTGTGTCCAACTGGACATCCAATTGCACCAGTACATCACCACCGATGTAAACTGCGTTGTGGCAGGTTCGGGATGACAAGAAAGAAGTGTGTCAGCTGTCTCTGACCCCACTGTAGATTTTAGGGCAGAAATGCCAATGGCTGTCATCATTGACTTGGATGAAGGGTCTAGAGGGAAGCGTGAGGATCCTCTATGAGCTGCACATGGGGACTTCTTTGTATCAGCGACTCATACAACTCTTGGTTGATGGCTGATACATCGGCCCAGAGAGCTAAGGCTACGTCATTGACGTTGGCATTTTCAAGTTCAATTCCATTTATCACCTTTGGCAGTATTCGCTTTCATTTGAATCAGTGAACGAACACAGGAAGGTGTCTCGTTGTGCCAATGATTCGTTTTGATGTCGTGGTGATGTTAACAAGGTGTCAGGAGTTGTACTCAATGTGTTGTCTTCGTTATCAACTTCGAGTCGGTCAACCTGAATGTCGTCTGACACAGTTTCAGTTTCAAGGACACAGCACTGAGCTTCACCTTGTTGGGGAAGAGAGATAGGCAGAGGTTGGCGGACCTGTGCCCAGATTTTCAAACGCTTGAAGTCAATCAGTGGCTCGAACCGATTGAGGAGGTCTTTGCCAACAAGAAGAGGAATGGTTCTAAGAGGAGACACGTACACAGGGTGAACAAGTGTCATTGGTCCAATAGTTAGTTGCACCAAAGCTTTGTTTTTCAAAGTGGTGGTTTTCAGACAGTATGGCTGAACCTTAAGAGGGCAGGTTTGTAGTTTTAATTCCCTATTTGAGTGGCGAGCTATCGTTCGCAGTGTACGGAACAGTGTTGTTGACATCAAGGTAACATCTGCGGCCGGTGTCAAGAAGTGCTTCATGCACAAGTTCGTTTTCAAGTGTCATGGGTACGTAGAATTTTCGAGAGGCGCCCTTTCTCAGTGAGATGGCATAAGAACTGTGGAAAGAATGGTTCACTTTGGATGGTGAGAGGATCCTTCTTAGGAAAATCCTCTTTTGGGTTCTGCTGAATCATCAAGACCGTGCTGGAAGGAGTTGACTCAAGTGACTCTCGTTCAAGCAAGTGGTCATGGACCGTCGTGACCGGGTCTGGGGGCGATGCCTGTTCTGGTTCAGGTTCACAGGTATCTGAGTAGATGTTTTCCACTTCTACATCAGGTGAGTAGACCGAGACGGCCTGAAAGGATGGTTCAGGGTTAATGGAGGCCACTGAGAAAAGGCTAGCTGTCTCTTTTTCATCCTTGCGCATGTCTTGGATGAAACTCTTGATAGCGTCAAGGTCTTCCCTGCTAATCTCGAGTGTTGTAGACTTACCTCCAGAGTCGTTGTTCTTTGGTCGTGATCCTCGTTTGCCATTGTTCCCTTTTGATTCATCATCAGATGAGTCAGTCCTCCGAGACTGCTTGTTCTGGGGGTGAGTATAACGTTCTCTACGTCGGTCAAATTCTTGGTTGTAGTTCGGGCGTTCTTTCCATGGGATTGACGTATACTTACCTGAATGTCCGGTGGGATCACGATGATTCACCTTTTGCCTTACATTTCTCTGACTCTGGTCGCGCCCGAGCGGTTGTGAAAAATCACCACGCTGGTTGAAGGGTTTTAGAAGGAGGATGCGTTTGTTTCTGAGTAGGTTGGTGAGCTGTGGGAAAGGGTGTGTGGTGGACCGGCGGTTGGCCACCAAGAGCCCCTTCCAGCTCCAAAGCCGGAGTGTTTGAGACTCAAGATTGTGTTAGGTTCTGTATGTTTCATCATAGTTTGTTTCTGCTTTGCGAAACCCTTCAAGGCAAGTTCTCGCAGATGTCGACTTGTAAGCGTGCGCGGGCAGGCTGCCACACCAAGATGATGGCTAGTAGTGGGATGGAGATTCTGGACAAAGGGAGACTTGAAATGTAAATCCTCTTCCATCCCAGGCTCATTTCTGGACCCAAAGTAGGCGAGGCGCAAGCGATTAGTAGTACTGCTGAGGAGACTCGTGTCTCCCCTGTTTGACTGCCATGGCAGCAGTCAGGCCAGTCTGGGAGATGTAGTCAGAGAATTCTTCCAGCAGGGCTTGAGAGAGCAGGGTATAGTCAGCCCTGATGTAATCAGGCTGACGGTCAATGAAGGCACTGACGTCTCGGCTAGAGGTTACCTTGATCAGGTAAATCTTGTCGTCGACCGTGACGTTGGGACACCTCCGTAGGTAGAAGTCAATGTCACTGAGGTAGAGACTAGTTGTTGTGAACCACCAAGACTGGGTTCAAATCGAGTTATATTTCGCGCAATTTTGTCGAGGTCTCTGTCTGAGAGACCCTGTGCGAAATGGCACCCACAGTTGGTCGAGGGCGCTGAGTGAAAACGTTATCTACCTGTCCCAGTGGTGGCTGGATGTCTCGAGAGTGGGAGACCGAATCAAGTGGGTACAGGGAAGCAAGTTGTGAGGGCAGGTTTCTACCTGAGGGGCCCTGCACGAAGTCAGCACCGATCGTTGGTTGGAAGCGTTGAGTGGAAATTCCACCCGCCTGCTCTGTTGGGAGCTGGCTGTCCCGAAAGGGAGGAGCACGTTCAAGAGAGACCAGTGGTGAGGACTTCAGGGGCAAGTCCCTACTTGGAAGACCTTGTGCCAAACGGGCACTCACAGGTGACTGGTGTCTCTGAGTGAAGGTTCCCCACTCGTCTGACCGAGTGGAATTCTGTCATCCCTAGAATGGGAGGCAAGTTCAAGATTTGCTCCACGAAAAGATTCGTGAATGAAGACTCTGCGACTCTGATCTTGTTCAAGAGAGTGTTGCAATTCTGTCTTTGCTTCTGCCAATTCAACTCTTTTAACTGGCTGTTGGTGTTGCAAGTCGTCGATTTGGTTTCTGGCGATGGCCAGTTGTTGTTGCAACTCATTGATCTGCGTTTGATCTAATTCCCTAAGCTTGGCTTGGGTCTTGGCTTGACTTTTCAAGCCTTGGATTTCATGGAGGCTCCTTTCAAGGAGTTCTCCAGACTTCTCACATTTCACCTTGGTTTCTCTGAGGTCGATTCTGGTTAGCAGTTAGCTCTGCATCAAGGTCGTGGAGTTGGCTGACCAACTCCGCATTTTTACTTGCAGCTCAGCGTTCTCTCTTCAGCTTTTGAAGATATACAGTGGACATCATCTTAGTTTGAGCTATCAGATCATTAATATCTTGTTCTGCTCTACTAAGGGACTGTTGAGATTTATCAAATTTATGCTGAAGGTTTTGATTTGCTTCGCGCATGTTTTTCATTTCTTGTTTGTAGCCTTCCAGTTTTAGCGGAGGCCGTATCTAACATCTTGTTAGAGTGCCTGAGCTGTGCAGATAAAACAATTGCCATTTTTCCTAGCATTGTACACAGTGCCTTGTCTTTAAGTGGAGTGGTTAAAGCTATAGTCGTCAACTGAGCAAGTACAGATTCAAGTTCAGCAGGATCTGTGTTTTGGATTTCAGTTGAGTAGTTGGGAATCAATGTTTCAGTCATGTCTACCAAAGCTGGTTCGAGTTATCGAGGGGAGCTCCTCGGCTTGAGGAGTCAGATTAGCTCAGTCAAATCCATGTTGGATTTCAGTCGGACTTGGTGCACAAGGTGTTGTTGGTTAAGGAGTTTGATCTTTAAAGGTGAACAGAGGAACGAAACAAAAACAAGGTGTCAAATTCAGAGAGTCTAATAATACCAAGGTAATTTTACTTTATTTATTACTAAAATCAAAATTGTGCATATGTAGACATTAAAATCTGAAGTTTTATTTGCCTACTTAAACTCAATAGTGTTATTAGTAATTCCGTAAAATCAAATCAGTTAATTGAAAGCTTTAAATTTAGAAAGGGGGTGAGGATTTATCTTTGCAGTAACAGTAACTCACGAATAGTCAAAGGTAATTAGTTAGTTTACAACGCACTAATTAAAAGAGACTGATTCCAGATTAGAAGTATCAAAAAAAACAAAAAAAACAAAACAAACAAAAACAAAATAAAAATAAGAAATATTTTATTTATTATCTTATTTTATTTTATTTTGGAAATTTAATCACAATTTGCAATTCAAAACAAATCAAAATGTTTTTATTTGATTGAAAGATTTAATTGATTATTTAATCGTAAGACAACTCTGAAATCCAAAGTGGTGGATTACCTTTGAATTGGAATCAGATTTACTATGGTTACTTCTAATCAGAGGTCACTGCTTTGTAGAAGATAAATGAAATCAGGCTTGGTCGGTTATTCCAGCCTGAAGTTACTGCTTTGTGAAAATTAATATTCAATGTCCTAATAGGTTATGAATTTCATTAACATTAACAAAGCTTAACTGTAATCAAAGTTGATTATTAAGACTCTCATCAATTACATACACAAGTTTCAAACTGTGAATCAAACTCAGTTAACCAAAAACAACCAGGTGAGGGTTCTGTTCTTATTTGAAGGCTAGTTGTATTTAGTTAAACAGCTAACAGAGGGTGAGCTATTTATTTCAGCTTACAATTGCAATTAAGCAGAACAACCACAAGGGTGAGCTATTCAACACATCAACTCGTAGTTGGGCAGAACAACCACAAGGGGGAGCTATTCAACACATCAACTCGTAGTTGGGCAGAACAACCACAAGGGGCGCTGTCCTAAGGACTACTAACAGTAGAAGAAGACTAGGCAGGACGTGGCGTTTGGCAACGCCCACTGAGGGACTTTCACAGATTTGGCTGGAAATGGTCACTCTCACTTGAAACACCGAGGGGTCAACATCAGAGACAACACATTGCAGCGATTGGAAAGTCACTGAAGCACACAACAGATTAGCACGGCGGCTAATAACAGCTTTCAGCTTAGATACTCAAACAGATTAACAATCAGGAACTTTAGCATTTGAGAATTGTTCATTCAAATTACAGCTGATTACTTTTAATCATAGACAGCGGTCAGCACCGCGGTCTGCAGAGTCGTTGCTATGACAACGTTATCAACAACTTAATACCTCTTTACTGCGGCAGCAGCTTGCCTGTGCTAGGTAGCTAATCTAGCAGGAAGACACAGAGGGTCTGAATTAACTATAACTTTCTGGACCGTCGCAGCAAAGCATAATTAAGACAGGACACGATTAGGATCCTGGAACTTCGCAGTCGATCGTAATGGTGTCAGAATAGGCTTTCTTATCACAGCGTGCGGCGACGCTTGTATACAGATATCTGAAGAGTGTAGGTTTTTAACAACGCTACAGTTCGAACATAAAGACTCAAAGCAGTCTTGCTTTCAAGTTTAACGTCATAAAGACGGAGATTATGCTTCGTCACAATTAATAATGCTCACACACAAACCAGAAGCGCAAAAGAAAGCATATGCAAAAGCACATTAAACAATCCTCCAGTGGAAAGCCAGCACAGCGTATATTAAAAATCAGAATATATTTAACCTTATCATCACTATTACCATTAAAATCGCCAAGGTTTGTCAGTTTATATGACTTCGTTTACAGAAAAAATGAGTTTGAACAGGGCCTCGCACGGGGCGCCAAAAATATGTAGGGGAATATGATATTAATACCTCGAAATAAATGTTCCTACAATAACATTTATTAATAAAAGGGGGCACCACCTCCTATTGGAGGAACTTACTGTAACAGATTAATAACTAGGTCAGTTATTAATTGATCAGTACACTTGTTAGTTATGAATCAATCTCATCTGGGTTATGAATTCTTCCGTACATTGATCTTAATTCCTGTATCAGAAGAGATATCCACAGACAACGACTTGGCGATAAATGAGGAATTTATTAGAGATTAATGAGTTAACATATGGATATATGAATAATCAATGGAGGTAGATGAATACACAAAATACAATAATATATATGGACGTTAATGTAGGTAATTCAATGGTACTGTAGTTGACGATAATGAGAGAGTATGTGTTTGTAAATAGAGGTTAGAAACACGTAGATGTGGACTATGTGTAAAACCGCTTATTTAGCAAACAGAGATTAGAATTAATATTAAATCAGCTAAGCCTTCTATCCGACATCAACTCTTATCACAACGGCTGCAGTTGGTGGGTGAGTTTTGCCTACTTTCTCTGCAGCGTGGATCAGGCTCGGACGTGCTCGGCGGACCCGAACCTCGTGGCGGCACCAGCAGACCGTGGACACAGCCTCCCAACGAGACGATGCTAGCGGGGACGCAGTGGCGTGGAGTGGCGGCCTTGGCGATGGTTCTAGGCGGTCCTCAAACGTCCGTTACCGTGGCTACAGAGTCTTTAGTTCGGCAAAAAGAAACCAACACTGAGAGCAGCTTCAGTGAGTCTCTGGCAGCTCTGGACCAGGTGGTTCTTGGTGATAGAGGCGTTATAGTCGGATAGTAGCTCCGTCTGATGACTGTAGTTACTCGCTTATAATAAAGTTGAAAACAAATCTCGTTGGCCGTTCGATCTTGTTTTCTAAATTATTATCAACGCGTGAAAGAAAAATGTTGTCTGAAGCGTTGCAAAAAGGCAGAATTCAGGAAAAACCGAGGCGTTCCTGAATGACAACTTTTAAAAATCGTCAAAACTCGGGATGAGGTTAAAAATAAAAATCTTGTGAAGAAAAAGTTACTCGAGTAAAAATACGCAAACGTAAAACAAGGTAATTGAGATAATCACTTGAAGAATGAATGCAAAACGTATAAGAATAGCTGAAAAAGCAAAATTCAAATTCAATGGAAAAGCATGTGCTGAAAAACGCAACTGGAGTTCTTAAAAGGAAAGTACTTAAAAAGTTACTAAGTGTGAAGAAACTGTGAAGGATAGGAGAGGAAGCGATGAAGTGAAGACGATGAAGAAAAAACGAACGAAGTGAAAAACGACGAAGTGAAGAAACGAAGTGAAGAATGAAGTGAAGAAACGAAGTATGAAGACGAAGACGAAGTGAAGAGAGGCGCAGAGATCGATACTCTTATCAAACGCATTTGAGTGGGCGTGTTTCTGGCAGGCGGGCCTCTTCACTTTAGACTTTGATTATTTTTATTCGGGAGCGAATTAAACGAATTTAACGTGGTTTGTATGGTTTTAAATATTATGCGCGATAGACACATACTTTTCTCATTATGTTCAGAAATCGGTTTTCATCAAACATATTAAACAGGATTATCATGTTACACTTAACAGAGTGATAAACGTTTCTTATGAAACGCTACATTACTATCCTAAGTGTCTGTAACACAGGACATGCAAAAAGTGAAGATAACATACTGTGGAAAAACATGTTGATTAATCAATTTAACCACATTCAACTTCAAATGATAATTATAAGATTCCTGCAAGAACTTCGTTAACTGTCACCAAAAGATGGCAATGTGACTCCATGTAACATTTTGTGATTAAATGCATGAAAATTAGTAACTAGCTTAAACTATAACATACAGAAATGAGAGTTGTATCAAATTATTCAGAAATGAGTTCTGGAAAAGGATACAGTACACATACTTTGATTAAATGTTCATTTTCACTTTCAGGGGAAGTTTTGAGTTTGTTAACACAGAAAATCAGTCCTTACAAAGGAATTTGAGATTTACAACCCCATCTGGCGTCTTATCAGGAGAGACGGGAAGAGCAGGATGGAGCAGAGCAAAAGGGGATTCTTTGGTTGTTATATCAGCTAGAAGATGTAAATGTAAGAAGATAGAGAAAGAAGGAGAAAGTTGTCCTGGAGAAGGAATACTGGTCCTTAGAAACAACTTCAGTGTCTTTAACACAAAGAAGCTTACTTCTTAGCAGGGCTTAGTAGCCGTTGAAGGGGTTGTTTAGGGATAAGTTGTAGAATATCAAAGGTTCGTAAGTGTCTTGACTAACGGCTTCCCGTGTCAGTGTGATGTGAATCAGGACACCCTGGGGATGGGTGAGCGTCCTGGTGGGTTCTTCTCTTAACGCCTTTTAAGGGAATGGCGCCAAAAGTTCTCTGAAAGAATGTGTATCTGTTCAGGTTGTTGTTTACCTAAAAGTCATAAATACTTCAATATTGGAGATCTCTTGTTCGAGGCCTGTCCTGGCTTGGTGAGCAAGGGCTGTGTTCCTACACTGTTAAAGGGTCTGGCAAAATAAACCGAGTTCAAGCTCGAGAGGACGTATCTGTAACCAATACGCTGTGATTGTGCAAAAAATCCTGAAGGACATCTGCTGTTTCCTGACTGTATTTGGTTCAAGCAAAAAAAAAAAAAAATCCATATCGATTTACCTATTAAATCAACGCGAAGAATGAAATCTGTACACGCACCGGACAGGAAGTAGTACAACATTTTTAGAAATACACTTATTTTCTGTCTTTCCTTCAGTGAAATGAGAGGATTGATACCACTCTCATGTTAGATTCAGAGCTGGATGTTGGATGAGGTTAGTGTAGCTAGAATGAAAGTTTATCCTTTCACCCTTCACTTTTGTGAAGCATATCTGACTATAAACTGCTGCAAGGATGATGCATTTTTGTAGGCCAACTCATAAATTGTTGCCCTGGTTTCCTCCACAAAAAGCCAATGGGATTTTTCCATTCGTCTTTGGATTAGTGTACAAAATAAGCTCTGTGGCAAACAAAAGCTTATGATGCTTACCGTTTTATTCAGCAAATAAATCTCTTGACAACAAATGAACAACACTCATGATTTTTGGAGCGTAAATGCTATCGCCAGAAGTAAAAAGCTAACGTTAGCCTAGAAACAAACTGCACCATGATCGCATGACTTCAGCATAACTAGTGTTCACTGTGATGATGTTGAATGTTCCAGACAATCCATAAATAAAACATATGAATGCAGTGTTCATTGATTTATTTTATCTCTCATATATATAACGCTGGTCACCTAACTGTGATGCGAAAACCTCAGGAAATTACTGCACTAGGTTGTTTGCAACTGACAATTTAAAGCACAAAATGTCACTTTCATGTTTATGTAACAGACTTTGTCAGTCACTGAGTTTTAGAGGTGTTGATAGGCACATTTCTAAACTTCGAGAATAGTTGTTTTCCTGCCCTCCAGTGTTTCTACCAAGCAAAGCTAACTGCTCCTGACTCCAGCTGAAACTTGCAAGAACATAAGAGAAGTATCGATCTTCTTTTCTCAGAACGATGCATATCCCTAGATATTAAACCATGTCTTTAAAATGCAATAAATAATTTTTTGGCCCTCTGGGGGCAGCGAAAACAAACTGTTGCTACAGTACATCTCACTCTGCTTTTGTTGTTTTGTCACTTTCATTCATTGTTTCCTATTTTATTTTGAAATCCTCACCTCTCTTCACATTTCTGAAACTTCACTTCCTGCTTTTGTGTGTTTCCCACCTGTTTGATTGGTTTCACCTATGCCTTTTTATCCTCCCCCTCTCTGGAGTATTTGTGTGAGTCTTTCCCGTCATTCATGGCCAGTTCATCTTTGTATCCAGCATCAAATGTTTCAGGTTTTTGGACTGTTTTGTTCTCTGAATATTTTTTGGCTCTGTGCCATTTTTCCTGAACCTTGCCCGTTTATTGGATTTTTAAAATCCTTGCCTTCTTCCGACTGGATTTGTTTGTCTGTTTGGACTGTTTTCTCTGGATCTGACCTTTGCCTGTCTTCCCAACTGTGAAGTTGTTTCATCTCTGCCTCTGGCGTCTGCATTTGGATCCAATGTCTTGTTTCCCTGTTACCCTGCTTGTAGTTACAAACTGTAACTAACATCTTGTTAGCAAATGGTTGCCAATTTACATGTCCAGCAGACATGAGGCAACATTAGCATTTATTTGTAATTGTGTTTGCCAATATTTACTTCTATTAGGTGTTATGGGGTCTGGTTTTGTCTCTATCAACTCCTGGCTTGGCTCTTTAGCTGATGAATGCTTCACTGTGTTCACCAGCTAGTTGCTAACTTTGTCTGTCTGGTGTTTGGTGCTGGTCACATAGTGTACATTATGTGTGTGGAGCTTTTTAGTGTAAAAAAAAAAAAGTTGGGAGCCATTCTTCCAGGATTGTGATGGGACAGGAGTGTTTCTGTGGGACTGGGATAGGACAGGAGTGAATATCCACTCCCGTGTCACACTCTACTGGAAGCAGCGAGAGTGAACTGAAACAATAAACATGGGACATACTGTAAATCCTCAAGACTGATCGGTCGTGGGAGTAAACTTAAACAGATCAAGATAGGAATGGCAGCAGAAAGGCAGAGGATCTGGCCGGAACAGGGAGAAATAAATGGGGCTGAGCAGGATGGGAAACTTATCCTCCCATGTCACCCTCTGTATGTTGCAGTTCAGTGAGGAGTGTGATCAGACATCAGTGTGGGCTTCAGGGGAGTCTACTTGCAGAGGTGGAGCTGTAAATACACAAGCAGACAAGTTTTACAGGGTTTAGGGGGAAACACGCATTGAAGCCACAGGGTGAAGTCAGAGCAGAGAGCTACAGCATGTCTTTTACAGTTTGTGGGCCGTTCAATACACCAGACACCAGAGCAATTGACTGAGTAAGAGTTCATAAATGTCATTGCAGGACATAAAATGGTCCAACAAGTGCAAACAGGACAAACAAATCTGCTTAAAAACATTAAAACACACACACACACAAATCAGACAAAGTACATTTGAATTTGGAGGACAGTGAGTGACAAATTGTGGCAATTGTGTGAGGGGATGACAATGAAAAATAAATGTAACTGGTGACTTGGAACCAGTGTCATTGGTATTGCTGTGTGTTACATCACTTGATTGGTGCAGTTCACTGCCTGGACCAATCAGCATCTGTCTCAAATGCTGTTGTGACAAGTCATGCAACAAAATGATGATTTTTAATGTTTATTCTAACAAACAGATAGAAACTTTCAGCTGTCCTGCTGCTCTTTATATTCATACAGTCACATACTGTATGAAAATAAGTGAAAACTATCTTTTAAAAAAGAAATTAGGTGCATGTTTTGGGAATATGAATGATAATTCATAGTCAAGTCTCATTTTTGTGACTTAGAGATTAAGTGTGTACGGTTTGTGGGTGTCTATACTGACAGAATATGGCAGATATTGAATAGTTTATATTAATAAGTATGTTTTCATTAGTGTATAATCATTTGAACACAAGAATTGTGGTGTTTTAATTACCTTAGAATGAATTCTACATGCTTGGAAGGGGTTCTTTAAAGACATACAGGCAAAAGAAAAATAAATAAATAAACTAAAAGCCAAACAAAACAACAAACATCCTGTTTACCAAAGAAAAAGTCAAACATGAATCACTTCAGATTAGTAGTGAAAATGTCATCCTGCTGTGTTGTTGGTGTCAGAATAGAAGTAGTAATGGCTCAGAATTGAAGCAGTGACCAGCTGTCACTGCCAGTCAAGAAAACCAAATACAACTATGTTTAAAGGAGCAATATGTAACAATTTCATATTATAAAATGAGTACAGCAGTCCAAATGGCAAGTTGGAGCCATAGACTGTATATTAAATAGGTTAAAACCCTGTTTAATATACAGTCTATGGTAGAAGCGAGATGTTTTGCAGGACACACACAGATCGAACAGGCAGGAAGTCACACAGGGAAAAGCCAGGGAAAATCTGTTTAATTTTCAAAATAAAAGACCCCGTGCAGACTCACGATCATAAAGACAGACGGAAAAGACACTATTTAACCATGTTAGGTTAACCAACCAAGCTTATCCATGGTAGAAGCACAAAGAGCAAGGAAAAAGGACCCAATCAACAAACCTGAGAAAGTAAACTTAATCAAGTCGTCAAAATGCTCCGCTGCTGAAATGCTTCTGAAACGCTGCTGGTGGTGCTTGCAGCTGCGCAGAGGACAGATCAGAACTGTGGCACAGAATGTGCTGTGCTTGGTGGCACCAACTGGTTACACTATGAAAGTTTGGAGATGTGTGCGAGCCACATTAAATCACATAATGTCAAGAAAGGAAATATTCTCACACCTATTTTCACATGTTCTTTATTAAACAGAAAAAAAGCAACCAATCACCTTCTGAATTCAAGTAATTGCCTTTAATTGCCTTGTTAACTCTGTATAACACACTTAAATTCATTTTCGCTGTGTTACAGCTTGTGGCATGAATTTTTGGAAGAACTTTTCTTTTTAGTAAAATTTTTGAAATCCAATGTCTTTTACTCTTACATGTCATTTATACTCTATTGATGCATTTTGCACCCTCTGGACACCGTGACGAAAATGTATGCACAAAAAACTACTATTAAATCATCATACATCAATATTTTTCACTTAAACGCCTTCAAACGTGCTCAAAACTACCAAACATCAAATCATTTTCAGGATTTTAACCCTTTGAATGTCAGTTTAATTACTTGAATTATTAATTATTAGTTACAAACAAAACAACACAAAAAAATTTATTATTTTCCATATAATAAATAGTAGGGGGAAGGGGCTTTGGTGGTGATTAGAGTCTTGGATATGTCCAAGATTAGCAACAAAATTGATTTGATTGCATTAGTATTTTTTAAGGATACCTCTGGACACCTTTGTTGTCTCATTGACTTCCATTAAAATCACATTTTTTAATCTCACTGCCATTACAGTATAAAACCATGCATTCTGTAATGTCAGCATTTCTTTTTGAAGAAAAGTAGTGATATTTGACATTTTTACTGTCAAAATATTTTTGCCAGTCATATTATGGAGCCATGTGACCACCAGGGGGCCCCGAGAGTGATTTGTTTGTGTGTGTGTGTGTGTGTGTGTGTGTGTGTGTGTGTGTGTGCATGCGTGTGTGAGAGAGAGTTTGTGTGAATCTGTAAGCACGCACTAATCATTTCAGGGGTGAAAAAAGGGCGTCTTTTGAGAGATGTGTTTCATGTGTCTTTGAAGAGGTGCTTGAGTAAAAACATGGCCTCCTGCCTTTGATGTAGTCAAAAACAAAAACAAAAACAACTGTTAGTGTGTATATGCACCTGGCTGCTTTCACAGCCAAAGATAAACATGCAGCTTGGCTGAGGGGCCATTTCATTAGTGAGCAGAGAAGGAGAAAGACCTGGAGCAAAGAGAAGGAGCAAAAATGAAGAGGCATCTCAATGCAGAAGAAGCTTTAGAAATGGTCATGCAGCCTTTATCTGCCAGAGAGCTGCAGGACTCATCTGAAGAGGACACACGCTTCAAGGGGGAGTCTGACACTGAGGATCCTGCCCATCTTAACAGTGAGTGGACAGCGAAGAACAGGCAAGTCTGGTCTCCATCTCATGCTGAGACGCTGCGCTACATTCAGGCATCACGGATGATGCCGGGCCCGATATGCCATATCAAGAATCTACAATGTAGCATCCTCTTTTGACCTTTTCTTCACTTCTGACATGATCCAGCTGATTTTGCAAATGACAAACCTACATGGGAGGCGTTCAGTGTCAGGATGGAGTGATGTGGATGCCCAAGAGATTCGAGCGTACATGGGACTTCTCATCCTGGCAGGTGTGTACGGTCCAAAGGGGAATCTACCCGCAGCCCGTGGGATGACCAGAGTGGGAGGCCAGTCTTCAGGGCCACCATGTCCCACAAACGATTTCAAATGATAAGCGCCAGCCTCCGATTCGATGACCAACTCACCTGCCCTTCCGACACAAGGAGGACAAGCTTTCTGCTTTCCGGAATATGTGGGACAAGTGGACACAGCGCCTCCCACTCCTGTTCAATCCAGGGGACAGCATCTGTGTTGATGAGCAGCTCGTACCCTTCAGAGGTCGCTGCAAATTCCGCAGACATGCCCAGCAAGCCAGCGAAGCATGGGCTGAAAATCTGGGTCACTGCAGACGTCGCCACATCATATGTATGGAGATGCCAGGTATATGCTGGAAAAGCCGGAGATGGGCCTGGGAAAGTGAGTCATCCTGGACATGACTGAGGGGCTGAAGGGTGTCACACTTACTTGTGACAATTTTTTGACTTCCTACTCACTTGCCCAGGAGCTTCTGAGGAAGAAAGTGGCCCTGGTAGGGACCATCAGGGTGAACAAGCCTGAGCTTCCCCCCAAACTGAAGCAGACAAAGGGGAGAGCTGTCTTCATCTCTGTTTGCATTCACAACCACCACCACAGCAGTGAGCTAAATCCCGCGGCGGGGAAGAAATGTCCTCCTTCTGAGCACCAAACGCCGGGAGCCAGCTGTACATCAGGATGAGAAGCAGAAACCACAAATCATCATTGACTACAATCGCCGCAAGGGTGGCGTGGACAACCTTGACAAGGTATGTGATTGTATGCTTTTATTACTATATGAATTGATTCCAAACTTAGTCTATTTATTCTCACTGATTTCATGTGTGTGTTTGAGATAAATATGTATTTATTATGATTGCTTATCATTCATTAGAGCTATTTCTTGCATTTATATAAAGAATGAATTATATAAAATACTTGTGAATGATGAGGAAGGACATTTATTTGTTTATATTCTTTTTTTTTTTCTTGGTCGTTTCTAGGTGGTCAGCACTTACAGCGTTAGGAGGCGGGTCCTTCGGTGGCCTCTTGTCCTCTTCTTCAATTGCATCGATGTCTCCGCCTTCAATGCTTTCGTGCTTGGAACCAGCAAAGAACATACAGACTGAGGTTGTTCTTACAGGAGCTGGGGAAATCCATGGTGTCCTCAGAGATCGTGCGGAGAAAGCACCCCTCATGTACAGCAGCTGCTGCTGCCATGGTGGTGGAGTTACAGACCACTGTTGCTGCCCTTGCGGAAACTACCAACACCGCCATTGCCACTGCTGCCACCAGCTCGACCAGAAAAAGAGGTGTGTGCCAGTTGTGCACAGGCCTAAAAAAGAGGTCTTCTACCACTTGCACTAAGTGTAATAGCTGCATTTGTAGAGAGCACCAGGTCACATGCTGCAGGACCTGCTGGTCTGCTGCTGGAAGTGAACTGAACTAAACACACACGCACACACACACACACACACACACACACACACACACACCCTCTCTCAATTCATTTATCTGTTTCTCTCAAACACAAACATACATCACATATTCAAAGCCTGGATATTTCTGTTTCAAATTTGTTCGTATTTCATGTGTTCTGTTGTGTTTTCTTTTGTTGTTGAAGTTTTCAAAGTTGTTGAAGTTTGTACAATAAATGTTCACATTGATGAATCAGATGTTGATTTAAAAAATATTTCACACACACACAAACAAATCACTCTTTGGGCCCCCTGATGGTCACGTGGCTCCATAATATGACCAGCAAAAATACAAGAATTTCATGCATCGGCCTACAATGGGAAAACGGTTGAATCTGGTGGAATACAGTAAAAATGTCAAATATCACTACTTTTCTTCAAAATGAAATGCTGACATTACAGAATGCATGGTTTTATACTGTAATGGCAGTGAGATTAAAATTTTTTTGATTTTAATGGAAGTCAATGAGGCATTTTTGGCCACGAAGGTGTCCAGAGGGAGTATCTTTATCTACATAAAAAATACTAATGCAATCAAATCAATTTTGCTGCTAATCTTGGACATATCCAAGACTTTAATCACCGCCAAAGCCCTATCCCCCTACTA
This sequence comes from Lutjanus argentimaculatus, assembly GCA_034769285.1. NCBI lineage: Eukaryota > Metazoa > Chordata > Actinopteri > Lutjaniformes > Lutjanidae > Lutjanus > Lutjanus argentimaculatus. The sequence continues at coordinate 38,495,372 of JAWZSL010000003.1, read as the reverse complement.
TTTATTATATGGAAAATATTTTTTTTTTGTGTGTTTTTTTTTTGCAATAAATAATTGATAATTCAAATAATTAAACTGGCAATTAAAAGGTTAAAATCCTGAAAATGATTTAATGTTTGTTAGTTTTGAGCAAGTTTGAAGTTGTTTAAGTGATTTATGCAAAAAAAAAAAAAACAGAAAAAAATATTGATGTATGATGATTTAATAGCAGTTTTTTGTATGTGTACATTTGTGTCACGAAGGTGTCCAGAGGGTAGAAATTTGAGGACAGCACCCCCCCCCCCATCACAATCGGTGATGGACTCTGCTAATTGCCAGCATGTTTAACTAGTCACCCAGCCCTATATGGCAAATAATGTTTCCCTACAGAACATGGATCTATAAAAATCATCACTTTTTATGACATCCTACATAAAGCAACCAGGGCATATTACACACTTTCAGAATGAATATTGATGTGACAACAAATCCCACAAACAATGACACATCTGTGACTGCACTTCACCTCCTAATTAGACGCAGTCACCTTTACCGTGAGCCACCAAAGCACCAAACAAGCAGAAAAGAGTGACAGAAATCCTCTGTTCACCAGACAGAAATGCCACTTTGCTGGAACAAACGGCTCAGTCATGATAACAGAACCCGCTGTGTCTGTCTGACTGTGAAGTGAGCTGTTTGATTAGCTGCCGCATCTGAATATTATACTGTATGTTTCTCTCTGAAATGCCATCGCTGAAGTAAGCTCCACAAGCAGCTGGTAATGTGAAGTTAAACCCTTCAATATAGAGGCAATACTATTTTTACATCCTGTATGGTTTCATCGATGGTATTAGCTGAAGGGTGAACTAACAGCAGACGGGTCAGTGGGTCAAGTGTTGGAAGTGTCAGAGCGGCAGTGAGAGAAACGGCATTAACACGGAGATGACCTCAGGTCTAACTAATGACATGAGCCATGGGGATTCATTAACGCTCGAGAGTTCAACTCAACTCTTCTGACAACAGCAGTCTGAGAACAGGAGTGTGTGGCCAATTTATGTTGTACGTTATGTGGTTTTTACTGTTTCCCCAAGAGGTGAGGAAATGTCCTTGCTCCTGCACTGTTTGAAATAAGGCAAAAGGGTTCCTCCTGAAGGGCTGAGGTTCTATCCACAACAAAAAAAAGGGTTTCCATTAAGAACCCTTTTCATCCAAAGAACCATTTTTGGAAGAAAGAGTTCAAGGATTGTTGAAATCCTCTAAGAACTCTTTTGTAAAGGGTTCTCTGTACCATAATGTAAAAGGGTTGTCGGTAAAACCTTCTGGGTGGGTTCTAGAAAAAACCCTTGGACTATAAAACGGTTCTTGGTAGAACTCCTGGGTGGTTTCTAGATAAGAACCTTGGAACCTAAAAAGGCTCTCAGTAGAACCCTCTTGGTGGGTTCTAGTTAAAAAAAAACTTTGAAATATAAAAAGGTTCTTAGCAGAACCCCCTGGGTGCATTCTAGATAAAAAATCTTTGGACTGTAAAAGGGTTCTTGGTAAAACCTGTGGTTGGGTCCTAGATAAAACCCCCGGAATATAAAAGGTTTTCTGTAGACCTTCCTCAGTGGGTTATAGATAAAACCCTTGGAATATAAAAAGATTCTTAGCAGAACCTCTGGGTGGGTTCTAGATAAAATCCTTGGAATATTAAAAGGTTCCCGATAGAACTCCCTCAGTGGTTTTCTGAATAAGACCTTTGGAATGTAAAAAGGCTCCCAGCAGAACACTCTTGGTGGGTTCTAGATAAAGCCTTTGAAATATAAAAGGGTTCTTTATAGAACCCACTGAGTGTGTTCTAGATAAATCCCTTAAAAAAAAAAAAAAAAAAATCCTGGGTGGGTTCTTCTTAGCATCCCCAGAGAGGGTTACACCATTTAACAGTTCTCTGTAGAACCTCTCATAAGGGCTTCTGGGTCAAACCTTTCATAGATGGCTCTATGTACAACTCTCTGAAATGGTTCCAAATAGAACCTTTATAAAAGGTTCTACAAGCAATCAAAAACGGTTGCATACTTCACTTTCCACTAATGATCCACAGAAGCAGGATCGAGCCAAGCTGCAGCAGGTCTGTTCTATTTTTCTTTGCGCTTGTTTATAAGGGAAAAGGTCAGGTTATAAATATATGACATTTTGTTGGTTACGTAATTATTTCTTCACTTTCGACTGCATAATCCAGTTGTGTTCCTGTCAGGCTGTGTTCCCCGGATCTGGATATGACTTGTCTATTTTCTAATTCAGGGAGTCTTCATTTTAATACAGGCAGGCAATCTTTAGGGAGGATTGTGTACGCACAGAGGAATAATCTTTTTTTTGTTCTCTCATCTTCTCTCCCGTGCTTCTCTCTCCCTCCACTTCTTTCCCTCTCATCATCTCCACCTCTGTTTTCATCCGTCACAGCCTGCTCTCTCTCTCTGTCAGCAATCATCTATTATGTAACTTTCCTGGGCAATGACCTGTTGTTCACATTGTAGTAAATTAGAGCATAGAAAACATACCTGTATTTTCTAAATATGAATGAAAGATGATGAAAGATGAGAATGGGTGTAATTCAGGACAGGGGAGCAAGGGGTGAACCTGTCACGTCAGAAGGATTGAAAAGTACAAAATATATTTTTTTTTTTTTTTTGAGTTATTTCTTCTATCAATTATTATAACAGTTAATTTTGAGACAAACAGGATAGATCTGGGATTTGGGACAACTACTTGTAATTTGGGATTGTCAGAATTGTTCAGGATGCCTGTTTACCCAAATTACATGAGTATAAAGTAATTGGCAATGCAGGGAATTTATAGGCTGTAAGATTTTCATGAAATTGCACCTTCTTTGTACTGTTATTTATGTTGGCATTTTTTTGGCCATTCAGTTTATTTACATTCATGTTATTGTCAGTGGCAGGGTCTGACCATTCCTGGGAAGGATTCTAATTTCCTGCAGACAATTAATACATTTAATCCACTCTGCCAACACTACATTAGAATTTTATTAAAGCTACTTCAAAGAAATTTCATATTTGTTGATTCTTGAGGCCCCTGTGGACAAAAGCAGTAGTGTTTCCACCATAATAACCACAGAATATAATGTCAAAAATTAAATTATCTAAATAAAAATCTCCTCCTGTTTTATTTTAACTGACCTTTTAATGACTCACTGTAACTCTGCCTGGAAAAATGTAAACACAGGCTTGTTTCATCTGATTTCACAGGGAATCTGACCCTGTGGCAACATTAAGAAGAACTGACAGAAATAACAGAATTAGCTGATCTTCTGCAGATGGTCTTGTTAACTTACATCACATCATCATTTAGAAGTGTCAGTATTAAACTGAGACTCTTTCCTAATCAGTTGAAAACTCCCTGTAGTAGCTTTAAGTTACTGCTAATGCAAACCCAACATTTCCTGCTACTGCTGCTTCACAATAAAAACATTCAATAGGGAAATGTGGTGGCTTTTATGATGAACGCAATCTTACCACCAGTACCAAATGACTAAAAATCCTAAAAGTTATAATCCTTAAGGTTATTGTTTCCTGTTGATCCCTTGTGTGTGCAAGGGATGTAATGGCAGACCCCGCCACCAACAGCAAGAGGTACTTACAGACTGTAGATTGATTGGCTATTTCAGAAATACCAAAAATTTGATTCCATGAAAGATCTTTAGGATTAAAGATTCAAAATTCAGTTCATAAAATGAATCTTCAAAAGGTGCTGAGCTTTGTCTTGATGTTAAAATTTGTCTTGGTTACTTTACTTAAAAAATAGAACAGTGTGTTGGATGAGACAGATGGGACATTTGGGGAACAATAAAAAGCCATAATCAATAGGCATCAATAAAAGGTACAGTCTGTGGCTTGGTCTTTAGAAATGTAAATGCAGGGAATCATCCTTTCTTTTTTGTGACAGTGTGAGCATTCTTCAAAAACTCGCTTTTAAAGGAGATATTTTATGCCATCCAAAAGATTCAGCAGCGTACTAAGTACTATGAGAGAAAGAGAGCTAAAATATCTACTTTTAGAACCAATTTTCTTTTTTTTTTACATGGTTCAAAGCAATTCAATATCCTAAATTCTTTAGTATGTAAATAGGTTAATTTTAAAACAAGTTAAGTTAAATTTAATCAAATTTACTTTGGAGCAGATGGCAGTTAAGACAGAGGAGACACAGACACACAACTGAAGAGAACAGAACAAGTATAGAGAGAGACACGAAGAGAGAGGGGGAAATCTAAACTGCTGGTTGGTTTGATCGATCAAGGGTTTGTGTAAATTGGGATTGCCGGGATCCTGTCCGCTCTTTATAACGTCTTCTTCCAGGAATTACTTGGCCATAGAGACCATGCGGGGAGGAATACCACCACTTCTCATCCATATCAGCCAGCCATCATCCCATCTGGAGCTGTCAAACTGAACCCAGTCTGAATCAATGAGAAGGAGCGAGGGGAGAGTCAGATGAAGATGTGGAGTCGTTTTGCAAAGCTGGAAGGAAAATTGCAAACTGAGCTTTGTGGAATTAATGTTAAGGGAATAGTTTGGCATTTTGAAAGATACAAGACTTATATCAGAAGACATAGCCTTAATGTAATTTTAATTGGTAAGTTTATTAAACTTAAATGATCAGAAAATATCCATTGAGTCCAAAACAGTTTTTTATATCAAGCTGTAAACATTTCTATTTCTGCTGTAAAGTAGGGTTGGGAATCTCTGGCATGAAGCCGATTCGATATGTATCTAGATACACAGGTTACGATTCGATTCAAAAACGATATCTTTTTAAGGCAGAGCGATTCAATACGATTCGATACAGTTTAAGAACGATACAGTTCGATACAGTGTGAAAAGAATACGATAGTTAACATTTGTTGATGTAAACTTTAAACTATAAATTTGTCATGTCTATGAAATGACATTCTTACATTATTTTAAACAGATAAAAGATCACATTTCCACAAGCATTTTTGCTTTCTGGCACTGTCAAAAATAAACAACAACAAAATTCCACACCAATGTATTTAATTTTTTTTTTTTTTTTACTTTTTATTTCATAATTGTGACTTTTTATGTCATGATTTAGACTTTTTATCTCATAATAATATTTTTTTATTTCGTGATTATGACTTTTTATGTCATAATTTAGACCTTTTCCCATAAATTAGATTTTTTTACCTCGTAATTATGACTTCTTAAAAATCTCATAATCGTGACTGTAACATGGGTACATTTTTTCAGTCATTACGTAAAAATGCTTCCTTAGTCAGTGGATGTTTCATGTATCTAACATACCGGATGTGTGTGTGTATTGTGCGTGTGTTGTGTGTGTGTGTATTACGCAGCAGCAGCAGCAGTGACAGCAACAGGCGGCTCATTACTCAGAGGAGGGCTGGTCTTCGTCATCACAGCTCATTGATAATTAATCAGGAGGCAGCGGCCATGGGAAAACTGGCTGCTACAGTGAGGAATATTGCACCTTTTACTCCATTTAGTGCTCTGTTATTTACTCTTGTTACATCCATTATGTTTTCGCATGTTCTTTCGTCGACGTTAGTACTTTTAGCTTTGGGTTGCGAAGATAATGTTACGGAGCATGTGCGACAGTTGTTTCGTCAGCTCTCGCGTTATTTTAGAGATGAAAACTGTAAAGCCTCAGGCAACCGACTCCTAGTCTCGCGATAGCCGATCCATAGCTCTACAATCGATTCATCTAAGGATTTGTGGCTGATTACTATCGATTGGGGAGTCTGCTACCGACACAGCCGTATCTCTCACCTGTAAAACCGGATATCTGGTCATATCGGTTTATCGTTCCCAAGCCTACTGTAAAGTTGGGCATTTTAATATGGAGGTCTAGTGACTCGCTTTTGGAACCAGCCTCAAGTGGCCATTCGAGGAACTGCAGTTTTTGGAGCTTCTGTCTGGGTCAGTAACCGATTAGCTTAGCTTAGCATAAAGACTAGAAAAGCTAACCAGGCTCTCTGATGATAATGTCATCCTAAGAATTACAGGCAACCAATGGAGATACGGGATATTACTGCTGTCAGTCAACAAAGGGGTGTCAAACATACAGCCAATGGGCCAGAATTAGTCCTCTGAGGGGTAAATAAAAATAAATAAAATTCTAAATAAAAAATCTCCTGCTTTTTTTTAGCTGTCCTCTTAATGACTCACTGTAACTCTGCCTGGAAAAATGACGGATAAAAATGTGGTCGATTCTGAGGCACACACGTACACACGTGTATGTTTTTGCTTGACTGCAAGTTTATTTGAATGCAATATTTAATTGAGAGACAAAAGAGCAGTGGTGAAAGAGAAATATTAAATAAAGACAAAGCTAAGAGATAAAAGACAAGAGAAGTAAGAAACAAGTTACGGAGACAGACAGAGGTTAATGAGGGCCGAAAGGTCAGTTTAAAAGTCTGACCTTAAGTTTGACTGATGCCGCTGGCATTTACATTGAGTTAATGCAGGCACACAGACACAAACACCAAAACACTGACAGACAAGACTGTAAGCAGAACATCTCTGTCAGTTTGCCTCTTGCTGTATAAACTAATGCAGAGGAACAGAGGAAGGTCTCCATAATATGAACTGCTGCTACTCCTGTTAACCCTGAGCGGAATATCTGACAACCTGCTCAGCGTCTGTCTGCCCCATTTTGTATCTGTTTTTCAGTTCAAGAAGCTTTGCTGACTTCGTAATCGTTCTTAGGCTGCCGAGGAATCTTTTTTATTACAGCAGATAAATCAGATTTTTGTCAGTCAAATATAGAGCATCTGTTTCACCCAGAATGAAATAAGCACAGATGAATACATTCAGGTGTAACACATTATGAACATAGACAGCCAGAATGCATTTTGTTGCTGTCAGAAGGCATAAGATAATATCACATAACTCTCTTTTGTATGCAGCTAGATCAAGAGTCAAGCTGTTGAAACATCACCAGCGTCACCAAGCATGTCTGAGGAAATCTAGAACAGTTTAACATAATGCTGAGCAGGAGACAGTTATACCAAGAAGAAGAACACTTTGTATTAAAAGCTGCAAAAATAATAAACAGATTAGTCTTGTTGCTCCAGAAGGACCCCGATCTCCTGAAGAAATAAATCTGTCATTATACCTTCTTGCAGACGTATTCAAGCACTGGCCCCACAGGCCACCACGTCCCTAAATTTCGGTCTGGTCTCATTCCCAACTCGTCAAGTACCAACATTTTGTCAGCACCTGTCTGCGACTCATACAGACTCGCATGGCATGGCTCAAACAAACCCAGGAGACCAGGGCACGTGTCTCATATTAAAACCCAAACTATTAAAACAATTAAAAGTTAAAAGGTAAATGTTACGTGCGTCACATGACTGTGAGTCGCCTCAGTCATACCACGTGATGTGATGTACGTGACTTAGCCATCGTAACCCCAAGTGTGGTCTTATCCTAAAACTACCCAAGTAGTTTTTGTGCCTAAGCCTACCCAAACTACGACCATTTCACAATGTTAACCATGTTAAAAACAGCTTTCTGGCAGTGTACCTTGTGCTTAAGTACAAAACAAAATGTACTTATGGCCAAAGTTCACTTTTGCTGACCCAAATGTAAACCTCTAATAACAAAGCTAAAGCACAATTTAACAGGATTCAATACAATTTAACACAGCTTTTCTTAACCATGACACTTGTGTTGTCCACTTTTCCTATGAATTGTGATGTGGTATTTCCTAACGGCATTGTGTCTGATAGGGATGGGAATCGAAAACCAGTTCTTGTTGAGAACCAGTTCCCAGTGTTTCAATTTCTTGGAATCATTTGCCAATTTTGCAAACAATTCCCTTATCGATTCCAGTGGGAGCGAATGACATCACCACGCACGTGCGTCACTTTGCTGAACCAAGCGACGTCGTAACCTCTATAACAAAGCAACACATTCACAGGACTAATTGTGAGCATCAAGTTTCTTACCTGACACTGTGTTTACTTTTGATTTGAGTTATTCCTAACTATGCATAGGTATGGAGTCGAAAACAGGTCAAGAACATGCTGCCAGGCAATTCTTGGAATCATTGAATTTTCAAAAATCCTCATATCATTCCTGGGAGTGAAATCACCCCGCGTATGCTTTGCTTACGCAATTACACAGATCATAAGACTGTGATAATTATTGAAACTTCGGTGATATCAGCTGTCTTATTCACACAGCTCCTCTCTGCTCACCGGTGCAGCTCTGTCTCGCCCTGTCTGTGACACAGTGTGTCTGTGCTGATTGATTACCTGTAACTTCTAACCAATCAGATGTGCTGTGGGCGGGACATTGAGCCAGACTACAGAGCGTAGTTGTGTATTATACTGTGCAGTGTGTAATGATCTAGTATATACATAGAACAGTACTGTATAAGTTTGAAGATTTTAATATTATTACCATTATCATTACTATTATCATTATTATTACATTACATAACTATGGTGATAATTACAGACAGGAGATCAAAGCCAAGTGCATTTTTTAAAATAATTTAACCCTAATCCCACCACTTTTTTCTTTTTTGCTGATCCGAAAAATGATCCAATCCGTGACTCAAAACCGTGATACGATCGAACCGTGAGTTTTTTGATCCATTGCACCCCTAATGATAACAGGGCAACTTGCAATACTTGCAAAGTGGATATTTCATCAAAGGGAGGAAATACTACCAATATGCAGAAACATTTGCACACACAGCATGCGATAACTTTGAATGAATGTTGCATTTTCGATCCGCTCCGGAGTGAATCTCAACCCAGCAGCAGCGGCAACATTAGCACGTCCTCTGCTGTTAATACTGCAGGTAACTAACTAACTAACACTGCCTATCATGTCAGCGCCATTTGCCTCATTGTAAAACCTGCTATTACTAACTGTTAACGTTAAATGAATGCCTTTGTGGGCCTCTTAAGACCTCACTGTTGGGTTTGTAAGGTCATGTTACTTCTAAACTAAACAAAGTTGATGCTAATCGACCTGTTTGTTCTCCTTTTTTCCAAATGAGAATCGATAAGAGAATCGATAAAGAACCAAATCATTAAGCAGAATTGAAAATAGAATCGGAATCATAAAAATCTTATCAATTCCCATCCCTAGTGTCTGATGAATAACAAGCTAAGCTTATTCTCCTTGAATGTGTTACATGCTAGTCAGCTTCCATTCACTCCTAAAGTTTAATTGCTTTTTTTGTTTTTCCATTGTCCACCTTTGTGTTGCTGGTTATTGTGTTAGGCTCGTCTTAGCAGTTTGATTAGACTTAGTCAACTCATACATCAGTAGCCAGGGCATATTAGTAGCTAGCCGGTCACGAATATTGTTTGCTGTTCTCGTAGAATGTTGAACTAAAAGGCACAGAGGAATCAGGATGTTTGTGGAGCTGTGACATGTTGGCAAAGGTGTGCAGTATGAGGATAAAGCCATAGCCATTACGCCGAAAATCATGAAGCACTTCTTCACGTTTTCTACTCTAATGGCATTCTAGAGGGCACTTGATCACATTTTGTCCACTGGGAAGACATTCAAGAGGACACTTTATCTTGTTTTATCCACAGGAAGTACACTCTAGGGGCATTTCTGTCCACTGGAAGGACACTATCAAGGGCACTTTATCATGTCTTGTCCACTGCAAAGACACTCTAGATGGCATTTTATCACGTTTTGTCCACTGGGGAGGGCACTCTAGAAGGCACTTTATCATACTTTGTCCACTGGAAGGACACTGTAGATGGCATTTTATCACAATTTGTCCACTGGAAGGGCACTATAGACAGCACTTTATTACAGTTTGTCCACTGGAAAGACATTTACGGGTACTTAATCATGTTTTGTCCAGTGGAAGGACACTCTAGAGGGCACTTTATCACATTTCTTCCACTGGAACAGCACTCTAGAAAGCACTTTATCAAAAATTGTTCACTGGAAAGACATTCTAGAGGGCACTTTATCATGGTTTTTCCACAAGAAGGGCAGTCTAAAAGGTCTTTTATCACATTTTATCTAGTGGAAGGGCAGTCTCGAGGGAACTTCTTCATGTTTTGTCCACTGAAAGGACACTTTATCATGTTTCTTCCAGTGGAAGGGCATTCTAGAAGGCAATTAATCATGCTGTCTTGGTCAATGGGCCACTTTAGAGGACATTTATCGTGTTTTGCCTACCACAGGAGCATCCAAGATGGCACTTTTGCTTTTTTTGAACATGGGGGCACCAGGGGCGTGGGGTTAGGGGTGGGGGGATGGGTCAGGGGTGGTCAAATCACTATCTGTACAGTACAGGTGTACACTGTGATCATGATCATGTTCTGACAGGGAAATGAACTCGGACAACCTGCTGTGAGTAACTCATTTGCGAGAGATGAATAATACCACTAAATCAGGGAGGATTTAACCTGAAATTGAACCTAGAAGCAAAAACTTCCAGGTTCTTAAAAGTTCAGGCTCCAGGTTACAGGCTGTTAAAAACTACATGCTTTCCTGCGAGATTTGAGAGTAGATTCCAACAAGTGAGAAAAGACAGGAGAGGTTATGTTAAGGTAAGTGGTATAACTAATGTACCGTTGGTTCTTCCAATCATCTTCAGGCACCTGCGGGGTGTTCACAGCAAGGTGAAGAATGGTTTAATTTCACTGTAATGAAATTTACTAAAAATTATCCCACTTAGAGAGTGGAAAAAATGGCTGTTCTAATCAGAGGTTTCACTCTTACCTCTGTTGTCTCAGGGGAGGCAATTATGTGATTCAAAGACAAATCAACAGTAAAAATTGCCTCGTATGCGTCACTGTGACTAAATCTGATCAAATGGAGGTCTGCGGTTTAATGTGCTTCTGTTTGGTGGTTTGTGAAATGAAAACAATTAAGAATCCCCGTACTGTACTGTTCAGATTTGGGAGATCGTTTGAGGGCACCGTTATTGAAAGAATAAGACCTAGAAATGTTGAGATAAGAAATGCTGGAGTATCTGATCATTTGGACACCCTTTCAAGAAAATGTATGTGAATACAACAAGGCAATTAATGTTGCTAAATATAGAATGTTGTAATGCAAAAATGAAAAATTATTTATTACCTTTAGAACTCTGCTTATCAGCCAGGAACAGTTAAAGTAGGAGGGTGTTTTCATATGCTGCTTTTTCTGAGAACAAACTGAATATGTTTGCGCTTAAACTTGTCAGCTTAATAAAGGTAACATTGTTCTGCCTGAACAGAGTAATATTTTGCGTGAATTAAAGGCAAAATCATATTTATCTTACCCATTGCACAAACTGCATAATTTTTTCCCTCATACATAAAAACCTGTCCTGCGTCTCCAGCGTGTACGTCCACTCTCTAGCACATGCTGAACTTTTACTTTCATTTCCCCAGCCAGGCAAAGTTGTCGCCCCCTGCCAAAACACATAACCACACATCACATTTCCATTTCCATATTTTTGCTAAGGGTACAAACCAGATTGTGTGACTGGAAAGAATGCAACAGAGACCAGATCTAGATGATGAAAGTACCCTGAAAACAACTGAACATATTGCAACAGCACAGAAACTATGTGGCTGCACAAGCCTCTAAAACTTGGATGGTAGCCTGTTTTATTAGGAAGATGAATCTTGTACTGTTGCCATGTAGCACTTTATCTTGTCTATTTTGTGTGTGCGTGTGGTGATATTGTATTTAATCTGCATTAATCAATTGTTTTGTCCGCTTGAGGTATTTTCAACATGCTATAAACAGACTGACATAATAGTACACACAGTATGACCATAAACATTAGCATTCATTCAGTGTTGTTGTGAATCTCATCTAAATGAATCCAAATATTGATTCCCCTTTTAGCTCCTTTTAGCTCTGGTTTGGTCCCCAACAAATCCTTTAGCTGCCACAATAAAACCATTAAAGTTATGGCTTTAAAAACAAAACAATGAGCTGAAATATACACAAGTGTAGAGGAAAACTGCAGAATACCAAGTCATTCTGATAATTCTCTGTGGATTCATTTCTACAAACAACTCTCTTCACAATACATGTAGTCATTCGACTACTACAAAGCTTGATTATATCATAATAATTTAAGTAATTTAGTTTAGGTGCAGAGACTTGTCCTGAGTCCCACCAGCTCATAATTTGTATTCATCTGGTTTTGTTTTCATGTCTTACTGCTCAGGTCTTGTTCAGACTATCAAAACCAAACCGAACCGAAACCGAAACGAAACGAAAACAATTTAAAACCACATTTGTCAGTGGTTTGAAAAGCAGTTACATAATGTCTCAATCAGGATGTAATGTATTGTTTTCAAGACTTGAAAAGTGCTTGGATTTTGGATAAATTCTAGTTGCATTACTTTCATAATAACTCACTATGAACTGAATTAGTTAACTGTTTAGCTAAAAAGATAAAATAAGTTGGATATTTGCTGAGCTGTCGTGTAGGAGATTTAATTGGCATTAAGAATTTAACCATATTGAATTATACATATGATAAAACTGCTGGTATTAATTAATAATTAATCAATAGTCTAGAAATGGCATTAATTGCTCCTCATTTGGGGGAACCATTCATTGGATAAGGAAACTTAAAATAAAACTTAAAATGAGAAAGAAAAAAGAGAGAGAAAAGAAAAAAAATGAAAATGAGAAAAAAAGAATGTTTTTGTATCTTATTAATTATCAGTGGTTAATTAATCAATTGTTAGCCTTTTCAACTATTGGTTAAGGAAACATACACAAAATTTGCAATGCTAACAGGAAGCCACATCTACTTACGAACAGGTGACACATTTTGAATTTTCCTTTAATTTGTCACCCTACTGTAGAATTCAAAACAAAACAGTCCCTCCAGGACGTTGCGATGCTGTGACTGCAACAGTTTATGCAAATTCAACTAATCCCTATGAATTCTGCGCAACCCTGCAATTTTGTCCAAATTCCACAACTTTTCCGCAAATTTGGCCGATCATCTTTGCTTCCCACAAGTTGCACCAATCACAGCAGTCCCCCCACGAAAACTGACAAATTTTGTCACCAATACCGAAAAGAACACATTTGTCATTGTCACTGACATTTATCAATGTTCTGTGCTCTTTTATTTTATAATTTTGTGGTGTTTTGTGTTTGGCCTCTGAAAAGATTTTGCTTCTTTGTGAAACACCCCCCGGGGGGACTTCATTTACAAATAAAGCAGATTTTTTATAATTTTTGCAATTCTGAGCCTTTTTGCTAAGGTTAGTTAGAACACTCAGAACAGAGTGTGGTTTTATTCTCCCTGGAACAAATTGCCTTTGACTTTTAATTAATTATTAAAAAGAATATCTCAACTTTCTTTTGCTATTTTCACTTGGTCCTGCAATTTCATTGCAAAATCAGGCATTTTTAGGCCCACAAATGGTGCACAAAATCCTGGAGGCACCGACAAAACATAATTTTGGTTGATCATAGCATAATTACATCTGATTTAGGTCGTAGAAAAGCTTGAAAATGCACCTGGAAAATGCTTGAAAAGTGCATGAATTTGACTTTGGAAAAGGTGAACGAACTCTGCGTGCATGTTGGCTCACTGGAAAGGCATTTCCAAACTAAATGGAATGGGACCTTATTAGTAAAAACCATTGTTTACTATTTTATATCAATATGGCTGCAGTGAAAAAAGGATTCTAATAATCCTCACCTGGTTTTCCCTGCCCGTCTCCTGACCTGCAGCTCATTCATTCATTCATTCAATCAGTCCATTTTCTCTTGCTCTGTCTCAGTTTGTCTCAGTTTGTGTGCTTTGCCAAGCTTTCATCACATTTTGTGTCTGCTTCTCTTTGGATTTGTTTGCCTGTATGACAGATCCTCCTGGTATTTGACCATGACTGTAACTTTTAATTAAACTGAACTTTCCTTGCTTTTCCGTTCTGTTCTGCCAGTACCAGTGAACATTACATGTGTTGGAAATATCCCATCACATCCCAGTCATTTATCTATAGCTGTCATTAGCTCACTGGCTGACTGGTGAGTGTGAGCATAAAATCAAGAATGGAGTTTCATTACTTAACCCCTGCTCTTATTATGGTGTCAGTCAGGTTAATATGGGTCTGGACAATAAAACGTGTGCTTTGAGTGACACGCAAACAGCCGATCATTTATCAGGTGTGTTGTTCTGCTTCACCATCGACATGTGACATCAATAGAAACAATGTGGAGTAAGAAAACAAGTGCAGACAGTAAGGAAATTGTAAATAAAAAAGGACAGGTCAGCTCGCCAGTATGGCAGTTAAAAAAAAAAATTAAAGACTTTTTTTTTTTTAAGTGGTTAAATTCAACATTTTTTCTTGGTTCTTTAAGCTCGGAGAGCTATTTTCTCTCCTGAATATTTTTTTATTGAACAAAATGCTCAAGATCATCATTATCATTGGCAATACTCACACTCTAATCACACTCCTTATAGGCTACACGTGTTTATGTGCATGAGATGGAGAGATAGAGGGAGAGAAAACAGAAATTCATTCATACAGCTCTTTTCAAAACAATGGTACAAGTACTCTAGAGCCATTCAGTTATTCAGCACACAACACTCTAGGCTCAAGCACAAGTAAAAGCACACACACAGACACACACACACACACATGCACAGAGATATAGAGAAGACATGAACAGGAAACGGATTGTCCCCAGGTCAAATGCCTCTACGCTGCACATGAGCCCTGTTACGAGGAAGAAAAAAACCCCACAGAGGGATAAAAGAAAAGCAGAAAGAGAAAAATGTAAGGCTGGCTTAAAGCGGAGGTGTTGAGAGGAAGCCTGTGGAGGTTTATTTACCAAAATAATGGGCCTCCTACTGGGATCCTAACAAGCCCAGAAGGCCTGCCACTTGACAGGAGAGCAAATTATTTTTTATTAGACTGATTCTCGGGGTGAGAGGTGAAATCTGCTCAAAATGGGGTGAAACGAAAAGAAAAACACTGCTGCTGTATGTGGTTTCTGTGAAAAGAAAGAGGAAGGAACTGCAGCAGGTACTGAGGGGTCGGTTAATATCGAAAACCTAACTGCCACGGGCAGGGTTCGAATTATACAATGGCTTTCGGGGGAGCCCTATTGCACCCCCCCCCCCCCCCCCCCCGCGGGTCGTTTTTTTTTTTTTCTACTACTTTGTTTCAGGTGTAGCTACAGCACTCCCTCCGCAAGTCCATTATCGTTTTCTTTATTCCATTTAACTCTCCTCAAACACGTACTGCAGAAAAAAACTCCTCTTGTCCTCATCTGACGCTCCAAAATGTAAACGAGTTCACAGTGGAGGCATTAAATTGACGCGCATCACGATGCTCTCAGTGCGCGTTCTGCCGAGTCAGACGCCTTCAATGCGTTTTGGCCTCAATATTAACGTCATAATCTGATCTTTGTGATGTAAACTAATGTGGAGAGATCTTAAATCAAAATTAACTCACATTTGATTTTACATGGGACAACTTTATGAAATGTCATAGACAGAGAAACAGCTGTTCTGCTGCGTGCATCTCTCTCTCACACTCTCTCCTTACTGACTGTCCTTTCAGCTCACTGTCGTTTCTCTTCTGTCTGTGGATTGTTAGAATCGGGAGAAAGTGGAATTCAGACCAAAAGTTCAATTTGCAACAACAAAAAGCAAACAGGAACCGAAGTAACATGTTAAGTCTATCAGTCACCTCTGCTCCGTGTCAGAACCACGGACAGCGCAGCGGTCACGGTGGCGCACACAACAGCGCACACAGCATTGTGTTAATTAGTGACAATACATAAAATGTGCGAATAAACACAAGACTTTGCCATATTTTCACTGTTATTATTTATTTCAGGACCATCATATGTTAGAGCTCCCCCCAAATGTCCCAAATGAGGCTTTCAGGGGAGCTCATGTCCTTTTCAGGTGAGCCCAGCTCCCCCTAGCTCCCCCGTAATTCGAACCATGGCCACGGGGGACACATTCTCCCCAATGTAGAAAAGAGGGAAATCTGACCCCCTCCATTTAATATCCTGTGTATCATTACACACACTCGGCTTGAGGCAGCATTGATTGTACAGTACCCGCTCAACAAAAGGAACAGAAGAAGACACTCTGATGTCTGATGTGTCTGATAACCATCAGGGAGAAAATATTCTTAGCAGGTTTGAGGTGAGCCCCAAGACATTAGATTCCACAAACAACACTCACATAACCATATATATTGACAGTATGTCTACTGTTGCATTCAAGGTTATTGCTAGTGCATAAAGTTAGCAGAACCTGGCTAGCAGTGAACCTCATTAGCTGTTGTCCTGCTGTTAATGTTTCATTCAGGGTTTGCTTAAGAACTGGGACAAATCATGTCCTACCAAAAAAATACATGAGTGATATTAGCAAGTAAATTAAAAGGGGAAGATGGCTCATACCTGCGGCCTTTATAATATTGCTTTGAATGTTCAATCAGGAGACACTTGATTGAAAAAGAGACTTAAAGTGTAATTCAGTTAATTTATTTGACATATTGCGCACTGGAAAAGATGGAGAAATATCAGAGGGGTCTTTGGCGATTGGACCCAATCATGACGTGACGTGACGGAGTATTGAGGAGCGGGACTTCTGATGAGCTCAGTGGAACGTACAACTGTAATTTTGTCCCTGCTTTTACAACAAATATTTAGTCTGTAACTTCAGTGTCAGATCAGGTGTAGGAAATTTGAGTGTTTTCACTGTGTTTTCTGCTTTGAATCTGTGCTCAACTCAAAAGCAAAAGCCTCTTTCTTTGCTTTTACTAACTGTATTAATTACATTCATACACTGAAGGTGTATATTTCGTGCAGAGTATCATCACTGGTTTACAAAGGTTTACAACCACAGGCTTTAGAGTCACTGTTGGATGCCATGTCACAAGCTCAACACCTTGTTGACCCTTAGTGACTTATTTGAGCCCATTTGTCTTCTTCGTTGGTTTTGGCTCACCCACCTCCTGTGTAGGGAAATGTCTGATCCCCACTAACAGTATACTTATACCACTTTATTTCGTTGGTGTCTGTTGTGGCATGCAGGCATGATGGAACATAAGGGAATGCTTTATCTAATTAATTAATAATTTTGGACCGGAAACTAGCTCTGTGACAGACATTGTTAAGGTGTTTACTTTTTAAAAACGAACTGAAAGCGTTGATAGCCGTGCAGATGAAACATAAAAATGTGACAAGTAAAGTGGGGATTTAAATTACACCTTGTGTCCACCTGGTATCTTTTTTTTTTTTTTTAAGCACTTACCAGTCGATTTGGATAAGTGCTGCAGCAAGAGAGCCACTGAAAAGACATTCCAAGAGCATGATCCTCTGCTAAATTGAAATAATTTCAGCTTTAGGTGTCGGCTATCTTGGACAGTGGAGTCATCTCTTACGTGTGTCACCACCGCGTCCTTTCCATTATAAAGCATAAGGCCAGTGCAGGCAAACTCTAGACGCAAGTAAAACCAGGCCAGTGGTAATGGTAGTGTTGTTTTCATCCCTTCCTATATGCAACATAAAACCCTGCACGGCTCATATAGACCTCTCTACCTCTAGAACAGAGCCATAAAAGAAACTAACACACACCACTAGAGTGCCCAGCCAGCAAAGTAAACAATTTTTATCCCTATTGTCTTCTCTCAGATTAAATATAAATGAAGAAACAGTCCATTGTTTTCTTCACTTTTTTTTCCTGCTAGCCTTCCTTGTATGGCATATGAGGAGAGATGTGGTATGTGCGTGACTTCGTCTGCACAACAAAGATTTATTTTTAGCACACTTTTACAGCTTTTTAAGACGATGCTGTTCAATTCACCAAACCTCATGCTATTTAAAAGTTCCTCTGTCTCTCTCTGGTGTTTTCAAACTTCACTATTATTAATAATTCTTTATATTTTAAGCACATTAAGTACATTAACTTGAAAGATGCACAAAAACATAAGTCCATATTTGTTGCTAATATTTAACATTAACTTAAGTTACATTCAAATGAGCATATGCAATGACCATCATAGATTTCTGGACAAACTATCCCATCATGCAGCTTCACTGCTATCAAAGTTAGCGGCTGTAAAGAATGAGGAACATTGTTTAGAACATAAGAACATGTCTCAGAAGAAGCCACTGATCTGATGTAAGTGTCAGCAGAGTTCTGCTCAGTTCTTCTTCTATTCTGAGAGGAAACAAAGTTCTGTACACTTTTAAAAATAAAAGTGCTAACTGTAACCTTAAAGGGTTCTTCAGCTTGTCCCCCATTGCAGTATAATTTTTGGTTCCTGGTAGAACCTTTTATACAGATTCTACTTAGAACCTTTTCAGAGTTCTACCTATAACCCAACATAAAGGGTTATACCTAGAACCAACTATGAACAATTTTACCAGGAACCCCCTATGAAAGGTTCTACAAAGAACCCTTCTAGGTGTAATGGTTTCAATGGGGGTTCTATCCAGAACAGCTCCACTTTCTAAGGGTGCTAAGAAGAACCATCCAGGGGGTTCTACTGAGAACCCTTAAGAGCAGGTCAACAGAGAACCCTCCTATGGTGTAATGGTTCCACCCAGAACCCTCTCTGGGGTTTCTATCCAAAACTGCTCCAGCTTCTAACCATACTAAGAAGAACCCACCCAAGGGGATCTACTGAGAACCTTTTTATATGCCAAAGGTTTTATCTCGAACACACTCAGGAGGTTCTACTGGTAAACTTTATATATTCATAGAGTTTTATCTAGAACCCAAGGGAGTTCTATTGAGAACCTTTTTATATCTTATGGGTTTTATCTGGAACCCACTCAGGGGGTTTTATCAGGAACCTTTTTATATCCCAAGGGTTTTGTTAAGATACCACGCACAGAGTTCTACTGAGAACCCTTTTACATTCCAAGGGTTTTATCTGCTGGGGACCCTTTTATTTTATGGTACAAATAACTCTTTTTGAAAGAGCTCTTTAAGGATTTCAACAATCCTTGAAGAACCTTTTCTTCCAAAAAAGGGCTCTTTGGATGAGAAGGTTCTTAATGCAACCTTAGTCTTACAAAGAACCCTTGACAAACCCTTTCTGCAAAGAAGGGTTTTCAGTAGAACCTCAGCCCTTCATGAAGAACCCTTATTTCTAAGAGCGTAGACTACACGGTGTGATCTTTTTGACCAGCAGCGAAGTTGCAATCCTGTTGCTAGGTGGCCCAATTTCGAAAAGGGAGGCTGGTACAGGATGAGGAAATTATGAGAAGGAGGAATACAGAATCAGCAGGTGGGGTTTGAATAAGCTACAGTAACAACTCCTCTCATCCACTTTAAAAGCAGCAGAGTGTAATTATCAGAGGGGGTGTTCAAATATTCATATAAAACACACAAAAAATGCTTTCTAGGGCTATAGGGCCTTCTTCTCTCCCTCTGTGACTCTCAGTGCATAAATGAAAGGACCCCAGCTGCAGCAAACAGGGACAACTCGGACTCTTTTATTCAAAATTTGAAAGTGAGATAAAATAAAATATTCATACTGTAGTGACCTGTTTGAATTCATAATTCATGCCTTATAAAGACCTGAAGTCATGACGCCATGCCCAGGCTAACCTCTGTTCTACTAGCTTTTGTCTAGTTCCTTTCATCAGTTTAAATGAGGCGTGTTCCTAGAGAAATCAACACCCACTAAAGCAGCTGCTGAAACCTGATTTTGTCAAAATGAAACACTGATTACTTTATGGATGCACAAAAAAAAACTACGGCTCCCATGAAAACACTTGCGTAGTGTCATCCTTACTTGGTTTTGTCCATAAAACTCACCATCAGTCTCTCCTAAAGTCATTTTTACAACTTTCTAGCTCGAATATCTGCTGCCTAAAAACATCAACGGCATTCAGTTCTTTCTGTTCTGCTGTTACAAGACATGTCAGGACTTACCGTGACCCCTCGCTTTTTCTGTTGAGCTGTGAGGTTTAGCCCACAAATATCCAGGGCATATGGGAAATGGTGTTGGTTACAGGCCTGTACAGAATGCTGATGCACCCTCATCGAAATGCCTACAAAGCAGCTGCTACAAAAGATCTTGGACTTCACCAACAGTCACAAGACTTGTGCCTCATTCTGCCAGATCTACATCAGTGGCACAAAAGCACGGTGGTGTTTGGCTGGGTCTTAGGCTTAGGTTGGCAGGTCCTTTGTTACATGCCATGCAGTCATGTGCAGAGGTTCTATGAGGGTTCCTGTTGCATGACACAGACTGTTGTCGACATTGAGCACTCTTAGCCCCAGGAGTACCTGTATGATATCTGGTGTAGCAAGATCTACACTGATCCAGACTTCTGAACCCACTTAAAGAGAGGGCGACTAAGATAGACAGTAGAATCTTCAGGCAGATGAAACTGTGAGCGAGAAGAGCCAAGTGCTTGTGGAATCTTTGCTTGCTTGTGGAATCTCAGAGTATTTCCCTGAAAATGTCAGTGAAAGGAGAGATTGAGCTGTCAACCAGGCATGACGGGGGGGATGAGGGAGGCTTGGCCAGTGTGACCAGACACAGGGGTTCCCACTTAATCATACAGTATCACCACCAAAGGACTTGGAACTCATTATCATGTATCCAGAAGGCTGTGTTGAAGGATTCTTCTGCCAGAAGCTGTGTACACTTATCTCCACATCTGCAATCAGGAGCATGGTGGGGGACTGTCAGGCCTTTACCCACCACCTAACTGTGCACAGGTTCCCTCTTTGCAGTGATCCCATATTGCAAAATTGGATGATTTCTGCAGCTGATTCTGTGAGTGAGGTGTGCTTACATCAGCTGACTAGAGAACTTCCCAGTTCTACTGTAAAAGATATCCTGAAGCTCCCTGCACCACTGGCCAAAAAAGCATAGCCAAAGAGCTTATTATCTCTAGTGTTCTGCCTCCATTCTTGGAAGAACCTTCGCACTAGTGCTCTTGCTTCCACCAAAAGTTAAAACACAAAAACAAAGACTTTACCTTGCGAGACAGCTGGTCCCAAAGTCAGGGAGAAACCATTTTGCCAGGCTTGACTGTTTGCACTTGTGGCCAAATAACAGTGCTTTGGACCAATCAGCCACCTGTCAGTCATCAGAACTGGAGAATATTTCTTAATTGAAAAAAAGCATAAAGAACAGCACTGACGGCTTTTCTAAATTCAAAGAAGTCCTCTTCTTCCTCAAGAGTTTGATTTACAAATTGGCTCTGCTGTTGCGCCGTTTTTACTACATATGGTCATATGGTTTGTTGAGCTGATTGGCTGAAGACAGTCCATAATAGACATGATTGAAAGATGGTTCATCCATCGCTAGTCAAGAACCTTTAACACAATGCTTCTCAGATGCTTTGTCATGATTATATGATAAGCATGGCTTTGCTTGCAAGCTTCGTCCTCCATTTTTATTCATTAGCTTTGTTTACTATATATATAACAGAGCAGTGCAACAAGCATGTTATTTGTGATTCTTTCCTCAAATGTGTCTAGTGCACATTTGCCTACATGCAGCACGAAAAAGCATTTTTCAAGCATAATAAATTCCTTAAGCCAGGGCCCCCACTATGCGAATTTTAGCCCTGATCTCTCACTTGCTGACAAATTCGCTGGCAGCCACCCCTTCCCCAATCAGAGGCAAATCACGGCATGCCCCTGAGAGCGAGGACTGCATTGTGTCACTGGTGACTCGCTGACACCAAGACAGATATCAAGGAGCTTTAATATCTGGTCATCTCGGGAACAACTTGTGGAGCCACGCAGCAGCTACAGCCAATGAGAGCAGACCCAGCACACAGGCTGAGAGTTGCAGAGACAGGCTGAGAGAGGAGTAGATAGCAAGACAAACGAGGGAGAGATGGAAGAGCATCGGAACAGCAGACAGTAAAAATATAGAACAACTACAACTTTTATACTTATTTATATCGAAAAATGAGCAAAAAGTAATTATAAAGCTGCAACTGGCTACAAAGTTATACAGTAACCCACTTCCAGCTCCACCTCCAGCAGCGCTGACAAACCTCTGTAGTGTTTCCTCTATACAGTATGTAACTAGAAGCAATGGTGTGCCACTGATAAAATAACTTTTTTGAAAGGAGAGGAGGATGAACTTTGTATCCAGGGTAATTAACCAGCTATGAGTGAAGCATATAACTGGAGAGTACAGAGGCTCTGTCTTCACTGTGAAAACTTTATTGGTTGTAATGGATGCTTCATATCCAGGTCATATAGATGTGGCAATGTGAACACATGGTAACATGCTGCATACTGATGCTTCAGTGTTAAGAATCTAATGTCACTTCTAGTGTTTTTTGTGACAAAGTGTAGTTTGGAGAGCAGGCAGGGGATTCCTCGGGTGAATGATCAGCAGCTCAAGACTCGTAGAAGACAGAGAGTGGTGTAGAGTGAATGACACAATGATCTGGCAACTTTGAAAG
This sequence comes from Lutjanus argentimaculatus, assembly GCA_034769285.1. Lineage (NCBI taxonomy): Eukaryota > Metazoa > Chordata > Actinopteri > Lutjaniformes > Lutjanidae > Lutjanus > Lutjanus argentimaculatus. The sequence continues at coordinate 38,472,984 of JAWZSL010000003.1, read as the reverse complement.
TCTTGTAGTGTGAGCCCAGGTATTATGTAATCATGGATAATATTGCTGAGTTAGTACTGGCCTTGCCCCAGAGGATGAAAACTCTGTAGATGTCCAGTCTATACAGGACATGTCAGCCATGTTTCTCTGTCGTCTGTGTGAAGGGACAAATACAGTCTAATTTTAACCATTGCAGCTTTTTGCAGTCTTATGTATCTATGTGTTTGGTCTGCTTATGTGCTGAAGTACATTGTTGTGTTTTGTATTTTCAGTCTGAACACAATCCAAGTCATTATGTGTCTGGAGCTGAAGCATCTGAAGTCATTACAACCATGTTGCTAGATGGGAAATCCCAGATAGGATACCAGGTTTATGTCCGGGTCAATAAACAGTGAATCAGGAGTCTGATGCTGTTGTATTGACAACAGATCCTCACATTCTCTTTGGTACCCTGAGACGCTGTAGAAACGCTGGTATGGATTTTGTCCAAAACCAATAAACATTCTTCAACCAGCTTGTGTTTTGCAGCCATTTACTGTATCTGTCTTTGGAACAAGCATTTCCCCACCACCTTGTAATTAGCAAACATTAGCTCCCACCACAAACGTATTAGCATTAAACAGCAGGCACATTCACTCCAATTAGCATTTAAGTGCCATACATTACCCTGCTCCATCTGAGCGAGGGTTTGTTTTCGCTTTCTTTCTCAGACTATGGCTTATTTAGACTTAGTCAACGTCTTCTCCTCTTCTGACATTTCTTCTCCCCTGCAGCTTATTTGTGTTCTTCCTCTTGTAAATTCCTCACCTGCTTAAATTCCTCCCCTCCCTATCCTTTTTTTTTCTATTTTGGCAGTCCGGTTCTTTGTTAATCTGGTTTTAATTGTGGTTTAATTCTCCCTTCGATGCCTGCCTCGGAGATCATATTACCACAGCAAATCAGGAACATGACCCCCTCCTTTCTCTGCTTCCTCTCTCAGCCTGCGCAGTTTTTCTCCTCTTCTCAGCCTCTCTCTCCATCATGCTCTCATTAATAGTTTTATGACATCTCTCTAGCAGTAATGGACTTTAAGATACCCACAGTGTTGTGCAATTTATATTCTCATCACGCCACTCGCTCTTTCACCTTCCCTCTCTCTGCGTCTGCGTTGCTCCCTCTTTCTAGCAACATAACATAATCTTTATTCAGATCACACCTCCCCCTATCTTTCCCTGCCACATGAAATCTCTGGGTTATGAGGATGTACTCTGGATGTTTACGAAAGACACCTGTGTGTGTGTGCATTTGAAACTGCATTCACAGCATACTTTCCAGCACTAAATATGCAACAGGAAATGCTATGGCAACAAGTTGTTTGGCAGGTATTAGGATTGACTTGGGTGGCACTATTGATGCCAGACTTATTTGCCTCACAAAATAACTATTCCAAACAATTATTGCATCATCTATTACTGCCATATCAGTCAGACTCTGGAGAAGTTTGGACCACCAAACTCATAAGGAGTTCCATGGTCTTTTGGATGCACAGTCCAGTTATTTGGATACAAAATAAGAACTGTGCAAAAGTGATGCTTCATTTATTGAGTATCATTGGTGGGACTATAAATGACTATAAAATTCTCATCTCTTCTCTTGTTTCACTCTCTGCCTTTATGTGCTTTCCTGACAGTTCTGATTGTCAGTTCCTGCCCTGATTCCTTTGTCTTAGTTACAGCTCGTCTTTGTCTGTTCCAGTCGTATCCCTGTGTTGTTTGGACCACTGTGTTTTCTTGAACCTTGCTTATTTTATGGGGAATCTCCAGTCATGTCTCGAGTCATTCAACTCAAGCCCAAGTCAAGGCTCAAATCTAAGGTGTTTGATGGCAAGGCCAAGTCAAATCACAAACCCCAATCTTAATTCAAGCCCAGTTTACTGGCTTTTTCCAGAGCTTTCAGTCTTGTCTTAAGGTGTTCTTAAGCAGAGAGCCAAGATGGGGACTCAAGTCTGTGACTTGGACTCTCACTTAAGTCCATCACACAGAGACTTGAAGAAACTTGAGACTTCACTTGAACTTTTCCTCAGAAGACAAACTAAACTTGGAGTTGAGATTTGGGACTCATGAACATTGTTTTTTGGCACATTAACATTAAGGAAATGCATTACTGAGATGTTGCCCTCACAAGAACTGAATGGACATGAGGTTGAAGTGACCTTGACCTCTGACCGACAAAATCAAATAAGTACATGCTTGAGTCTAAGTGGCCATTTGTGCCAAATTTGAAGGAATTCTCGCAAGGTGTTCTTGAGATATTATGTTCAAAGGGTAGCAAGGTAGCTCAGCTGTACGGAGGCTGTGGCTCCTCTGCAGCAGCCGTGGGTTCAACTTCCGCCTGTGGCCCTTTGCTGCGTGTCATCCCCCACTCTCTATCCCCACTTCCTGTCTTCACTTCAGCTGTCCTATCTAAATAAAGGCATAAGAACCCTAAAAAAAAGAGAGATTGTATGCTCACAAGAATGGGATGATGTAAAAACATCACGCCTTTAGCCACACCTGTTGCTGGCGTGGAGCCATAAAAAAAAAGGTTTCCAAGACTTCCAAATCACAGAGGTCCTTCAACATACAGTCATGAATGTGTACAAAAATTAGACTGATTCATCCAGTAGTGACCAAGATTAGATGCGGACAAGCTTCAGGTCCTCCTGATCATGCGCACACACATGCAAATGATCGCACAATCCCCTCCAGGCCAACCTATGGCTTTCTGTAGTACCTGTGTATCGTCACCTTCCATTGTGCATAAACCATGAACATGACCCCACTCCCGCTTCTCAGCCAATCACAGCATGACAAATGACATGCCCTCTTCCTCAACTATTTACACATATTAATTCTGCCCTTACATATTTCCTTCAGACATGAGAACATGCATACGTTTTCTTGCATATAGAGTGGAAATCTAAAAATGGAATGAATTAGAATATACAGAGTAAAAATATGCCTGGAAGGAATGAAAATAAATTAAGATTACTGTACGTACTGTGTCTAGCTTGGCATCTCATAAACAAGAGCATTTGTTTCCCTGCTGATAACAATATTAAAACACTGCGTAAACAAATAACTTCACCTTTACAGACATCTATGCATTTAAAGATTTTTTTCATTCAGAGCAAATTACACAGAATGCAAAAGTGGAACCCACTTATATGTTTTCAACATATAAGCTGCAGATGTGTAACAGGTTTTTTTTTCCTTCAAATAAACCATCTGACTGCTTCTTTATTAAAACAAGCCTTTCATTTTCTTCACAGGGAGGAAACCTGAGGGGACTCAGGAGATGGCAGGCAAATGCCACAACTATTGTTTTCCTGTCCAGGACCATGACAAACTGTACATGACTAATTATCTACATTATGTGACACATCATGGGACAAGCAATAATTAGTACCAGGGGTGCAATATTTAACTGCCTGTTCAAAATAACAATGCAAAGTCTAGTTTTTCTGGAAGGCAGTCTGTATAGAATTTGTTCATGTAGAATATTTATAATAATACCTTGCTGTAAAAACTGTCAAGAAATCTGACCATGACAGAGATTAGACCTGAAACAATTAGTCAATCATTAAATTAATGGGATGGTTTTTAAAAGTTAATGAGATACTCAGTGAAATCTCAAATATTCTCTTTCTAACATTTTACAGGCCAAGCTATTTATTGATTAATCAAGTAAACGATGAGCAAATTAGTCAATAATGAAAATAAAAGAAAATAGAACACAGTCACAAATTCCTTCAATCACATAGTGTTCACAATGTTTTAATACATACTCTGCTATATTCATAATGGTGCACTGAACTGAACAAAACCAAGCACTACAAAAGTAGCTAATTTTTCTTTCTCTTTTGAAACTTTATCTCAACCCATGCAAAAAAGAAAAGAAAAAAAAACAGTTAATTAAATATTCAAAAAGTACAATTCATTTAGTGACTTGTTCAAATTCACAAATGACCATAACACAGCACCCGAGGCTCACAACTGCTGGTCAGTACCAGTCAATCCAATATTACTTTGGTAGCTGCTGAGGGTTTACGGCTTTAAAAATGCCCTATGTTTTTATTTTAATAAAAATATGATATTCCACCTTTTTCCACCTGTAAGACAAAATGGCCGGGGTGAGCAACCGGTCTTGCTTGTTTTTTTGCTTGTCAACTGAAAAGGACCAGGAGTCGCCGGAGGTAAGATAAGGTTGCAAGACGTAGTTCACTGAGGTTCACAGAAAACTAAAGTATGACAAACCTACGACAAACTGTGACATTCTTAACATGTGAACTTATCTTTTAAATTGACAACCAACATGTGCGTAATTCATGCAATTCAAACAGGAACAAAAAATAATTTGTCTTGACATTGACTACCAGTCATGTTTCTTTTTTCCGAAGCAAGGCCCCCTGTGATGCACGGAAGGGGAGGGCCTCTGATTAGCATAGGGAGTGGGGGGTGCAGAGGAACTTGAGGAACTTGTTCACAATGACTATATTATTCACAGGTGGTGGTCTGCATGCCTCAAGTTTGTTGAAGCAGACAGGAGTACCAGCACAGAAGCTGTTACTAACTGAATGCAGTACAAGTGTGTCAACAAAATCAGTTTGCATTGTTTGCTATGTCAATGTCCTAAATGGCTGGAAATGACACAACGCTGCACAGAACAACATGGTGTGCCATTTTGGCTGAACTTTTGTTGGACACCCAGTTTCTATTTTTCTGTCACATGTGTGATGGCACAAGCAACTTATATCGGCTGATATCATTTATTGTATTGTATCTATCTGTATTTGCAGGTGGTGGGGTGGATGAATGGGTCGAACAAGCACAGGACTTGTGTGGAACAAAAAGTAAGTGTAGAGTTATTTAAAGTTTTGAGTCAGTTTTGAGTAAACAAAATTTCACGATGGATGTCTGTCGTGCAGGTGACATCACTTCCATCACATCACATACATATCATAGTTATTTTAACCTAGACCACAATCTTTTCCTAAACCTAACCAAGTAGTTTTATTGCCTTTTTGTGCCTAAACCTATCCAAACTGCTATTAATTTACAATGTAAACTGTGTATGTCATGTCGTCGCACCAGTGACATCACTTCCATCACATATGTATGTAACAAAGTTATCTTAAACTAAACTATGATCGTTTACTAACCCTAACCAAGTAGTTTTATTGCCCTAAGCTAACCAAACACTTTTAGTTGCGACCGTTTTACAACATAAACCACATGTGTAATGTCACGTGAGTTATGTCACATAACCTTTGGAATGCAATTAAGGTCCAGTAAGCCTGTCACTGCCAGTACTCTCCGCAGGTAATATATGTTATTTTTGGAGTGGCTGACATTGGATATTCAATGAAATCAGTGTGGACAAAGAGCGTCCGATGTTAGGATAGTTGGACACTCACTCATTCAGTGAGGACAAAGTGTAAGCTATGTACTGCGGTGGATGGGGTCAGCAGCCAAAAATGCACAGTGCCTGCCCAGCTTCACTCCGACTGCTGAAGACTCATTTTAGCTGAACTTTAAAGCTGAACTTTAAAATGCACTTTTACACAGAACAAGGACTATAGATTTCGTCCCTTATCACTTCCAACTGAAGGCTCATTAAGGAAGGGATCTCTTAACGGCGAGTATGAACAGGAGGAATGATTAGAGCAAGCATCTGTTGCAATGTTCGTACAGGCACCTGACTTTTAATTTAATTTAAGAGGGACTTGAAAATTGTGAGTTCAGTCCAAGTCTCAGGTCCTCCTCGCTGGTATTGGACTATTAATATTTCCAGTCGCACTTTCTTTCACATAGAAAGCTGAGTTCAGGAGATATGGGCATCGCCTTGTTTCTGAGCAAAGAGAGCACAGGTTGTTCATCTTTCCACAAGATAAATTTAGTGGTTATTGATTACATGGTGGAGGTTGTTTGTTCTCTGTACTTTACATTAATCTACCTCAGCTACTGTTCCTGCTGGTAATAAGAGGACACTTGGTGTTTCTTTATTACTCTGCCACGGATTTTCTTGTTCTAATTCTGTCAGTGCTGTAGCTCTGACTGTTGTGTCTTTAGAGCTTGTCAGTTTTCCTACGGTGTCACTTGAACATCTTTGTCTTTATGTTTAGACAGAAGTAAAACACTGAGCCTCTTCCCACACAGCGCTACAACAAATACCTCTCAGCAAATGCACGTTTTTCCTGGAAACGGTGACCTCTCTGTGAACCTTTAAATCTCCTATCTTACCTTAAGGTTTGCATTATAGCATCTTCCTATCGTCTGAGCGGATTCTGATATTGTTGTGATTACCCACTAAAAAGATTGCTGGGGCAGACTGGGAAACCTGTCATGGACCAATTTCAGGCCAATCCTGTGCTGTGAAGCATATCGGGATGTCTTGGAAATAGTCTGTGGCCAGATTCTGGATTATATCTGGCGCTCTAATAAAATGTGTGTGTGGTGCTGAGCTGAGTGAATTTGCCCAGATCTCTCTTCTGTTGTTTGGCTCTTTGAATTTGATAGCGAATTGGGCTTGTGAGCTAAAGTCTTAGATTAAAAGATGGGAGGCAAAGAATTGGAGGGTTTTCTTTTTAACTGCGACTAACAGCTGTATTGGTTGCTCCATCCGTCCGTCCGTCTGTCCATCCGCCTGTCCGTCCACAAAAATCCCCCACCCTTTGGAGGCCACAGTTTTCACCCTAGGAAGCTGAAATCTGGCATTGAGGTCAAATGTGTGTGTGTGTGTGTGTGAGGTATGTGAGGTATGTGTTGAGTACATGCTAATTGGCTAAAAGATGGGGTGGCAATGGGCGTGGTCTTTCTCAAACAGGTGCATAACTTCCAAATGGATTCACAAAAATGCACCAGATTTAGTGGAAAGGTTGGTCATGAGCCATAGGAGAGCTGATTAACTGTTCACGCCAACCGGCAAAAAGTGATGGCAAAAAAACTAATGAACCATTTGTGGGACACTCCTGTGAGAGGCATCATTGATCTCGGCAAAGCGTTCCAATTTCCATAGTGCTATTTAGCACCTACACTTTGCCCCAGCCCCTTTCATAACTCATTAACTGTTTATTTTTAGGAACTTGTGCAGTCATTATTGATTAAGCAGAGTTCATTTTTCATCGGTGATTGTTTGCCTCACCCCACACATGTTTAGCCTGTGTCTATTCACATGAATTAAGGGACACAGATACATTCTCAAAACTGACTAACCCAACATCAGTGAAAAGTTGGAAGGCAAAAGGGCAGTGAAATATTATGTGCTGTATTAAAATTTGTGAAGAAAGTGCATCATCTTGTTGAAAGGATTATTGGGCTGACGGGTACAGAATTAGGTTAACCCAGAATCCTGTATGGATCTACTTTTGCAGACCTGCAAAGCTGAGCACTAGAACTGACCGGTTGCCTGGAGCCATTAATGTAAGTCCCACAACATGACAAACAACCATGATTAAAAACATATACACAGTTACTTGTAATTTCAATTGGCAAAGCATTTGTGCTCCTGCAGCTGTCTCTTTGTGTTTCCCCAGTGATGATCTGACTAGCTTGCGGCTAAGAAAAGCTGATAATTCTTGGCACTTTTTACAAGCAGCACAGCCACTGGCAACATTATTCTTACCGTCTCTGATCACACCTGATTTCGAACAAATGTCCAACTTGGCCCTCGATGTTTTGTCCACAAATTGGTATCCTCTGCTGGCTATTTTTGCCTTTATGTCATTGATTTTAGCTGTCAGGTAGTCAGATGAAACAGTCGCAGTCAGATGAAACAGTGACGTCCCATTGTTTGGCAGTATGTGGGTATAAAGGTTGTGTTGTAGCTTTTTCTGATTAGACTTGACACTACTGTAAATGACCAAAATGCTGCACAAATATTTTTCATTCCCGATTTCTCCAAGAAAAAAACATGTTATTGTATTGGGCGTGTTATATTATTGTTCTTACCTGCCGCACACCCTCAATTAACTCATTTTTACCCGGATAAATGGATTCATGTTTTACAACTTCTCGGGGGTTACCTGATGGGTACCTGTGGGTGCCTGACCCACTTTAGGACTCTTTGGTAAACCCCCAACAAGTTAAACCCTGGGTACTTTCTCCTTAACAGGGTTTTATTTTATTTTTTAAGAAAATGGAGCAGGAGGCAGATTAGAAAGAAACTGTGCTGGAACTCCATCTAAGCCTTAAGGAGGCACCCAGAGGTGAGAGATCTAACAACTCAATTATCAATCTACCACCACAAGCCCCATGGGGTCGGACTGTCTTTGAATCTGGAAACTCAACAGAGTTGAAAGAGCGTCCTTTTCTGGCACCAGGCTCATTTAGACATGTAACTTCTCCTGTCAGCTCAGTCAATTTCCACTCTCACCCTGAAATCCAGACTCTAAAATATACAACTCTTGTCATGTGGCTTATCCCATTCATCTGTTGCTTAGTCTCTCTTACCCTGCAAAGTTTTAGCATGTGGGGATCTGAAGTTGGTTTTGCCAAGTACTCTTGCTCTTTAAAAATGTATTATCATTCTTGATTCATGTATACAATTTTTTGCAGCTCTGTGGTGCTGTAATACAAATGTACAAATAATAGCCCACATTTTAGTATAAAGTATTTAGCATCTAAGGGACATTACTCTTATCACAAATACTCTGGATCTGCAACTTTGGTCTTTGCAACTGTGCCCATATATCAAGCTGCTAAAAAGCTTCTGTTTTGAATATCCAGCTATTTCAGTGTGATTTTTTTCCCCTCAAAATAAGCAGGTCCTCTATTCTGGTTAAGAGTAAATCAAGTGCATTACAGAAACAGTTTATCATAATCCTTCTGATAAATGTTTTGACGTGACAGAATTTAATATTATAGTTCATGTTGAATGACACATTAGCTGCAGCAATTTGTCTAATTCAGAATAAGGCAGTTTTAGACAGTTATTTGTCAGCCCATTCTCACCCCTTGCCTGTCAAATACAGCGGCTTGGTCAGTGGCCCGAGGCTTCAAACTATGACACTATAGATACCCCTCCAGCATTATGTTTCGATGTGCCCGCAAAAAGTCAGGTGACATAGTATAAAGGCCAAGAAAGTCTGTGTATGGAGGAGGTGGTGTGGATGGATGGGTCACCCAGGAGACTGCGTCATAGTTTGAATCGTCGGGCCTGTGACCAAGCAGCCATTTTTGATGAGTTTAAAATGAGCGTGAGAGTGAAAATGTGAAATGTGAAAATGTGTTGTATTTGCAGTTGAAGATTTGACAAGATGTAAAAACACTTTTTCTTTTCTTTTTTACCCCTTAGGGCTGCAAACAACAAGAAGAAAACTGGCACAGAATTTTTTTTGCAGAAACTTTTCCTGCATCTTCATTGTCTGCACCTTACTACTGTATATGGTACTAAATCTCCTTAATACATGACGTTTCGCATGTTTTCTCTTTGCTCCAGTTAAGGTTTCTTTTTTTGTCTCCATACATGTTTCTCTTACACTTTGCTGTGAGTAGGAGTTAATTACTTGAAGAGTGTCTCATAATTTATTTTTTTAACTCCTAAATTGGCTCATTAGAGTATTTTTTCCATCCATCCATCCATGCTTATCACAGAGCTGGTCATGGTGGCACCAGGCTTAACAAGATATTCCAGACATCCCTCTTTCCACCTTGTCCTGGTGGATCCCGAAGCATTTCCAGGCCAGATGAGATATGTAATCCATTCAGCAACTTGTGGGTCTACCCCAGGGTCTCCTCCCGGTAAGATAGCTCAGAAAACCTCCAAAAGGAGGCATCCTAATAAGGTGGACCTCAGCTGTCTCCTTTCCTGGTGGACCACTGGTTCTACTCCAAGCTCCCTCTGGATGTCAGAGATTCTCACCTTATCCCCAAGGCTGAGCCTAGCAGGACACTCATTTTGGCCACTTGTATCCACGATCTCGTTCTTTCAATGGCAGTTTGAATGTAGATCGATTGGTAAATTGAAACCTTTGCCTTCCCGCTCAGCTCCCACTTCACCATGATGGTCCGGTACAACACCCACAATCTGCCTGTTGATCTCAAACTCCATTTTACCATCACTCGTGAACCAGAAGACCACGCGATACGTAAACTCCTTTACTTGGGGCAGCAAATCACTCCCTTCCAGGAGGGAGAAATCCAGAATTTTCCAGCAGAGAACCATAGCCTCAGACTTAGAGGTGCTGATTCTCATCCTGGCTGCATACTGCCCCAGTGTGTGCTGGAGGTCACGGTCTGATGAAGCCAACAGAACCAGATCGTCTGCAAGAATCAAAGACAAAATTCTGATGTTCTCTCAGACATTCTCCTCAACCTTGAAATCCTGTCCTATCACAAAGAGGATCAGAGACAAGGGGCAGCCCAAGTCCAAGGCCCACAGAAAACATATTTGACAGACACAGCTCTCATACGAGATTTAGTAATGGCCCTGGTACGCCCATACTCTCGCAGTACTCCCTCACAGTATTCCTGGGGAACACAGTTGTAGACTTTCTCCAAGTGCGCCAAATGTGTTGAATGGATGGTCAGACTCCCATGACCCCTTCAAGAACCCTGCAAGGGTAAAGAGCTGGTCCACAGTTCCACCGCCAGGATGGAATCTGCATCATTCTTCCTGAATCTTGCGTTCAACAGTTGTTTGAAGCCTCCTTTCAGCACCCTGGACTAACCCTTCCCAGGCAGGCTGAGCAGTGTGATACCCCGATAATTCGAACACACCCTCCCAGTTTTTGAAAATGGCAACCACCTTCCCAGCCTGCCATTCCACCATTACTGTCCTGACCTCGATTTGATGTTGAAGAGGCCAAGACAGCCCAACAACATCCAGAGCTGTCCAGAGCTAAAAAACACCCAGATCCTTCAGCATCTCAGGATGAATGTCCTCCACATCTGGCACTTTGCATCCAAGGAGCTTCTTAACTACCTTCTGCCAGGGATATGGGTTAGACTTTTCCCTGAGACTGGAGAGAGTCCCTGAGGCTTCTCCACAGAGGCTTGTGTTGACAGATTTGGGAGCTCTTAATGTGCTCCTTGCAGTACCCACCAATATTCCCAGTCCTAGTCAGCAGGCCTCCTCCCAGGCCAAGCACCGTCTGGACTAAGTCCTGTTTTGCCAGAACTTCCTTGAGACCAACAGAAGGTCCTTCTCCATAGCTTCCCTCAACTCATCCCACTCCTTGGTTTTTGTTTCAGCAAAGCCTTCAGCAGCCCTTTCTTCCTCATTTCTTTAGTAGTAGCAATTCTCAGAAGTTTGCTGTATATAGGTCTTAATCTTGAAAGTCTACAGACAATGTGCAATATCTTATCAGAAGTCTCATTGTGTCTATTTATTTTGTGAAAGCCTGACAACACACAATCTACAGACATGTTGTGTAAAGCCCTGTTTGGCAGCAAGGACATAAAGCAGAGTAAGATAACCCATCTTGACCCACTCCTGCTGGCAGCAAACATGATGGGTTTTTTTCCCCCGGCTCCTTCATCAGAAAGGAATCTTGGTCTTCCTCTCTCTATCAGTAAACGGCCTCCAACCCCGTCACACTTCAGGTAGCAGAATGCAGAGTGTTTGTCTGGGAGGGATTATGCCAGGTAAATGGGGGATTTAGCATAATGTGGGCCATGCCTGTTTTGGCTTCAGCAGGATATGGGGTCATGTAAACATTGCCGTGGCAACCCAATCCACTGTGGGAGGAGGTGATTAGGGAATTAAGGGGGAATGAGCTGTCTAATCCCTTTAATTTGACTCTATGCCTCTCCCCTGTCTTCCCTCTCTTTCACTCACTTTCCTTATTTTTTCCTCCCCTGCTGTTTTTGTTTTTAACCATTTTCATGTTCTCTTTTCCCATTCCTTCCCCTCTCTTATTGTCTGTCACTCTATCTCTTTCTGGGAAAGGGAAAAGGTCAAAATAAGTAAACGTCACAAAAATAAGCTTGTACCCTAAAAATTAAAAAAAAAAGAAAAAGAAAAAAAAAGCCTAAACTCACTATTTAAATGAGTTGCCACATCATAAGGCAAAATTAGCATCTCACAAAGGCCAGAAACAATTTAAATAATGTAAAAATTGAATAGAAAACAAATTCCTCCATATTAGTTATGTAATGACAACTTGATGATTTTCTGTTTTATTTGACAAGAAAATCACTGAAGCAATGAAATTTGCAGTAGACTGTGAAGCACCATATGGACTGTATTTAGTGGTTGTATTGTAGTGCTAAATTTTAACACCTGTCCTCGGCAGGTTTTCAAGTAGAGAAATCAATTTGACAGTAGATACCTTACACAAAATACACACAATGGATATCATAAAAATGAAAATTGTACAATTGATTTTTACATTAATGAGGATACAGAACTAAATTGTAAAGAGAAGATGCGTCTTTGATTCATTCATGTATTCATAACTTTAGAATCAGAATCAGAGGAATCAGTATGTGTACACATACAAGGAATTTGAAACATAAAGAGCAATTTACAGGAAGAAAAAATAGATATTAATAATTGCAGAACTATTAGGTATGTAGAAACAGGTGAATATGAAAGCCAAGAATGGCTGTGCTTGTTAATATTTTTTTCAATGCCGTTATCTTGATAATGTATTAACTTTTTCATTATCTCAAAATATCAAAGCTTGTTTTGTTGTGAAAATGGTTGAATTTATTTTGTTAGCTTGAGTTAACAAAAGGACAAGTTCTTAGATAAAATAAATTAACTCGTGATCTTGAGAAACACGCTGAAAATATAATTGCTGGCACGGCCGTTCTCGGCTTCTGTGTGTGAAAAAATAGCTGTACATACATAAATAAAAATATATAAATATGTATAAATATAAAAATAAATATAAAACGCAACAATTACTAACAACATACAATGTCATATACTGTCATAAGTTGAGTGTTCCGGTAAATTGTTACATACAAATAGTGCAAAGGAATAAATGTTAAATGGTAATATAATAGATGACATAATGTGGGTGATACATACAGTATGCATGTATACATGTTCATATAAAGTATATAGACCCTTTGTCTGACATTGTTTGTACAGTTCCCTAAAACATTAGCTAATGCATGCTAGCAAGTTTTGTTGGCTTGTTTTGTAGCAATCGCTGAAGAAAATATGAGCTCTTCTGAATATGTATGGTCACTCTCGAGTACTGTGAATGTTGTTTGAAAAAGTTCCCATCAACCAATGGGACCAGACTGACAGACCCGTACATACGACCATGTGTACTCAAGGAATGGACAACTTTCTACAATTACCATAGATTGAGTCCATGATTTTATTTTGGGATGATTTTTGTCATTTTATTTTGCTGATTTAATGGTGTGCATGAGTGACAAGTGCGCACACCCACTGGGCTGGAGGATGAGTGAGAAGAAAACAGCCTTTAGAGCCAGACATAGTAAATTCAGGATTTATTTAGAATAAATCAGAGTTGGTGATTGTAATAACAGCTGCAAGACTGGACAAGACAGTTTTGATGGATTATATTTTGTTTCTGTCTGTCAAGTTTAAATGAAGTGTGTTTTACAGAGATAAGAGGGCAATTAAAGCTCGTCGTAGTTCGGTAAAAGACAAACTTGAATTCAGAAGGCGACTGTAGTGTTTCTCTGTTAAATTAGGAAAATAGATTGAGAATCTTTCCTTTCTTGACAATTTGTGAGTTCATTTTGTCCAATTTCATCACACATCTTCCAGATTTTGTCTTATCATGTTTAGTAATCTTCAGTTTTTTTGACCGGCAGCCAACAACACAGCAAGATGACATTTTTTGTTTGGTTACATGCTCTACATCTGTGACGTGATTCATGTTTGCCTTCAGTTTTTGCTTTGTTTAGCCACCAGCTAACTCCGTGACATATTCAAGGGTCTATACATCGTACAGGATTTATAATTGACAATAATCGATTATACGTACATGTTAGAGCACAGTGTGTATTTTACCTGTACATACGTCATTTATCATTTGTAGGTAAGTGCAATATACAGTCTGATTTCTGTTATTTTCCTCCTCTAGTATTCGTTTTTTCGTGTAACAATGAGAGAGCCAGAGAGAGTGGCAGAGAAAGGCAGAGCAGTGTCAGAGGTTAATTGCACAAACACATAGATACCTGGAGGACCAGCTGGAACCTGCACACAGAAACACACAGGCGGCCCAATCCCACGAGATACAGTTGAAAAATGTACCTTTTAGATGAAACACTTCACTGACATCACCAATCCCCCCAAGGCCTCTGCAAACATACGTACATGGCAAACACACACAACATACACATTCTGCCTCGAACACTTTGCAAAGCATTTTTATTCCGCTGCTGTAACCCTTTGGCCTCTTGCTATTGTTATTTTATCCGCTGTTTTTACCGCCCTGCCTCTGCTGTTACATCCATTATGGACCTCAACAGCAGGAACTGCATTTCAGGCTTGGAATCCTGGAGCCATAGAGACTCATTGTATAAACCTTTTGTGCCATTGTTTAGGGCCACAACTGCTAACATGGGCCAGATAAAGGATTTTTCTTTTCTTTTTTTTTTCTTTTTATTTTACAGTAATTAACAGTCAGGAGAATTTGGCAGCACATGTTTTTCCTTTAGTATTTTAGTAGTATTAGTTGGCCAGTGCTTTTCCACATCATGTACTTTTGTAACAAGGATTGTTTTTAGCTCCTATAGTCTGGTTAGCTGTGACTGGAGCTGTGTTGAGACTGTAAAAGTAAAAGAGAGAACAAAACCACAATTTCAAATTGTAGCATCCAATGATCATCTGTGATGATCATTGGATGGCTACTAAAGTTATTGAGATCAAATGAGTTATTGTTACAGGTGCAGGATGCAGGTAGGCAAGAAGCGAAGAGTGGTCAGCCCGTACTTGGTCAGTTTCAAACTAGGACGCTGTAGGTACCCCTCTAGCACCATCTCTGGTGCTACACCTCTAGCATTGATATTGATGATGTAGTATAAAGGGCGAGAAAATCCATGTATTGAGGAAAGACAGGGGGTGGATGATTGGCTCAAACGATTTTTCCCCAGGGGACCAGGGTTCATGTCCTGTGTGAAACCAAAAATCAACACTGATTATGTGCATAAGTTACACAACATGATTAAGTTAGTTAGATAAGATAACTTATGTTATGCACCTTAACTTACATTAACTCGTGTAATTTACGTAACCCAAGCCATGATCTTTTCCTAAACCCAGCTAAGTAATTTTTGTACCTTTATTTTGAAAGTCTACCCATATGTTGCATATTTATCATTGCTAACTTAATTGTGGAGTACAGTGACGTTGCCATCTTGCAGTGTCATTTGGAGCCATAGTCTGAGCAATAGGGACTAATAGGGACAGGGTTGGGACTGTGAGTTCCCCATAAGCTGGTGCTGGCTGACTCCATCAAGAGCAGAGCTCACCTGTCAATCATAATGTGAAACCCCCTTTATATAGCATCAAATCCCTAATTAAAACCAAACTGATCAGAAAAATGAACACTTTTTTAGGGCCGTGTCCCATCTATTAATATGGAAGGGGCAGGATTTATGACCTGGACTACAGCCAGCCACTAGGGAACAATCAAGATGATTTGGCTTCACTTTTTGGGAAGTTTTGGGGAGCTCCCATGTTGTGCGTTTCTAATATAAGTCAATGAGCCCTGCATGTGCAAACTGGTGTGAGACGGGTGCCTACAGTATCATAGTTTGAAGCGTAGAGCCACTGACCTAGCTTGGAAATTGGGAGGGAGAATGTGTTGATATGGTTTAAATAAGAAAAAAAAAAATCAAGACAAAAACAGATTTTTCATACCTGTGACAGACAATTTTGCTGCCAATTTTTGATTTGGCTATGAGGAGGTGACATTCTGCGGAAATATGTCATGTGTGCATATTCATGCAAGGACAGGGACTGCTTATTTATGCAAATTTGCATGAGATGACGGTAAAAGGCCACATCTAAAGCCAGTGGGTTTGTCTGTTCTCGACTATTGTAGAACCCGCACCCTCTGTAGATATAAAGGGCTCATTCTGATGTAATGAAAACACAACAATAACACACACAGCACACTGTAATTTTCAGGTGATTATACACCAATGAAAACATACTTATGAATATTATATTCCATTTCTACCATATTCTACCAACAAATCCCTGTAGATCTTTACACACCGGACCTTCAACACTGATAAATTATATTTGACACTGAATTTATGCAAAATATACCGCAGAGGACCTTGTCTTTATCCACAGACATAAAAGGCAATAAGGCACTTAAACAAATGGTACCGGCAGACAAGAATACCCAATAAAAGTTGAAGACCCTTAAGTTTGACTAACTTTAAATTGTCTGTATACCTGAAAAAAAGAATGAAAAAAAAAAGAAAAAAAAAAAAAAACATCACCTGTGTTGGTGCACGGTGTTCAAATAAATAAATAAAAGGTGAATAATTAAAAGGTAAGTAAAAGTAAATTACACTAAAAGACAGTAAAAAACGCTAGTTATTTGGGAAAAAAGTGACAATAAACAAATAAAGCTTTAAAGAAGACATGAACTACATCACTTTAGAAATAATGAAAAGTGAAATACACTGGTTGTTGCATAAACTAAATTCCTGCATTAAGAATACATGAGATTCTGTTCATTCTTGTACATTTCTAGTTATTCATAAAATATGACATGAATGAATTCATGATTTTCCAAGGAAGAAGTCTGATAATTCATTATCTCTTACCAAATGTGATTATAATGTCATGGCATCTTAAATTACTGGGATTTCTTCTCTTGTGGCGATTGGATTATCAAACTGCCACATCAGCTGAAAGCAGGTAAATATTATGACTTCACAGTGTCTCTTCATGGACTTCATAATAGTGCTGAAAATGCTGTTCGTGGGCCCTTCTTTACACCTTCATGAACCCCGCTTTTTGGGCAAAAAGCTACGTCACGCATGTTCCTGTTCAAAACTGCCATTTATGAAGATGGTTATGAGGACGCTGTAGGGCTCGAACCACCGAGTGAAATGTGGAACCTCCCTATTTATTCCTCCCTATTCTTGTTAGACAGATTCCTGCTTTATTATCACTTCTTGAAAATGCATGCAGCCGATTGATTTATTCATTCCAATAAATCAAAGTGAATTGAAGCTGACATTGAAAGAGTGCAGGACAGCTCTCCTATAAATCTGCAGGAAAGGAGGTCATGAAGCTATAATGAAAGTTCATCCAGGAAGGACACCTCGCCCAGGCGCTCCTTATTATTCCTCCATCCACTTATTTTACTCCACATTCCTCCCATTGTTAAAGCAGAGGCGTCTCCTTCTTTCTCCAGTGGTTGCTCCAAAGCGTTTCGACTGTTTGCTCAATTATTATCATGTCTTTTACTAGATGACAGACAGAGAGCAAAATGCTGGATCCATGTGTTCTTACAAGCACACGAGCTGCACAATCACATCTCATTACCGAAACATGTCAGTTTATGTATATTTCAAGAGGTAATGTTGTCAGACCGAGGATGGAAGTTATAAGCTTGTTAATAGTGCCAGTCCTTTATGTACAGCTTCATTGTCTTAGCGATGTTTCACCTAAAATATTCCAGAATGATACATAGTAGTATTTCCTGATTTGACAACAAGATTAAGGGCCCTGTTTAGAAGATCTGTAGCACATGGTCTAAAGTGACTGGCAAAAGTGCATTTAGGATGTGATCGTGTTTTGGGCATAACATGACTGAAACCAATCAGATTGTCATCTTCCATTCCTTTTAAGAGTGAGGTATTGCCATTTAAATGGCCGCAAGTTGAAGAAGCGAACGGGGATGCTGAAATCACCCACTTGTGATGCAGGCACTGTGGTTAATATGCAGGTAGGGAGGGCCATAAAATAAAAATTAAGATTAACATTGCGCTGCTCAACATAAACAGACCGTGAGGCTGACCATTTTAGTTTACTGTGAAAGCTTGCTAACATTTGGTAGTCGGTAATGTACACCAAGTACAGCTGAAGCTGATGTGAATGTCCCAAATTTTGTAGGCACTGGCTCACACTGGCGTTCAGTGAAAATTAAGGGATGACAGTTCAGCCTGAGGGAGACATGAGTATCTGAACCAAATTTAATGGAAATTAATTTAATTGTTGAGATGTTCCAGTCAAAACGAGAAAGGTAAACATTATGCAGGCATTTTGTACGAATGTCTTTAGTAGATAGTAAGATATTTCACAGGTTAATGAGACTTTGACATGCAGGTAAAACTAGAGGAAAAGTCAGAAAGTCATAGTCATTACGACTCATCCGTGCAAATTTTTATGGCAATCTATCCTAATACTGTTTATATATTTCAGTCTAGACCTAAGTGGCGGACAAAATGACAGACAGGCCGACACTGCCATCCCTAAAGCCATGCTGAGAGCTTGGCTAAAAATGAGTAAAAGCTCATTAACTGCATTGGGAAAATCATTACTGAAAGGATGAGAAGCGACTGGCAAGTCTCTTTGCAGCAACTGGTGTAAAACGCTCCCATTACAGGACTGAGGAGGCGGCCAATGTAATCAATTTTTAAATTGCAGAAGTAGTTTCATTTAAGATTCACATCATATTATGCTTTGTTTGAGGTGATGAAATTGAAACGTACTCCAATCATAGCACGTAAATGTGCAAATGTCCCTTATAAAATCCAAAGCATCATGATTTCAAGGCTCCATCGGCACAGCTAAATGTTCTGTTAGAATTAAATATATACTATGACCAGTTCATGACCAGCATGGCCGGGGCTCTTCAACCAGTCCAAACCAGCAGGATTTCACTGCAGTAATCAGAGCATGATTGAGGCGGCTGTTTGTCAGCAGAATATAGGTGGACTGTTAAGTCTTTAGGGGGTTAATACACTAGCTTGCTGATCCGGTGCAGTTTCTGACCTTCGGCGAGGGCTCTGTCACACACCTGAAAGTGCTGATACACGCCGAGGTTTCCCGAAGCCACCAGCAAGTGTCAGCCTTCTCATGTAAAGGCGCATCGCTATTGAAATCAGCAGGGATTTTAGAAAACGGAGGTGCTGTGGGTTTAATTCATCCAAACATCCGTGATGGGAGGTCCCCGCTTGACAACTCCAGTTACTCACATATTCCTGTAACATTTAGGTACTGTAGAGGGTGAATGATGCTGCCTTTCTGAAGGTCCTGCAGATTTATGGCACTATAGCCTTGTGTACTGTTTAGTCACAAACTGTGGGTAAGCTCATCAATCTTGTGCCATCCCAATTGGTCTTCTGCATGATTTCTTACCTTGGATTAAGGTACACAGGGTTGCAACATCAAATCCTGTATGCTGGTGAATAAAAAAAGTCCAAGAACATGCTGTCATTTATCATTCTTCATGCAAAACCTTATTCATCAAAGTAACTTCAGGTGTGACAAAAATACAGTGTTATAAAAGCTCCTCCTCTGAACAGCACCAGTTTTAATCAGTGCACATATATATTGACAAAATCAGTGCTGTTCCTTATAGTGCATCTTCCTCCACAATTTTCTGAAACTACACGACAAGATATTTTGATATTTGAGTAAACAACCCAGTGTTGTCAGCTTTGAAGATACTTTCTAACAGGAATGAATTAGATCAAATGTTTAGCCTTTGAAGAAGATTCTCACAGCTAGATTTTTTTAAAGACTTCTACAGACCATTTGCTAAACCACTTCCCTGAACAAATCATCCAATCATAGCTGAGCTGCCATAACTGGGCACGGCAGGCCTGTCAAGCTCTGGAATTGCTCCACAAGCCAACACAGTGGTGCTCTGAGAAGAGCTGTATTTGGTATCTAAAGAGTTTGCAGGGTGATATCTTGTTTCAGCCTTTACAAAACCAAAGCTGTAATGGATAACCAACTAGCTAACTTGCCCACTACCTACAGTAACCCTGTGTTTTGTTTTTTTTTGTTGTTGTTTTTTTTTTTGCAAAGGCATGATGTTACAGGTTATGATAAATAAATAAAACTGTCCAGAACATGAACATCCACCTCCTTATGCTCTCTTTTTTTTTTTTTTTTTAATTTGGGGAAGTTTCCAGATTCCTTTCTCTTGTATAAGTGAAGAAAACAGGAAAATACTGTAAAAAAAAAAACAGTAAAACATAAATCTTAGCACTGTGCTGCTTGTCTACATATGTTTTTCTATAGTTCATAGACATCCAAGACATTAGAATTAGAACGTTCACATTTTTAAAAATTAATTTTAATTATTTACATAATAAATAAATGTATATATAATAGGACTATTACACCAACAATACACAATTAACAATGCTGCTTCTTTATTTTCATGTCATCTATGGATCATCAGCTGATGAGGATGGTAACGTTTTGCTTGCATAATGTACCCAATGTTGCCAGATTCATATATCATACTGTAACTTCAAAATGATCGCATTTTAACAAAAATTATCGGACATACAGAAACAACCTGGTAAAGAGGGCACGATACTAAACAACTTTGCCAGGTACACCATGTTACACAAAGTCTCCGTTATCTGAACAAGACTGCAGCTGTGTATCGCTTTACATAGAATCAGTCGCAACTCATCACATAATCACTCCTTCTGTTTTTACCCGTCAGCAAAAAAGCCCCACACTGTGTCACTGCTCGAACAGCTGCTTGATCAGTGCACCGCTGATGTGATTGGTTGCTCTCAAACAAGATGTCATTGCAGGTTTATTGAAATGTCAAAATTATCGCACAGTCTGCCTTTTTTTTGAATTACTTATTGTATATTGTACAGTTGTTAAAAGTGTGGCACAAATACCACGATTATTGTATATCTGGCAACACTGAATGTAGCTTTAGCATCAGTCTTTTAGCATGTTATTATGTAGTCATCATGTGTTTAATTAAGACCATTTTATAGGATTCTCATTTTAAAATGAATGAGCAGGAAACATTAAAAAGTCAACTTAATTGTGGAGTTTTGGTATTAGCATTAATAATGCTCAATGAGTCATAAAATAAGATAGAACTTGTTTAAAAAAGAAATATTACATTAATTCTGCCTTCACGCCATGTCGTTCAGGCCACAATTAAAAGCAGCCAAGTGGAAAAATAACTGTTGATCTTTGAAATTTAATTCAGAGATATTGGGAATTTTATAACAGTGACAGAAACAGTGTGCAAGGTGGCACAGTCACAAAGTCACAATGCCTGGATGTTACATTTGGAAAAAAACAAAACAAAATAATTCAACACTGATTGAATGAATTTAGCCATTTAAAATGAGCTACACATGGTTTGTTACTGATTTCATTTGTTAACAAAGTGCTACAAATTTGTAACAACAACAAAAGAAGCTCATTTTGATATTTTTCTGATATGAATAAGGTAAGTGGAGGGGGGAACCATCTTGGAATAACATACGAATGCTTCAGGTTGTGTCAAGGCAGCATAAATGTTAGATGTTTCCACTCATTATGAACAGATCTAGCTTTTTCAAAAGTCTTTAATCACAGCGCTATGACAGATTAATAATTGGAAGTAGGAAAAAGCAAAAATCGGAAATAACATTTGGTGTTAAAATAACATTTCATCATTGCGTGCTAAGCCAAGCCTACTGATCTCAGTGCTCTGTCAGTCCCAATCATACCAGTTTATTGGAATACAGCCGAACGTTTCCTTGGTCAAATGGTGCAAAAAGTAGCCCAAATTATCACAACCCACCCAAAACAATTAAATCAATTAAATAAAAGGAGCCAAATTGGTAGAAAATTGCCTAGGCTGGTAATGCTGAGTGGGAGTGGATCTTGGCAAAAGTCAACTGTATTCACAACAGCATAAATGTTGCCATGCACCTTTCCAGATTTCACACATAAATACACTCAGTCTCTTTTTCTTTCTATCTCCATACCCATCACACACTAACGCACTTCACACACAACACACACACATACACAGGCAGTGGTGTATTCGCCTAGCAGCTGAGAGCAGCTTCAGGTTTTATTGACAGGCAGATTGATTAGCAAGCAGCTGCTCTGCCCTGACCCATCTATCATAAAGTGAAAGAAATCAGACACAAAGTAGAGAGGGGATACTAATGAGTGACAGAGCAGGAGAGTGGTACCAGCACTGGTCGACTCCATCACTCATCATCAAGACAGACTGCGTGTGTGTGTGTGTGTGTGTGCGTGTGTGAGGGTTTCGGGGTAGAAAAAATTGGGGATGGAGAGAACTACTAACAATGACACACTCCATCTGTCACAAGCATGAGATGCCGGTCATTAGAGATGGTGCGAATGCTCAAAAAGACGCCAAGAGAAGTCGAGAAAGCGAGGTAGACGTTGAGATAGCATACAATTAGGTGGCATTTCTGTTCATTTTCACTGGAGTAGGGAACTAAGAGAGATTATACTGAGGGCCTGTGTGTTATGTTGAAGTCCTGTTCAGTTTCACAAAGCTCTTGAGTGGACATGAAACTTCACAATGCACAGCCACCTTTCAGAAATATGCCACCCTGCTGAACCCAGATCATAGCAAACTCTGGACTCCACCATCTTGCTGAGGTCCATTACACTTCTAATTAGTCACATGCACTGGGATGATGATGTACAGTAGAAAAAGACCAATCAGAAGTTTTAGAGGGCAAATAAAGCTTTATATATATATATATATATAATATTATGTACATATATACTATATAATATAAAATATATATATATATATATATATATATATACATATATATATATGTATATATATATAATGACTCTATACCTGCACTATACAGAGTGTAAAAATACAGATGTAGACCAAATGGTGAGGAAAAAAGCATCAGTAGACAGCAGTCAGGCCACATCTGTAAAAAGAGTACTCCACTAATTTAGTAGTGGAATCTTAACATTGTCACACTCATGATAAAGGTTGAATAAAAATACTTTGAACCTACATTACCCACAATGCAACTTGACCACTGACAGGTCAGTGAGAGATTCGGGTGTGTTACGTAGAAGAAGGCATACTTCTTCATCCCTGGGGGAAATTGCATTTTAAACTATGTTGTAATTGTACACAAAGGCACAACACATGCACAAACAGAGCCTCGCTCAAGAGCCCCTCAGCAGCTACCAATCCACACTGCACACTTTTTGGTCAATGCTGGATGTGAACCAGCGACCTTCTCATTTCCAAGTCAACTCCTTATGGACTGAGCTACTGCTACTCAGGAAGAAACTAATGTAGCCTCAAGCCTTTGGCCTCAAGGAGAGGATTAGGAGCAGGCTGCAGCTCTGGTAAGCTCATTTCTTTCTAACTCCACAAACCCTAGATTTTTTTTTGTCATTTTCAACTTGGTTCCTTTAGCCCCTAACAACATTGACTGAAGTGACACCCCTTGGGTCACAAAAGACTTTGCACAGCTCCTTCTGGAACCACGAAAGACTTGATGCAACTTTTTTTTTCCCACATAGGCAGCAGTCCTCCCTGAAACCTGTAAAAGTTTGATGTGTAAAACCTGTTCACTCCCTTTTGAGTAAATCTGCAGAACATCGGATATCATAAATGATGATGATAATGGCGACACCGAACTACACTAATGAAAAAAATAATATTACACAGTGAAAAACAAACAAAAAAGAGGCCACTCTCTACTGTAATCTAGGGAGACAAGTGATTATTTCTGTGTGCCAGCTGGATGAGCTAATGGAGGCATGTGTGAGGCTGTTTCACTGATGTGAAAGTGTGGAGTTGATCCAGAATAATATAGTGCTCTACTGTGTGTGTATTTGTGTAGTGTATGGGTTTGCCGTGTTGGTATTGATTGTTACAGATCATTAGCAATCATAATCAAAACAGGCAGCATGCAGGTAATATACACACACATACACAAAGAGGAAGACTTACGTTCCTGCACTGAACACGCACACACAGAAAAACAAGACTTACACTTTTACAGATATTAAATTTTCATGTAATTGGCATTTTGTCAAAAAGACTTTCTTATCTAAAATTTAACATCCAGCCCCTCTTTTGCGTTGTAATTTATGATTAGCTCATGGGACATTTTGTAAGATAAAGCCTTTCTACACAGCTTAGCTTTATGGATTGTGGAATAGACCCTGCTATTCCTCACCTGTCCCTAGGTGCCACCCTTGAGTTTCCAGTCACCTGACCCTGCTCCTCTCTTCACACCTGTCCCCCATTGTCTCATTTAGCCCTTGTATATTACTACCTTCACAATCAGCTTGTCTTGTTTGCCAGATTTTCCATGTTGCTTCTCTTCCATGGGTGTCCAGCCATTTCTGCCAGTAAGTATCCAGTTCCTGTTCATATGTCAACCTGCCTGTTGGCTGCTGGCTGTGTTTTGCTAGTTCCCAGTCTGTGGCCTGCTTCCTTCTCCAGCCTTGTGGGATCTGTTTGTTTGAACTGCCTTCAAGTTACCAAACTGTAAGCCTGTTCATCTAACCACTGAGTAAAGTGCCTGTACTGTAATTCAACTTGCTCTGCCTGTGTGAGTCAGCATTTGGGTTAGGCTTCAAGAAAAAAAGAGAAAAAGAGGCTTTTTAGGCTTATAAAGTTTTCATTTATTTTGAAGTAAAGTGCCTAAATATATAATATGTACATTTTGTACATTGAAATGATACTAAAAGACATAGTGTGACGTTGTTAGGTGGCATGGGATCGTGGGAGTTCTTCATTTCACAACCATCATAGCTGATGAAAATCTGGATGAGGTCATATTTAAGTTTCATTCATTTTACATTTAGTCATGTTTGTGGACTTCCTTCCACAAACGAATTACCTGTTTCCCTGGAAGTTATAGTAACTATGTATTCAGATAGGCCAACATTAGCTTATTAGCTTGCTAACTAATGTTGTATATCCTAGCTGACATTACCCTCCTGTCTTAGCATTTTATGAGTGGCTAGCTAAAGTAGCTGACATCTTAGCTTTAAACTAGCTGGTTAACCAAGTCAACAGCTTCTTTCCTCACACGAATCATGAGTTTTCCTGGAAGTTATAGCAAATATGTATACAGATAGGCTAATATTTGCTAATTAGCTTGCTAACTGATGTTGTATTTCCTAGCTAATGTTACCAGCCTGTCTAAACATGTTGTGAGCGGCTAGCTAAAATAGCTTACTTCTTAGCTTTAAACTTGCTAGTAGTAAAGAGCTTTCTTCTTCAAATGAATCCCACGTTTTCCTGGAAGTTATGGCATCTGTGTTCAGATAGGCTAACATTAGCTTGCTAATTTATGTTTATTTCCTAGCTAACATTACCACCTTCTGTTAGCATATTATGAACAGATAGCTAAAGCAGTTTACATCTTTGCTTTGAACTAGCGAATAAACAAAGTGAAAAACTTCCCTATTCACACAAATCCTATTTCCCTGAAAGTTATAGCAACTACTGTAACTAGCAACAACTAGCAGGAAATGCATTGTCTCTGTGTTTGAACAACAAATTGCTGTTTTCAATGGTTTTGCTCCAATGTGATTGGTACCACCTTTGTATTCAGATAGACTAACATTAGCTTATTAGCTTGCTCACTCATGTTGTTTTTCCTATACCGCCTTCTGTTAGCATGCTATGAGTAGCTGGCTAAAGTAGCTTACATCTTAGCTTTAACCTAGGCTGTAAAACAGCTTCCTTCCTCACACAGATCTTGTGTTTCCCTGGAAGTTATAGCAACTGGCTGGCAGGAAACGCACCATTACCTTGAATAAATTATGGATTTCTGTGTCTGAACATTGTTGAAAACATTTGGGATAATGTAAGTACCCCATGTAATAAAATATATAACATACTCCTAACATTTTTAGACATTCTAATGTACAAATGTTACATGTTATAGTTTTAAAATACCCTAAAATTGAAACAATAAAAGGCACTATACAAATAATTTTTAAAACAGTTTTCATGAGACCAGTTTTATTGTAACTTTGAGTGCGATCTCTGACCCATTGCAGATCCGGACATTTAGTTTCAGTTCCAAGAGTAGCAGAGGTGTATGTTGGGAATTTAATCTTGCCCTTGGACCCATGGCTTATCACAATGTGTCCGGAATTTTATAAATGCTACCAAACGTCTGCAGTGAGCAGCACAAACTTACAGTACATGTCTGTCAAAAAACTTTAAACCTTGTTTCTGTAGGGTTTTGTGCAAAAAGCAAACCTTTGACTACAGTGCTTCACCACCGCAGTTAACATGACATTGATAATAGCCAATGTATCAGAAATGCTGCAGAGGAATTGCTTTTCAAGAGGCATCAACTCTGAGGTAAAGGGAACAAAAGCTGTCGTTTCTGAGCCACTGAACAGTGTTTTCCACAGAAACGGTGTGTTGACTCCATTTTGGATCTCAGGGGAGCCAGTTGCACCTCTGTGACTGCTGCGGGGTGATAAACTGGGTTCCAGATGAGCTCTCGGGACCTCTGAGGCTCTGAAAAGGGAAATCCACCCCAAAGCAGAGCTGCGCTGATATTTCCTTTCTTTAACCTTGATTCAACCAGTCCCACTGAGATTAGTACTCTCTCCTGCAAGAAAGACCTGGATAAAAGTTTTACGGCTGCATTAAAAGCCAACAGCTTTTCAGAGTGTCACACAGGAGTAGCAAATGTTAGAAGAATGCAGTGTATAAAAACAAAATACAGTCCAAATGAACAAAAAGTAATATCTTTTTTCCACTGGGTTCATAAGAACAAAACAGAGTATGAAAGAGAAACCCATTAAAGTTTAACAACTGAAGAAGGCATGAAAAGCAAAGAAAACTAATTACATACCTTTTTAAAGAAATTGTGAAAAGTAATTGTAAATTTAATTTTGGGGTGGATCTTCTCCTCTGTACTGTCCAGCACACTGTGTGCTGAGGCTGTTTGGTTTGCACCTCTGCGACTGTAGGGGTGAAGTTGTGTTTTCAACTAGACCTCCAGGGAACTTGGTGTAGGATCAGAGCAGCTCAGGGGAGCTGCCTGCTAAACAATGCTGACACAGGCAAGAGAGCTTTATCATGGAGTGAGGTGTGGAGCTACCGGCTATATTGTCATGGCAATAGGGGCTTCTCCGTCACCACCATAAGCTAGGCTGATAGAGGTCCTGTAAAATAGACTAGAAGCATCCCCAAAATATATTTACTTTATTTGCCAGAACCACACATTAATACAAAGCGCAGCTCCTGAATGGAGTTTTCTCAGACTTTTCTCAACAACTAATGGTTTAGTCTTCAGGGTGAAGCCCTACAAAAAACAGACAGTTGTTTTTAATAGTTATGTTTTTGTTCAGATGTGATTGATAGCACCTTTCTATTCAGATAAGATAAGATAGAACTTTATTAATCCCGAAGGAAATTCTTGTGCCAGATAGCTCCAGAATTACAGTAACAATATACAGATAGCAACAATAGAGCATCAAAACAAATTTAAAAGCTGTGTTAATGTTAGTGGCTCTTGTTAAGCTAGAAGAAGAAGAAGAAGAAGTACAAGCTTCTTCTATAAACAGTTTTTTTTTTGGTCGCAATTGTAGACAAACCTAGCATGAGAGCATTTAAATTTATTTGTAAGATTACTGAGTAAATTTACAACAAGTCATATCATGAGTTTGCCAGCCTGATTGTTGAATATTAATGACTTTTCACACAGCTGCTTCTCCGGTGGAGCTCTGAGCTTGGAGATTTATGACCAGCCTGCAAGACTTTGTGTCAACTGCTGAGCGGCCTCATGGAAGAACACAGGTAGGCCTAAATTGGATTATTTTTCTTTACTGGTCTTATCACTGTTGGAGCAACAAAAGTGCACCAACATGCTGGATTTGTCTCTGGCAAAAGCTGCCATTGTCTTTTTGTTTTTTTTAATCCTTTGAACTCTGATGGCCTTCGTCTGTACCGTTTTTTCCCTGCTTTGTTTTTCCTCAGTGCTTGTAACGGTTGGCTTATGCATTAATTTTCTAATTTCTCCTCTTAATGTCGCCATTCTCTCCCAGTTTTCTTTCCTGGGAGCTGCCGCCCATCTCTTATTTCTCCATCTATTCTCTGTCCTATTATTTGATTTATTTCGTTCTGTTTCTGCTGTGGGAGACAGATGGCCAGATTGTCATGGCTGGACAACTAATTTCCTCTGATATTTACCATTCTAGCACACACAGGCACTTCTCATCAATGAAAGCCAGATACTGTGAAATGGTCCATGAATTTTGGTTTGAGTGTGTGTGTGTGTGCCTGGCTGCACACATGCATGCCTGTCTGCCTGTGTTTTTGACAGCTTATATTATTGGCTGTGAATGAATGTAATTCAGGGACAATTTGTGCAGCTGTGTGCGCAAATTTGTATTTGTGTCAAGGTGTGACTCTTTGACAGGTGTGAGGTTGCGTGCATGTGCGGACAGTGTGTGTTTCTTTGACGGGCTGGATTTGCATTGCATGAGTATGTGCAGCTTGAAGTTTTTGGGCCTGGTTTCCGTGTGTTTGACAGGTACTACTGTGTTGGCTGTGAATAAAAGTTTGGACATGGTGGTGTGTGTGTGTGTGTGTGTGTGTTAGCAGGAGGAGAGAAAACATTTGCGGCTAAAAATATTCTCATTAAAGTTGAGGTCAGTGGAGGTTACACTTTGTGTGTCTTTGGCTGAAATTTTTATTTACTAGAACTGAAGATCCTTTAAAGCAGCAGAAAACTCAAACTTGTGAATCGTGTGTTTGTGTTGGTTGTGTTGCCATCAGCTCCTCAGGGCTGTTATTAATAACTGTTAATTGCTCCCATGCTGTTTTCCCACCACATTATCTGTGTTTCAAACATCAGGTTTTGGTTGTAGAACGTTTGATAGCAAACAGAAAAAGCTCCAAATATGAAATACTACTCTACCCTGGGCGTCACCTTTGATGTGTGATTGACATGTCATTAGTCTGATAAGCTTGTTAGGACTATTTTACAAGAACTAATATAGTAGAAACATGATAATTTGAGTTTTCACAATAAAGTCCAAGCATCATATTCCAAGTAAAGTGAGTATTTCCAAAATGATAACAAATTGGCTGTGATATTGTTTCAACACATTTCATCATTGCCGCTTTAGTTTTGGCTGAGAGAATATGTCCTCCTCTCTATGCTCAAACACACAGGAGTGGAGATAAATTGATGGTTTGATATTCAGTGTAATGAATAATTTAGGCAAATGTTTACTTGTCAGAAGTTGGTGTGAACCCAAAACGAGCCTAAAGAAGCAAGACTATTATAACAAAACTGGGTTCGAAGAAGGGTTGAGTACTCAAGTTGGTACTTTTAAGGGTACCAACCAAATTTAGATGGTACCACAAAGTAAAAATTCATGTTAATCAATCTGTGCAAATTTTGAGACCGGAGAGCGCATCTGGGTGAGAGTATCTGAGAGAGCGAGCAGCAGCAGCTTGTTAAAGCTGAGTGAGTCAGGCCAACAGAGTGGTTACACTCCAAAACTCAACACTTGCAGCAATATTTCTAATGCGAAATTCAAAGCTGGTGAAGGCAACATGTCTAACCAGTGTTTTTACCTGCTTTACTATGTTTACGTGCTCAGATTTTGTGATTAGCTCCTCTTTCCTTGCTCTTTGTGCTTCTACCATGGATAAGCAGGCTACGTGGTTATAAAGTTTGTTTTCTGTTTGTCTTTTTGATCACGAGTCTGCACGGGGTCTTTTATTTTGAAAATTAACTGGATTCTCCCTGCCTTTTCTGTGTCTGACTTCCTGCCCGTTCGATCAAGAATAGACTCAGTGCATATTCAAAGCGGTGAAGAGTGCTGCTTCTCGAATGCGCTGAGGCACTGCTGGTGGAATCACAAGTATTGTGTAAAATGGATGCGATCAGTTCCGGCTGACGTGGCATAGCCTTAACACGACGCAGCCACACCTGGCCATAACAAACACAAAATACAGTTCATCTTAAAGCTAAAAAGTGCATCCTTTTCATAGCTAGAAGCAAAGTCCCCACAGCAACCACAGCTAACGTTAGCATGCCTGCAGCCAGCACCTAAACAGTATAACGTAACCCTCCACAGACAACGAATCAAAAGTGATACATCGACCACTTCATCGACATCTTCAGGTGATTAATTAGCTTGTTGGAAAAATTGTCGTTGGAGGTAACTTGGCTTTTTACTGCGATAACTGTCTTGGTTGGTGTAGCATTTTTACTAGCATTAGCATTAGTCAATGTGCAAATACCGAAAAAAAAAAAAAAAGTACGGTTGGGTGCTGGTATCGAAATCCAGGTACTGGTGTGCTGTATTGGTCTAAATGTAAACAGTAAGCAACCCTACTTAGAAAAAACAACATTTTAAAGGCAAGAATTAGGGTTGGCCGGTGTCTGCCAAATTGGGATATGATGATGTCCACAGTGAAACCTCACAAAGGACAATGATATGGTTACATGGTCTAAAAGGGTCTTTGTCTCAGCAACACGTCTGTAAATTAGTTGTGTTTAAAAAGAAACTAACAAACATGACATGAAGATGTAGTGTGATGCAGCAGCAGCTTCTTTTTAGTTTCTCTCCCAAGTCAAAAAACAGGCAACAACTCTATGGCAACTCTGAGGGGACACTCCACTTCAAATACAGAGGAATTTTAGATCAGGATATTACAATGCTAGAGGGCTCAGTGGTCGATGACTGTCGTGATGGATGATGGCATCGTCCATTGACCTAACCCTAGCAGGAATTTCTTCTTTTCTTTTTCTTTCTGTGGTCCAGACAGGTTGTGGTAGCAGGACTGTAAGTTTGAGACGGAGGTCGTGAAAATAAGGACAAAAGTTCAAATGAAATTTAAATGATAACTTCTAAGTTCACAGTCCCAAAAATGAACTAGTTCACGCTCATTTCTTCTGCTTTCTCCTGCAGTCTAGTCTCCATTAAGTCTGTCTACTTGATGGGAAACAAAGTTAACGGGTCCTTCACAAAATGCTGTGAGTGTGACTTTGGTGGAGGATCTTTGCAGCTGCTGGCTCATAGTCTTGGACCTTTTGTTAACAATTTCTTGTGGGCATCATTCACTTAGCAGATATTTCCCAAAACTTTAGCTTGATGTCTTTTCGAATTTGTTGCTGATGTGGCAGATGTTCCGACTTGTTTTTTCAGATCTGAGATTTCTTTCTGTTGGGTTCTGGACTGATTTGTTCATAAAACTGCTGAACTACGTCCAACTCCACCTCTGAACATCCAGCTCCAGACCGCCCAGGGGTAGGGGGTTGTTCATGAGTCAATTTGTGGGGCTATTGTGAGGGTGCTACGGCTCCGTTGCATCATCGAGCCACATTTCAGGTCCAAGCAAAAAAATCCTGAACACAGAAAACATGAACAACTCATTCTCATTTTTTTCACGTTTTTTGCAACTGTTTTGAAACATATAGCAGAGTTAGAAGAAAAACTCTGTAACAGTCCCAGCTTCTTTCTTGACTTTTCCAACTCATCCATTTCTCTGTTCATTAATTTTAGCATGTCTCCTTTCTTTATTTACCTCCTCTATCGAATCCATTTCTTTCAGCCACTCGTATAACCCCATGAACTGTAAAGAAAAAAAAAGCTTTCTGAGTTTAATCAATTTCACAAATAGCAGATATTAACAGAGGTGGCAGCCCTACTCAAAAATATTAATATTTCTGGTGGACCATGCATTAAAACTGTCAGTCTATTCATTTCCTATTCCTCCTGCAGTAATAAGATTACTGTGTGGACTTTCGTAGGCTCTGCTCCTGCATGTTCATGACACGTCAAAAGCAAAGCATCTTCTTATTTGAACAATTTTGTGTTAATAAATCCTATGTCAAATAAATCATGCAGCTCTGCGCCAGTATATAAGAAATAATTAAGAATTTATTACAGAGTAAAAATTCAAATGAGTTTTTGACCCTGATGTAATGGAAAGGTTAATTTCAGTCTCCCCACGCTCCTCAATGTTCATAAATCCTTTGAACTCAGCATGTTTAAGAATGTGTAACAGCATGTAGTTTCATCAATAAATCAGTAGAAAGAGCCTCCTCATGTAGAAATGGTTTTCCAGAAGACGTATGTAATGAAAAGTGTTAATACTGTTAGACATTCTGCTCTCTCTTCATTTTGAGCTTTGTGTAAAATGCAACATGTAGATTTATTGCATCACAGCAGAAAAAAAAACTGTTGCTGCTGTGTTGTTGTTGTTTTTTTCTTCTTCCATTGACAATCCTGTCAGCAAATGTTACATGTCTGTCCTTCTGAGGTCACCAGCCCTGAGGGGACAAGACATCAGTGGGTCTGATCTGAAGGGAGCTTCAGGGTTTTCTTGTCCTTATCCTGTGCCCTGTCTCTGGGACTCTGCAGGATGCAAAGGTTTCTGACCTCTTCACATGGCCTCATAAACCACTGAGCCGCGCCCCTGAGTGTTCAATCGCCCAAAAAGAGACACGATCGCTCAACATTGGAGAGGGAATACATGCACCTTCTTCAAACAGCTCAAAACGGCCTCGAAATTGTAAAAAATGCCACCAAAATAAAGGCCCCAAAATGGTTATTTCACAGTTCCTTTTTATTGATAGTTTGGTGCTTTCGATCCTCTTTATGAAACACCAGAAGCGTCTAAGGGTCCACTAAAGCTTTCTCTTTCTTTTAACATTGTTGCCCGTGACTACCTCACTTTATTCCTGTGTTTTTATATTTTAGGTGTGGCCAAAATTTTCAAAGAGGTGCGGCCTGTCAGCAAACTGACAGTGAAGGAAGTGAAAAGTGTGTAAAGTCTCCTCAGTGAGTTTTTTTTATTTTAAGTATTATAATCATGGACTGCATGTGTGGGTGGACTTCTGATTCACAATTTCTGAAAAATCTAAAACTTTTTATGTCTCCATGCCAGCGACAGCCAAGGCCTCGGACATTATGTTTTCGGGTCATCCCATTCCATTTGGGAAAGCGATATCTCAAAATGCCCTGACGGAATTTCCCCAGACTTGGTACAAATGACCGCTTTGACTCAATGATGAACTGATTAGACTTTGGAAGTCAAATGTCAGTGTTCAAGGTCATGGTGATCTCATTTAAACACATTAACGCAAAATTTCATATGACAAGATTACACACAAATGTCTATTAGGATAAAATGATGAAGTGATGACATTTATATCCAAAAGATCAACTTTCCTGTGACATAATGTTAAGCTCTCTATCAGTCCTCTCTCCTCCTCTTGAAAAATAGTCTCTAAGTGAAGACGGTATGTTTCTCACTGAAAATTATTCACTGGAATCACACTTGTACAGTTATTACATTATGGAAAGTCCATTTCCATGTAGTGGAAAGTTCCATATTTAATTCCATCAAAGTCTTCACTACATACATTCTATGAGTCCGGGCAGACATGGATGTAAACTGTAACTTGACTGGGTGGTGAGACATACAACTGTGAGGCAGTAATTCTATTTTTTGACTGCTCTGTTTTATACGAACAATGAGACCAGCTGACTTCTCACTCGTCTTAACTGGCCACCAGGGGCCGCAAGTGATCAACAACTGCGTCAGCCTGAAATCTTGTTTCAGCTGGAGACACAATGTATGTGGGGGTCATGTTCATGTTGGTGGAACTTTACAAAGCTCTGCTGGTTGCATTTGGCAGTTGTGGTGGCATTGCAGTAGGTGAATTAGTTCTGGCACGCCCCTGAGTGACCTCTTCTAGTTTTCAGCCTGTGTCAGTGCTGTTTGTCCTTAACTGAACTAAACTGTTAGTAAATGATAGTGTCGCTGCTTCCTAAAGTGGTTATTTACTGCATATAGTTCAATTAAAAATTCTGCTTTGGTTCAAGACTAAATAAAGTTGACATTAGATGCCTTTATTAACAGAATATGTAATTGACAAATTACAAAGTTGGCGAGGCAGTACTTTTGCATCAGTTCCATCCCTGTTGGTGGTTTCAGCAGCCAAATTGCAATGGATCCTGCCAAGTTTGCAGCATTTGGGAGAACTTCTCTCTATGTAAAGCAAGTGACCGTGATGAGAGCCTGTGATACCGCAGAGTGAGTGTTTTTCTATATGACTGAAACAATGTGCTATAAAATGCTATTTACCTTGATGACATGTCGGACATTCAAAGACCCCCCCAACTAGTAATCATCTGTCATCTGGCAACTCTTCACCTAATGGTTCACTTTCTGCCAAGATTTTAATGAATGAGGAGTTGATTAAGTATTAAGATTAAGGTGTGAGGCTGCTGTAGCACCCGCATGTGTTCTGCTTGGTGTCACCTAACGTGATGTTTGAGCTTCACTGAGTAAAATGATGTGCAGGGTTTGTTTTCACATTTACCCGCCTGAAGCCGTGTTTAGCCTCTACAAATTTGAGTTTAAGATGGATACACACTGGGATGGATTTTGTGATGTCACAACTGGTATCAGTTGTCAGTTGATCCATAATCAGCTCCAAACCAATGTGATGTGTAGGCTTGAAGCCTGTAGTACATATTACACTCAGAACTGACTTCTCAGTGAAGTAGGAAACCAACACTTAAATTTTATAATGTTAAATATTTGAATATTTGAGGAGCCTGGATTTTTCACCGAGGGCGCAGATGTGATTGTAAGAATTGTTTGTGGAAAACATCAGACACAAATTATTCATTACATATTATTCAAGTTATTTTGTCTTGAAACCTATCTGGAGGGAATCTTTAAAACTTATATCTCTTGGCAGCACATTTTAATTTTCTGGTTATTGGCATTTATAGACAAAGGCACTCTGCTGTAAAGGTTATATTTAAGTTTCTGAACATTAATATAGAAGCAGGCAACTATTTGCTGTAAAAAAAAAAAATGGTTGAGTAAAGGCACTTGAGTAGAAAATGAAGTTGAGAAGTTGGCTTTGAGGAGAGAAATAACACGTCTGTTTCTGGTTAAACAAAGAGGATCTTACTCTTCAACTAAAGGGTCTGTCTGGAAGGATCATTGCCATAATGTTGTCAGACACTTATAATAACAATATGAGTCTGTCAGTGGCAAATTCAAGCACTTTTAGTGGATGTACTGTACATTACACTGTAGCCATTGCAGCCTGTTTCTCCGCTGCCAGTTGGGGCATAGAGCCAGAATATTTCCACATCTCACTCGATTGGTTTATTTTGACTAAACAAGAGTTGAACAGTGAAAAAGTGATTTTCGTGAGCTTGTTTCTGTAGAGTTTTAATAAAGTCTGCAAGGTAAAATTACTGGATTTACCAGTGGAGTTTCTACAGTAGTCCAGAATAGACCAACCAAACACCAGCCTTCTTCAAACCTTTCACAAGTTTTCATGGGTGAGGAAAGAGTATTCAATTGACACTTCCCTAAGCCCCACCTCCCAACAGCAACTGTCCAATCATTGCAACCGTAACTACAGCTGTCAAGTTTGCCATTTCTCTACATGTTGAAGGTGTGCAGGAGACTCTGAGAAGAGTGATACTCTCTGTTTCATGAGTCTGGGCAGGTGGCGTGTTTTTTGTAGTCTCTCAAAAATGTGCAACACAAGAGCACACAGGTAGGGGATGGATTAAACTCTGTCTTCACCTCTCTAACATAAGCTTAAATGTTAGCATGTCTGGCTGACTATCACCAGCTGCAGTAACTTTTCTGTGGGGGTTTGCTGAGGAAGATGTGGGCTGGTGCAGAATCAAAGTGGGTCGAAGACGATGCATCTCTTTCTGGCTTGTTGTCTCAGGTCTAAGCTGAGTTAGCTCTTATCCCAGATGTCTTCCGCAATTGAGGTTCAGCTGGCCTGGCTGGTGACCTGTCTCAAAGACCGCTGCATCAAGTTCCTTGCACTTCCTTTTCCACGTTTAATGAGTGTATTTCTGTCATCTATCATGTAGATATACCTGCCATATTTCACCATCTGAACAACGCTTGATGAGACGTAAGCCAACTTTAGCCTCTGTCTTTTAGCATTAACGTTACATCGTGCACGCAGCTGTCAGATAACTTTACATAAACACTTTCACTTGTTCTTGTTTTAAAATGTGTCAGATTGAAACATTAAAAAGTCAGTTGGAGGCAGACCTCTTGGCTGACTCAAGGAGTTAGCATTAGCTTACATCAGCCAACTACACGTATGAAATCTGCTTGTGAGTCATTATTTTAGCCCACAAAATCCACCGTCGTCAGCTAGACATGAGAAGCTGCTTTTGTTTACGTCTCTAAGGATCCAAACACCTCGTGTTTCAATAATTACTCTATATGTCGATATGAAGTCTGCCACCGTTATCACCGTGAACTGCATAAATGCAGTGCGAGAACAGAAAGTTGGCAGGTTTAGCAACAGTAACTAAGGAGGGCGGGGCTTAGCGAAGGGTCAACTGGTTGCAGTCTACAGTCTCACCACTAGATGCTACTAAATCCTACACACTGGTCCTTTAATGGAGCCTGCACTCAAGAATCTTGCCTTTTTCCAGTAGCAAACACAGTACTGAACCACGGTCATAACACAGCACTACAGGGAAGAGGAAGGGGCAATATATCAGCTCTATGTGACAACTTGATTGTGTGTGTCTGCGAGAAGAGAAGAATTGGAAAACTGGACATTTAATTGAAATAAATGTTTGCTCTTGACAGGTGAGATGGTCACTGTGTGCCTGTGTATCAGATATAACGTACGTGGGTGAGAGTCTTCGGCCCTTTGGCACAGTCAAGCATTTAGCATGTCCACTGGCCTCTCTAGTCATGGAGTTTCACACACCCACATGCTGATCTGTGGCCCTCAGCACATAAGGTGGTTTGAGCAGAGAGTCATCAGTCATGGCTGCTGATCAGAGCTCTTTATGAAGACGGAAACCAGTCGATTTGTCATATTTACAGAGCCCCCCCCCCCCCCCCCAAATTTCTGAAAGAAGGTATTGCAAAGGACATTTTTCACACTTTCTTTATGCATCTATATTTATAGATGTAAAGTTTTAGCTCGGTAGGCATGATTTTTCACTGGTTCTTCAGTTTCAACAGCTGGCCAGCGTTCACCCAACATCTGTTTTCAGCTGCCATCAAATAAAGACACACACTCAGTGGACATATGGCTGCATTTTTATCGCTGGAGGTAAGTTTACTGCAACACTTTCATTCAAGGTTTCTGTTCCAAAAATGCTAATGACACATTTTGAGGGGTAAAAAGTAAACCATTGCCAAGCTCATCATGCTGTGTCACAAAATTGTAAAACATCCAGTCTCACTTTAGTCATTTTACTCAGTGAAAATGTAAGTTGAGTACATTATAAAGTCAAGCATTAATTGACCCTTCTACATCAAGCAACTTGCCAATTGCAGATTAGCAACTGTAACTAGGCACAGCAGGCCTGTCAAGCTTTGTGTTTCTCTACATGTTGAAGCAGTGTGCATGGAGATCTAAAAAGAGTGATAAACCGGTGTCTCATGAGTCATGGAGGGTCTTTTTTGAAGTCTTTCAAAAAAAGTAAACCTTTGAGGAATGGATTAAACTTTGCCTGTATCTCCTCTAAGGTGAGCTGCAAACATCATTCTAGTATCGCTTAGGTTAAATATAGTTAGGAGGGCGAAGTTCCTCCCCTCCACGTGGACCACCATGGGACCTTACTCAAGGAAAAAAATGAAAGGAAGCCTGTGACAAGATACAGTAATTTTCTGATCTTCCCATCTTTGAATTGTGCCACAAATTACACATATGATGTCTGTCAATTTAAGAGATCATTTTATAAGTCAAGAAAAATGCTGTTAGAAGTAGCTTAAGTGACATCTTTCTACTGCCAAAAGCTAACGTTATGATGCTCGTGCGTTTTGTACCGGGATGTAGTCACACAAGCAACGTTTTTTTTTTGCTTCCTTGCTGATAAAAGAACCAGGAGTCTCTGGATAAAATACTTACAGTAAGATAATGCTTCAAGTAACAGCAACATTTGTGTGTAATTATTCAAATAGTTGACCTATCAGAGGGCAGCCCTATTAATAACACGTTTCTGTGTGGTGGTGTGACAAACTCAGAACACATTAATTATTGGTTTACGCAGACTTTAAAAAGTCCATCAGCATTAGCTTACATGAGCTAGCTACACTCATGAAATTTGCTAGCAAGCCAACAAAATCTCCAGTCATCACTGAGAAGCTTCTTTTTTTTAACTTCTCTGTGGAATCAAAGACCTGTTTAAATAATTCAATGTTACATCTGTCACCGTTATCACCATAAACTGCCTATGCAACTAAGAGGGCGGGGCTTAGAGAAGGGTCAGTTAACAGCGTATTTATCTTTGGTCACTCTGCATAATGTCACATTACTATAGGTGTCCCTGGTGGGGTTATGAGACGGGGAAGACACTTGGAGGATTATCGTCAGGAGTCTTTCCAGAGGAGGATAGCACTACACCACACATACAGTACATGGATACAGACACGCACGCACACCCACAGACATGTCTTCCCTGTGGCCTGTTGTGTGTGAATTGATGTTCCGTAGAAGATAAAATGGGCTCCTCAGGGTAGAAACAGCTTCACTTAATTTCTCTCTGTCCCCCCGTGTGATGTGAGAGAAAGTGTGTGTGTAAAATTGTGTGTCAGTGTTGGAGCTATATGGCCGAGATCCATCAGCTGGAAACCAGCTCAGTGTTTCTCCCTTTTCTCTCTCTCTTTTTTTCTGTCTAATCCACCCCATCTTCCCTCTCTTTATTTCCTTGTTCTGTTTTCTTTCATTACGCCCTCCTTCCCACTTCATCATCTTGTCATTCGCTCTCCCTCCGACTTATTCCTCATCCTTCTCTCCCCTTTTTCAAATCGCTCACCTCGCCTTCTCTCCGCGCAGGTCCTCACTTCCTCTCCTGTCATCCTGCTTTACTCCAGTTATCTTTTTTTAATCCTCCTATCTGTTCCCTTTTCATCCCCTCTCATCCTTTTCTCATCTCGGCCCACCAAATCTTCTCTGCTTCTCAACCATCGTGTGGCCCTTTTCTTCTTCTTCGCATCCTGATAATCTTCCCCTCAGCTTGACTGTCTTCTTCTTCAGCCCCTCCGTTTGTCTCTTTCTCGCCATTCTTTTCCACCTCAGCCTCCATCTCTTGTCGCTTTTCCTCCTTGTCTCACCTTTATTGTTATTATCCTCACCAGGGGATCGTGCAATCACTTGTGAGTGTGCGTGAGTGTGTGATCAATGGTCCACAAGCTTTTCCACATCTAATCTGAAATACTACTGGACCTGTCAGCCAACTTTTTTTGTGAATGTTCATGAACATATGCTGAAGAATCACTATGATTCAGAATTTTTGAAAACATTTATGTCTCCATGCTGGCAGTATGTTTTCAGGTCCTCCCACTCTTGTGAATGTGATATCTCAGGAACACCTTAAGGGAATATCTTTAAACACTGGAGCAAATGTTTGCGTGGACTCAAGGATGAACTGATTTAGATTTTAGCATTCAAAGGTCACTGTGATCTCCTGTGATGTCCGTCACATTCCCGACATCTGGCAGTTGTGGTGACATTGCAGTAGGTGCTTCACCACCTGTTGGTGGGTGACCTTTTTTGTAGTTCGATCAGATAATATTCTGCAGCATTGTCTTAAATATATCTGTGAACATCTTGTCTGTGTACATTTTATATTCCATCTTTATCCTCCTCATTCTCCACCTTTTTCTTCCACCACTTGACTGCACTTTGCTGCCAGCAGCCAGTAAAGTGTTTTCTCACCATTAGCAACCAGCTCTCGCACTCTTTTCCTCCCTCGCTCCCATTTCCTCGTCTCACCTACATTTACCCTCAATCCATTCCATCAATATATCACATTTCTCCATCCATCTTCCTCTTCAGCCTCCACTCCACCTGCTGCTAGTGTGCATCTTATACAATATAATATGACTGAGCTACATCTCATTTACACTTGACATTAAAGCTACATGATAGGCTGGATTTATACTTCAAATATAGCTCATCTTATCAGCCTTAATCACAAAGGAGCTAATCTAAGCCTCTAATCTTCCGGAACTGAAACACAGATTCTAAATGACTTCAGAAATCATGACTTTGGTGTCAGGTATGATTGATGGTAGCAAACCTTCTACCTTCTCACCACGGGAGGTGATGAATTAAAAGCCACGGATGTGAACTGTGGCTGTATTTATTCATTTCTTCCTGAATAGTCAGAACTGGCAAAAATTCTTTGAATACATATTTTGGTCCTATTTTAGGACTAAAAATTAAAGTGTTTTATTTAAATTTTAACTTGAAAAAACTGCTAATATTTAGCAGAACGAGGCATCAGCCACACATGTGTAGCAAATTCTGTTTTTGTTTCTTTACAAAAATAAGAATCAGAGGCCAACCATATTGGATTTTGTTAAAAAAAAAAGAAAATTCCAACAAAAGCTCTATGACTACATGTGTATGCATGTATACCCTACATTACTACTGTACATAAAAAACGATAAAATGTACAGAAAAGGTCTTGCAAAAACAATCTGCATTATGTTCTATAAAAAAAAGAAGTCTATATTGCCACATATTGAACAACATATACACTGATGGGCTGATAATAAAATATTGCTCAAATAAGTATAATAAAGTATTCCATATCTATTCATCTGTCATTCTGCTAATGCATTTAATGCCATCAAAAATGCAGTTATGTTTTGGTTCCTTGTGTCTTTGGTGCGCACATTTTGTGTGAATGAGATGGAGAAAGAAGTGCACAAGTTACAGGGCTTGTCATTTTTGGATGTGTCGCTATCCAGCTAATTCAGTTAGGCAAGACTTGAAGGCTATGGATATAAGAAGTTTTTTCAGAAAGAAAAAGGATGAAGGCAACGAGGCCCAGGCGAGGCTAGAGGATGTGGAGGAAAAGATATCTGCTGTTGATGTAGCAGCAGATGAGTTATGACGAGAGTGTCACTGCCTCACCTACAGGCTCAGGCTGGTGAGCAAGAAGGCTCTGTAGATAGCTAGCTAGTTCAGTGGTTCCCAAACTCCTTTTGGTTCTGATACAGAGATACTGTATTGAGGCGATGTCTTGTAGTGTGCAGCACCCACCGCCACAGGTCCAGATTAGTACATGATGATGTCCTCACCAGCTCTACCACTGAAGTCACTGCCTTGCGCTAGTGCTGCAGTTGACACAGACCTGTCTCACTTGGCCGAGAAAACTCAGCAGGCAGATTAGCTCCTGCCAGCCAAGTGTCTGACATACATCCCCGTTCCGGGTTTAAAAGGGTCTTCATCTCTGCACCACGTTTTGTAGCGTAGTTGTGTTCAGCCGCTGAAGCTTGAAACAAAGTTAGCTGGCTAGCTACCGAGGAAGCAAACAATAGGAAGAAAACAATAGTGCAAATTATGATGGCGCAACTGAAAGAAACACACTAATTGTGTGTTCACATAGAACGCAAATAAAATTTTTCATGCAAGTCGATTACATTCAAA
Source organism: Lutjanus argentimaculatus (assembly GCA_034769285.1). NCBI lineage: Eukaryota > Metazoa > Chordata > Actinopteri > Lutjaniformes > Lutjanidae > Lutjanus > Lutjanus argentimaculatus. The sequence continues at coordinate 38,431,669 of JAWZSL010000003.1, read as the reverse complement.
TTTAATGTCAAGACACAAACGCAAACTGGCATCATTTGTCCCAGATGGTGCGATGGTGACACAATATGAACATGCAAACGTGTAGTATTTGTGTGAGTACAAAATATTCAACTTGAGCGGAACTATTGCAGGACTTTTGCAGAGTGTTACGTTAGAGGACCAGGAGCTGAGGCGCACAGCTGACGTACAGCTGCTGAGATGTTGGGGACAGAACGGAGCCTCTGGAGAAAGAAAGTGCAGCCACACTGATTCTGCTGTGATGCTGACTCCTTTACTGGGAGAGAGAGAGAGATCAAAGTTTGTTCCAAACTTTTGGGATTAAGAAGTGGATTTATCTTCACTCTCGCCTGTCAATCTGTCTGCAGCAGCAACCCACGGAGTAGCTGACCTTGCTCGATTGTTTACTGTAAGATAATTTGTTTCTGCCCATCTTGACAGAGTGTCACACATCTTATATTCATTTCACTCAGACATAACTTAAATTATGCAATCACTGGGTGAAAATCTAAAATTTATGGAGTGGACTAAGCCCCAGATGTTCTAAAATTCTGACAGGCCTTTGCCATTCAGTTAGATGTTTGTGGGACAAGGTTATTTTGACAAGAAAGCTTAAAAAAAGATAACCTTTTTGACAAAATCTGATTAGTTTTTGTGGCTAACCTTGTGTGGGATGTACAAGAGGAGCACATGCTGTCCCAGCAAGAATTTAAGGCCCTTACAGCCTTGGGTTTTTGAAAAATAAATGCAGCTTTGCAAAAGTCAGCACTGCAGCCAGCTACAGCTTTTTAAACTGAGGTCCAGCTCCAGCAGCAGGGGTTTTGTTGAGAAACTTGCAATGTCCTGCAGCCCAAAGCAGCTGCTTCCATTTTCCCCTAAACATTTAATCGGTCTGAGCTGACTCTTTAAAGGTCTTTGAGCAGGGAAGGGTTTTTTTCTGTGAAACTATAAACTGTATTATTAAAGTCAATCACTCACAAACATCTGCACAAACATTGTAATTATCAAGTTTAAAAGTGAATGCGTTCCTCCCTCAAACTGATATCTCTTCCAATTGTGCTGCTGTACATTACCGCAAAATCATAGAAAACAGAAAAACTGCCTAAAAGAAAATAGCCTGTGGTAAAGTTGACTGTAAGGATTTTGGTGTGTCACAACCAGTAGCTCTCACAGTAACCAAGTTTTGATCCCTCTTGTAGCGACTCAATGTGCATATTCATTATTTTCCCCTCAATGTAAAACATGAAGTCATGGATAAACAAGCTGTTTCCATGCTGATGCAGTTTATTTTGATTTGTTGATTGCAAGGCTGTGATGTTCTACAGAGATGTTGGTATTGTAATCATTTCCTAAAACCATGTGACATTACAGAAAATTTCTCCCACCTGTAGGCTACATAAGTCAACAAGTGGTGCATATGAAAAATTCAATGTTCTCCATGGAGATGTGACCACAGCCTAACAGTTCCAAAGTTGCAATGGCCAAATAAATAGTTTGTCTATGCATAAATCACACATAAGTGTCTTCTGATCTGATGACCCATTCGACAGGGCAACGTCTGCTGTCCAATAAGTCCCACCGGCTGAATGCCACAAGTGTGTAACCCTCTTTTCTTGGTGAGCATTTTAGAGTCTTTCTGGTTGTGGGTAATAAGTGGGCTGCAACTTCTCTCTGTATACTTTCATTCTTCTGTTAATCCTCAACAAAACTGCGGGACAGTACAGTAAATCCTGCTTTACTCTGTTGGGTTCACAGCAGGTTAAACACTCAACTGTTACAGTCATAAACAACAGCAAAGAGGAACTAATTAGCTCTTAGTCAAGCAGTACATGAAAAGGGAACTTCAATACTACAAAAGGAAATGCATACTTAAAATAATAGTTAAAGTGCTGTGAATGATGATGAAATCTTTATTATATTCACCACTGTAACAGTAAACTTAATTCTGCAATGTTGTGGAATGTTCTTCATGAAATATAATGTACACACAGTGCACAGCTTAATAAGAACACACAATTAGCACAGTCAGGTAATACAAATAACCCAAAAATGTAATGTGTATAGTAAACCACGCTTACACTAGCAGTGGAAAATGGCAATAATTTGTGAAATTTAGAAAGTGAGGAACATTGGAAAAGAATAAAACAGGATTTTAAGTAACTGTAAGAACTCTAATGGCATTATAAGTACTTGTATCTGTACGCTGCATCGACAAGTGCATAAATGTAAGTACTTGTGCTGAGTCTGAAAAAAGTGGTTCCTGTGCATCTCTACTAGATCATTTACTAAGATTAGTTGGATATAAATATAATTTGTATATAGAAAGTGATGCTTTTTCCTCCATTTAGAATGTTCACTTTTGTAATTAATACTGAAAAGTACATCTGTGAGGAAAACATTACGTCATGATAATTTTGATCTAGCAGGCTGTTCTCATTTACAGTTTGTACTTATACCTATACCCTATTTCCCCTTCAGTAACTCAGCTGACTTTTCAGAAAATGATTTCATAAAGAGTTTTAAGCCTGGGACCAAATCAACAAAACTATGAGATGAACCATGACCATAAAACCATTTGATACCGGCCGGAGAAGAGATGGAAAACTGTGAAAACACAAAGGAACAAGACTGTGTCCATAATTATTTTTGAAGAGGGAAAAACTACACATCCCACAATTCATTGCAAATGATACCACTTCTTCTTAAATGTCACTTTTGTCGTTATTATAGTGTTTATACTGATAATGTGTGTAATTCTAAGTGTTCGTATGTATTTAAATGATATTCACTGCGGCATGACTAAATTATTTGTGATTTGTGTTAGCCGTCTAACTAGCTGACCTGCTAGCAGAACTGCCCTCTTGCGGTGGCGGTAAAGATTTCCACGGTAACAGCGCACTCCGCCAATCACAGACCTTACATTTTAGGATTGTGGGTAGTGTAGTATGCCTCCAGGACATCGAATACATCTTTTTAAAGGCTGTCAAACTCAACTTTAGGCTTTCCTGGAGGATATCGTTTAGAGAACCCATAGTTTGTCGTAAGTCTATATTACATAACATAATTGTTGTCATATACATTAATTTTCTAGCATAAAACACCCTGAATACCAAAATTGCAGTAATGTTAATGCCACATCAGGCCTGATGCCAGCTGCTAATGTCTGGTTACTTAACGGTAAATAATTAGCAGTTTTAGTCTCGCATTAATAATCAATTGATTATCAAAACAGTTCAGTAGTTTGATTCTTTTTTTTACCACTTGCCCGGTCAGGCAATACTAACGACAACGATGGAAACTTGCATTTCTTGCATGCAAGATATGCAAAATCTGTGGGGCCAAACAACCCCTGAAGGACCGCATCATCAAAGCCAAGGCCCAGGTTGCAGCAGAGTGGGCAGAGAAAAAAGGACAAATAATAAGGGATAAATAAATAACTTCAATCTGTGACTGGAGTGTTTATGGTACAAAATTAACTTTCAGCGGCATGCTGAGGAAGGATTTTGAGATGCTTGATAAATAAAGGCCCTGATGTGGGTTTTTTTAGGTCCTGAAAATTGAGAAATTTCCATTTGACTGCCATTTCACTGTGTTTACATGCAGTTTTTAGCTCTGAATGGTTTCTTTCCACATAATTGAAACATCATGAGTATGTTTCCAGCCAGGCGTCCTGTCTCTCTCTTGTTGTTCTTCTCCTTTCTGTTTCAGCTCTATCCACTAAAATGACAGAAAATATAAAATATTCAAAACATTTTGTGCAGCTTTAAAATATGTAAATCCATTATATATGCTGAAATTGATATTAACATCCTTTAAATAGGAACCACTCTCACAGTCATTTGTATCTGAGCTTGGTGTCTTTTCCTTTGGTTTATTGTACATCTGACTGCTGAAACACAACCTTCAATCTTCAGTGCATCATGGGTGCTTTTCTACCTGCATGGCTTTTGGCTCCATCCATTTACAATCCAATCATCCAGGGTGCAGGTTAATGTGTGGTGTAAAAGAGGTCTATTATCGCTGTACTCATCACTGTCTCCTCTTGTCTTCTCATCTCCCACAACCCCCGTCTCTCTTCTCATCTTACCTCTTGTCAAGCACCTGCTTCAGGGCCAGGTGATAAAAATCTAGCAGAATACGATAAAGCACCTGAGATGGAGCCAGCTGGGGCTGATCAGCTGACTTTGATTTGAAGTGAAGGAGAGTTGAGGTGAACAGAGTGAGATCTGCTTCGTATTGTGCCTACATAATATTTAATACTTAGTGCATTTATACAGTCATCACCCTTTAAGTTGATATAGTGAACTTGTTGGCAAACAGCTGCTTACACATGCAGCAATTTTGGAGCAACGTTCATTCATTTGGAGTACTGAGCAGCGAGCTTTTACACTGAAAACTGCTGCCTGCTGCAGCCGAAAGTGGGTGAACGCAAGTTACTCTACTTTAGTTAACGAAAACTCAACCAAAAACTAAAATTGGTGTGAAAAATACAGTTTTATTTCACTGAAAGAAAAAAAAAAACTAACTGAAAGAATATTGTGTACTTACAAAACTAAATAAAAGATAATATATGAGAAATATCTTTAGTTAGGTCAAATTCGTCAATCTCAGCAATAGTGAGATGTTGGTGCATATGTTTACTAAGACTGAGATGTCTACATGTGATTGTATTGTAATATGTATAAAGACAAATACCCCCATACCATAATAATAATAATAATGATAATAATAATAATAATAATAATAATAAAGAAAACTAATGCCGAAACTAATCAAAAGTTAAACATTTAAACAATAAAAACTAAACTGAAACAAACAAATCCACTCTGGAAACTAACTGAAACTGAACTGAAAATAAAAATTAAAAAACAAAATAATAAAAAATACAAAACGATATCTCAAAATAAGGCTCCATAAAAGCCAGCGGAGCTGCAGATTCAGGTGATAAGTTTTTGAAGAGTAACACTATGAGCAGCACATCTCACATTGTCATTTGATCCATTTTTATTAGAAAAATTCATTAATCCCGTCTTTATTGTGGGCCATTAGAAAGCTATATGAGGAGGTGTCAGATCTGGGAATTACAAAAATCCTCTTCAAATAAATCCTCATCTTTTATTCATATATGTTTTTTTTTAAATTTATGTTTGTCACCTGCATTCAAAGGATTTTAACTCTAATTTAAACACCTACACAACATTTATTTGTAATCACTATTTTTACACTTTAGGACACTACTTTTTCTCTGTGCTGTTAATTACATCATTGCTGCTGTTCCTCTTTCAGCACGATGCTGGATGATGATAGAATATAGTGCCTGATTAGTGACCATCACTACGTTTCACAATGCATTGTGTCCACTAAAGGGTACAATAATCCTCACTGTACATTCGGACAGCACTATGAAATGGCCGACTCACTCTATAGTGGATGATATAGTAAATGTTACATGTTGTGTAGTAAATATGAAGCTACGGTTAGCTTAGCTTAGCATGAGGACAGGTAATGGTAGGAAATGGCCAGCCTGGCTCTGTCCAAAGGTAACAAAATATACCTACCAGTTCCTCTAAAGGTCCAGTTCATGGTTACAGGATCTGCATGACATAAAATTTTGCCATCTGCCGACGTTTGCAAAGGGCTGCACCGCCTAAAATGTGTGACTGCATGGACAGAAGGCACGACAAGTGTGCTGACTGTGTATGAGGCCGAGAAACACAAGAAACAAAGAACTGTTTTTCTTGCGGTTGTGAGGAAGCCGTCTACTTTCTAGTGTATTTTTATTAATTGCAAGACAAAAGACAGGACATTGACAGGACAGTAAAGATGAGACAATACAAAACAGTAAACACAAGACAGGACAGTTGGCCATGAAGCAAGAGAAGTGCTGTGTCTGGTGTATGGGGTATATAGGGAAGAGAGGAAGGGGAAAGAAAAGGCGAGTGTGGGGGGGCAAAATGAATAAGGATAAAATGGTCTTCATGACTATAATAACTAATAGGGTGTGTAAAACAAACAAACAAAAAAGTTTCCTGCTTTAAAAGCATGTCCACTGTCAGCGTGCAAGCCTGTAGCAGAACTGTTCGACCAAAGATTAAAGCTCACTAATTAATACATTATTTATTTCATTATTTACAATTTGTTTAATCCTTGCAAAAACCAAGTGTAAAAATGACAATTTACTATTTTACTTGGAGTTTTATGTGCTTGACTGTTTCTTGTCTGGGAGCATAACTTCCTGGAGTAGCGGCTGGTCGCCTGGCAACTGCTCATTTCTTTTAAATGGGACTGTAAAGAAACCATTTACCTTTTTTTCACTCCCCCATTAGTGGCACAAGTGGAGAACTGGATACTCTGTAAAGTGTACCTAAGCTTTTTGTTTGATTCATAATAACCAAGGTGCTGGACAGGGTAATGTCTTGTATACCATGCAGTGCCATTCAGTGCATAGATGAATACTCGCACAATGGACCCTTTTCATGGCAGCCATATTGAATTAGTAGGGCAAATATAGGTGCAACAATGATACTAATTAAAGCTACTGTACAGCTGGCAACTTCTTGAAGTTGGATGAAACTATGCTGGGAATAATTTCATCAAAACCGCAGAGCAGAGGTGAAGGTCAGTTACTGTAGCATTTACACAGAACAGCTGGTTGAAATGTCCTTCAGACTAATGTACATTTCAGAGGCTGTACTTTTTCACTTTACTTGAGTGAACAAGTTGGATCCGTACTTTTAGCAGTCTTTCTTTTTTTTTGCATGTGTGCTTTTACATGAATAATGCATGTGTGCACTGTGCCACCTCTGCAGCTGTAGGATCATTACTGTGTTATTCTGAAGTTCGCATTAATGCAAATTTCTAAGCTAAATAATAAATAAATAAAGCTAAATTGACCTGACTTAAGGGGGAAAATCGATTCTCATTAGTATAGTGATTTTTTTTTTTCTTATATCCCTGAATCTATTTTTTGATTTCTTTACATAATTAACTAGTGCTTAGTCTGTTTGCTTGATGCCAACACATTATGAGAATTCCCATTAATGTGTGAGTTTAATTAACCAATAGCTGGGGATATTGCTAACTTCATCTGCTGCTCTGGCTTCAGCACCTTACCCTGAAGTACCTACGGCAGCCTCAAAGGGTCAAAACTCACATTTGTGCTGTTCATTTTGGCCTGAAATTTTATCTGTCATCTTATGTATTATTCTTATAGCACTGGATTGCTGAGCAAGAAAGACTAAATGTGTAGCAGTTCACTTCAAAAAGTATTTTATTTTACCACTTTAATGTGCAGCATAGCGATGATGCTGCTGAAGTAAAACTCAGAAAGACCGACTGATTGAGATGAAATAGTGAAAAATCTGCAAGCAATCGCAACCTCAGCATGCCGCTGAAATCCTGCTGCTGGAAAATGTTTAAATGCATCATTTCTTATTTGCTTTTTCCCCCCCCCAACTAAGAGCTACCTGACACCTTGTAGTTTCATGAACTGAACATTCACTCTGTCGCTGTATTGGTGATGGTCAAGTACAGCAAATGCAGCAAAATAGCCATAGGTTCTCTGAATTTTTTTTCTTTAAGTGAAAGTAATCAATATATTTGCATATTTCTGTCATACTGCAGCCTTCCTGCCTGCGAGGTAATCTGAGTTAACGTCACGCTTAATTTGGAGAGTGCTTCTAAAATGATAAGCCTTCTCATATGGGACTGCATAATTAACCACCTCTTGTGCCAAAACACGTGTGCAGGAGGGAGACTCTGGTCGCATTTGTACTTATTTCTGCACACGCACACACAGAAGGACACAAACATCACACATCATCTATAAAAAAAATCACCCTCTCTTACATGCACAAATGTTTTTCTCCAAGTGGTTAATTATTAAGTCCCACAGAGCAGTCTGATCATCTATGAATGTCCCTTTTCTCTCGCCTTCAGAGTTAATAGAATCATTGGATTTATCACAGCTGTAATTGGTCTCACATCATCTCCATGCAGAGGAATGGATGGTATCTGACGCGCTTGTGAGAGTGTGCTCTTCTTTAAATCCACTTAAATCGTCTTTGGGACACTGAAAAGTCACGAGTTTAAAAGTTTATTTTTAGGGCAGAATCGGGTTCATGCTGAGATGTTTTGATGTCAAGTTGTGCAGTTGGTCCCTACAAGCATTGTAAGACAAGTTTGTGTATTGTTGTGGGTTATGAAAGCTCATTTTTCAGTACAGTGTGCCGTTGTTGGCACAAACTAAATCATGTTGCTCACTTACATCATCAAAATGTTCACTGTTTAGCTATTGACAATACAACCACGACAGCGTTAACGGCGTCATCTGACAGCTGGTGTTTGTTGCCGCTGGGACAGAATTTTCCCGCTTTTTTGCCCTAAAAAGCAGTGAAATGTGGAAAATATACCCTCTCAAAAGCAAAGTTTGAAGTATACAGAATGCCACTTCTTGTCCACCATGACAGTTTAACTACTGCATCGACGCCTCTGAAGCCGGTCTGCATTTGGTCTTAGTGTAAAGGCTCTTATTTTTCCAGGAAAAATCTGCACTGTGGTTTACATTCACAAAAGTGGCAACTGGACTCTCTGTTCCCTCAAAGGTCAGCACTGTCAAAACAGTTTGCAATTGGTCACGACTTTTGTACTGCAAGAACAAGTTGGACTACAGATTGTATTGATCTGGTTGACCTTAGTACTGAAAGTAGCTTCTGGCTTCAGCCAGTGATGGATGTAACAATTACATTTAACTCTGTTCTGTAATAATTTCTGTCATTTTTTGTGTACTCGTATTAGTAATCTTACTTGTACTTTGTGTGTATAATTTCAAGTGTTGTACTTTGCAACATTTCAAGTTGCATCTGTTACAAAGTAAGGACAAAAGTCACATGAAGTTAGTGAAAGTTGAGTGGTGTGTGAGTGTCGGGGAGTGGACACTAAGTCAGCCCTTACCGTCACAGTATGAAAAATGTACAACGGTGCAATAAAAATAAGGACAAAGTCATTATATGTTATGGTAAGCAGTATAGTAACATATAATGCGGCGAGGCATTTTGGTAGTATCATGTGATATGCAGACACCAGAAATGTGACGTGGGTGGCCTCAGTGGCTCAGTCAAAAGTATCTTAAAGGTATAGTTCACCCAAAAAATGAAAATTCAGTCATTATCCACTCACTCTCTTGCCGATTGAAGGGCAGGTTTCGTTTTTTCGTCCACAAAACACTGGAGTATCACAGGAAAACAGCGTTGCAGAATCTCCCAATTGAAAAACAACTGGGAAAAAGGAAAAAAAAAAAGTCTCCATACTACTCGTCTGGGGTAATTCAAATTTCCTAAAGCCTCGACAAAAAGAGGTAATTTACACCATGTTTGTAGCGTAAATCTTCACTTTAGAGCCTTGGCTTGGAGTCACGTTCACATGTGTGTTGTCTGAACTGAGTTTGTGGTGTGACAGTGTGCGTGAGCAAGTGAACGGCATACCGGGGCTTTAGGAAACTTGGATTATGCTAGACGGGCAGTATGGAGGTATTTTATGTTTTCCAGTTGTTTTTTCCATTTGAAAACTGGACACCATCCGCTTACATTGTTTGGAAGATTCTGCAATGCTGTTTTCCTGTGTGTTTTGTGGACTAAAAAAACTAAACCTGCCCTTCAATCAGCATGAGGGTGAGTAGATAATGACTGAATTTTCATTTTGGGGTGAACTATCCCTTTAACTCCAGATTCTGACAGTATCAAAGTGGTCCCAGTCCAGAGTTAAGATAGACTGACTGAAAAATCTGTCGGGCATGATTCAGGCAAAAATCATGTTCATGGAAGAGGTGTTATCAAAGTTTCATTCATGTTACGTTTATTCATGTAACAATACAAACCATGTACTGTAATTAATCACTGACTTAATGGCGAGCACGCCAAGCGACCTATATCAAACACATCCACAGTGTTGCGTGACCAACAGGTGCATGCTTACTCTGGCTAACGTGCTCACGGTGGATCCTCCAGCAGTAACTTTTACATTTGCTCAGGAAACTCTGTGTATTTGAGGAGTGCAGTGAGGGTGAGTGGACCAGTTATATTGTGCATTGAGCAGAGAAGCTCAACTTGGAGGAGATTGTGGAGGACTGCAGTGCACAGGGGTCACAGAATGATGCAGGTGAGAACAACAACAAACTCAGTGATGGATGCAACTCTGTCTAGAGGAGAACATAGCTCTGTGTGTGTGTGTGTGTGTGTGTGTGTGTGTGTGTGTGTGCGTGTTCTTGTTGGGTGTTATTGGGGGTCTGTGGGTGGTGTGAGTTGGTGAGTTGGGTGGTGGTGTTGGTGGTGGTGGTAGTGTTTGGTGTGTGGTGGTGGATAAGTTCGGAATGATGTAAGTTTGTATGTGGTGTGGTGTGTGTGTGTGTGTGTGTGTGTGTGTGTGTTCTACAAAAGCTGTGTACTCTCTTTTTGCTTTTCTGTGTGATTTTGGCTGCAGCTGCTGTCAAAGTTTTTACTGTTATTACTGTTCATCTCTGCGTTGGCTACCTTAGTGATGCTTCATTCTGTTGTTAAAGTGGTATGTAGCCTAATATTGTTGTACCCTACACAGTGAGTTTTGTATATACAAAGGAAGGTGGTTGTATATTTATAATTGACAGAGGTTGGATCAAGGTGCAAGTCAAGTTCTCAATTCCCAGGTTTTCGAGTCCTAAAAAGCAAATGTAATGCCTTTTGAACAATATATCTTCGACGCTGTGTGTGCAACTTCAAATGTCGCAATGAAGCTTGGAAGCTGTTGCGTCTCTTAAAGTGTTGCGACCTGCATATTTTGTTGCCCCCACATTGTTTTTGTACATGGATGAAATGACTTTGGTATGATTTTTTTCAACTGGAGCTCAGTAACGTAACATTAGTTTTTAATGCTTCTCTCCTGCAACTCGATCAGATACTGTCAGATTGGTCCAAACAAAGCGTATCTGGGAAATTAAGTGTTGACTTTCTGAGTATCAGTAGGCAATTTAATTTTTAGCAGGGGGGATGGCTCAATGGGAGCATCCTAGTGGTGAGAGAGGTTCAGTTCTTATAAGTAAGCTAGTTCGTTTCATTCACCTGCCACTGGTGAACCAACTCATTAATGTCTGTTTCAGTTCTCTGTTGTAGCTACTATACCAGTCAAAAGTTCTGGACACATCTTCTCATTCAATGTTTTTCTTTATTTTTATTGTTTTTTTTCTATATTGTAGATTCATATGCAAGACATCAAAACTATGAAATATGGAATTGTAGTGTGTAATAAGCAAAAAATGTCCAACAAATATGTTTTTGCTTTTCCAGAATGTAAAATATAAAAGGCTCTTGTACACATTCTTCTATACTTGAGTCAGATTTAAAAACAAATTTGTTATAAAATGTTTTTTTTTGTTTTGCTTTTTTATTGTCAACCCAAGGTCTTTTCCTACTCACCTGTCAACCTACAAGTATGCAAACATTTGTTGCTTTTTAATATTTTAGATTCTTCAAAGTAGCTACCTTTTGCTCTCCTGACAGCTTTACAAACCGTTGGTAGAAATCTGTCTGCTACTTCAGCACCGCGGACAGCGTCATGGATTTATCAGTGCACAGCACAATTAGACTACTGATATTTCAGAGCTATTGTTGGGGCCATAGATTCTTTTTTTTTTTTTTTAATATATATATTTTGGGGCATTTTTGTGGCTTTATTGAGATAGGATAGCTGAAAATAGTCGATCCCATGGCCGCTGCAGAGAATTCACAGCCTCAGTACAAGAGGCGCACACTCCTCCAACTGAGCCATGATTTTGCACCACGGCCATAGATTCTAACCTGCACAAACCCCAGTCAGATAAAGGATCGACGAGTCAGGCAGACTAGACTAACATATTCAACTAAACAAACCCTCTGCCCTGCACTCTCTCTGCTGCTTATGGATGGAGAGGGTGGATGGCAGATTAGTGAGGGGGGCGGCATCCCCTCTCATTCCCCCTCAAATCGCCTACTGCTGAGAATGGACAGCGTTAATGTTAGTTGATTCAGGAAAGGAAGGGAAGTGAAGTGATTCGTAGCACGCTTTTTAAATAAATTACTTTTTAAAGAATCTTTGGGCTTTCGGCTCAAGTATTAAGTATTTTTAAGTGAAAAGTCTCAAGTCCAAGTTAAGTCACAAGTGACTGATTATAAGTCCAAGTCAAGTTGCAAGTCTTTTTTTTTATGTCAACAAATTCATGACTTGCGTCCACACCACTGATTATCGATAATCAGTGGTACACACAGGCTGCAAATGTACATTTTTACACAAGTAATTTCACTTTAACTTGAGTCAAATATTCTAGCACTTTTTCCATCCCTGGCTTTGTCCTAGTCTGACCTAGCTGTGTCTCACAGTTAATAATGCTGTCAGCAGTTAAGTGTCAGAAGTAAAATGTGTCCTCTCAATGTGAGACACGATGTGCCACATTAATCTAAATAGCTGGCGTGTGTAATTGGAAACAGCAAATTGAACATTTCCAGCCATTCAAGTATGTTGCAAATTGCTTAAATTGCATTTATGATGGCACACACCTATTCTCTAAGTCACTTTAGGCTCTACAACGTTATGTCCTGAATGTGTTTTTGAAAGAGATGTATTGTGCTGCAGACTGAAAAGGGGGGCATTCATGCACTTCCTGTTTCTTATTACATAAAGCAGTTACCTTATTTGCATCCAACCCTTTGTAACCAATCACTGACTGTTCTGCTGTGTCAGTTCCAAAATTCAGCTCTCTGTGTACTGAACACATTTAGAAAAGCTATAATAATATCTCAGAGAGGCCCTCGGCAGTAGCTCTTACAACTACGCAATATATTCACAACATATTCATCTGCCTAACGCTTCCATTTTAGTTGCTTGTATGTATTGGGGTCAGTGTAAACATTCTGGTAGAATGGCCAGAAAAGCAGGAAGACCCGGGTCACTGATTTGATCTATTACAAAATAACATCTCCAGTTCATCCCCCCGGGCACCGAGGACTGTGTGCTTTAGAAGATGCTTTAGTAAACAAGTACACGAGTATCCTTCTTTCCAATAGCACAGATGCTGCAGTTTTGCTGTCATAAACTTTATACTGAGATCCGACTTAAAATAGATCTGTTAAATGTAGTTTTCTCTGGCGGAAACTCGCTTATTTCAAGTGGGAGAAGCCTCGGCCCTGTATCATTGCATTTAGATTGTGCCTCATGGTTTGGTTTCATTCTGCTGTTATTGATAATGAATGTGTAAGCTGAGTGCCTTGCTGCCCTATTTCTGCTCACTCGCTATATGAAAGTCAGCTTTCAAAACACCGACAACAGCACCATTTATTTTTCTACAACGTCTGGATACATTTAACACAATAACAAGTGCTCATGACTGGACTTCTTAAAGGATGAAACAAACAAGAGTGCATCTACAATATTGTGCAGCTTTTTGTGAAAAATGGCTGCCTGCTGTGGCTGAAAACGACTCTGAGATAAAGTGTGAGGAGGACAACTGATAAAGCAGTATCATATGAAAAGGAGTGCTGATGTACTGAATATCAGCATGGCTGCATCTTCTTCGCAGAGGATAATCACAGCTGTGCTGATATTCAGCATGACAGCACGACCTCGAGTGTTATATTGCTTTTATACAACAGTTCTACAGGCACCATTAAGTGACAACAGCTTATGATTTGATTGTTTATGTAATTTATTTTGCTCCTACAACACTCATAGTTCTGCAAGTGGACTGGGACCTGACTGTTGCTAAGCAACACATAAACATCTTCCTGGACACTAACATTAGCTTGCTAGCTATTTTGTGTAAGTCTTCACATTACCGCAGTGAAGCTTTGCTTTAGTTGTGCGGATGGATCCATAAAACTTCCGCAAGACTACTTAGTTCAGGCTTCTTAACAGACTGAATGTCCATATTTATATTTTTGAGACGTGGACCAACAAGTGGCCTGAGACCACCCTTTCCACGTGGACTCTGATACAGTTTGTTTGTGGTCTGAATGCAAACAAAGCAACCACAGGAGTTTATCAAAGCAGATATTTTATCTGATTTTAGCATGATTTCAAAAGCCATGCTACTAATAAATCCATATGCTAATTGTGAAATCTGTTCAGGAAGCGATCTGATATGAGCCATTTAACAATACATATTTATGTAGATTATTTCATCTCCATGATAACATTATATGCATGGGTATTTTTCATCATTGATAGGTCAAAAGCTGTTAAAACTGTTATTCTTGTATATTGTTTTCATTTTGTTTCTACGTCTAATGTCATTATGACGTTAATGTCATGGTTATTAGAATACCTATACAGCAAAGTGATAGTCATGTAGTTAAAGTTCCCTGTGCTGTTGTACTCTACATCAGCACTCATGGAATGTTTCTTGTCCAATCAAATTACTTGGTTGGAAACAACTGTTGTTCTAAACATTGCAAATCTACGGTTATACTGCTTGTTTTTGTTGCTCAGTTGACAGATTGTATTGTATTGTTTTTATTTTATTCTGTTGTGTGGGTGATGAATATATAAAGACTTTTAAAGTTTGCCATTACTGGCATGGATGGATCCAGGAGCCAGCCATGGGGGCATTGGCTCCAGCTGAAATGTGATTGGCCCCTGAAATGCCCCTGTTTGCTTCACAGCACCTCACTGGCTGAAATTTCAATTTGAGTTTTGTATGTACCGGTATGTATATATTATACTGAAATGTACAAAACCATTAGCCTAAGTGAAATTACTTTATCCAGCTTTGTGTGTTGTGCCCATACACTTAAATAGATATGGAGAGACAACTGACCCCTCTCTAAGCCCCACCTGTGAAAAGCAATTGTCCAATCATAGCTTAGCAACCCTGTTCACCCGGCATTGCTGAAGTTGTCTTACACGACATTGTCAAATGCTCGATCCTGATTGGTCAATTACAACGTTCTATGGTCTGTTATTTCTGTATAGCAGACCGTTGCTATGAATAGCAGACCATTGCTATGGACGCTTCTGTTCGACTCTGGTGGATCACGTCCTGTCATATCAATCCGCAGAAAGACGTTTACACCTGCGGCAAAAAATGGTTAATTTTCTGTTGCTCCATCAGAAAAAAATGGAATATTTTTCCAGTATCAATTTTAAAAAAGTAGGGAGATTATGCCTGTGACTGGGCACAGATGTGAGAGCAGTCTGAGGAGCTACTGGGCTCCGACTAATACAGATCAGGAAAAGTGGAGCAAGATCCTGTCCTCTAATTCAGGCAGCAGCAGCAGATCGGGTGAGTGCCTCTCCTAAAGCGTTAGTGATTAGATAATATTGATAGCAGTTGTAACAGCAAAAAACTGTTTCCAGGTGTGTCAGCTGCAGGCCCACAGCAAGGAGGAAATATGGACATGAATGAGGACAGAGACGTCAGCATCAATATTCCCAAGGACAGCCCATTCACCTTGTCTCACTTCACCATCAATGGAAATGTTCAGTTTAATGTGAATTACAATACTAAATAAGTTAATCTTTGCTTTGGAGTTACCGTTGCTTACAGTTACAGTTCCAACCGTAGAAACGAACGGACTATTTTTTCAAGCAGCGGACTATTTTTTCAAGCGGAAGCAATGAAAACTTTTGTAAATCAATAAAATCATATTTAGATCAAGATTTTATGTCAAACTTTTGATTTCTTTAGTGAGTAGCCATGTAATAAGCGGGATAATGTAGAGCGAGCCGGTCACTATGGAGAAATAAACCCCTTCAGGGTGATGCAGGGTGGTCACCCTGTCGGCGTTTATTTCTCCATAGTGACCAGCTCGCTCTACATTATCCCTTACTTAATGACTTAGTGCAATCTCTTACTATCATTCACATCAGGTAGCATGCTGCACATAGCCTACATGCATGCAGTAAACAAGTAAACAGACACACATTTATGCAGACCAAACACACACACAGAGACACGCACATTTATGCAGACCAAACGCACACACACACACACACACACACACACACACACACAACATATATATAAAATCCCTGAACTTCTGTTGAACTGAAAGAGGCGATAAGACATCAAAGAGGTAAAATCTTGTGTGAAATATGAGCATTTAACTGATTAAAGCTTCGGTGACAACAAAAGGGTATATACCCTGAGGACAGCTGAGTAATGAGCAGCGATTCCTCCGCTGCTCTGTATCTCCTCTCCTGATGCTTACACAAAGTATCAATTCTGTGAAACCAGTGAGCTAATTGCTGTCAGTCGCACTGTTTCTCCCCACAGTGAGCCTCTGCAGTCGAAGCATTAGGAGGTTGACTGACGGATTCAATCTCCAGCTCTTCAATTACAGTCTTTCTCATCCTGCTTCAGGTCTTCGATTACCGTCCTTCTTGTTCTTTATCCCTGCTCATTCTCCTGCGGCTGATCTTTTACTCCTCTGGCCTTTCTTTTTTATCACTTTCACCTCTTTCTTCTCCCTTCCAGTATAACTTCCTCCCTCCCTTAAAGTTGTACAGAAAAGTGAATTCCTCTCAGTTTTGGTGTAAGCAATGCCATTTTTCAAGAGGATAAAAAGTGTTTAGTACTTGTGGAAAAAGCATCTCAGTTTTAAGCCTCTGGGCGGACGCTTCCCATGGCAGAGGTTGACTGACATTACTTTACATATTGCCTACAAATGTTGAGAGATGTTTTTTTCGAGCCATTTCAATATGCCCACATAGTGTTGGTTACTTACCTTTAGCGATTTAATCTGTTTCTTGACAAAATGTAACATTTGGGACAACCCACTGTGAGAATTTTAATTCCTCTCGGAAAGTGGAAGCTAACAAACTAGGCTAGCTCGCTAGCTTTTGTTCACATTATTTCAACATCTGCACCTTTAAGTAATCAGTAACTCCTGCGAACAGGGTTGCCACCTGTCCTGTATAATACAGGATTGTACCATATTAGAAAATAAGATGCACTGTCCCTTACCAAAATCAATACAGGATGTAATCTGTCCCTTATTTTCATGTACACTCTACTGAAATGCATAACACTATGTTTTCACATACTTGAAATGGCATGAGAAATAATACAACCAAAACAATTTCTTTAGACATAGTGGAGAAATCAGAATGACAGGAAGGTTGTCTGTCAGTCAGTGTCGTTGAGCTGAGAGGTGTTTGTCAGCATTAAAACAAGGCAAACAAAAAAAAAATGCAAGTCTCTGTAACCAGGTCACGTCCACCTGTAAAAAGAGAGGAGCTGTCCAAGTATAGATCTAAATGGCAGACAGACCACGAGTAGATCAGTCCTGTCAGTGGAAGCGAGTACAAGGCAAACTGTGCAGTTTGTCATGGAGTATTTTCTGTTGTCTATGGTGGACTGTCTGAGCTGAAGCAAGTACAGGAGCAGAGGCCCAGAGCGGGGTTATTTTGACAGACCAAACATTTTGCCCACTGTCTATGAGCTGATGTTTGGATCCTTAATATAACTTACACAACCGTGCTTTATGCTTGACTCCTTATTTCCTTTACATTCATGTTCAGAATTGCAGAGCACTTTGAAGTTGATGCACAAAAAAAAAGCACAAATGAAGCATAAAATTTCACCAGAAAGGAAATAAAATGTCTGAAACTCAGAATCTCATTTGCCTGATTTGTGTCCATGTGTGACATCTGTCACCGTTGAAGTGTCCCTTATTTTTGCACACTGAGGGTAGCAACCCTACCTGCGCACTCAGTGTCATACAGAGCTCGTGTTAGCCATTGCTTTCATGTGAGGTACTGCAGCTGAAAAGTACATAATACTTAAATTTTCAGCGTAACACGCTGTTTCAATTCTGATGGGATTGGTGATTCACCAAAGTTGAAGGTAAGATCAGGCTTTAGTGGCTTTTCAGTGGAAACCTTCACATGCTGTTGAGATACAATGCTATGAAAGGCTCCAAGCTCTGCAATGATGGAAAGAGCTGGAATAAAGATATCTTGCTCGGTTTCATTGGTTAACACCACAGGAACTTTGTAAGGTGCTTGAGAAGGAAATGTTACAAGGCAACTTCTAACACAAATGCCGCCAGGCAAAGAAGTTTTGGTGGGATGTTCAACAACGGCAAAGCGTTCTGCTGAAAGAGGATTGACCTTGGCAGATCCTTCGAGGACTACACTCTGACGAGCTGGAATACATGTTCGACTTTTATTAAGCATCCTTACAACTCCCACAATGCCATCTTCATTTTGTTGATGTCTCAATGCAAGTGCTTGAATCAATGCTCTATAACCATAGAGACTGGGATAATGACCAGATGAGTCACTATCAAGATACTCTTTGTAGAGAACATCGAGAGTGTTTGTTCCTATAAGTACTTGAGAAGGATTTTCAGGCGCACATCAGGAACAACAAGAGCAAGAGTGGGGATTTCAAAGACAGAACCGAGGAAGTCATCAGAAAATTTTATTGTCAACTCGACATAACAGATATGGGACAGACTGACCAGCTGCACCTTCAACCTCCAAAAGATTGTCAAAAAGCCTTCACATTACTCATCGAGAAACTTACCTCTGTCTCCAGTTCTTGGTTTTGCCAACCCAAAGCAGCCATATATCCTCCATATGATGCTAGCACCACTGGATTGGGTGCAGCTTTATATCAAGAACAGGAAGGAAAACTCTGAGTTATTGCTTACGCAAGCCGTGGACTCTCTCAAAGTGAATCCAAATATCCAGCTCATAAACTTGAGTTTCTTGCTTTAAAATGGAGTGTGACTGAAAAATTTCACGACTACCTATATGGTAGTGATTTCGCTGTTGTTACAGACAGTAACCCCTTAACCTACATACTTACCTCTGCAAAGCTTGATGCAACCAGCTACAGATGGTTAGCTGCACTGTCTACTTACAACTTTAAAATGCAGTTCAGAGCTGGTAAACAAAATCAAGATGCTGATGGTCTTTCACGCCGACCACATGATTTTTTGTCGGAATGATCGACATTCTCAGAAAGAGCAGGATCGTATAAATCGTTTCATTCAAACTCATCTGAGTGACAGCTCTTTCATTTCCAAGGATGTTGTTGACGCAATATGCAAAAGTGTCTTGGTTAGAACATTCAACTCTTGTCCCTTTGCTTTGGTGGAGTCTCTCTCGCATTCAGCTAACGCTGTGCCTCTCAACTTTGTTGAAGAAGACCAACATGGTTTACCTATTGTTCCTTCTTTCTCTTCATCAAATCTAAAAGCGAAACAAAGATTTGATCCAAGCATAAGAGAAATCATTTTCCACATGGAATCTGGCAACACTGTTCCCCCTGCTGTAAAACGAGAGCTTCCTGAACTTGCTTTGCTGTTAAAGGGGTGGCGTAAACTTGAACTCCATAATGAAATCCTTTACCGCAAACATTCAAGATGGAGAGAACATCTCTTATCAACTTATTTTCCTCCGAACTTCGTCCTCTTGTGTTGTGGAGTCTGCATAATGACATGGGTCATATGGGCATTGATCGTACCCTTGATCTTGTACGCACAAGATTTTACTGGCCCAAAATGGCTGCCGATGTTGAGCACCACATCAAAACATGTGATCGTTGTGTGCGCAGGAAAACTTCCTGAAAAAGCAGCTCCATTGGTAAACATCAAAGCAACCCGTCCACTCGAACTCATTTGTATGGATTTCCTTAGTCTGGAACCTGACAACAGCAACACAAGAGACATTCTGGTATTAACAGATCATTTCACAAAGTTTGCCATTCCAACCCCAAATCAAAAAGCAAAAACTGTAGCCAAATGTCTTTGGGATAACTTCATTGTTCACTATGGCATTCCAGAAAGACTACTCTCAGATCAAGGTCCTGACTTTGAATCAAAACTAATCAAGGAATTATGTGAAGTTGCTGGAATCCAGAAAGTCAGAACAACCCCATATCATCCACGTGGAAATCCTGTCGAAAGATTCAACCGTACATTGCTGAACATGTTGGGAACTCTGGAAAATAAACAAAAATCGATAGCCTGGAAGCCTTCGAATGTTGATAACTATGTTTTTAAGCCTTTTCAACAAGCTCCCATTGTGTTGGTTATATACCGTTGGCATTTTAACCCGTCTCTTGACAACATTCAACATTTGGGACGACCTGTTGACTGTGGAATATTAATCCCATTCCCCTCCAAAAGTGGAAGCTAGCAAGTTAGGCTAACTAGCCTACCTCTCTGCCTACCTTCTCTCTCTATGTGTGGCTTGTTAGCACTAAATGCTCATTCCAACCAGACGTTACTATTTGTTTGTGTTAATTCAACACCTGCAGTCATCAGCAACTACTGTGCAATCGGTGTTAAAACCGCAGCCACCGGCAGGGAAGATGATTGGCGCCACAATATACAATCAAAGTGCTGAAACGCTAACAACATAAATGTAGCTCGCTAAAGACATTACATTTCAGGATGTCAAAGGATTATTTTAGCAGCCTGTGTCTACCAGGAAGGAGAAGGTATAGTGACAAATTTACTATCTTGGTGTCCCTTCTCGCTGCCTTACTTTTCTGTGAGAAATGATCCCACTGAATGGCCAGCAGTGAAATACTTTAATATGTAAAACTATTTAATCAAATCACCAGATATGATCATCATTTAACCTGACAAATATTAAAACTAAGCCTTTCATAGCATCATTAGCTTCAACCTCTACAGTATTTTATGGACAAATTTGCGACTGTAATTTAGGTATAATGTTACTGAGTGTGAACTGGCGACTTGTCCAGGGTGTACCCCGCCTCGTGCCCAATGTCAGCTGGGATAGGCTCCAGCCCCCCGCGACCCTAATGGATAAGCGGTTACAGAAAATGGATGGATGGATGGATGGATGTTACTGAGTGTGAAGATCTCAGTTTTTCCGTTCAGTCTGCCGATGCCTCTAAACACTCACGTCTGAATCCACTTTTGTCGTCAATGGATTGTTTTCCCCATGGGTGTGGGCGGGGCTTAAATGTGCCCTGTCTCTATTTCACAGCCAAAAAATGAATAAAACTTTCACTGTCATCTCTCTCTTACACATAATCATATCCCTTTGTTCTTTTTGAACATCAGTTGTAACTCTAACTTTTAGTATTGATTAATTTGTCTGTAAACAGCAAACAAAAAAAAAAAAAAAAAAAAAAAAAAAAGCCTATCACAATTTCCCAAAGGCAGAGTTGACAGATGTCTTTTTTTGTGCGTGTGAGGCTTTTGTCTAATATGCTGTCCAAAACCTAAAAACAGGTACTCAATTAAGATGAGCAGAAAATGTTTGGCTTTTTAAAAAACATAATTGAAATGATTAATAGATGATCAAAATATTTGCTAATTATTGCTGTGGACTGACTAATTCATTAATCATTTGAGCTCCACTGTGAAGGAAAACCTGATGCTTTCATTCAATTTTTCAATTTTACTTTTCAAAAAGTTATTGTGTATGTTTACTTATAATTGCCTTCTAATAGAGAATGTAAACAAAGTCATAAATCTCAGCCTGCAGGCAGAGGACAAGTGGATTGCGGGTGTGTGTATGCTGTGAGTGCATGCTTGAGCTTGTGTGTGTGTTTTAGTTTAAGTTTGACATTGTGCACAATATATTTCTTTCTGTATTAGCATGGGGATGTACGTGCCTGTGAGAGTGTTACTGTCTTACAGATAGCAAATATCTAGTTGATCATAAATCAAAGTCAACAAGGTTGCAAACTCTCCAAGCAGAACAAAATAGAATAGAGTTCAGCCGGGTCTAGCAGAAGAGAATAATAACTGTATAAAGATGCAGTCGTATGAATCAATCAGACTACTTAGCATTTTGCTGACTCATGGTTTGGACTCCCAAAAAAGAAAACCATTCAACCAGTCTCGCCACTGCAAAAAGACAATCTGAAATGATTTACTGTAGCCTTGTATTTAGACTATATCTTTCTCTCTTTATCCTTTTTATTGAACAAGTGAGAAAAATCAGCATGAAGAGGAAAGAAACACAGTATAAGCATGTTGCATACTGCACAATGTCAATACAGTATAGCATTTTAAACATCAGCAAAAGTGGTTAAATTAAAAAAACGCAGTGACGGCAAATCAGCTTTTCCTGGCGTGGATCACTTCCCCACTGGCACTTGATTAGAGAACGCTCAGGTTGTCAAATCGTCCCACGTAATTTTTCATCACTCAGGTTTCCTTGTTAAGTGTGACATTTGTCCATGTCGTCCAGATGCCCCGGCAGGTCGCGGCTTAATGATAAGGCCGCACAGTGTGAGCACATAAATCATGGGCTTTGGCTTTACAACGCAGATGATTTATTTGTACAATCGTAATCGCACTTCAACATGAACGTTTCTAAAATTGTACAGTGTATGCCCAGCTTTAGGGACCGTTGTTGTCATGGTGACAATGATAAACACTTGGACTGTCTGTTTCAAATGTGAACAGCGGTTTCCCATGTTCACTCTGTGGACCTTTATAAAAATGTCATCTGACTTCTTCCTTTGCTCCTATCATGTTTACCAAGTCTGCTACAGGGATTTGTCACAAAAAAGATGTTTTGCGGCACTTACTGATGGTATCTTTCTTCTTAAGAGGACAGTGAAAAAGATTAAATTTTTGTCTTTTCTACTTGAGGATGGTGTTATACACTGTCGGCATGGCCTGCAAAGAGAATGGGAGCGATTATTTGGGGATTTATTGTGTGATCGAGCCAAGTTTTTTCTCTGTTAAAACTATTTTGTGTTCCATGTACTGTTGCACATTTTGAGACAAAATTAATAAAACAACTTGAGAGCGAGACTAAGTCTACAAGCATGCCAACAGCTGTGTGATTTGGCACAAGTTGGTTGATGCTAACATGCTTAAAGTAACGATGCTTAGCGATTACCATGTTGTTACCAGGCTAATAATTGCTAATTGGCACTATAAAAACAAAGTACAGTGGAGGCTGAGGGAAATGTCAATAGTTCTCCAGGTAGGGATGAGGGGTTTTTGTAGGCGAACCAGGAAATTAGGTGATTCCCTTGACAAAAACCCAGCAGCATTTTTCCTTTAGATTACTCTCAGAAATAAGCTCTGTGGCAAACAAAAGCTTATGATGCTTACACACTTTGTTCAGCAAACAAATTAATTAAATTAATTTGAATTATATTAATTAACAAATTAACTTTTTGACTGTTGAAGTCTTGATGCAATTACCCAAACTAAAAAATAAATTAAAATAAAATAAATAACTACTATCAACAAAAAAAGTAATAGTTTCAAAGTTTGTGGGCTGTGTATTTACTGATGTATTTTGTTGGAAAACAAAATTCTAAAATCTTTTCTGCTTGTGTAACCACAGACCTTATTTCAGGCATGTCACCAAAAACCCATTCAAAAAACAAATTGACTTCGGGACAAAGGAACAGGACATATCATTTCAGGGTTTTAGGACTCATTCTTGCATTACTCTATTACAGATCAACCTGAGGGGAAAACAAATGGCTTTAAATTTGATGTCAGTCTATCTAAGAGTTGTTGAGATATTTGAATCAAAACAAAAAAGTCAACCTCATGGTGCAACAAGAGGGAAGGTTAAGGAAACCGCAAAGTCATAAAGAGACAGCCCCTGGAAACCATGAATTTCTGTACAAATCATGTTCCAACCCTGTTATAGACAAACGGGAATTTGGACCTACTGATGGTGCTAGATGAAAAGTCAAGTGATCACCAAAGTCACTGGGTTTCATCCTCTGGGGACCATGAATAACTGAAGCAACCCCAGATCATAACACTGTCCCCACAGGCTTGTGCAGTAGGCACTAGGCGTGATGGGAGCATAACTTCATCCGCTCTCTTCTTACCCTGATGCCTCCATCACTCTGGAACAGGGTGAATCTGGACTCATCAGACCACATGACTTTTTTCCATTGCTCCAGAGTCCAATCTTTATGCTCCCTAGCAAATTGAAGCCTTTTTTCCCAATTAGTCTCACTGATAAGTGGTTTTCTTAAGGCTACACAGCTATTTAGTCCCAATCAATTGAGTTCTCCTCACATTGTGCGTGTGGAAATGCTCTCAATTTCACTATTAAACATAGTCTTGAGTTCTACTGTTGATTTTTTTATGATTTGATTTCACCAAACTTTTAAGTGATCTCCGATCACGATCATTCAAGATTTTTTTTTCTGACCACATTTCTTCTCGAAGATGATGGTTCACCACTATTCTTCCTGGTTTTAATAATGTGTTGGACCGTTCTTAACCCAATTTAAGTAGTTTCAACAATCTCCTTAGTTGTTTTCTTTGCTTGATGCAGGCCAATAATTTGACCCTTCTGAAACAGAGTAACATCTTTCCACGACCACAGGATGTGTCTTCTGACATGGTTGTTTAAGAAATGAGAAGCTGCTCACTGCATCAGTTAGGGTTAAATAACTTGTTGCCAGCTGAAACATATTAACCACTGCAGTAATTATCCAATGGAATGCTTTTACATATTTGCTTAGCCAAATCCAGGTGGTGGCTTCTTTTAGGCCAGGCAGTGTATTTCTATAAGGTGCAGCACAGCCACAAGATCAGCAACATACAATATACAAAAGTCCACACTGAAGATGGAGTGTGACACATCGGGCATGTGTGTACTGTAGGATTCCTTAGTCAGAATACACCGGTTACTCAGCTCCGTCTCCCATTTTTCTCCTTCTCAATCTTGCTCTTCCATCTCTTCCTGGCTCTAATGCCATCATCCATAAATGCAGTCAGACGGTCGTGCAACTCTCCATGAGACAAATGTACATGTGAGAGGCAGTGTGTGCTTAATATGTGTGTGTACTGGCCTTCTGTGTGCGTTTAGTAATGTTAACACCGCAACAGACAGATAAACCCGCTGACTCTCTAGTTCATTATAATGACAAATAGCCGCGTGCTGTGTGTGTGTGTGAGTCTGACATTATGTTTCTGTGTAGGTAAACTCATAACACGCACGCAAAGGCAGACAGCGCACACATTGCCACATTTGTATCTGTACATTTGTAACTATAGTGATGGCGACAAAGACCCTTTATCTACATTTATATCTGTGAGCAGTGTTATTAACACTGACATGATAATGTTAACATGATAATAATAGATAATAGCACATGATAGATACATCATACACACACGTATAAAGGAGCTGACATAAATCTGGTGATACTATACTGTCTTCTTCTGTTTAACCAATAATATTAATTATCTTTCTTTAATGAGAGTAAGAGTTTACTAATCTACAATACTAAAATAAAGAAAAAGGAAACTGTGAGAAAAATGTGGGGAAAAAATAAAGAATTAACATTTTCCTATACACTTGAATTCCTCTGTGTACGCAGCTTCCTCAAGCAATTTACAAGGCATCTTCAAGCCCTCAAAACATGCTCGGAGATGTAGTAATTAGGTCCCAAACACTACCTTCTGTTTACAACCCCCACACAGCAATTATCCTCACATAATTTACAATTTACAGAGACCATGATCTCTAATATACCAGTGAGTGACATGAATATTCCATCAGACACAAAACACTCACAGATGACTCACTTCAGAAGTGTTTAAACATGTGAAGGTTTTGATCTATGTAATGAAAATTGTTGTTGGAATTCAGCCTTTCATTCATTTTACAAGGCAGCCCTGCAGCCAGTATTTTAAAACTTTTAATCTAGATCAGAATGATCCAGATTTTGTAACCCCTCCTTTGCTATTCCAGATACAGGTCATCTTGTACTTTTTGTACTAGTTTTGGTTTTCAAGAATTTTCAGACAGGATCGTTCTGACTCAAATACTAAAAGATCAGAACTACAGAATATAGTAATCATTCTTCTTCTTGTTCTTCTTCTAAAATGTCTTGCTGGATAAAAAAAAAAAAATCAAACCCTATTTGTCAGCATACTACTCTTTTTATTGATCAAAAGACCCTCCGTAAAATAAGTGTGTCTCTAATTGACTATCCAGGTGGGGCTGTGAATGATCGCCCATGCCATCGCAGTGAGCAGTGAACCTCACTTTGTTCAGCGACATTATGAAGCACAACACTGGTGAGAATTACAGTATGTTGCATGCTCTCCGTGGGTTTACACGCAGGTTGTTCAGGTATTCAAAGTGCCTTTTCAGCCATACTGAATCCAAGAATGATTAAATATGCGCCCGAGCAACAGCAACATTAACGACTGTACTGCGCCGTCTTTGCCAGCGGTGTAAAAATATGAGTTCAAAGTTTACCACGACATTTACACTAACTTGCACTAACTGCGGAGATTCAGCATCATTTCCAGAACCTTTTTCCGCTGCGTTGCAAACGGCATATGATGAAAAGAAGCTCAGCCGATTATTGCGTGCAGTTCAGTCACCCTGGAAGTCCCAGCATGGGTCCATGCACCTTCAACCCGAGCAGGAGGTCTAATCAACCAGAATAACTGACAAAACTTGTGTGGATGTGCAGGGCCTTTAATTTAAAATTGACTGCATAATGTACAGTATAATTTATATCATGTGATATTTTATTAATGTGTATATATTCATTAATGTCAGATCAGTGTCACAAAAAGCATGTGCGGTGGGCCTACATCCCACTGAGTATGAGCCATACCTCATGCACATTTAATATAATTTGTGTCAGCATAGGGAAAATCTTTCGCGGTTGAGTACATGTGACTCTTAGTAAAGAAACAGCATGATTCCTGTTAATGAGGCTGTGGTGATTCTGAAGCCTTACATCTTGTTTATTGAATGTCCTGGTTCAAACTTTAAAACCATCAGAGAACTTTTAGTTAAACTGATATATGCATGAAAACCGACCTATGAAAGAAAGAGAAATGAAGCCCTTACAGATACATAGTTCAGTGTTTTAACTTATGTTGCCTGATTAGACCTCTGCTCAGGAGTCTGTGCAGTTTTATTATGCTTTTCAACCAACTTGGAACCGGTGCTGTTCCAGTTTGTGCAACTAGTTTTGACCTGTTCAGAGCATTCTGACCAACAATAAATATCCTTGGAACCCGAAAACCTGGTTCCCAGCTGCAACCAAAAAATAACAGGTTTTCCTTGAACTGCTGACTACGGGTCGTACGTGGTGCAACGGCCTCCATTGATGACGCATACTTGATTACCGTGATTCTGCTCAAAAATGGTGGAAAAGGGGGGTGGTTTGTTAGATACCACCTAGGGCTTCGTGATTTGGTAAAAAAAAAGAGTCATATTGCAATTATTTTGACCTAGTAGAATTAGTAGAAATGATGATATTTATTGAGGTCTGTACCGAACAAACATGTTTTCTTCCATCTGAAGCACATGATTTTTAGGACAGGTCATCTATGCAGCACTACAGTACTTCATTATAATGCTGTTTTCAAATACATTTTTCCTTTTTCAAAAAATTGCAATTTGGATATTGCACTTGGCCATATTGCGATTTTATTGCAATTAACTGTGCAGCCCTGATAGTGCCACAGTTCCAAGAATCTTGAAGGAAGCCAGTGAAAAAACATGAACTGATAGGCACTTCATGCATCTTGGGTGAATGTGTAAAAAGTCCTTGACTGACATCTCGCTTAAGGCCCGATCACATCGGCGTTTAGAACTAGGAATTCCAAAACAAAATCAATTTGTTTCAACATTGTCAGAATTCTTTATACCCTTATAACCGTTTTTTTTTTTTTTTATGCCTGATTAAATCATGTTTTTGTAAAAATGTTCATGGAAACACAACTTTAAAGGGCCAACATATTCCCCCCAGAAAACAAAACAAATCGATTTTACACCCGTGTTATCAGGTGGGTACTGTTAGTTTTAGATTTTGTCAGCTTTTATCACATATTTTTCATTGTTTAGAAATACAAATAGTATGAAACATTTCATAAATTACATATACCTCACTTTTGAATTCACAATTGAATTAGAGTGTCGGTATAAATAATTGTTTTTGGTGGGACATAATTTGTCCCTACACTCAAGAATGTGTTCACGTATGTGTTTTCACCTTGTGTCAGAGTGTGTGTGTGTTGTGTGTGTGTGTTTGATCTTTAATACAATGACAGCTGACCACACTTTGGCCTCGAATATACAATTCTATTATGCTACTTTATGTTCTCTGTATGTGCTGACACACCCCACACATACAGACACACACACGCTGAGTAAATACAGGCTGATTTATCAGTGATGACAACATGGCTTCCAGTAGCTTCTCAAATGTCCCTTTCTGTCACTGGAACATTGTGTAGTGTAGCATGAAGTGTGTGTACATACAGTAAACTTAATGTGTGTGTCTGTTAAAGCATGTATGTTTTGTAGGAAGCTGGCATGCATGTTTTCCTCTAAAGGTTTTATTTTATGAGTAAATAGAATCATGTTGGCACACGTGCAACTGTTAATGGCTTTACATTAAAGCATCACTTTAGCGTTTGCGTGTTTGTGTGCAATCTGCTGTTTTTACCTTCTGAGAGCATATGAAATATGACAACTGTGTTTTATCATTGGGTAACACTTTCGCATGCAAAGCCACACAGAGGATTCTCTCAGCTTTGAATCAACATTTCTCAAAGCGCTTTACTTTCATCTGTTTTTTTTCTCTCACACACTCTTTCGTAGCTCTGCTCTTAGCTCTCCCCCTCCTCGCTTCTCGCCCCCTGGAGAGCGCATTCTCCACCGGCGTTTTCCCACTGTATGCTGCATGAGATAGATGTGGGATTTTCGGACTAGCGGGCAGAAAAGGAGAGTCTGCAGCGGCATCACATCTGATTACCGTGAGGGCTGATGTTGGCTGACGGCTTGTGGAGTCCTGTGAGGATGTTGTTACCGAGATCTACAGGTGTATTTTCAAACTGGAAGCTCTTCATGAATACAGTGCTTTAAAAGTTCAGGACCTACATTTCATGGAATGGAAGAGGGGATGATGGGATTTAGTTTAATTTGGGATAAAGCCACAAGCTATATTTTGTTGTCAGAGCTCTCTGAAGTCCTGCTGTGTGAAGCACATTCCACAAAATACTAAAAATTGATCTTTTGACTAGTATAAATGTAAAATGCTCTAGATTTCTCAGCTGGAGTTAATAAAGTAGTTGCTAAGAATGGAGGGTGCCACAATTATAGTGTGAATGTTCCTGGTATCATGTGTCAGGTTCTGAATACACAAACCAAAATATACTGCACTATCAGTACAACATCAATGGATGGTTAAGAGTTTTTTTTTTTTTTTAAGTATAAAAGTCAGTAGGTTTTTTGTGCAAAAACAAAACGAAACAAAAAAATTATCCTGAATAGATGCATTCTATAGAATAGGACCTGACCATTGTTTCCCAAGTCAAGACGTTCACAAACAGACCCCTGACAGTTTGGACTGGTGGTCTCACGTCCTCAACTCTACGTGTTCCAACACCAGAGTCCCCCAGGGCTGTGTGCTCAGCCCCCTCCTGTTCACACCATACACCCATGACTGCAGCCCCCTGACATTGCCATCATCAGCCAGATTTCAAACAAGACCCTGAGTGCCATGGGTGGTTTTCCCCTTTGCTGTTGGCTGGGCTTAAATGCACTTTGTCTCTATTTGGATGAAATCCAAATCCTGGAAACATCACAAACTGGCATGGGATGCGCAGGGCCCAGGACAAGAAAACTCCACAGCAGGTCATTAAAACTGCCCAGAGCATCATTGGTACCCATCTACTGAGCATCAGTGATATCGCTGCAAGCCCCACCGGCAGCTTTCAGAGCATTTCAGCAGCGGAGCGTTTTGCCCACCTGATTATGCTTACTTGCCCAGATTTTGTTGATAAGGTCCTCTTTCCTTGCCCTTTGTGCTTCTACCATGGATAAGCAGGCTACATGGTTAAATAGTTTCTTTTCTGTCTGTTGTGACTCTGTACAGGATCTTTTATTTTGAAAATTAACCAGATTATCCCTGCCTTTTCTATGTCTGACTTCCTGCCCGTTCGATCTGCTCTGTGCTAAGTGATGTAGCATCCGTCAAAAATAGATTTGGCGTGTATTTGAAGCGGAGCTGAGCAGAGAGCCGCTTCTGGGATGCACCGAGGCGCTGCTGGTGAATCATATGCATTGTGTAGAATGGCTGCGATCAGAACCCCAACAACAGACTGACAGGAGATTACAGAAGTATCCACTGCTGTACAACTAGACTGAAGAGCAGGTTTTCCTCCAGGCTGAGAGACTGCTCAATTCATCCTCAGCACTTCATCATTAAAATTAGTTTGTTCTACATTTTTCCTATATTTCTATTTTATCATGAATCCAATCAATCAATGAAAGAGGGAAACTGCATCAAAATCTTGTGATACCTTGTTGTAAATGACGCATAAATCTCCATGTATCCTTGTATGTGGAGTCCTGAGTCCTACTTGGTGTCAAAGTTAGTGTCTCTGTGATTTGTCATCAAATACATGACTACAGTATGACTCCAAGTCATATCATTCGAGTTCATTACTGATATGTTTACACTTTGTTTATATAAACCAACTACAAATACGCATACTAATTTTGTGTTTGATGTGATTCTTCAAATGCCTGTGTGAATGCGTGTGTATTGCTGTGCTATAGAATTAGCAGTCCAAACAGATCATTAAACTCAAACCCTGATGAATTACCTGCCTCAATTAACATGGATCCTCATTAGTGTGATTAGTGCACACGTGTGTGTATTTGAACCTTGTGACTTCTTTCTGTAGAAGTCAGCTGGGAGCTCTCTCTGTCTTTTTCCTCCACTTGGTTCTGTCTGTTCCTGCCAAGCACACACACACACACACACACACACACACACACACACACACACACACACACACACACACACTCTTTCATCTAATTATGCTTCCATTTCTGTTTCGCTTCAGACGGTGTGTTTGTGTATAAATATCTCTATTTATTTAAGAGATACTTGTAGCAGATGATCCCACATGACTTTCTTGTAGACTAACAACCACAGAACTTTGACTTGAGGGTAAAGCGCTTTGACAAAGTGTATCTGGACATGCCAGTCACGTTGCATTACTTTGCCTTTCAGTAGCACTCGTTTAAATGGCTCCAGGTATTTTGTTTGCTACCTTAAAATAACGCTTATTACGCTGCAGCTAATTTGGCAACCTTTAGATCAAGCGCTAATCTGACAGCTGCTGCTAACTGGATCGTAAACTTCTGGGATTTACTTTTTTTTTAACCACAGCTCAGTGAAAACACATGGCAAAAGCAGACATTCTGCTGCCTTTTTTTTTTTTTTTTTTTTTTACTGTGAGAAATTATTTAGCAGAGAAACCATTAGTTCGGCAGAAACTTTGGGGTCCAGGTCAACAGTGTTCTCAGCTGTTAAAGAAACAGCACAGTCTTCTGGGGATCTACAACAACACCAGCGCTCAGACGTCAACACAGCTGGTTATTTGCTCTGGCAGCGCGCTGGCCCAGAGCTGACACATCTGCTCAACCGAGCAAACTCCTGAAATTGATTTTGATCAGGTTAGTAAGGTGACATAATGTACAGAGTGGAATGTGGTACAAAAACCCCTCACAGCAAATGTGCTGTTGCATTTTTACTTAATGACCGTAACAAATTACATATTTTCTGCAAACTGGCTATACTATATCCCTGAGCCTAACCTTCAAGTGTATTTTTATTCAATTAAATAACATGGAGATCCATTTCACATATACAGGGATAACTGGTCTAAACTGAAACTCATACAGTATAGTGACTTACATTTAGAACGGCAACAATTAATTGCTTATTAATCAACTATTAAATCATATCTTCCCACTGGCCTGTGGTGCTATTTATCCATCTAGATTTTTTAGTGCGAAGTGAAGAGTTTTGGAGATACTGTCTGCCTTCTCTCCAATATAATGGAAAGAGTCACTAGTTTTGCATATTTCAAATATTTGTTTGGTGCTTTGAGCTCCACAGGACTTGTTCTATTTAGTCCCGATTTGAGCAAAAGAAGAAATCTCTTCTGCCGATATCTCCAAAATTCTGAAAATTGCACCAAAACAGGACGGATGGATAAATAGCACTACAGGCCAGAAGAAAAATATGCATTTTTGATTTTGGGGTGAATTGTCCCTCTTTAAAAAGCATCTGCCCCAGTGTCCCAGTCCCAGCGCAGGAAGCTAAGCAATGGACCGCTTTACCCAGCCATCAGACAGCCTTTTCTGAAGGTAAACCGTCGTTACATAGGCCTAATATGTGTGAGTTGCTGGTCTAACACTGGCTCGATCTCTTAGTTTGCATTATGTGACCTCAGTGAAGCCACACAATTAAACAAACAAACCAAAGTGATCAAGGCAGCAGTAGAGCAGCAACTCCCATATTCTGTGAGGTTAAATGACTGATTTTGCCAATGGAGGCTGGTTGATTTCAAGAGAGCGCTATTTAGTTTATATCAAAGCAGGCTGCCACCAAGTAAAGTGGTGAAAATATTCTAAATTCTAAAGTATTCTTAAATCGATACTTTTTTGTGTCTAAATACATTTCGATGATGACTCTGTCCGCAGCCATACATTGCTTAGCTTCTTACTCCTGCTGCTCCTCCAAACCTGGGGCGTGCCAACATCCAACTACTGTAGGTAATACATGGACTATAGATAAAGAGCTCATACTGTACAACACCACTACAAAAAATCTGAACCAGCTCTTTAAAGGTAGTCACTGTCACTGGGATGTTATCTTTTATTTTTTTTTTTTTTATAAGTCTAAGACTTGGCTTAATAGTAACCTGAAACATCAAGTGATGGGAGGAGTCAGATCTACTACAAAAAGACTGTTGGAAAAAGTAGAATCTGAAATCTTCACACAGGTTTAATGACAAAAGCTGAGCAATGAAGCATCATTTAGTACATCAAGTAGATTGGTACGTTTATGCTGATCTACAAGTAGAAAGAGTGAATATATGTACCACTATCAAGTGACCTTCACCATGGTTGAAAGCTGAACACAATGTGTGGGCATTTAAAGATGCAGAACCACAATAGTTTGTGTTGAAGTTTATCCATAATGTCCCCATTCCTTTTGAATTCCAAGAATTTGAATCACTTGTTTCAATGCGAGTCACTGTTCTGTTAAACAGATAAGCATTTTGAATTGTTATTTATCCAGAATGTTTTGCTCTGCATCAGTTCAGTTTTTCAGCAACAGCGGCTCCACACTCAATACATCTTCACCAGTTCTGTGGATGTAATGGAGAAGAAAAAAACTAAAACTTGTTTTAGACTGGGACATTTGTAAGTTGTTTGGGTGTTTTCTGAAAGGACTTTTTGCTCATGCTAAACTAGAATTTAAATGAAATAAACCTGCTTCCATGGCAGTTAATTTATGTGGATTTAGCAGTAACAAGTTCCATTGCAGGGAAAATGTTTTGTTGTATAAAACTGCACAACAGAGCTTGGCAGATAATTTAAAACAAACATCAGGATATAACTGTCAGGATTATTGAATTGCAGGAGGAATGGCAGGCAATTTATATAGTTATATTTTTGAACATAATAAGCCTGTTTGTCCCAGAGCTGGAAAGTAACAAATACTGTATTGACTGTAAGACAGCGTAAAATTTTATAACAAGAAAAACACGTAATAAGACTAAAAACAACACAAAACAAAAAAGTTGAAACAAGATGAAAAACAACAAAAGATGTAACACAAAAACACAAATGATGTAGCAAGATGTAAAAAGATGAAAAACAATGTAAAAGACACAACAAGCAAAAACAAGTAAAAGACAAAAACACATAAAGACACAACAGGACAAAACACGACGTAAGGGACGTAACAAGACTAAAAACAAGGTAAAAGACGTAACGACTAAAAACAACATAAAGGATATTACAAAACTAAAAACAACATAGAGGATGTAACAAGTCTATAAACAATGTAAAAGATATAACGACTGAGACCAAGTAAAGGACGTAACAAATCAATGTAAAAGACACAACAAAACTAAAAACAACTTAAAAGACGTAAAAAACAAAAAAACAAAACAAAAAACAACATAAAAGATGGCTACTTTTTACTTTTGTACTTAGAGTACATTTCAGAGCCTGTACCTTTCCATTTTTACTTGAGTAAAGATATTAACTTTGTACAATTACTTGTTTCTCTTTTTTCCACAATTATCTGTACTTCAACTTGAGTAAAGAATGTGTGTACTTTTGCCACCTCTGGTTTAACCAAGAAAGCATCCATGGAAACGGTATGACGACTTACTAAAGCATAAATTCATCAACTTGTCATGTACTCGATAATCACTGTGCATATTGTTTGAAGTGAGAACATGCACAATACAATTAATATGATACAAGGTGTTCCTCATGTATTTATAACTTTATTTGGCTGTTCACATGCGGCGTTCACATGCGGTGAGTGATTTCCCACAGCAGCTGAAGGCGCCGCGGTTCACACTCAGTCTCTTTGAAGAGTGCAGTATATAGCACAAGAATCGTACCTGAAGAAAAATGACTTTTTCATTGCTCCTGCAGCTCTGTGCGTCTCTTAATAATTATGTGACAACTACTAACCATCCAGTTACACTGTGATGTTCCCACCAATCTGACATCAGCCCAGCTGGTTTCTGGGATAACTGGTCTGTCCGTCTGTATTTAGGGCAGCCTGTTATCAGGACACCAGAGACAGAAATAACTGTTTTTGTCTTTCTCTTTATCGCCAATGAGATATGTCCACAGAGAGAGATATCTGCAGAGTTTAAACCAAAACCAGCTTGTGTATTTTAGATATTTCTGATAAACACATAAACATATCTTTGACATTTCTATGGTTTCACACAGCTTTTGCTGGTTTGTCCTGTTGGAAATGTTGCTGGAAGAGATACTAGTAGTCCCACTACCTGCTTGACTTAAAAAAAAATTCTTTGAAATGCGAAATTATGCAAAGTATTTGTTGATTGTAGACATAAGAAAAACTTGATTACAACCATTCCAGTGAGTACAGGGTCCGCTTTGTGGTATCCTCACTGTTGGTTGTGACCAGAATCCTCACTAGGTACATGACTCAACCTTAACCAGCTGCTGTCAGTGGTACAAAGCAGCAGATGAACCTCAAACACCTCCTGGATCACTGAGCTTCTCTCTCT
The DNA here is from genome assembly GCA_034769285.1 of Lutjanus argentimaculatus. Classification (NCBI taxonomy): domain Eukaryota; kingdom Metazoa; phylum Chordata; class Actinopteri; order Lutjaniformes; family Lutjanidae; genus Lutjanus; species Lutjanus argentimaculatus. The sequence continues at coordinate 38,396,621 of JAWZSL010000003.1, read as the reverse complement.
CCACAGGTGATTCTTAGAACAAAGACCGATCAGTAAACTGAAGAGCTTTCCTTTTTAGCTCAACTCTGTTGTTGCCAGCACAGAAAGAAACAAAGCTTGCATTTCTGCAGCAGAGGCAGACCTCAGACCAGAGGCAACTGTCCAATGATAGCTTAGCAATGGCAACTAGAGCTGTCAAGCTTTCCATTTCTCTACATGTTGAAGGTGTGCAGGAGGCTCAGAGAAGAGTGATACTTGGCGTTTCATGGGTCTGGATGGTTGCGTCTTTTGTTTACTCAAAAACGTGAAACAAAAGAGCACACGTGTGGTGAATGGATTAAACTCTTTCTTCATCTGCTCTAACATAAGCTGCAAACATTAGCATGTCCAGCTTAACTAACACTAGCTTACTAGCTCGAGTAACTTTACCTCCAGCCAAACTTGTTAGATATCACTGCATCTGCATTTGTTCTTTGGGAGGGTTGAGGAGGAGGATGTGGGCTGATGCAGAATCAAAGTGGGTTGATGATGATGCATCTCTCTCTGGCTCGCTGTCTCAGGTCTAAGCCGGGTTAGCTTAGCTCTTATCTCAGCTGTCTTCCTAAGGCGATTGCGGTCCGGTGGTCTGGCTGGGTGACCTGTTTCAAGGTCTGCTGCATTAATCGAGTCTCTGTGCTTCCTTTTCCCACGTTAATGAGTGTATTTCTTCATCTATCGTGTAGATACCTGCTGTATTTCATCATCCGACCAATGTTTGCTGAGATGTAAGCTAGCTTTAGCCTCAGTCTTTTAGCATTAATGTTATATCATGTACGCAGCTGTTAGAAAACCTAAACTAAATTAAAACATCAGCTGGAGCTTAACTTCTCAGCTGACTTAAAGAGTTAGCATTAGCTTACATCAGTCAGCTACACTTATGAAATATGCTTGGGTCATTATTTTAGCCCACAAAATCTGCCGTTGTCAGCCAGAAATGAGAAGCTGCTTTTGTTAACGTCTCTAAGGAATCATAGACCTCGTGTTTCAATAATTACTTGCAATTTCAGTGTTAAATCTGCCACTGTTATCACTCTAAACTGCTTAAATGCAGTGTGAGATTGGAATTTTGGCAGGCTTAGCAACAGTAACTAAGGAGAACAGGGCTTAGTGACGGGTCAGCTGGTGGTAAATATTGCTGATACCTGAGGGTCTCATGGGTCAGCTGCTTCCTCTTGACCTTCATTAAGGGATCCACCTTTCTTTGGGAGAAGAACTGGTCTGACATGGAGGTATCTTCTTTCGCCACCACAAGTGGGGCCGAGTCATTGTACTGATGACATAGAAATTGAATGAACCTAGTAGCATACTTCAAAACACTGTGCATGCAACCTACAGTATATATAAACAAAAGCCTAACAAGGTGGCAAAGCACACCTCAAAACTGAATGCAGTGCTTATCTTAACACGTGTTCTGCATTACTAATTACCTTGGTTTTCATTTCTTTCCCCCAGAGAAACCAAAATATAGTGCCACAGTGCCCAAATCTAGGTTCAGGAGCTTCCCCCCAGACCTGGGGGAGAACAGTGGAAATGGAACAGAAAGCAGAACCTATTACATCTGGCACAAGTTGAGTTACGGGCCATTAAGTTCCCATAAGTTCTATAAAGAGAGATCACTGTAATGTAACCAGACATTTTTACAAAATGAACATCTAAAACAACAAAACTAAAACATCCATGTCTTGTCCATTAAATGTCTTTGGGAAAATAATCCTTGCTGTTTTTCACAAAACACAGTCTGCAGCAGGACACAGCAGACTGTCTCACCAGTTTATCTTATTTCCGTCCTTCAGACGCTCAGATGTGAACATACTGCTGAAATCCCATAACTTGTACTTGGCAGTCATTCAGTTCGCCAAGGCTGCCACAAAACTGTTGCTTGATAACATTTTGTTCAAGGATCTTAACACCAATACAGCAGCAGTGAAGCTGAAAGTCTGCAAAGCCTCAACACATTGACTTTTCACAGGATGTTTACATGGAGAAATTGATCACATGCATCCCATCAGCATGCTAAGTCACGTACCCTATGGTGTACATGCCCCCCCCCCCCCAGTTAAATTGACCCTGTGGCAAATTACTTGTTTTGTGCGCTGTTCAAATGCTCACTCACACACACCGTTATGCACACACATACAGTAGATCATTAAGTAACTGAGGAAGCTATCGTTTGTCGCCTTGGATCAATGTACAGCACTATTTTTTAAGATGAGGCGTCAGCGCACACCTACACACTCACACCAGACTACAACCCACGCGTGGATGCACACAGACACGTGCTAGGATACTCTATGCAGCAGCAGAAGAAACACTCAATCTTTCACTTAGGAAAAAGTAGCAATACCAAAGTGTGGAAGTACTTCATTACAAGTAAAAAGTCCTGTACAATAAATCAAATATTGCAATAAAACATGTCTCAATATCAGAATGTGACACATCTACAACAATATTACATGGTTAATTTTTTAAATATTTCATGAAAGGACTGCCACTGACTGATGCATTTTTTTGTTTTGCAATTGTACATATATAATTCAAGCATTCATTGCCAGAGACAATTTATGCAATTTATACAAGTTTTTTGCATATGCTTAGGTCATGCCTGGGTACATTTATTTTTGTTAAACAAGGAAAGCAGTTCAAGCACTTGAAGCTAAAAGGAAAATTTTGTACAAAGAAAATGTTTTCAAATCAAGTTCAAGTTTTTCTTTGTTTTTTAATTTTGTGATAAATCATATTTAAAAACAATCATTTTTTTGTGGTATTATGGTACTGTGAGTTTTTTGTATCATTACATCCCTATATTCTAACTATTGATACATTAGCTATTTGAATAATGGAAGGTAGCTTTCATGCTGTGTAAAAATAAAAAAAAGAACATGCAATTGATGTTATTTACAAGCAAAAGGTCTTAGGTAGGTTGTAGATGTGGTGTCCTGAATGTGATGACTTTAGAAGTGACTTGATAAAGTCCAAAAAGACTTGAAATTTGACTCATGATGACTCCTAACTTTGTTTGGACTTCAGCCCTTCAACTTGGAATGACTTGATATTCTGCACCAACCAAAATATTTGCCTTGTAAAAACTGAGCAACTAATCAATACTTAATTTTCCTGAAACCGGACGTACTTTGAATCAGTCTGACAGCAGCCAATAATGCTGTGCAGACCGAAACATTCGGGTAACCAGACTTCTCTCATCTTTTGCCGATTTTAATGATAAACTTCAACAAATTATGCCAGCTAATATTAATGCTATAAGTTACTTGCCAAAAGCCAAAATGAAACTTTTATCAGGTTGATCTGCTCTCTGCAACCCAGTGTCTTGACTCAGCCAAGGTAAAGGAAGTGTGAGGTAAAAGAAGCTTTTATCATTAACATCACTTATATTACAAGTGGATGGATTGCTTTGTAGTTCAACAAAACTTCTCTAGTGAAACAGTTCAGCTTCAATCACCTGCTAAAAAATTTAAGTCATATCATCATTTTAAGTTGATCAACTGTTGATCAGTTGTAAATATGTTTAGGACTTGACTTGGCACTTCATAGCCAAGACTGAAGATTTAATTGTGACTTGCAAACCAATGAAGTTAGTCCAGGTTTTCAGTCTGAGACTGTTGTGACAACCCCCAAGTGGAGTGGGGTTGTTTGGATTGTATGTGTGTGTATGTGGCGTCTTGCTGGCCCTCTCTCCTTTCTGTTTCAGAGCGTGATTGATCATGGACCTCCGGTGTGTGTCTTAGTGGGCGGGGCTGCGGCTATAAGCACCTGTGGAATCTGCCCGTTCTCTCTCTTGGCTTCCCATTCCCGGCTTGACCCTGCAGCTCACCTGTCGTCCCTTCTCATTTTAGTTTGCATCCAACACACACCCACACAGCCATGCACCCGCACCCACTACTGACATTCCACATTACAGACATAGATTGTTGTATTTCGTTAGCCTTAGGTTCTGTTGATTACGTTTGTTAAATAAATATTATTTGTAGTTGCATCCCCTCTTGCGTTTGTTTGTCAGAGAGTTGAGCCAAGTCTGACAAATGGGGGCTCGTCCGGGATCGGTTATTTAGTTTAGATTTATGTTGTAGTGTAGGAAGAGTTTCACTCACCGGTCCGGGGGGGTTAGGTGACACACTGTAGGTGCGCATTTTCTGGAGGTTCCCGTTAGGCTTTAGGGCACTCTCTCCTTTGGGATTGTGTCGGTTTGTTTTTTTTTCTGTAGTGCTGTGGGGAGCGGTTAGTGTTGGTTGCGCAAGCAGCCTTCTCGGGGGCACTCCGTGGGCTCGCCTGTGGTGATCCCGCTGGTTTTGTGCTTAATCGACCCGCTGCAGAACCGCATGAAGACCAGGGTTGAGGTTAGCCAGATCCTGGGTTAGGCAGTTAGGGGAACGCTCTGGGGGGGCATTGCTTGCTTGTTGTGCACCTAGTAGTGTGGATCCGCCTCCAGGTGAATATGGATTTGTCAGCTTTTTACGAAGCGCCTTGTGCGGTGTTTTTGGACTCGTGTAAGAAGGATCAGTTGGTCGAAATTGCTGAGCACTATGATATTGCGTTGCAAGAGGGAATGCTTAAGGATGAATTAAAAATGTTTGTGTTGTTGACATTGTTTGAGAAGGGTGTGTTGCAGAAAGAGCCTGCTGCTGAGCCGGCGGCCGCGGCTGCGGTGAGGTCGGAGTCAGCATCGGTGTCTGTGGGGCAGGCTGGGGTGCTCTTGTTTGAGCAACAGAGAGAGTTGTTGCAGCTGCAGTTGGAGCTGGAGCGGACAAAGCTGAGGGTTTTGGACCGCGATAGTAGGATGTCTGGTGCGTCATATGAGTCGGGGTCTGTGGCTGGGCGTGAGGGCAGAGACCTGACTGCCAGTCTGCGTCTTGTGCCTAAGTTTAATGAGCGAGATCCCGACACTTTTTTCACATTGTTTGAGCGCGTGTCAGAGGCCAGGCAGTGGCCAGACGGAGACAGGGTCCTCCTGCTGCAGTGCGTCCTCACTGGCAAGGCACAGGAGGCGTATTCGGCTGTGTGCGCTCAGGAGGGTCTGACCTATGAGACGGTGAAGTCGGCTGTCCTCAAGGCATATGAACTCGTTCCGGAGGCATATCGCCAGAGGTTTAGACATTGGGTGAAGTCTGATAAGCAGACCAGTGTAGAGTTTGTACGCGATTTGACCACTCATTTTCACCGCTGGTGCGCAGCGGAAAAAGTAGATACATTTGACGGGCTGTGCCAATTAATCATCATGGAGCAGTTTAAAAACGTTGCTCCTCAGCGCGTGGCTGCCTACTTGAATGAAAGAGGGCCAGCTACTGCGCTTAGAGCGGCCGAGTTGGCGGATGATTTCTTGTTGACGCACAGGTCTGGTTTTGCTGAGGTGCGCGAGCGAGGGGGTGATGACAGCAGTTTTACGCGCGGCCGTTTTTCTAAATCAGGTCCGCCCCGGGGCGCGTCAGCCTCGGTGCGCCCAGGGCGCTCAAACCTGTGCAATTTCTGCCGTGGGGAGGGTCACTGGAAGGACCAATGTCCGTTGTTAAGGCGTAAAAACGTCGCGCCTTCCCCGGCTCCGGCCATGTTGTGCGCAAGTGCCCGGGAGGAAAAGGTGGTGGAGGTTGGTGCCAGTGACAGGTCGGGGTTTGAGCCTTTCATCATAGACGCGCAGGTGTCCCTGGTGGGTAGTGCTGAACGTGTTAATATTAGAGTGTTGCGTGACACGGGGGCCCGACATTCTTTTATTGTGCAGTCGGCACTTCCTTTTTCTGCTGAGACGCAGTCTGGAGACTTTATTGTGATGAGGGGGATGGAGCTTGGCTACGTCCCGTGCCACGCCATGTTGTGATGTTGGATTGTGATTTGGCTAAAGGTGTGTTTTCTGTGGGTGTGCGGCCTGAGTTGCCTTTGCCGGGTGTGTCAATGATTTTGGGCAATGACATCTGTGGAGGACGGGTTTGGCCCAGTGGTCCCCCGCCACCTGTGGTGGTGTCCGAGCCGTTAGAAGTGGCGTCTGACAGCTCGGCGCCGGACGTCTTTCCTGTTTGTGCCGTGACGCGCGCTCAGGCTAAAGGTGCGTCTGTGCCATCGGAGGCTGCGACCTCAGTGGAACCGGTTCCGTTGCCTGACTTGCCTCCACTGGTGTCGAGAGATGAGTGGATTAAGGCGCAAAAATCTGATGTTTCGCTGTCCTCGTTGTGGGATCAGGTTGTGCCGCCTCACCAGGTCGGCGATGTTGCACAGGGCTACTTTGTTCAGGAGGGGCTCTTGGTGCGTAAATGGTTGTCTTGTGTTGAGGATGTTGTGGGGGCGCCTGTGTTTCAGGTGGTAGTGCCTCGGGATTTTCGTTCCCAGGTTTTGAGAACTGCACATGATGAATGTGGTCACTTTGGAGTGCGTAAAACCTATCTGTATGTGCTCAAACACTTTTTCTGGCCGCGGGCCAAGACGGATGTGGCTGCCTATATTAGAACGTGTCATGTGTGCCAGCTGACGGGGAAACCCAACCAGCGCGTAAAGCCGGCGCCGTTGCAGCCCATTTCGGTGGTGAGTGAGCCTTTTGAATATCTGATTATAGACTGTGTGGGGCCGTTGCCTAGTGCTAGGTCGGGTTGTAAGTATTTATTAACTGTAATGTGTCAATGTACTCGCTACCCGGCGGCTTATCCGCTTCGGTCTATCACGACTAGGTCTGTGGTTAAAGCACTTTCACAGTTTATTTCAGTGTTCGGGATACCCAAGGTCATACAGAGTGATCGGGGGTCTAATTTCTGCTCACATATGTTTGCTCAGGTGTTGAAAATGCTGGGGGTGAACCACAGCCAGTCCACTCCATATCATGCGCAAAGTCAGGGTGCATTAGAGCGCTTCCATCAGACGCTTAAGTCCTTGCTGCGCGCATATTGTACAGAGCTGGACCGAGACTGGGAGGATGGTCTTCCGTGGTTGATGTTGGCGGCGCGAGAGGCCGTGCAGGAGAGTACGGGCTTCAGCCCGAACGAGTTGGTTTTTGGGCACTCGGTGCGCGGGCCGTTGTCAGCGCTGAAAGGTGGGCTGGTTGCTACCGAGGCGCCCCGAAACCTGATTGATTTTGTTAACGGCTTTCGGCACAGGTTGTTTCGGGCAGGTGTGTTGGCGCGAGAAAAGCTGGGGCAGGCTCAGATGAAAATGAAGGCCCAGTATGACCGTGGTACGGTGCGCCATGAGTTCAGTCCTGGGGACCAGGTCCTCGCGCTGACACCGCTGGTCACGTCGCCATTTCAGGCTAAGTTTACTGGTCCATACACTGTGTCTAAAAAAGTTTCTGATTTAAACTATCGTGTTGCTACTCCAGGTCGTAGGAAGTCGTCTCAGCTGTACCACGTGAACCTGTTGAAACCATATTATCAGCGCTCTGGGGATGGTGAGTGCGTGAAAGGTGAAGTGGGTCCTGCGCTCGCAGTGGACACTTGTAGTGTGGCGCAGGAGTCTGATGGCGTGCCTGAACCGGATGATAGTTTGTTGAGTGGTAGGTTGAAAAATTCTGAGTCGTTGCGTAATCTGGATGCTTTGTTGTCGCACCTTCCCGTAGAGCAGCGTGTCGAGCTGGTGGAGCTGATCGGTGGGTTCCCGCAGCTTTTTGGTGACGTTCCATCTCGCACCACTTGGATTGAGCATGATATTGATGTGGGTGAGGCGCAGCCGATCAGACAGCGGTTTTACCGCATGGGACCGGAAAAGCTTAGCCATTTGAACTCCGAGATTGATTACATGCTTAAGAATAACATTGCTGTTCCGTCTGCGTCCAGCTGGGCGTCGCCTTGTGTGTTGGTGCCAAAATCAGATAACACTCCGCGGTTTTGCACAGACATGAGGAAGGTTAATTCTGTCACCAAGTCCGATTCATTTCCCTTGCCACGCATGGATGACTGTATAGATAGAGTGGGTTCTGCTAAATTTGTGTCCAAGTTCGATCTTTTGAAGGGCTATTGGCAGGTGCCCTTGTCAGAGCGAGCAAGAGAAATTGCTGCTTTTGTGACCCCTTCAGGCCTCTACTCCTACACTGTTATGCCCTTTGGTTTAAAGAACGCCCCGGCCACTTTTCAGCGGCTTATGAACCGGGTTGTGTATGGATTGGAGGGCTGTTCAGTGTACTTGGATGACTTGGTAGTATACAGTGACACATGGCATTCGCATTTGCAGAGAATAAGAGCGTTGTTTGTGAGGTTGGCTGAGGCACAGTTGACGGTTAACCTGGCCAAATGTGCCTTTGCTAGGGCAACTGTTACTTACTTGGGCCGTGTGGTGGGTCAGGGTAAAGTTTCTCCTGTGCAGGCCAAGGTGCTAGCTGTGTCTGAGTTTCCACAGCCGACTACAAAAAAAGAACTCCAGCGGTTTCTGGGTTTGGTTGGTTTCTATAGAAGTTTCTGTCGGAATTTCTCTACTGTTGTCTTTCCTCTGACTGAATTGTTGAAGGCTGGAACTAAGTTTGTGTGGTCTAGCGAGTGTCAACAGGCCTTTGAAAATGTGAAATCTTTGCTGTGTTCATGTCCTGTGTTGGCTGCCCCACGGTTTGACAGACAGTTTGTGTTGCAGGTGGATGCCAGCCAGGTCGGGGCCGGTGCCGTCCTGCTCCAGGAGGGGACGAGGGGGTGTTAAGACCGGTCTGCTTCTTTTCTCGAAAGTTTAACCATCATCAGGCCAACTACTCGGTCATAGAAAAAGAGGCATTGGCACTCATTTTGGCCTTGCAGCACTTTGAGGTGTACGTGGGGGGGACGGCACCTCTTATTGTTTATACAGACCACAATCCTTTGACGTTCCTGGGCACCCTGAAATCTCCAAACCAGAGGCTGGTCAGGTGGTCTCTCTTTTTGCAGGGTTACGATTTGGAAATACGTCATATTAAAGGGCAAGATAATGTCTTGGCAGATGCTTTGTCGAGGGCGCCTCTGCCGTAGAGTATAGGTTGGGGTATTGGGTCGAGTGTTGTGTGTTGTCTATTGTATGTTTTGACATGTAATTTTATCCCTGCCTCTACTCTCCTGCTCTTCCCTTGTCTCCCACTCTCTTAAATAGGCTTCCCCGGTACCAGGTTGCAGAGTATTGGGGCGAGGCGGTGAGTTAAGGTTGGGTTTTGGGAGGGGAATTATTCATGTTGTTTCATGTATGGGTGTTATGGTGAGATGTTAGGTTGTAACTGGCCCAGCTGCTCCTAGATGTTAGTTGTAGGTTGGTTGTGACGGGTCCCCTTTGGGGGTCCCGTCTTAAGGGGGGGGGTGTGACAACCCCCAAGTGGAGTGGGGTTGTTTGGATTGTATGTGTGTGTATGTGGCGTCTTGCTGGCCCTCTCTCCTTTCTGTTTCAGAGCGTGATTGATCATGGACCTCCGGTGTGTGTCTTAGTGGGCGGGGCTGCGGCTATAAGCACCTGTGGAATCTGCCCGTTCTCTCTCTTGGCTTCCCATTCCCGGCTTGACCCTGCAGCTCACCTGTCGTCCCTTCTCATTTTAGTTTGCATCCAACACACACCCACACAGCCATGCACCCGCACCCACTACTGACATTCCACATTACAGACATAGATTGTTGTATTTCGTTAGCCTTAGGTTCTGTTGATTACGTTTGTTAAATAAATATTATTTGTAGTTGCATCCCCTCTTGCGTTTGTTTGTCAGAGAGTTGAGCCAAGTCTGACACTGTGGACCTGGAAAAACTCGGAAAAAGGCACCCCTTTTATTTACTTGCTGAATTTTGTCTAAGGGATCATTGATGGTACTATTTGATCTCAGACTCTCACAATTGAGCCAGGATGGACTAATATCACTGGTTCACACAACTTCAGACAACACCAGATATATAAGAAAGTTCTGTCCTAATAGTAGAGAAACTTTTTTTTCTTTTTTGAGATACTCCTACCTGAGGTAGAAAAGCATTAATATATCTGGTTTTTGAAATGGATGGGTGAATACAGATAATTTACTGTGAAATTAGTCTTTTTGGTAGGTGTTTTGATCCCTCCCCAAGCGGAAAATAGTGAAAAATTAGGCTTCTCTAAAAGGGACAGTGTCTGTCTTATCACATGTATCTCTGAAAATAATTACCAGAATGTCACCAAACTTGGTTGGATGGATGTTCACAGACAGCCACTGCATACAATAAATCAAACACCTTTATCTATCTTTGATATTTGCAAACTTAAACGCACATATATGATGATTCATTTCACCTTCTAATGTCATCAACCCCTAACAGGTGGTTAGTGTAGCCAGCACTACAAACACACAATGTACAATGGGGCAATGTAGATACGAATAATCGTGTGAATGTGTACAGAGGACAAAAAACATAGATTAAGACAAAAAAAAGTAGACATATTTAATGTAGACATTTGCGTCTTCGCTTCGTACGGAGTTTGGTGAACTTTGACCGCCAGACTCAACCGATAGCAAAGACGTGTGTTGTTCGCCTCGACAGCCGTCAGCCACTCCCCTGCAGTTGTGCATGTGTGACCTTCCCTTCGACCGTTGTTTCCCTTTTTTCCCTGGGGATCCACTTTTTTGAAATGACAAACCATTGCGACCCAATTCACAATTGATCTCGTCAATAAATTGAGATTTACTAAATGGACGTTCCTGACTTTTTTTTTTTTTACTGCCATTTCCACATCACCTTATTCTATACTGACGCATGATATCAAAAACATAAAGTATACATGTTAAATATTTTATAAATGGGAAATAAATGCATTTAGGTTGTGTTAACAGGCTCTCATTTTTGTCCTCAACAGTAAAACAATAGCCAAAATTTAAATGAAAACTGTACTGTAGATATAAATCTTAAATTTGCAGAATTTATTCCATAGACTTCTATTTTTTTGGGGACCCAAATAAAATCTCCTGTGACCCACCTGTGGGTCCTGACCCAGTCCCCAGAATGACTGCCTTATCTCCTTTTGATAGCTAATGTTTTTCACTTACATTCACTGAGCCTTCTCTTAAACTGTTTGGAGGCGCCCTGGGGAGGCCCGCCTCCCGCTTTGAAACCTCTGACTTGGTCCCACCTCTGGGTTGTTGTACGGCATCTGCTCTCTGAAGCCTCTAAATGTCACATTTCATTAAGGCCGTCATTAACACACATTTGGGCTCAATTCCATCCAGATCATATTTAAACGTGAAGGAAGCGTTGGATCTCCAGGGAAGAATGGCAGAGAGAGCGACGGCGAGAAAGAGTGATTGATGTCTAAAGTCACTGATGGTTGAAAAGTGAAAGAAAAGCAATTACACAAAGAGGATGTTTGAATTACGTCCAACTGTGATTCATCATCGATTGCTGGGCGTGTGTGTGGAGGAAGAGGAAGGAGTGTGGGTGGAGGACGGGACAGATTTGTGAGACTGTTAGTTGTGGATAAAAGCCTGACATGAGGGCGATTGTTGAGGCGTCATGTTATCTGCCAGACACCAAACTCACAGCAAATCACTGAGTGTCTCTGAATTACACCTGGGGGCACACAACACGACTCAACAAACTTGAGATTGAATTGGACATTACACACGTTAAGCACTGGCATTCACACTTTCATTCAGAGGTAGACGCAACACACACTGGGCCTGCCTGTTTTTGTCGCAACGCTCAATAAAAACTACAACACCTCGGATAACTCCTCGAGAGAGAGCCGAGTGACATCAAACTCAAAAGTAGTGATGATTCATGGATGTATGGCACCTGTCTGTGCAGACAGAGAGGATTAGAGTCTTGCAGGTAGAATGTCACTAAAACAACTCTCAAATTGATCATGTAAACCACACAAGCTCTGTGGCAACTTCAGCGACACTGTCAGCGAGATGCTTTTTTTAGATGTGTATAAAGCCACAATATTTTAAATATATTCAGTTTGACAGAAATGCCGAGGTCCTGGTTGACATTTGAGTTTGTCTGCATCATAATTATAATACTTTTTTTCCTATTAGCATTCATGACCAACAATGATGGGTTAAAAGGGTTCTTTTCCAACAATGCCTGTTGAATTGAATATAACTTGGAGACCTTGTGGGAGAGATAAAATTCTAAGTTTATAAAAGTAGGCCTCAAAATCATGAAAAGATAAGGACTTTTCTCTGCTCACGCTAGGGCAGTCCACTCCGCTGTCTCAGCATCAAACACCAAAACAACCTGGAAACAACCTGAGAAACGGACGCTCTGTCAAGCAACTTTATTGGACTTGTACAGGCACATTTGAGCCACCAGAGGACGGTGACAGGATAGTATTTTTTTCCTTGGGTGTCGGGTTGTTATGCTTATGAAGTGTTGGGGGACCATGGCCCCGGTGTCACTGAGCCAAGGTTCAGGTTTGCCCCCCAAAATCCTGACAACAGAAATCATGAATGACATTTTTAACAGTTTCGCTAACTTTGCCAACTTTATCTGCCCGCCAGTTGTTGCTGGGCAGGTAATGGTGAGCCCGAAATATTAAAGTTGCAGATAAAATCACATATATACATATAGAAGGCAACTGTAGAGTTGGATGATAAATCTGAGTTTGTCACTACTACTACTACCAACCCATCTCACATTACACATGTTTTCTCGAACATGAGGAGGTTTTGTTACTGTACTGACAAAGCACAAAGATTTTGATATGGAATATATCAGTAATATGACCACTGACAATGTATTTCATTTGTTTTCTGCCAAAATAGGTAATCTTACAAAACACTGCCCATTCGTAATGATGCAGAATTACACAAAAGTGACTTGAGATATGAGATTTTTTTAAATTTTTTTTATTGCTGTTGAACTGAAATGACCATCTTTCTCTAACCAAAGTTCCCTTATTCCTAAAGTCTACTCAGGAGTCTGGATGTGAAGCCTGGACTGTGGATAAAAGTGTAGAATTTTGTACGTCCTCCATCCACCCTAATCACCTCAGTGAGAATCCAGTTTGTTTCAAAAAAATGTGAACACAATCCCAGCAGGAATTATGCTGTCACCACATCATAATTATGAAAGAATTTGGCAGTATACAAATGTAATTTATAGGAGACAAAGTTACATAGTCCTTAGATCCATTGTTAAAATGACAAATGCAAGTTTAAAGTTTAATGATGTGTTCTACAGCCCTTCTGAATGAGAACTTGTATCTGATCAAAAAAAAAAAAAAAATCAAAGGCCAAAAGGTGGAAACTACTTTCATGCAGTGTGAGCCAACTGCTGCCAAATTATTATTTCATACTGTATTATTAATAAAAAGCCGTGGGAAGCTAAAATGTCAGCACAGTCCGATTCATCAATGTGTTCATAAAAAAACTGTTCACCTTCTGACACTCATAATTTATGAGGCGCAAATAACACACAATGTTGCTTTGCTGGATGTTTTTTTGGTCAGTTTTACTGTGGCAGTGAAGCCTGAACTGATCACACATAATGGAATGATTAAAGTAGAGCTGGAGCCCAAACGGCACTAAACACGAGGTCCTTTTGCACCACATTTAATCTGGTTCTTGAACTGGTTCCACTCAAGAGTCTTGGAACCTTGGTGCTATCTTGTGAACCAGCCTATGTTTCCACCAAAGCTCATCAACAGAAGATGCTACCCAATGTGCAACAACCCAAAGACCATAACGCCCACTATGGCATCTCAGGAAAACCTGCTAGTTTTTGGTTTCCAGCTGGGAACCAACTTACCTTTGGTGGAAATATTCAATCCAGAATGGGGCCAGTTCCATGCTGGTGGGAAACGTCTAACAGATGAACTCACAATGGTTAGTATGTGGTGAAAGTGGAAAACTGGGCTTCGGAAGCCATATCACACACACACACACACACACCCGACACACACATCACACACACACACACACACACACACACACACACACACACAGACTAATTGACTGTAGTGGTAATATAGGCAGGTTTTATATCTCTAAGGAGCCAAACACAAACCAGACTCTTCGTCATATGGAGACTTGATTATAGCCTTCAAATTAAAGTGGTTGGACAGGAATTCATCCTCCCTCTGTGCATTCCTTTATTCTTGGCATTAGGTCTTTCTTCATCAAGATCCTTCCTTCATTTTTTCCCCCTTATTTAATTACTTCCTCTCTCACTTCATTCTCCTCTTTTCCTTTCCTTTCTTCCCCATCTTTCCTTTGGGCTTCATACCCACACAATGCTTTTAATCTCTAATTGAGGCTGATTGAGGAGAGGAGACGCAGATTGGTTTTTGAAATGGTCTGCTACTTAAATATCATCTTTGATTATGATATAGTCTGCTGTTTAATTATCCCCTCCTTCTACTCCTCTTCTCTGTATGCCTCCGTCTTATTGTACAAGAGAATGAAGCAGAAGAGTGTTGCAGAATGCTACAATTGTATATAGCCAGTGAAGTCACCACCTGAAAATAACGCCAGTCGAGAGGAGGTTTCTGATCAGCGATGCGTAGGATTTTATTCATCACTCACAAAATACATTTTCATTACATATCTTCTATAATCCTACTTTTGTCCAACTATGTGTAAAATGATGATTTTTTTTTTCAGCTGAAATGTCAACTATAACTAGCTGTAGCTAGCTAATTAACATATCTCTGTAAGTTGGTTGGAAACATTGGTCCTCATGCATGAAATAGAACTGATGTTAAATTGTAATGAAGTGACCTGCTGGACTGTTTTGGAAATGTATAATGTGTTTAGAAGAAAAACTCCTTTGTCCTTTACACAGACCTTAATATTATTAACATCACCGACCTCCATACAGACCCACATTAAGCTGCAGAGACTAATACATGTTGTTCCGGGGATGCCATATGGGAGGATTGTGTTGTTTATTGTGATGGGCTATATAGGCAAATTACCATTAAATTGAAGTATTCTTCATTTTTTGATGGACCACATTCTCAATCATTTCATTTGAACTGAGAGTATTAGACACCAGAATCTTAGACAATAACCCAGATCTCAACAAACTAAAGGAAAAGTCGATTGATCATATGCAATAGAAAACTTGCTGGCCTTCCTGATTATATTACCTTGTTGCTGTGTTTCTGTTTTTTGGAATTTGCTCTAAAGCTACAATGTCCGCAGGCATTTCAACAACCTGCTGATTTCAGTAATGAGTTCATCTGGTCTGACGGGGACAAACCTGCACTTACGTGGTTTCAAGTGAGAGAAAAAAACATTTAATTTCCTTTTTATTTATTTTTTAACATTTCAATTTAAACTTTACCACTTTCTATATTGGAAACAAAAATGAAGGAAACGTTGGCAGTGAACAGCGGGGGTGCTTTAGCTTCTAGGACTGGCTTAACACTGGTTTTCTACTTCTACGGCTGGTAACTGCTGATAACCATAATATTTTCTGAGAAAAAAAAATCTTTTTGTAGGGCAACTTGTCCTAGCTCAATAAAACTTGAATTAGTTGAGGAAATAGCTTGACATTTTGGGCAATACATTTTTCATTTTCATGCAGAGAGTTGGGATGGGAAGAATCAATACCACCCATGTCTGAGAGCTGGAGCCATTAGAGCGTTTGTGTAACGAAGTCTTGTCGTCACTGTTATAGAGTGGAGAAAGTGTTTGCAAAGTATCACATAACTCATTACCTGTTTTATTTTCCTTTGTGTATAGAGAGGTCTGCAGCCTTAAAATAGAATTCGGGAATATATAAAATTATATCTCTGAAAAATTGTGTCCAGAGGCGACCGAGGCTAACAATTTAGCAAGCTAGCAAGCAGGAAGTGTCATTCAGAAAACGCAAAGCTATAATGACAAGATGAGGCCGTTGGGAATGTCAACATTTTCCTGAAATGTTGTAAAAATCATAAAGATCAACTCTATGACTAAAACTAGAATATATTAACTGACCATTCACTAAAAAATTTACTTCCATGATGTGAACTTTGGAGCTTGAAGAAAATTCCCACTTGAAATCTTGCGAATACCACAAGAGGAAGGGCGTCCATATGAACTGTTCTCGTGAACACAGTAAACATGACCGCATTTGAAGGCAGCAGTAAACAAGAGTCTACAGCCATGTTTGCAGCTCTGAGAAGCTGTAGTCGTACTTCATAGTGCTTTCAGTTGAAATGCTAGCATTAGAATGCTAACATGGACAAAAGGACAACTAAAAGAGGGAAAAATTGCCACAATTGTAATATGTTTTCCTTTTCACTCTTGTACTCAGAGATTTCTTTACTTAAATACAACATATTTCCAGGCAAAATACCGACATGTGTCTGCTATTATAAACCACTTCAGGTTATTCAATAGAGAAAGAAGGTTGTGAGGAATTAAACCGATAATGGACACTATAATAATAATGGACACTGTTACAACTGAACAACATTTGAGTCTCAGTTGTAACAGCATGAGCTACAGATGCAACATAACTAAAATTATTCATAGTTTTCATGACAAATCAACAATGTTTCAGTCAAGCAACTGTTTCTACATTAATATCATACAAAGAAATTGATCAGATAATGCATGAAAAAAATGATATATAAAAACTTACCAGATGTACCAGTTGGCTCAATCGTGTCTTACCTTGTTGTCTTAATTACACCGACATACTGTAGTTAGAGAATTTCATAATGGAAATTGTAAAATTTGTAAAAATACAATGCAACCTCAAGCTGATTTAAAATATAATTTAATGGCATCTGACTGAACAAAGAGTAGCCTATTGGCTAGTACGGCTCATGCTTTTTGGGGAGACCCTGGCTGCATGCACTGCACTCTCTGTTTAGTACTTTGCAGCGCCAGTTGAACTTTATAATAAAGCCAACGTAAGGTGGTGTCTTAGGTGCATGGACTGTGCAAAAGGTCTTTGTTTAGCTGAATAAAAACAGTTAAGTGAAAATGACATAAAGACATTGATTTAGTGATGATTACACTGGAGCAATGTGATTTTAACTATAATTCTAATGTAACTGATCTTGTACGTTGTACTGCAGCAGCCTGGTGTTGTTTTCTGGTGAACACTTTGAGCGGTTGTGCACAACAGCACTGCACTGCTGCCTTCAGGTGCTGCAGGGATTTCATGAACTGAGGCTTTTTATACAGTATAAAGCAGCCGTGGACAGCTTAAGAATCAGAGAGAAGATCCACACCCAAAAGCCTTTTTTTAAGGTATTTATTGCATTTTTTGTGTGATGTTTTGAGCTCTAGAGTGTGAGGAAGAGCCTAGAGCTCAAAATGTCACACAGATAACGCAGATAAATACCTTAGATGGGAGCTTTTTGGTGTGTGGGTCTTTTCCTCTCGGTTCAGGTATTTTTATGATCCATCACTCATCCCACTGGGCTCATGGATGAGCATGTCTTTTTCATTTTTTTCAGATGTAAGAATGAATGCAGACTGATTTACTGACCTTCCTGCTTTATCCACATTAAATGCTGTTTTTATCCCACTAATTTCAGATTCACCCCTAGTCATTTTGTTCTTGAAGCGGGCCTGAAGCACAGACAGAACCTGAATTATCATTTTAAATGATAATAATATAACATTATAATTATATGTTAATATAATGGCTGCATAATGGCATACATGTGCACATTAAGGACCGTGCAGTACACTTCAGTGTCCCAGTTTGGGAGCCTGAGAGTATGGTCACCCCAGTTTTGCAGGTATTTGGTCATAAATCAAAGTGTTGGAAAGACTCAATATTTTGCCTGATTATGGTCTTGCAGACAAAAAGTTAAGGGAAAACTAAAGTGATTCCAATTCAGTTTGAGGGCACCACGTGAAACCATATTCTACCGGTGATAACATTAAAATACTTTAGGTTGCTTTTATGGACATTAAAGAATAATAAGTTGCAGCCTTTGCAGTCACTAAAAAGATAATAAAGACATGAGGTACAATGATTCATCCCAACATCAGTGCATTTAGTGCTAGTTTTAATATCATATTTGGTTTCGATATCCAGTGTACTCATACTAGAACATTCCTCTTTCTTTCAAATTATTCAGAAAAAAGTTGTCATCACCGTCGTTTGTCCCCGCTCTGACTTTTGTTTCAACTGAAACTTTTGCATGAGCCAAACTTTACACAGTT
This sequence comes from Lutjanus argentimaculatus, assembly GCA_034769285.1. Classification (NCBI taxonomy): domain Eukaryota; kingdom Metazoa; phylum Chordata; class Actinopteri; order Lutjaniformes; family Lutjanidae; genus Lutjanus; species Lutjanus argentimaculatus. Next base: position 38,378,596 of record JAWZSL010000003.1, on the reverse strand, counting down.
TAAGACACAAAGGGGAGACAAAGTAAGAGAGACAGAGATAGAAAATAGAAGTGACAGTGACAGGGAGGAGGAGACTGATGCAGAGATATCTTTAACTTGGACAGACTGCACTCAGTTTCACTTGTCGTCTCCATCCTGAATCTGTTTCCCTCTGGTTTTCTCCCGAGAGCTGACAAGTGGAAACAAAGGAGAGACAGACAGTGACAGCAACACGGCAGGGGGCCGGATATGAGACCACGCAGTGTCTGTACAGAGATCTTTGGTTTGCTGAGCCCTGTGAGCGTGTCATACTGTAACTCTGGAAGCGAAACTTTTTCAGTTCAGAGATGGTTGTTGTGTATGGGGAGGGACTGAAATCATGGCAATCCATGTAATCTCAGGCCACAATTAAAAAACTGATGACAAAAAACCCTTGGCTTAAGGCCCATTACTAGGTTTTACCTGAGCTTTAAATCTCAGTTTGTGGTCTTTCTCAGTGAAGGGAGTTTGCTCAGTTGTCATCATGTGACAGAGTATGGAACTTCCTGTCCTGTGATAACAGGTGGTTGTGTATGGGTTAGGAGATGTAACGCCTAACTCTGTTCAAAGATGGTCTCTGGAATCAGTTGTGACATCCTGGTAAATGACTTCCCAGTCGAGGCTGTGACACATTTGGTCCGGTCTTCACAGACCTCCCGCTTATGTTGTCTGTTTTCAGTGTTTCTTGTGCAGGACTGACTGCTTCACTAAGGTCTTTTCCCTGGTGTTGTTGCATGTGATGCGATACAGTTTTCGTCTCTGGATGAAGTCCTGTCTATAGGGTGTATCAGCAGAGATTTTGTGGCGTTAAATGGTTCATGGTAAGTGCTGATGTCAACTGACATGAAAACTGGCGAGGTGCTCGAACAGCCTAACCACTTGAGGGAGTCCTGGTAAGATGCTTGGTATGTACCAACCTGTTCACATACCAGGTGGTCAAACATCAACGTATTTGTGAAACAGTTGCAGTTTGGTTTGGTCTAGTCACCAAATGTACTTGGCTCGGTTTAGGAAAAAATCCAAACCAAAATTGGTTTGGGTTAAAATAACTATATTACATTACATTCGATAATGTTGACTTTTGCTAAAAGTACATCCATTCATCCATTCATCCATCCATCCATCCTAGATGGCCTGCTGGCATTACATCCCAAAGCAAGGTCACCCAGGTCACCCCCCATGTTGTCCAGCTCCTAGGTTAAGTCAGTGTTCTGTGTCTGCTACAAAATTCCTCCATGTTGGACATGCCTAGAATACTTCAGCAGTGAGCCGACCAGTCTGAACCTCAGGGTAGGAAACTCATTTTGGCAGCTTGTATTCATGATATTTTGGACTTTTGGTAACCCAAACCTTATGACCATGGGTGGGAGTTGGAAAATAAATTGACTGGTTAATTGGGAGCTTCACCTTCACTTGACGATACTTCAGACCCCCCCAAAAAAAGGCAATTCACCATTTTCCAAGATCCTGCGGCTTCACACTCAGAGGTACTGACTCACATCCCAACTGCTTCACACTGAGCTGCAGCAGTGCACACTGGTGATCGTGACGGCATAAGTGAGGGATCATGTACTGTACAGTGAGCAGGTCATTATTGTGAAATAAAACCCTATTAAACAAAGGTTTTATTTTACAATTATGACCTGCTCGCTGTACATTATCCCACTTATTACATGGTTACACACCAAAACAAATCAATAAATTGTCACAAAATATTGATTTTAAAAATTATTTTGTTGCTCCTCCAGAGTTCATGATCGGAACTGTGTCCGAGTATGAGTATTTAACAAAGCCATGTAATAAAGAACTATATCGTCTGCATAAAACAGAATTGAAATTCTATGGCTGACCTAGCAAAACCTAGCTTAGCCATACCCACACTGATAATGGGCTTTCATGGCTGACATATTTCCATATTTGTCTAATTCACCCTTTCCAAGTCCCACGCTTTTTTTGTTCTGTGCTTAAATGACAGCTGAGCAAGCTTGGTACCTCAGTCAACTTTCTCCTTTTATTTTGTCTGTATTTAAATATACTGTGTGCTATACTATGATGAAAAGAAAACTAAATTTTAAAGATGGCTAAAAGACATGGCAACATATTCAAAGCCTTAATCAGCTGTTAGCCAAATGCTTGCTAACTAGCTAGCCAATCTACATCAATTGTTGTCTTGCTATTTAGGTAGCGTTTTGTCGATGTTAGCCAAGTCTGTGGTTGCCAAACTTTTTTTTGGCATGCCCCCCCTACAGAAACTGAAAAAGTTCATGCCCCTCCCAAAAAGGGGTGTGACTTGGGAAGGGTTAATTCCCCTCTAAGGAATTTCAAAGCAGAGTGTGTATTATAAAGTTATCAATGCATGAGCACATTAAATCGATTGGCTACTTTTTTCTCATTTCCTGCATTCAGTTTGTGGTAAAAATTTTAAGAAAAATGAAACTTTTGAGATCTTGATGCTGAATCATTTTTCTCAAACTTATTTCCCATGCTTTTCCCTGCTCGGGTCATGTGCCAAGTCAAAGCGATGTTCCCTCTCAGCCAGCGACTGAGACTCGATAATAACATCCCGCACCATTTCCATCTGGCGGCTCAAAAGTGGCAGGGCTGTGACCTTTTATGGCACGAAACACTCATCTAGAATATCTTAACAATAAAGTCTAAAGCCCCTCGACTGTTGAAACATGAAAGGGATTGATTGAGAGGAAGCGAGACAGAGGGAGACATTTCAAAATGGATCCAGTAGAGTTGGTAAATTGATGGATTTTGTCTTGCTCAGTGGGACCAATAGGACTGCAACAGCAGAGGTCCATGTTGTACTGAAGGCAGACCAAAGCAGACACTGACACTAATTGGATCTAGTGGGTGTGCCAGGATACACAACCGGGGCCTGTTTATGGTGTGTGTGTTTTCATCTATGATTGTCATAGTGGTTCGTTTTAGGACAGCAGTTTGAAGCCTTTTTCATTTATTGATTTGGAATAAAAATAAAAATACAATTGATCCCATGCCATGGTCTTACTGTGTGTGTGTGTGTGTGGTGTGTGTTAGTGAGACAGAGAGGAAGAGATTTATAAAATAAAGTGGCTGAGTCTTGGAGACAACATGAGTAATTCTGAACCTCTGAGTCTCATCTGAGTGATTAATGCGTGCTGTCAGCCTTTTGGCTGCTCGCTTTCAAAAGTAGAGAAACTATTTACTTTCCAAAAGATTATATTATGGCATTTTTGCTTCACAGGGCAATTAAAAATAGTTATAGGTGAGAGAAAGTGTGGGAGAGGGAAGACCTGGATGCTTTATATGACAAAGGCCTTGATCTTGTATGTGATATCTGTGCAGTGTTGCCTTCATGGCATGTTGGGAACATAGCTGACATTAGTCTTAGATAAATACAATTCATCTCAACTTCCAGTAGGCCTCGGCAATATAGCTGAAAAACCTGTAACTATAGTTAAGCTTCATATCGGTCTATCAGTAATTATTGATCATATAGGTTGTGACTTACAACATGTTGTGTACTCCAAAGGTGGAAGCAGCTAAGGTGATTAAAAAAGTTTGTATTATCACTGGGTAATACAAATATGATGGCATACTGATTCAGATACATTTTTTTTAACAGTGATTAATCAATTAATGATTGATCATTAGCATCCTTAATTAACACAATGAAATATTTTTTAATCATCAGTAATGTGGATATAATGACTAAGTAGGTAAAAACAAATAACAGAACAGCTAGAACAGTTTGTAAGTTTAGAAAATTATATCTCTTGGAATAGAGCCTTTCAAAAAACATGAAAAGACAACACTTATTTCATATCATGATACAATGACATCCAAAATCTATCACAATATCTAGTTTCATATCACGATACAATATAATAACAATATACTGTATTGCCCAGCCCTAGCTTCCAGATAGTTAAAATTATGAGTAAGCACTGTTGGTCTTTGTATTTAGAGCCACTGGATAAAAGCGCAGACTTGAGAAAGTGTCTGTCCTGCAGTGGTCTGACTTTTGGAAACTGAAGCCAATGAAAATATGGGACACCGGGGCAAGGGATGAAAAAAAAGCCCCATAAAGTGAGACACCTGGTTCCCCTAAATGTTTTTTTTTTTTTTTTTTTTTTTTGAACATTTAACCAAAATGCCAAACTTAACTGACCTTAACTTAAGTTTTTGTTAAAACCATAAAATCATTCAACACATTGATATGGACATTTTCAAGGCAATGTTTCCTTCAAAGCATATTTGCTGTTTTGCTGCAAAGTACTAGATAAGTAGCTGGGTATATAGCTAAAAATAGAATAAAAAAAAAAAAGAATTGAGACAAATGATAGGACTATAGCAGTAACCCCCCACTGCACAATGATATTTATATTCTGTATTATAGACTGTATGTTAGCACAAGTTGAGGATGTGTTGAGGATTGTGTTGTCAATGACAACAGAAAAGGACAAAAAAGCATAAAATAAGACACCATACATGACAGTTGGAGAGTACCAGCAACAGGTATAGTGGACCTTATGTTACATAAGTCATGTGATTACAGGATAAATTACACTACAGTAAATATATTACATATTTCTCCTTTAGGTATAGGCACCAAAACTACTTGGTGAGGTTAAGAAAAAGATCCTGGTTTGGGTTAAAATAATTGTTACATCATGATACTTAAGGCAAAAGTCATTGTTGACTTTTGGTTTCACATGGTATGTGTTTGACACATCCATCCACTTCAACCAACTCCCTATGTGGACATTCTTGTTTGTCATTATATTCCAATCATAATTACTACGGCCACTAGAGGTCGCCACCTAACAATAAATATGCCTCATAAGGAGTTTGCACAAAGGATTGTTTTCCATGGAAAAAAAACAACAACAAAACACTGTAATTTTATCCAAATAGTCACATTTTATCCTGAGTTAGTTCATCAGTTTATTGACCACAAGTCCTTCATATCAGTTTACCCAGTTCTGTTCTTTACTTCAGGCCAACTGAGACAAGATATCACAGTCACTTGTGTCCAACAGCATTATTGATTTTGTTTATTGCATTTGTCTCCTCCTCTAAAGTTTCCTCGGTGCATCAAAAGGCCTTCTGTATTTTCCGACTGTTCTCGGCCTTTGCATCGCTACAAAAGAGGAAATAAGATCAAGCGAGGTAGAAAGGGGGAAGAAAGGATGGTGAACGGAGGGAGAGTGGAAGGTTTGTGATGTTTTTGCCTCGAGGCTGCAGAGGAGAGAGGACAGACACTGACGCCGTGAATCAGACGGAGAGAGAGAGACGGGGTTGGTGAGAGGGCAGAGGGAGCGAAAGAGGAGTTAAAGGATGAAGGGAAAAGAGACGGATGAGAATAGAGACGTCGCAAATAGACGGTGGAAACCTCTCAGGACTGCGGTGATCATTTTTTGCATCGCCTCTCCAATAAACAAGAACATGAGCTGAATGTCTCAATATGTCACGGCATCAGGGCGGTACGACGGGGAGAAGAGTGAAGTGGATTGAAACAGATATGAGTATGAGAGGAGCAATAGACGCAAGACGGAGAGTAAAAAGGGGTGAAGATTAGGGGTCGTGTCAAGTACTGCGGGGGCAGACGGAGAGACAGGTGAAGACGCGCATTTAACTGATTGTAAGAGATTCCAGGATATCATCTGCTGCGTGCTCCAGCCTCGGTGGTGACTCATTCGGATACAGAGTGACAGAGGGAAAGGAAAATATCTGCAACTTTTCTCCACATTAAACTTTCTGACACTCACCTGAAGAAATGTCTGAAACAGAAATATAACCCTAACCCACTGTAACATGAAAATGTCCTAAGAAATGTCTTGCAGTGTTTCATGTTTTGACTAAATGTCGGACTCGAATATTCAATTTAAAAAAAACAAAACAAAGAAAGGAGCTAACAAAAATGCAAAATGCACAGGGAGAACATCTCATGAAGGAATTAAAGGGAATCATAAATATGTGTTTGTTTTAGCTGGCGCACTTAAAAAATATCCTCGGGACCCGTGCACTTTCAGTTGACTGATGAGAGGGGTTGAAAGGAGTAATTGGTAAACAAGTTTCAGGCATTATTGTTTTTTTTCTTTATCTGCGTCACTGTACACAGAGAAATGCAACAGCATGGCAAGTTGTGAACTTTAAAAAGTCAGTCTCAAAATCAGCACAAAAATAACTTGATGACGAGGAGAAGGGTGATAGAGAGGCAGAGCAGCGTGACGCGCTGTCGTGCACCTCGTTCAGATGCACCCGCAGAGCGCGTAGGTGACATTTGCTTGTTGTTTGTGTTTGTTTTGTCTTCAGATCTTTATCGTTTAGTGTCTGACAACATTATGGAAAGGATCACGACAGCGAGAGACCTTATTTTAAAGAGTAAGAGACGTTTCATTTAACTAGATACAGATGTTTAATTGATCTCGCCAAACTCACCAGAATCCCTTTGCATCGCCATCATCAGCTTCATTCAGACTTTACAGAAACTTAATAAAACTCACGGAAAATGTGTTGGTTTGTCTTTTAATCGTCTCAACAATCACCAGCTCTGGTTCGGTCCAGATAAATCCTTCATTCATGGTGTGAGGGAACGCTCAGCACGCAGCGCCAGTGACGCTGAACAGCTGCTACACAGCCTCAGAAGAGATGATTTTATAGCTGAACTACAGAAGGATGCACACTTTAATTTCTCAATGTGAAAATCTAATATTTTTACATCAGAGATGATGAAGAAAGCAAAAAAAAGGCAAGTCTAATTGGTAAAACATGCTCATGCAGGCTCATGTAGGAATTAAGTGTAGCACACTGCACTGTGGGAAAAAAAGGAAGAAGTGTCAAATATTTGTCTGGGACGGCCAGATCTGATTCAACTCAGGAAGTCTTAGTTGGTGACAACCCTAATATTACTCAGTAATACAAAGGCAAAGTAATGACTAGTGGAAGGATTATACAGTTATTACAGTGTGAGTTATTGAGTTACTTTTGTCCAAGGTAGACTATTCTATGACTTAATGCAGCAGGTCAGGTCATGTCAGCTGCAGCCAAAAAAGCGAAATGAAGGATGGAGGATGAGGGAGAGGAGGAGAGGCATATTTTCTACAGGTGGAGGAACTGTCATTATTTGAGGTTTGTTTGTTTTTTGGTGATAGGTGGTGATGGAATCTAATTGAAGGCCACACTCGGGAGGTCGACTTTGTTCCACCGCAGTTGACATCTGGACAGCTAACAACAAAAGCTCTCTGGTTGTTAACAATCACCAGTTCAACTCAACAATGTGCAAAAAGAAAAAGAACATCATTCAAAAAACTGGAGTCGGGTTTTGAGACTCTGGATGCAAATGTGATGATTTGAATTTACATTTACAGTTGAAAGTTTCAAATGAGTTTGGATTCAGATTTTATTAGTCTAACTTTACTATGTTCTCATACTAGGTACTTATGTTCCTCTCCTGTAGTTCTCTGCTCTGGCAGTAGTACTTTGTTGTTCCCTGGAATGATCATCACTAACTGGTCAAACACAGACCTCATGCTGCTACAACATGTGTGCAGTTTCACACAAAAAGCAAGCACTGGGTTCCACTACATATATTCTTTGTAGGCATCAGATCTTTAACATGTAGCTCTTGTAGCTCTTCAGTGCCCGGAACTACTTCATCAAAAGGAAAGATTACTTTAACACAAAGTAAAAGACTTGTCTAACTTTGACTCTGAATTTTTATCTGAATTAAAGGGGAAAGAAGGATTTTTGCATTACAGAGCAGCCTCTCATATCCAGTAAAGGAATTCTGAGGATAAAGGACCCCGTCATTATTATGTGAACTGTGGGGTTCTGCCAGCGTTTGGAGCCGAGTGAACCGAAAGCCAATTTAGTCCAAGGCTGGTTAAGTGGGAGCAGCTAGAAAGTGTGCTGCGGTGCGTGCTCCTCTGCCCAGTGGACATGAATGAAACGAAGGAACGGAAGAAAGGCAGGATCCATCCAACCCTCCCAGCTTGAACAAGTCATGTGTCAGCAATCTCTCTATCTGTCCAATTACCAGCCTCTCTCTGAGAGCGCAGGGGGGGAACACAGACAACACCTAAACAGCCTCAATCCCTTGTTTGACCCGATCTAGTTGAGTTGGTGAGGAGGAGAACAACACGGTACAATTATGTCTTTTTTTTGTTTTTGTTTTTGTGGGCACTCCTGCAGCTCTGGTCAGTAGAGAGGCGGATAACAGGGTAAACTGAGGTGTTTTGTCAGCATGCTTTGGAACATGCTTTTGAGAAATCTTGATCACCAGTCAAATGCCTAAAGCTTCCTTTTTGTCCACCCAGTTGTTTGTGCAGTGCGGTAAGCTGAGAGTCATTCCATTGGAGGGAAGGCGTCTGGAATGGATGGTTGTTGCTGTTTGTTCAAGCAGTACTCACAGCACCTCGTTAAAAAAGCTTTACCTCCAACTGTGTGCTCCAGATCTCATCCTTCCTCTAATATCACTCTCTTGTCTATTGAGGCACCAGCTCTGAGCTCTAAGCCGGCTGATCCGCAAAGATCCCAAAAACGTATTTGCTCTCTACCGTCATGGCTGGATTTGACCTGTTAGGGGGCAAAATTCTGCATCTGGGCCTCCATGTGGGCACAATATTCTCTGAACTACAACAATGACATGGTCCTAAAACTACATTTAGACGCGGAGCTAGAGACTCACAAAAATACTCCACTCCTCCCATTGAATAAAAATGAAGCAAAAATATTCCAGATATGAGTGCTGCAGTCTTGCACTGGTGACATTATTTGGAGCCAGACTCTGCGCAGTAGTGACAGAACCACTATAAGAATGTCATGAATGAGCCTGATAAAGGGAGGTTTGGTTTACAGTCATGTGATCCAACCCCATGTGGGATTAACATAAAATTTGTGGTTCAAACAAAGAAATTAGGTAACGCTTCATTTTCCAGGTCCCATAATAACATGGTAAATAGGTAGTAATTACCAAGTAATATATTTCACATCTCTTAGAAATTAACTCCAATTTACCTTTAGATTTCATGGTTAATTATGCAAAATTGGCAGGTACCATTTTCATGTAGTTGGTAGAAATTACAAAGCAACATATTTCTCTAAATTTACCTTCAAATTACCTAGGGGTGTGAATCCTTTCGATTCGATTTCGTGGTTCCTTTCGATTCGATTACGATTCAGAGGGCTACGATTTGACATTAAAACGATTCTCAATATAACTTGTTGCATCTCGATGCATCAGAATTTGAAACTTTTAAGCCATGGGGTGCGGGTTGCATTGTATTCATCTGCAGGTGCACACGTTCAGCCATCCTCACCCAAACTCAATAAGTAGCCGAGCTTAGAAGTAAACATAATGCACGTGTTACATTTGAGGAGGGTTTTTTTTTTTTTGTCTGATTTGATTCAGAAGCTATTTTTATCTAATTAATTAATTAAAAAGGGGGCACAATTTTCAGTCTCTTGCTCTAGTTTCCCTGAAATACAATGCGAAACTTAGCTGCCAGTACAGATCCAACAAGAAGACATAAATCACATTTTGTCTGAAATGGTTTTTAACTTTGAGAAAGCCTTGACCCTGAAATCAAGATGTGTGTGTTTCCTGTTGCAGTTTGTTTATCAAAAATGTTGCGCAATCGATCTCTCCTGATATCAGGATCTCAGAAGCTGCCAAAACTGCTGGAGAAAACTGAGAGCAGATTCAAAATTGAGTATGCACATGAATCCCTGCCTGTCCAAATGTTGACTTGCAGATCGATTAGCACTCTCCCAATACTTTTTTCATTTATGTACCCCCCCCACCCCCCCCCCCCCCCCCCCCCCCCCTTCAAATCTTTGCTAACTTTAAGCTAACAGGCATCATTTTTCTGACATTTGGTCTTGAAGTAGAAAGAGCTCTCGCTGGATGCGAGTTTTAACAGAGTAGCTGCCATACTAAGCATGTGTTGTGTGTTCCATCAGCTTCTATGTGGTTGCTTTTTCAGTTCTTACATAATAAAAAGTCACACTTTGTTTTGTAGCTAACAGCTCCTCACCATCTCCTGCTCGCTGAACCACTGGGAGCTCTTTATTTGCGCTGCTTTTCATGTAGATACCAGTATACACAGCGGCCCAGTGCTACTTTTTGGCTGTCACGTTTGTCTTTCTCTGAGGCTTAAAGCAATATTTCACTTTGCTGGAACATTTTCGCTTCTCAGAATGCCTTCCTCTCCCAGTTGGAGGACTGAAGCCTCCCTAAAAAAGCGCTGGGGGAAATCACTGCAGTGTTGCCATCTTCTAATGTAGAAATTTAATAAGCTGACATTTGCTCAGAGTCTTTCAGCAGAGCCAAATATGAGTGGAGACTGACAAAAAATGTATATAAAGAAAACAGGGGAGCAGGTTGGACGTTGATGCAGATTATAGCTGCCACCCTCTACAGAGTGTCAGTGACTTGCTCTTCACCAGGGTTTCTCAACTTTTTCTTACCTGCAAACCCATTTTTCATGACATCTTTCCCTCATGACACCATCCCTCATGGGAAGTTGCTTTGTGAAATTGAGCATGGCAGTTTTTTGTTTTTTTTTCAGAGCACGGTGCATCCAGTAATGATACTACTAATTTTATTTCTATAGCACCCTTCATAACAAGGTTACAAAATTCTCCACAATAAAAACAAAATAATAAAGATAAATAAAATCCACAACATGAAATATACATTTAAATTTTTAGGAACAAGCCATAAGATAAAAGTGAGATTTGAGAAGAGATTTTTCTAAATCAAATTTGAGTTAAAATATCAAAAAGCTTACTTAGTTGTCTGTCTAGTTGCCATTCTCTCTCACTTTTGTTTTGTTGAGGGAAATCTATTTTTGTTTCTGGATCACAATAACACTGGACAAAACTTTCTCATTTCCTGATCATTCATAAAAGAGGGCAAGTTATTACATCTTATAATGGCAGACAAATTTGCGGAGGTTATTCTGGAAGTAATGACTTTCATGGATTAAAGAGAGAATAGTGAATTATTTTCACATAAATGTAAAAGTTGAACACACTAACGAACTCTTGAAAACTTGCTGTCTCAGTTGTCTCTTTTGGCCTTGAGGGGATCATGCAATCGATTGTGTGTCCGTGCATGTGTGTGCATTATCAATGGACCAGGGGCTGGTTTCACAAAGATATTTTAGACTAGTCTTAATTTTGCTCATTGATCAGTCTGTTGCAAGTTAGACCATTTCACAAAAATAAAGACTGATGAATTATAAGCCAAAAAAAAAAATTAGACACCTTACCCCCAGGCTGACTGAGGCTTAAGACCCATGTTACCATGGTAACAATCAGTGCCACCAACTAATCAGTAGCACCCAACAGTAAAAATAGGAAAACAGTGCTCATAAATTTGGTAAACTTTCAAAGCAAAATGTCCTAACTGTTAAATTCCTATGTACATATTTTCTGCTGGGGTAAATGGAGCTTGTAATTTACCCAGAATTCACTGTGCTATAGTCCTACTTAAGATTAGTCAAGAACTAAACTGCTTTTTGCAACAGATGATAATCTCAAATACCACTGGGCTGATCAGCCTTATATTTTTCTTTTGTGCACATTCATGACTGTGTGCTGAAGGACCTCTGTGATTCACAATTTTTGAAAAACCCTTTTCTATGGCTCCATGCTGGTGACAGTTGTGGCCACAGGCATTACATTATGTTCTCAGGTCATCTCATTCTTGTGAACTCACTATTTCAGGAACGCCTTAAGGGATGGGAGGGAAGGATGAGCTGATTAGATTTTGGAGGTGAAAGGTGCACTGTATGGATGCGTTTCTACAGTGAATAATAAAAGATTTAAGCTAACAGTAGCAATTTGCCTTTGTAAGGTCAGCTAGTTAATATGTGTGAGTGGATACATGCCTCTTACACTTGGACATTTGTCACACAGTCATTTCCAGGACTAAGTGTTACCTGCCAAAAGTTAAAAATGTGAAAAACACACAGGGGTACTTTCTCATCTCGAAATAGTCAAAGTAGACACCGAGCTGCCACCCACAGACTGTTGACCTTTTCACCCTGTTCACACTTGAAGAACTGCCATCAGATGTGTGGGTTTTGTATTAGGAGGTAGTGTGCGTCTGGGTCAGAGTGTCCTTTCACAGCTTCTTCTGGAAGGTGTTGTCAGTGCAGCTGCAGTGAAAATGTCAGACTTTTGGGGAGCAAACTTCTTTTAAATGAGCTCAAGTGTTCAGCCAGCTAAATGTCAGACCTAATACAGATATACTTGTAGTTGGACTCCTCTCACATTCACTATCATATCATTTTTAAGATTAATTCTGCTTAAGTTTTGCTTATGTCTGTTTCAGGTTGATTTTTATGTCTATAACTGCTTGTCAGTCATGACGCCAACAGTACTGTTGGCAATGGTAGATAATATAATGATCATAAAGAATGCTTATAGCAATAAGTCCATCAGACTGACACTGTTGAGGCCTAGGCCTTCTGAGTCTCCAAAATAGACTCAGAAGTGGACAGCAGACACATGGCTCTGTTTATGCTGTCCTGGATGTCTGTAGAGGCAGACATGTTCACACATTTGGTGTGTACAGCCAATTAACAGCACCCTGAATATGCTGTGAATGGTAAAATGAACTGGCAGCTTAGCGTATAGACTGTACATTGGTACCACACCAGCTGTCATACTGGTGCTGATCTTTATAGGATCAGTGGAAAAAAATGTATCTAGCCTAATTAATGCATTTTAATTCTGTGGCTCTACTTCTTTGCATATTTTTTGTAAAAATGCCCATTTGTCTTTAAAGTCCAACAAATATGAACAAGTCCAGAGAAAGATTAAACCTAGGTTGTCACTTACCATTAGATCTTGACTGCTTCTGTCGCCTCGTCGGGAGATTTGAATAAATAATGAAATAACGGTTGCTGCGACATCCGTGTGTAAAATTACAGCCTCTCTCTCAAATTGACTGTAGATGAAACACACTTATCATTCCTGCTGCTACATGATGGCTGGCAATTCATCAACTGCACAGAACAGATCCAACACTCATACACGGTGTATGAGACAAAAGTAATCATTTTTATACGAAACGTGCAAGGGTAAAAAGGTTCCTCCATGCAGCAGTGTTTCTGTTGCCTGACAGAGCACATCCGCTTGGTCAAAGCTGAACATACAGGAGATGAACTCTGACCCGTGAATCTGCCGCAGCTAGCTGGATATTGCAGCCAAACAGGAAACGCACACGTAAATTTGTCTGTAATACTGGTTTTGAATGTCAAGAGTGAATGTGAAAAAGGATGAATACTTGTAATCATAGATGCAGTGTTGCTGGGGCGAACCGAAATGACACTCTGCCACGTTCTTTTTCTTCAAGTAAGAAAATAGAATATTTGCAGTTCGCTTGTTATTTTTTCAAGCTTTTTAAGATCTAGTCATCACTAAAGTGCATGGTATATGTTGTCAGTTATTTTCTATAGTCAGTAAGTGAAAAGTGTGATGCAGACTCGCAGTCACAGCCGGAGAGAGAGAGAGAGCTCTTATATGGACCGACTCCACATGAATAAATTATTCATAAAGTAACTAAAATTTGATTGTGTGGTCAGTTACTAATGTATGTAAACTTACCACTGTAGGAACAGTGGTCACGTGACCTGAAATGAGCCATAAATTAAGCATTTGTGATTCATAGCTGCGCTGTGGTACCTGATCAAATACCCCACCGCATAAAGTCTGCGCTCGCTAAACCCCACTGGCTTTGTGCCTGTACAGCCATGCTTTGAGCTAAATGCTAATGTCTGCATGCTAAAATGTTCAGAATGACAATGCGAACATGCTGACGTTAAGCAGATATAATTTGCAATGTTCACAATATTTCTTGTGTTTCGGGTGCTAACATGCTAACATTTGCTAATTAGCACTGACGGGGAATATTATTCATTTTGTGTTGGACAAATTAAAAGTTTGACTTGCTGATGGCACTAGATAGAAAGTGAAGAGGAGATGAATGTGTGTACCAAATTTCACGGCAATCAATCCAACTGTTAAGACATTTCACTCAAAACCACAAAAATCAATGTCAAAGCCCATGGTGTGCTATAGAGGAAAAGTCAGGAGATCACTAAAGTCATCGGGATTCATCCTCGGGGCAATATAAATATGTTTCTTCTGTTCTGAGGACATTACGACAGATTTTTAGTCTGTGCAAAGCAGTCAGAAAAGTGTAAGGCTCTATCATATTTTGATACTTTTAAGTAAAAACTCTGCTCCATGCAATGGGATTATCCATCAACGCCTTCCAGCAGCCTTTACTTGTCAGCCTGAAGTTACTGGAACACATTGGTTTCAGAGCAAAGCTACTGATGCTGACACACAGCTTTAAGTTAAGGGAAACTGGGGATGGTTGTCCCACTTTTTATTCTCTTTTTTGTGTTTATCAAAGTCGGGAAGTTGAGCTCAGAAGTTGTTTCAATAGCAACAGAAACCTTGGCATCTTAGTAGAATTAATTTGATATTTATTAACCATCAAAGGCGAAAACACTCATCTTCCTCTTTCATGTGCTGCATTAATGTTGTTTCATGCATGTGGTTAAAAAATAATCCACCTCAACACTGGTGCTTATATTTTACATCAGAATGTATATCTGCATCAGTAAAAAAGTGTTTATAGCAGCTGTATACACACACCAACACACACACAATTGATCCCGTCAGTGTGTGTTTGTGTCCCTGTTCCCACACTGAGCTGTCACCCAAACACCAGTTAAAGTCCAAAGCATTTAATCATTTCTCCCGCAGCACTTCCCTCCTCTTTGTTCTCGCTCTTTCTCCTGAAAGTTAGAGAGAATTCAGAGGCCAGATATTGCAGAGAAAACTAATATAACCCCGATGATGTATTGACTCATATTCATATCTGAGATGAAAAATTATGTCCTGGTTGTGCAGCAGCTCTGTCGTGTCCCTTTTCAGATAAATCTTCAGTCTAATTCAGAATGAACTTAATTACGAATTCAGAAGATGCAAGAAAACTTTTAAGGACAGCACCGAGTTTTGGGAAGATTAGCCTGTTGCTCAACTTTGCAGTTTTTTTAAAAAAGTCTATCAAATCTCAGATATTCCTTAACTGTTATGGTTTAACCGGCCTATGATACTACTGACCGCTCGCTGAACCCCTCCCAGGGTTCTCATTTTAAAATGAACTAAAAATATTTCAGTCAGCCAGAAACAAGGTCTCAACCGATCCATGGAGCTAATGTTAGCTGATAAAAATCTGCTACAGACTTTATTGTCACTTCAGTTAGCAAAAGTGACAGACACACTAGAATGAGAGGCCTTTTGTCTGCCTTTGTTGGAAATCAAGAACCCACTGTTTCAAAGATTACTATGAATTTTGCAACTATTTTCTAATAGAATGACCATAACTGGCCACAGATGAGGCAGCACTGCACAACATGGCGTGTTGTTTTGAGCTTAACTTCTGTTGGGTGGCTGTTTCTTTTTTCCCCAGTTGCTTATGTTAAAAGAGCTCCATTATGGATGAGAATCTGTTGATTCGTTTAGTTGAAATGAGGATTTATCTATACAGTACCTCCTAATCATAGGAGAAGTGCTGCTGGAGCGCGCTGAAGTAATGCTCCAACGCAAATAGAATATGGAACTAGAATATCTGCAGTCTGCATAATACATTTTTTTTTAAATGCTGGAAGATCAAATCATCACTAAAGTGTATGACCCTGATCAGATGGACCTGAGTCTCTGCAGCGAGAGGTGTCTTTTTCAAGTTGCTTCTATCTTTTCTACAGGTAGTAAGCTTTTTATGCGCTACTAATGCGCCATGGGCCCCTCAGTCAATGTTGTACTTTTGACATTTATGTGATTGTGTGGTCAGTTATCACTGACTAATGTATGTAAACTCACCAACATAGGAACAATGGTTAAATGACTTGAGAAGAGCCACAATTTAAGTGTGCGCTTGCATGCATGAGAGTGTCATAGGTGCGCTCTGCTATGTAACAAATAGCACCACACTTTGCTTCACATTAACTGAAAAAACTTGAAGGGAGATTGCCAGAGAACTGGTTTATCCAATCGCTAACAACAACCTACTTGGTGATGTTTACAAAGTACAAATGTAGGAAGACAGCGAGGCTATGCTACTCACCCGTCTTTTACTTGAGTGGTTACGTCTCCAGGCTGGTCTTGAAAGCATAGCTGATAGGTTCAGTCCGTCAGAGAGTGCTCGCTGTTAAGCTATGCGATGTAACAGTTGAATGCTTGCATTCTGTAGGGATATGGTGGAAGCAGGACAGAGCTTAACAAATGGAAACTTCCAGGAATGTGTTCTTATGTCCTATGCAGCGACTCAAATTGTGTTTTTCTCTCGATACACAGAGAAGCAATCTTCTTCAATTAACTTTATTTGTATTGACACATTTGAAGAATTCTTGAACCAAGTCGATTCAATGAAAGCAAATATGTCTCATAATTTAGATTGAACTGAGTAAGCTCAATTTAGCACTCTGTAGCTGGGTGCTGATTACAACATTCTGGGCGCTACACTGTAAGTCCAGAGGATGTTTCATTATTGTGCCACTTTGAAAGGGTTGGTGTACATTGTTAGCAGCGATGCTTTTTCTCCCAAATTACTAAAAGCAAGATAAGAGGCCTGCTGGGTGCCAGAAATTCCAGCAGAAAGTAATCACGCTTCTCTCGAGGCCAACATGAAAAGTTCAAAGCATGTTTAAGGAAGAGCCATAGGGTGAAGTGCTGGCTGTCGTATGGAATATTTCAAATGTCAGTTTTGTATTTAGACGGCTTGCTTATTTTTTGGATTCTCGATCAAGGACTTGTGCTTGTGTTTCCACGTCTGAGAGTTTTACTGCATGGGGATCTTGCTGCTTTACTATTCTTATGATGTGAAATTTCATTTTTTTGTGGGTATATGAATGTTTTTGCTAATATGGAAATGTTGACAAAGACATAGGCCTTGGAACCAATTACAACACAAGAACTATCTTAAAGCCAGAGATAATACCCATAAAAACTCATTATCTCTTATAATGCATACAGATGGTACAGCCATTCTGTCTCTGTCTAAGGTAACTTTCACCATCAAAGATTTAAAATTGTCATATTACGTGGTTATGTGCTGGACTTAGGGATGGCCGAATACCAAATTTTTCTTTCGAACGATCATTAGTTTATTGGTATCTTTTTATCGATACCGATGACTTTTTGCCCCTTAAAGAAAATCACATGATTGCACAGTGTTCATTAATAACTTTATTGCATGGCAATACGAATATGAATAATTCGACATAACTACTTAAAAGAAAAGGTTATAAAATAATAATGAAACAGATCAATGAGTAATGAAAATAAAAATAGATGAGTAATCGTTTTTAAATTAAATTAATACAAAATGAATTAAAGTTCTTAAGTCTTTAAAGTGTCAGGGTGTGGTCTTTAATGCTTCAAGAGTTGTAGTGTTGCGCATGAGCACTACTATTGCATACGGAGCACAAGCATTACTTTTGTTGTGGGTGAAAAGTAACACACGCATAGCTCCTTTTTCTGTCTCGGCTGTCCAACCTTTGCTGCCGAGCGGTGGTACGCTCTGTGCGCGGAGCAGCAGAGTGAGGAGATGGACTGAGCTGGCAGTGCACTTCTGCTTGATATCTGATAGGCTTGCATAATCATGTGACACGAAGACCTCTTCAAAATAGTTGGGCTTGTTTTTACAATACTTTATGCTAAACTCTCAGAAGTAGACAGATTGCACGTTGTATTGCACAGTGGTTATCGGGATTTTAAAGAATTTTGACTCATATATCGAACGGCGGTATGAGTATCGATTCAGGTACGAACGCCATCACTAGCTGGACTATTTCTCGGCCAGGCGGCACTTTATCAAGACCAATATACTGTGTGTTAACAAAATCAACAAAATCATGTTGGTACTACTGGCACTGGGTCACGTTACGGTACAAATATGTAAACGCAAAAGCAACAAAATCCATTGCTTAGTTTTTTTCCCTTATTTGAACGAAGTTGTGCAGTTGTTTTCCATCAGTACCTGAGATAGTCCAGCCATTAGGTAAAAAGCATTTATATACTGTATCTCGCATTATAGGGCTGATACAACAAGGCAACTGGTGCATCATCATTGATGAAGCCTCTTATTATAAAAGTACAAAATAGATAGAATAATGAAAAAAACTTGTGCATAAGAAGGAGAGTTTCCATTTGTTCCACTTGAGTTATATTTAAACTTTCAAAACTTAAAATTCAACCCTCTCAAAAAACAAAACACCCTTGCTAGTAGGAGGTACTGAGGTAGCAAGGCCAGGTACAGCAAAGGTAGCATTTATTTGCCAACTGGCAACTTTTCTTATTGTGCTGCATTATGCAGTTCAATCTAAATCTAAACAGCAAAACATACACTGTCCCTCCTATAGGCCGTATTTTAACTTCGGATGATGTCAAACAAAAAGCTCCATAACTGAAAAGCATCTCCTATATTATGAAATACTACAAATCAGACAAGGAGTGTTTCAGTTACTTGGCCTGGGGCTGATGCAAAATAAAAATCAATACAGAACTGGATAACATCTCTGGTATAAAGATACAGAATAAATGCAATGTAATATAAAATTTAAGATAAAATAGAACCTTAGTGTTTGGAGCAATGTATCATATTTGTGTTGTGTGACTCTGTGGGTCATATTCATCTCTTAAAGTGCTATTTCTTTCTTTTCTTACATCTTAAGGTACCACCAAAGCTTCATTCTATCAAGTTTTTCTTTTCTTACCACTCTCTCACACACTTGAGTAATCTGTTTCACTACCTGTGGGTAAGCAGCAGTGATAGAATGGACAGAGACTCACTCAAGCTTCATTCTATTTTTCTAATTTTTGTTCTTCTTACCACTTAACACGGTACTATGACCCTCACTCATCAAGCTCTAAGTTTTTCTTCAAGAAAATCAGAATGTCCACATTGTCAGGGGTGAGTGCAGATCTGCTGGCAGTGTTCTGTCACCTGCTGTCGAGAAAACCCCCTCACTGGTGACTGAGGTGGCAGGTACAGCCAGGTAACATCTTGCCACCTTGGCATGATCAGGATAAAGAGACTAATAAGTCTTCCACCAGGTTGTCATCGATTGAGGGCACTCGAAGGCCATGTAGGCGTACACTTCATCCTTCAGCTGCTGCTTCACATCAGGCTGGCTCTCCTTACTTTGAAAAGTGGGCCAGAAAGTTCTGCCATGGCTGACCGGCAGCTTTGGAGGAGGGGAAGATTCTTTGTCTGATTCGTTGCTGCTTGCAGTGGAGTGGCTTCTGCCTGGGATGAAGATGATGAACTGGCTTCTGCAGTCTCTCTGGTGTCTAACAAAATCATTTAGTTAATTTGCTTTAATATAATTTTTGAATTCATTTAACTAATTTAAGTTAGTTCGTTTAACACTGTAACAGTATTATGTTTAGTTAAGACAGAAACTATCATAATAAGTTTCGGATAAAATTAAAACATTACCTGTTATTACTGGACCCAGTCCTGCTTCAGTGATGGCATTAACAATGTTTCTGGCATTGTCTGTCATAACAGTGATTTTTCTGAGCTTTTCAGTTTTCCACTCTGCTACTCCTTCTCGTATCTTCTCAGCTAGGTGAGCACTAGTGTGCTGTTCATACACAACTTGCGTCAGTAGAACTGGACTTCTCATTTACCGTTCAGAGTTGATGAAGTGGGCGGTGATCGTCAGATAGCTTTTGGTAGCTCTGGATGTCCAGCTGTCTGTAGTAGTGTTTGAATCGCATGGGACTTTGTGATGAGGCTCGAGCACTTGCTATAAATATTTGAAGCCAGGACCCTCTACTACATTACATGGGTGCATAGATGCTGCTACATAGGTGCCAACTGCTTCAGTTATCTTTTTGGCCTTGTTTATTGTCTCATTGAAAGGCTCCTTATCCTTAAAAGCAGAGGCGATGAGTAGTTGTTTCTTCTTCCCGTTTTGTTTTTTCCTACCTCCAGTAAGCTCCACATCAGGGTGATGTTGTTTAACATGCGTTAAATGCATGTTGGATGTGTAGCCAGCTACCTAACGTACTTCCTGTCAAGCAACACGACACACTATCCTCATCTTATCCACCACTCAGTTTCCATCACCATTGTGGTCCTCATGGAACCCAAAATAGTCCTGCACAACTGATTTGAAAGAAGCAGGCAGGTCTTCTAAATCCTGAATCTCATTTGCACTCGCCATATTCACACGTTGTCGTTCTAGTTTTTTGTTTTGTTGTGTCGTCTTCTTCTGCTGTTCTTTTTTTTTTTTTTTTTTTTTTAATGGCGGTTGGCAAAACAACGTTTAGGTAATTTACCACCACCCACTGGATTGGAGTGTTACCACACTTGTCAGAATGGCTATAGTGTGACTGAGTCAGTCAGAAGAACAGATGTATTGTTGTATTCGCCATGCACATACGTGTACTGAACCGTGATGTCACAGGACAAATACGGCTACCGTGACACTCCTAATAAACATGATAACCATACAAACATGTCTTTGCATGGCAGTAGCAGCTGCACACTTAGGTAGTAGCTAGCTAGCTAGTTACTAGGGCAGGGAGACAAAGCAAGAATGGTAAGAGATGGAAATGGTTTAAGAACATACAGTATGCTCAAGAGGCAGGGGATTATTTAGACAGTATTATCATATCTTTATTATTAATGCGATATTAATAATTCATTTTTTAGAATATACCCCTAATTTATTCCAGTGTCTCAGATGTGAGCATTTACTGCACATATTTGTCTTATATGAGAGTAAATTAAATATCTTTGGGGTTTTGAACTGTTGGTTGAACAAAAACTATTTAAAGAAGTCATCTTGAAGTCATTTGCAATTTTTTTTAATCTATTTCTTTTTCAGTTTTTGTATTTTTATTTGTTATATGTCAAATAGAGACGTGTTCGTATTATATTGCATCAACAAATGCAAATAGCAGCAGTGTTGTGATATCTAGAAGGTCATGCTCGACAAATATTTGCTACTTTTCAGAGCAGCCAACAGCTTCTTTAGCTTATTCTATCTTCAGGATCTGTTTTTATTTATTTAACAGATTTTCCCTCAACTGTGTATTTCACTGGAGCTTTTCTTCACTGAAATGTAAAAACTTGTGTTTACAAAATTAACATAAAAATGCCCTGAAGCAAACCCGGCTCGTTCTTTTAAAGATCAGGGATCCGTGCTGGAGTGAAAGATTCGGGCCCTTCAACCAGCCGTCACCGCGCACCTGCTTCTGATGGCCCGGGAGTCATCTGATCGGCGGCGCCACACCCCTCATCATCTCTGGGATGTCGGTACTCTGGAGTGCTGCCATGACGACGAGACTAATCAGACGTGCACAGTTTGATTAACATGGGAGAACTAATTAAAGCACCAGGGGGATGCAGACAACACCCACAGACACTTAGACATAATGAAACACATGTTGTGACACACCGACTGTACGCATACATGGGTGAACACACTCATGTGGAAGACATGCAAATTCCTGAGACCCAATGACACAGTCTTAATGAGATATGCAGATGTACTGAGACAACTCACAAACACGCAAGTACCATACACTCTGTGTCTGGATTATTATCATTCAGAGCAGAAAACACTTCACAACAGCTGAGATTAGAGAAGCACTTCTAGCAAAACACCTCTGCTAACACAAGTCTGCAAATTCCTTAGAAATATGTAATCTGTGGTCTCTTCTGCAATTATAAATCTGGCAAATTCAATTATATTCTAACCTAATTTGGGGATTTTTTCTCCTTCTGTCAGCCTGATAAACTTCACTTTTCATTATTTTTCTAGTCTACCTGCACTGTTAGCAGATGTGCCATCCCAAATCGTATTAAACTTAAACTATGTTTTTGGCTGCGGCTCAATAAAACAAAATCTGCCATAGCACAGTGCAAGTGTAACCCATCCTCACTCCAATGATAAGTTTGCTTATGGATACTAAAACTCACTTGAAAATGTAAAATAATGAAATAAAAACTGCTCACTTTGCTTTGGTGATCACCTTAGTTAGTGCTTATTGTCTTTGTGTTGGGTGTTTCCTCCCACAATGGGACCGGCAGCTATTTGATTGGATCTAGTACCTCCATTGTCACAATCAACTGTTATATATTGAGTAATGTAAGCCCCAGAACAGAGCAGGTGGGCATTAGCTGTGAAATGATGAAATAACTATGACTAAATTCAGAGGTTAAGTGCTGTTTATTTAATTACTGGAGCGCACCTATGACATGCGGCTGCATCCAGATGCATGCTTATATTGAGGCTGATTTAATGACAATTCTGCTAACCATTGCACCATGGAAAGTTTACATGCATTTGTCAACTATAATCAACAACATGATGAAGGATATTGCACAGCAGTCAGTTCACATATAAGCAGATTATACGAACTGTGAACTACTTACATTTCTTCACTTGAAGAACAAAAAAACTGGCAGAGCGTTGCTCCGGTGCGCCCTGCAGCACCAACACTAAATTAGGGATTGTTTGTATAGGTACGGCACTGTCCATAGTATTGAAACAGAGATCCATAGACAGATAGAACAAGTTCGTTTTGTAGTAGTTGTAAGAAGAACCTTCAGCCAGAGTGAAGCTGCAAACTATAAACTGTTTCTCTGCACCTCCTCCTGCTGATTTTGAGTGATTATTGTGGATGCTCTGATTATTTAATGTAAATATATAATGCATTCCTAGTGATGAAAGTTAGCTTTAACAGCGAGCACCTATGGGTAAAGTTGCATGATGCATGTGCTCCAGGAACTGCAGATTTTTAACACGCTTGTAACTTTTTGTCTCCTCCCTGACCTGCGGGAACAGCACCATTCACACATGGTTATTAGCACTGGTTATTAGAATCAGCTCAGATAAGGGTCCATATTTATATATAAGCATTTCATCTCAAGTTTCTTCTAACTGGCCAAACCTTTTGAAAGTGACACAAATTTGGTTTCAGTTCTTTTAAGACCTGGAGTGAAAGTATTATATCAACTTTATCTCAAGCAACATTCAGGAGAGCTCCAGAGGTGTCCTAACCTGTTACAATTGCCATGTTCATTAATGGTTACGAGCTTATTAAAGGATACTGTTTTGGCAAAAATCAAACATATTTTGAAGGACCTTGTACGAGATGCATAAGAGAGAGCACGGCTCCTTCACATACGTCAAGGCCCTCACAACCTAACAGCGACGTGGAACACTGCCACAGTGATGATTTGGGTTTGTCAAAAGCAACTATTTTTGCAGAAATTAATCGGACTTTGATCACTGTAACAGTGCCTCAGAAAATTCATTCATTTTCCCTCCACTCACTGGGAAGTTATCCCACAGTTGTGGGGCTATAATTTAATCATTCATTCACTCATTAAAATGTAGAGGTATGAAAGGTTCAAGGGCATCAAAATACAAGAGCGAGTGACTTGATATTTTCCATGTGAAAGTACAGGGAATTTCACTCCCTTGTGGCTATCAGAAACAATTTGTATTCATTTTAAATTGTGTGTACTAAATAATAACACAAACAAAATGACAGAACAGCAACTAATCATTTAAATGTGAAGCAGCAAACATGACCCGATGTGTCTGTGTGCTTGTACCTTTCCTTTCATTAACACGTACTAAAACATTTTTAATACCCATGACAACTGATATAACACTAAACACAGTTTTAGCACACAAGTTAAGCTCCGCATTGCCTTTCCCCTCATGTAAAGTATTTTACCATACGCAGATTTTAACACCTTTCTCTGATCACCAACAACAAATGAGACTCCTGGGTCAGATCCAGTTTGAAATCTGCTGCTTTACTTTAGATAGCTGCTGTTCTTCCATCACTAACCGAGCTAAATGTTTCAGAATTTCTGCCAATAGCGGAGGATAAAAAGAAGGGAGGTCAACAGAAAAATGTTTGAATTCTTCAGTGGAACCAAAGAGATTCTTTCACTAAAGAGAATATGTACATTGTGGCAGGAACATTATTCAGGGTAGGAATCATCTCAGTCAGGGTAGTACTAACAATTCATTTCATTATCATTATATTGTTTTCAATAAACAAAACAGTTGTTTGGTCTATGAAATGGCAGGAAACAGTGGGAAAAGCCCGTCATGATTTCTTAAAGCCTAAGATGTTAAAGTGAAGATCTTCAACCAACAGTCCAAAACTCAGAGATAGCAATTTACAATTATATAAAATAGTGAAATGACCACTTTGGGGAAGCTGAAAGTAGACTATTTTCTCATTTGACACAAAACATTGAAAATATAATGGGTTGATTACAGTGAAATTCACTGAGCACATTCATGCTTCACACAGGATACATTTCTGTCTATTAGAAGTGACGTTATTATTTGTATCTGTATCTGTTCGGCCAACAAAATTATTTGTCTCTGTATCTGGACCAGAAGTGGGTGTGGTTTACACTATAAGTCGCATTTAATCAGGCAAATGTTTTATTTTCTAACCTGATGTTCATTGTCAATGCAATTGTTGTACCTATAGACGAATCCGGCAAAGTACTGGAGGTAAACAAGCTCCAGTTGTTTTTTACTTTTTATGTAGCGTTACTTTTATAAGAAGTCGGGACGAATCTGTGCAGTTTGACTGATTTGGCTGAAACCAACTCTGACCAATCAGAATTGAGTATTTAACAAAGCCATCTAATAAAAAGAAATATCATCAAGGTGAAGGGAATGATCTTGGTGCATTAAATAAGTGATTGATTAAGGAAAATGCAAACTTTTTTAACTATGTTCAGGTAATCATGGAGCTGACTTTGTCCGAATAATAATGAGCAACTTCGGACAGAAGAAATATGTTTCCATTGGATTACTTGGGCCTTCCCAAATAAAGTATTCGGATTTGTGTGCATCCCTTCTGTCTATCTAGACTTTGCTCTTGTTTGTTTTCCGAACACTAACTTTGTTCTGCATTGTCATTCTGAGCAGACTTGGAGTTAAATGTTGCACCCCATCACTAATTATTGCTTGTCCCCTGAAATGTGTCACATAATGTAGATAATCAGTCACGTAGAGTTTGTGACGGCCCCGGACAGGAAAATGATGGCTGAAGTGTTTGCGTGGCATCTCCTGACTCCCCACAGTCTGATGTTTCCTCCCTGTGAGGAAAATGAAAGGCTTGTGTTAATACAGAGGAAGTCTGATGGTTTAATTGGCCTCCGTGGTGTTTTGGAAGAAAAGACTTTTACAGTAACTTCCACTTTGGAAAACAGATGCATTTAAGTGTGTTCCGCTTTTCCACTCAGCGCAATTTGTTCTGGATGATTTCTAAATGCTTAAAATGTCTGTAAAGGTCAAGTAATTTGTTTGAGCGGTGTTGTAATGTTGTTGGAGTTATCAGAAGCAAAACAAACACTCATATTTCTTGTTGCTGCTCACAGCTGATGTTAGTATGCACGGCGATGCTTCGGGTCACTTTGAAGAGTGTGCGTGTCGACAGGTGTGTACTTGTGGCAGTGCTCGATCCATTTTCTAATATCTCCTCGTGCCAGTTGTTTCACTGGGAAACTGTGATAAAACACTTTCTCTTCCTACAGCTCAGTTTCTTTGACACTCTCTCCTCTTCCTTCAGGCTTCCTGTGGTGTTTACCTTCCCTCTAAATGAGGGTTTAAGTGTGAGACAAACATTTGCAGTTGAACTGAAGTTTAAATAGCCTGCCTGCTGCTAAAGATGAGTTGTGTATCTTATCTTGCATGAGTCCGTTTATCGGAGGTGTTTTTACTCCAGGCCAGATGGCTAAAGTACACAAGAGGATCATAATATCATGAACACCTCAACAGGCTTTTGCAATCCAGTGCAATAGCGTTGAAATATGCTACCATCGTGGAGCTTAAAATTGCTCTAATCCAGTGGTGGAGGAAGCAGTCGAGAGGTCCAGTGTGTAAGATGTACTGGGATTTATTGGTAGAATATGACAGAGTCTATTCTAGTCTGTTTTCATTAGTGTATAATCACCTGAAAATAACAATCATTTTGCTTTATTACCTTAGAATGAACCCTTCATATCTACCGAGGTTGTGGGTCCTCTTCTGGTTCGCCATATTTAACAGTCATGTCTCTATAGTAGCTCAGAAAAGGACAAATCAAACACAGGCTCTAAATTATGGGCTTTCATGTTTTTTGTGAATATTGCAGCCAGCATAGGTCCTCCTACACATTTGGAAGGTGAGAGTGAAGCAAAGTGTTTGCAATCTAAAAGCTCACTGCAAGATACCACTATATCCTACACGCTGTTCCTTTTAGTAAAAGTGCCATGGTCTAAAAGTACACAATTACAAGTAAAAGTTCTAAATTCAAAGTGTTGTCAGAAAAAGTAAAGTTAAAAAGTACAGTATCAGCACTATTATGCATAATGGCTCCTTCAGTTTTATGTTATTTTAGATATTATATTATCCTGTTTTTATCACTAACAAATACATGTAGGAGCATTTTTATGTTGTAGTTTGTCAAGTTGGAGCCAATTTCAGATACTTTCTTTACTTCCGGGTAGATCAATAGTATAGTCCTGCATCATATAAGCATATTTAATGTTTTTTGTTTATACAAAAAACAAATAAGTATAACCGTCAAAAAAATGTAGTTGAGTAAAAAGCACAGTAATTCCCACTGAAATGTAGTTGAGTAGAAGTACATGTGAAAAGGGTCATTTTTAGTGCCAGATTTTTAGTACAACCCACAATTTAACGGTTTTGGTTCAAACTGATGGCTCTCAAAGCAGATTTTCTGCCACAGCTGTTTTCAGTAAGAAAGCTCTGATAAACCAACTGAATGCTGTATGTGTCCAGTACCAAACCACTGATAGACAAAGTCAGCAGCTAGCTGGTGAAGAAGTAGAGCTTCTGGCTGCTAAATGGTCACATATCAGAAGTCAGGAGAGACCAAAACAGAGCTAAAAGGAGAATGAATGTTGGACTGACATTTATCAGGTAGGCAGAAACACAAATTCAAATAAATGGTAATGTTGCTCTGTATGTGTTGGATGTTAATCTGTATTGTATGCAAGCATGTGGCCATAACAACTTCATGCAATGCTGACCTTGGTCAGTCAAGTTAGCGAATAATAAATGAAACATCTGGGTAGACTTTCAAAATAAAGGCACAAAAAAAAAAAAAACAACTTACATGCAATACGTAACATAACTTAGGTGCATGATGTAGCACATGTATGCTATGCAAATGAAAAAGAAGTCAAAGCTGACTAATGGTTTTGCACAGAACATAAACTCCAGTTCTCCTGGGTAAAAGCCCTGTTTTTTCTTTTGACTCCATCCCTCCATCCATCCATCCATCCATCCATCCATCCATCCTCCTTCTTGCTAGGTAGCTAAAAGGTTAACAAAATGTTGCATTGTTTGCTAGCTAGCAAAAACTTAACAAAACATTATATTGTTTGCTGCTAGCTAAAAAGTTAGTTAGCCAGGTAAACTTCCTGAAGAGTTTTTAGTTTTAGTGCAACAGAATTAAATACTATCTCTGTCATAGATTAAGAATTTAAGTTAAGATAGTTTTAAAAGTTGGTCCAACAAAATTTATGCCCTGATTGAATAGGGTTTGAAAATTGATAATTGTTTGAGCAACCGAGCCTCAGAGCCTTTATGATTTAGCGCAAGTCTTTGTGGCTGTGTTGACTAAACAGCAGTCACATTAAACGCTTTCATTTTGATCTGAAGTGAATTAAGGCAGACCCTGGTATCACCACTTTTGCCAGTGTTTCCTCCGTTCCTTCCTTCCCCTTCTCTGTCTCTTTCTGTTTTCCTGCGTCACTCTCCGTCTCTGTCTCTCTCTGCCATCTCTCCTCCTTGTTAAGATTCCTAGCAGGCGCTGCGAGGCGTCCAGAAACGAAGAGTCACTAAAAGAACAGACAGATTGTTAATTTCCCTCCTCTGGGCACAGACTGGACAGTGTTGAAGTCCAATCTGTTTGGAGACGGAGCAAAATACTGTCACTAATATTAGCTTCCTGACCGTGTTATTCTCTTTCTCCTTCCATCACTTTCTGTCCTATCAGGACAGGAAGGAAAAATCCATACAGCCATATTTATCAACTCTCTGTCCTCTCTTTCACTTTTATTTCTTGGCACTGTTGCACACTGCCTGTCCCTGCCTGTTCTCTTTTGTTTCTGTCTGTCTTACCACATCTCAGCTCGTCTTAGCCTGTCTCTCCTCTGCCCTCCCCTCTGTTTTTGGACAAGTTAGAGAAGCCTGTGGACTCTTAATCTGGAAAAGAAGCTTTATTTCAAGTCGCTCCAACAAAACCACTGATATATAATTTTAGATAACATACTTGAAGAAAATAAAACTGTTAAGAATTCTAACAACATACATCTGTTACCTTTAGCACGGGACAACTTTACAATGGCACATAGATGCTTTATCTGAAGGGAGCCAACTTTTGAAAGCACTTTTTTCCTGGGTACCTCTGAAGCCAAGGTGCACAAAAACTGCTCCCTAATTGCTCCAGACTCACTCGTTCAGAACAAGTATTGACAAACTTTCCATTTCAGGTTCATCTGGTTTTGCTGCACAAACCTGTTTATTTATTGTACTGGGCAAGTGTTCCTAAAGTTTTTCATGGCTTTACTTGGAAATGGTTACATCACAGAAGAGAAAATGATCCTGTTGTAATCATAAGTATGGAAGTCAAAGATAACGTTTGTACGTATACCATACAAGTATTGTAAGCCATATTTAAAACATTATCATGAGTACATTCAAGACCAATACATCCATTCAATAAATTTTTTTTGTATACCACTAAATCGTAACAAACAAATCTCAGGGGACTTTTCAAATAGAGCAGGTCTGGACCATACTCTTTATAAACCCCATCGTTCCCACCAAGAGCAAGCACTGAGTCGACTGTGGTGAGGAAAAACTTCCTTTCAACAGGCAGAAACCTCAAGCAAATCCAGAAAAAATCTAAAGGACAGAACAGGTTGACTGACTCTTAAAACTCTACGCAATATTTTTTTTCCCAGTTTAATATATCCCAGCATGACCCACCCAGGTCTACCTCTGATTCAACTTACCTTGATATTCTTGCCCTAACCCTACCCAATATCACCGCTCATGTCTAAATCTGGCAACCCAAAACCAACGGAGCCCATGTGGAAAAACCCAATCAGAGGCAGAGAAGGGTGGGCATGACATGGCACTATCCTGGGGGAAAAAACAAACTGACGCACCGGACTTTAAGTATGTGATGTAAGTAATGTGATGTTAAACGTGGTTAATGTAGTGAAATGGCAGCAGTTTGTTTAGGTATAGGCTTGCTAAACTATGGTGCTTGGTTAGATTGAGGAAAATGTTGGTGATTTGGGTCAAAATATGTGCCCTACATGTGACGGAAGTGATGAAAGTCATGTGATGGAAGTGACATAGCGGAAGTAATGTACCTAACAAAAGCTTAAATAGAGCTCAACAGTGATATTTTTCCATTCATATATCTGAATATAAGATTTAGATTATTTGTCATAATGTTGGAACCTTCCAAGGCAGACTCACCATGAGCTATAAGACTGTGAAATGATGGATTATGTTCCTGTAGAGGCAACAAGTATGTATTGTTTTTTCGTCAAAACCAAAAAAAAAAACAACACATTTTATTCCGATTGCGTGGAAAAGTACTACACTTCCCACAATCCTAAAGTGTAACAGTGATGTCTCTGATTGACGAAGCTTGCTGTTACCATTGAAACATTTACAGCCCCACAAACGGGTGGTTTTGTTAGCAGGCTGGCTAGCTATATGGCTAACATTATCTAATCTGAGTTGTACTACTAATTATTATATACAAACACGAATTACAAAATATTACAACACTGTTATTAACAGTATAAAACACTATAATAATGACAAATGTTGCACTTAAAAAGCAATATAATTTGCAATGGTTTATGGGATGAGTAGTTCACCTACTCTTAAAATAATTATGTGCCCCGTTGCTTACCTTTGCCTTTTTTCCGTTGCCCAGTCTTTTTCCTTTTTTTTTTTTTTTTTTTTGCTCGGAATCAAATGTTTTATTCATCTTGAAGTTGGTTGTTTTGGTTCTCTAAAAGTCTTTACATATATAAGGATTTTCTGAAACGTAGAGTGAATGAATGTGAAAGTCACTTCTGCAGCCAGAGCCACGAAGAAATAGGTGGTCACTGCTGAGTTCTATAACTCAACATTGACTTTTGGTAGTGTGTTTGTTTGACTCATCTATTCAACCTAACCTCATGTCCTTATGTGGACTTTATTGCTCTTACCTCTCCAGTCATTACTGGTATGTCAACTAGAGGTCACTGCCTAACAGTAAATTTAAATACGGGTCATAATAAGCTACATGTACAGATGACCTATATGCTGGATTTTCCTGGTGAGGAAAAGACAGTTGTGTCTTTTCAACTGATACACTTTGCCACGTCACAAAATACAAATAAATTATTTGGGTGTGAGCAGATAACGGGCTGTGAACAAAGATGAAAAACACCCATCATACTTATATTTGTATTTTCCCCAACCTGACCTGACTGACACAATGTGCCACAAATGTTATATATACTTCTTCCCTGAGTCGTAACTCAAGTTGAACCACGCAGACATCATACACAAACTACTAAACTCACTCTTTACAGTGGGGTCTGATGGATATCTGATAAATAATAGTAATAATAATAATAATAATAGTAACCCAGGTAGATGTTAACTGTACATCTGTGGGTCTAATGTAAACAGAAACTGCAAATAATGACTCCAGCATGATCCATGGGCAAGATTTGCTAAAATGTATTACAAGTATAGTTTAAAAAACACAGAGGAGTGGATCGTTTTACTTTGAAATTCAGACATTTGGCAAGGGAAATCCTAAATCATGCAACATTGATTGACGTTGCTTGTTATTTTTTACCTCATGATGGGGGGACCGTTTCTAAAGCTTTTCAGATTTTTATCAAGAGCAATCTTCTTTTCAAACTGATTTTATTTTGATTTGGGCTTCCTCCCATTGCAAAGACAACCTCTAATTTACTAATGTTTTTTCTAATTATGCAAAAAAAAAAAAACAATATTTTTTAGGAGCTGTGTGATGTGATGTCATTCATTTACTGTAGGTACATGGCTCAAATGGTGTAAATCTGAAATACATTTTTGTGACAAACAGAAAAACAAGATAATAGCTTTGCGTTACACCTCTATTACAGGTACACAAAAAGTTAAACTGATGCCATGACAGGGCAAACTGGGAAATAGTAATTAAATTTCCAGTAATAACCTGAACTTTATCCTCACTCTTTATGTAGCTGGCTCTCAATGTAAAAGATCTACCCATGTAACTGATATGTAAACTAATTCATAACATCATCTGGTAACTTATAGCAACAACTTTGCTAATAGCTGCATTCCTTTCATTGGAAAGCTGTTCTGACAACAGTGCTGCTCTTTTGACAAACGCTGTTCCTGCCTGCTAGTATGTGTGTTTTTCCCTGTGTCTACCATCACAGTCACTGTATTCTGAGTACAAGTCATAGTCTGTCAAAGTGCTGACTGATCCTACATCACAGTATAATTAAGAATGGAAGTTGTCCAAGAACTTTATGCTGTGGAATTCATGCAAAAAGATCGACAAAAGAAATCACTAGGGCTGCACCCTGATAGTAGACTAAAGTGTTAGCTGTTGACAAGAGTCTTAGTCGACCACATTTTCATTTATTTGTTAGTCACAAAAAAAAGAAAAAAAAAAAAAATCAAAAAAGAAACCCCACAACCTCAAACTCCATTTGGGAGCTGTGCTTTACTGTTTGGCCAAGGGGATGCTGCAACACACACTTTTTCTCATGTAACATTGCTGCTAACTGTGCCGTAGCTGCCATTGACCAGTTAGCTCATTTAGCAGTGCTACTGGACTGAGACACAGTTTGACGACAGGGAATATTGCACCTGCGGTGATTTAACATTATAGCAGCTCCAACCAGACTCTGACTCTGGGGACGTTGAAGACGTGATGGGTTCGGGTGGGGACAGGAAGCATGGAGCAGCTCAGGAGAGACTTTGTAAAGGAATAGAAAGTTAACTTGTAAGCATACACCATCCATTATGTTGATCAGTACGCGAGTATTTGTTTTTGTGAGTCTTAAAGTTATTCATTAAATCCTGTTTCGAAAAATGGGTTGGTTGTTGTTGCACATTCAGAATCATTACCGTTTGCCGTCAGCATTTAACAGGCAAATGGCTCAGTGTCACAAAAAAATATATTTAAATAAATGAAATAATATCATAAATGTGTGACGACTAATGGCTTGAACTGACAAACATGGTTGACTGGGAACATCTTCAGTCAGTGGCAGCCCTAGAAATGATCATAAGAGCTATAATGGGTTGATTCTACCAAGCACGCCACGTCTGCGCCCCAGTTCTGATCCGTCCTCCACACGGCTGTAAGCCCCACCAGCAGCATTTCAGAAGTATTTCAGCAGTGGAGCATTTTGTCTGCCTCATTATTGTTACTTGCTCAGATTTTGTTGATTAGATCGTCTTTCATTGTTCTTTGTGCTTGTACCATGGATAAGCAGGCTACGTGGTTAAATAGTTTCTTTTCTGTTTGTCTTTATGATTGTGAGTCTGCACGGGGTCTTTTATTTTGAAAATTAACCGGATTCTCAATCTGCTCTGTACTAACTGATGTACCTCCATCAAAAATATACTCAGTGTGTACTTGAAGTGGAGCGGAGTGGCGAGCCGCTTCTGGGACGTGCTGAGGCGCCTCTGGTGGAATAAGAAGCATTCTGTAGAATGGCTGTGATCAGCCCTGGCTGACGTGGCACAGCCATGATGTGATGCCGCCGCACCTGGTGGAATTTAGCTGTAACACTAGTTGCAAAAGTTATTTTCTTTGAGTATCACGGTAAGCTCTATAGTGACAAGAAAGGTAAACCTTATCTAAAGTTTTAAGTTATATAGTATATGGCCCTGACCCACTTGGGTCATGTGACAAACTTCACTTACATGATGCGACGTTAATGTGTTAAAAAAGCTTTCCAGCAACATCTCATACAGACACAAAGACCTTGTGCATTAGCATGAGACACCCAGCAGTGGGACAATGACTTCAGTTTCACAACATGGGATGAGAACGGGTTGGGTAACCACAGCTCGGGTCAAAATTCAACAAAGGTCTTTTTTTATTTTCAGAAAATTGCCAGATGCAATAATGGCAAGGCATGTGCAAAAGCAGTTTTTTCCGTGGTAATGTGAATAAGTCTTTCCTGTGAAGGGTTTGAAAGAAGTGGGTTTCATGCAAAGCTTTTCATTAAAAGTGCCTCTAACATCGGGGTGACTTTTACATTAACCGAAGCTGTGTGAGCAAACCTGCAGGCTGCTTTACAGGACTGTTGCGCCTCACTGTAGATGGTGCTCCAGTGGAGCAAAAACCTTAAAGGTCAACCACAAAAAGTAATAGAAAAGATACTTCCTTGTCTAACCTGACCTAACCTCTGACAGTCTTGCAGAGATGGTGTGAACATTATTTTCAGGATGTTAGATACGGACACCTGTTCTTCTTCAATTCCCCCTGTGTCATCAAGAAGTTCCAGCCTGTTCTTTTCTGCTGCAGGCTGGACAGCTCGGGGGTGGAGTGTGGACTGTCAGGGATATTTCACATTGTGTCTAGTTAGTCGTGTCAGTGACAGTCTAATCCCACTCTATCCCGCTCTCCTCATTTCTCCTCGTTTCGTTCTATCCATCTGTCTCTCTCAGACTGAATAAAACCCTATCTGCAGCCGAGCCGGAGAATGAGACAATGCTCTATTTCAGCTGCACAGATTAAATCGGGCCTTAGCTTTCCACAAACACTCTGTCCACAGCACAGCGTCTCTTTCAGGGTAAAGAGAGGAGGGAACAGAATTGTGTGTGTGTGTTTGTGAGAGAGAGAGAGAGAGAGAGAGAGAGAAAGAGAGAGATATAAGCTCTCCTTGGCCTTCCTGCGGGCTCTATTTCAGGACTCACCAGATTAACTGCTGCACCCTGACCTTTAAAACATCCCTTATTGAGCTCAGCGGAACTCACAGGGGCACGCTTGGTTCGATAGCCCTTATTTTATCAGCACAGCGCCACAGGGCAGTGAGTTAGTCAGTCCAAATTATCCCACTTTCTATAACAAGCAAATTTTCTGTGACCTGTGCTCTGCGAATGTGCAAACCGAACCGGACAAATGCTGTAACAGCTCCAGTAGAGTATTTTTACAGCACTGTTTTGTTTTGTTTTGCTTAAATGCATTGAATATACTATAATGAGTTAAGTTTATTTTATTTATACCATTGGAGCTGCAACATACAGTTTTGCACAAACACCATATGCACTGTATATGGTGTTC
Organism: Lutjanus argentimaculatus; assembly: GCA_034769285.1. Lineage (NCBI taxonomy): Eukaryota > Metazoa > Chordata > Actinopteri > Lutjaniformes > Lutjanidae > Lutjanus > Lutjanus argentimaculatus. Next base: position 38,344,150 of record JAWZSL010000003.1, on the reverse strand, counting down.
TTAGTGAAATGTTAATTTACGACACCTGTTTACACATTTGCAGTATATTATTGTAAATTGAATTCAACCTTCTTAATTTGGCCATAGGGTTTTGCAGATTAACTACTTTAAATTATGAATCAACAAGCTGTTTTGGCCATCAATACCATCTGACTTCTTAGAGAGATAAGTGGTAGTAATGACCTCATCAATCCCAGGCCAGGGAAAGCACTTTTTTTTTTTAGTTTTTCCACTTATCTGCCTCTCATTAGCTTCCTTTTCAAGATAAATATGGCTATCTGAAGAAACATTTAGATTTGAGATGGATTAAATAAATTTTGAAGGTCCAAAAACTGTAGTATTTGTTTGAAATTCTGAAGGGGTCAAAGACAAGAGCTCATTCCAGAACTGTAATCCAACATGCCAGTGAAATATACAAGGTTTTCAGTGTAACTGCCAGCAGACAACAGCATCTGATCCTTCATATAGGTTAGGGTCAGAGATTGACACCTATATGAATTATTTACAAAAGAACCATGTCAACATAATTTAACTATTTACAACTATGAGAGGCTATAAAGAGTTCACACAAGGAGGGTTCACAGACAAGGATGACAGTATTTTATTTTTTGGCCAAATCAAAGAGAATTTTTTAAAGAGATAAATAGAATGGACTAATACATTTTGGAATTGGTGTTAACAGCTTTAATACAGTGGTGCAAAATAGCCATGACAGTGAATCAGGAACAAGCATAAACACATAAGTTGTGTCTGTAGTTATTTCATCATGCTTTTAGTGAATGGATGATCTGCTGTGGAACATTTAAAGTGCTAATATTACCTGAAACAAAGCATCTATAAAGAATATTGTCATGAAAGAATTAAAGCGGTGCTTTTTACAGCCAATTTAATCTTGAAACTTTGAACCTAACCTACAAGTTGAGCATCAGTTACCACGGCAGCCCAGACAGGTTAAAAGTGGCCAAAAGGTGGTCATCTTAACTTCTTAACATCTTACAGTCATTATCTACTCACCCTCCAAGTCTTCTAAAGTTCATTGCGCACGCACACTGTCACACAACACACACCCAGCTCAGACGGTGTGCACTCATACTTGAATGTGACTCCAAGCTAAGCATCTGCAGTGAAGATTAAAGCTAAAAACATGGTGTAAATGATGTCCTTTAAGTCAGCTTGGCATGTTGGGGCTTTAGGAGACTTGGATTACACCAGGCGAGCGGTATGGAGGCTTTTTCCATTATATTTTGATGTTTGAAAACTGGTCACCATTCATTTTAAATCATTTGGGAGATTCTGTAATGCTGTGTTCCTGTGAAAGTGTTTTGTGTACTATAATTCTAAACCCAACCTTCAATCGGCATGAAGGTGAGTAGATAATGACTGAATTTCCATTTTTGGGTGAACTATCCCTTTAATTTAATAAATAAATAAATGTAATCTCACTTATGATTGATAGGACATTTTTGTAGTGCAGCCATTTTATTCATTTTTTGCAAAAAAAAAAAAAAGTCTAACTCAGCATTCTAATGCTGCTTGTGATTGTATACCGTCCGTTCCACTGACTCGTCTGAAAGTGAATTGCGACAGTTTGTCTCAGGTTGTGTTGCTGCGGAGACAAAGCTGGACAGGAGGACTCAGCCTGCCAGAGTGGAAACCCCGAAGGAGCGCCATGCTAACTTCACAGAGTGCTGAACAGCTTATGACTGGACTGCGGACAAACAGTTGACACAGTGTTACTGTTGCATCTGCTCTCCCTCTCCACCCCTTCTGTCGGTCTTTGTTGTTTTGCCGACTGGCTGTCTGCGTCCTGTGTAAATAGAGACATACACCAGCTCGAGTTCAATGACAACAGCAACTGTCGGAGTTCGGCTCTTTTTTGCCAAAACATCACATGATTGTCGCTAACGAGATGATTGAAATGTGTCTCTTTTTGACATATGGGTATGCCTCTTGAACTCTTCTTCTCACACTGAATAATTTTTTAAAGATTAATTTGAAAATCTTTACAGTTTACAGTTTAAGGCAGAATAATATAATTGAGCTCATCATCAGGATCACCTTGCACTAATACAGAGAGATTTTCACATGCATCGACTATTTTTTTACTCTCAAAGAGCAAGCTGTCCGTTCCCCTACTCCTAACATCATCAAAGATAACTCACAGAAACGCATTGCCTCCTTGAGAGGCCCAATCCGTCACTGCGAAAAAAGAGCCACAGGATGAATGTATCAAACATTGGTAAACATTTAAATTAGCATTCCTTTTGGGGACTGTTTTTCACAGTACGCTGTGAGTAATTTTCCATCTTGAGAGTAGATGGAACAGGAAATAAAAACACCATCTGTTGGTTGAAAGTCTTGCCTTGTTGAATGTAGCTGGCAGTCCTTGTTATTTCTCCAGCCTTTTCTTTCTGTTACATCTCAAAGGAACATAAAGCAAAATAGTTACCTAGAAACTCGGGTATTTTCTGTCATATTTTATATTAAGGTAAAATATTGGTCATGTTCTTGTGTGTACTTTTTTAAAGCACATTCCTCTTATGGGAATTTATTCTTACAAACACTACCCTACAAAAGCAGAGAGCAGTCGTATGAGGCTGGTTAGCAAACCATGTAACAGCTAGATGATGAGTCTAATGCAGTTTTAGATCTATTATTTTACACTTTACATTTGGACAGTTTTAAAGGTGTAATGCCAGGAAGGGGTATCACTGACTGAGATGGCAGTTACAGCCATACTTGCCAATGTTAAGACCACAAAAATAGACTTTTAAAGAGTGAAAGTAACAAAATAGTGGCAAACAGATGCCTGCTAATGACCTATAACTGACCCTTATTAGCTGGAAAATGCAGTGGAACCACAGTATATAGCTTTACAATCTAATTTCAAAGTGGATTGCAATAGCGAGGAAAATTATATATTTGTATATTTTACAATGTTTTTCTAAGGGTGTGCTAAGTCCTTAGAAATGCTTTTCCTCTAAAAGAAATGGTAATTATCTCCAGAGGGTCTGAAATTTACTTGAGTATGTCTTTCTCTCTTTCTTGTCAAAAAATGACATTTGCTGGAGCTGTGTTGTTGTCCAGATGGAAATGGTAGACTTTTCGGGACATCTGGAGGGTGGGCAAGTACAGCTAATGTAACTTTGCTAAGCTAGCTAATAATCTTTTAGCAGGACGTGTTTAACTCCTGTTACTTTTTGGCATGGTTGGATTAAATGCATCATTAATGTGGGATAATAAAACTGAATTACTTTTGTATTGTCACTTTCAGAAAGAGTGGGGAAATTTAGCTTCAACTGAGTCTAGCTGCAGTTATCTCACGAGTATTTTTACTCAAAGGGGTTTAGCCCTCAGCTGGCAGTCATGAAACAGGCTGCAGAGGCTGCAATTTAATCCTTGTTGGCAAATATAACTGTCAAAGTAAGTCCACTGCTTATTTCTGCCACTGACAGACTCATATTGTTATTGTGTCAGACATGATTATCAAAAGGATCCAGATACTGCAGACCTTTTCAGACAGTCCTTTTTTATGTCAAACTTATTGGTGGTGGTGTGGATTTTTTTTCCTGTTTCACAGCAGGTACATACTGTTTTATCTGAATTTAGATATTTCTAAGGTATATTTAATATTTCATATGTACAACCGCAATTCCAAAAAAAAAAAAAGCTGCAACATTGTGTAGAACAAACCGATTTATATTCAGTTGAACACAGTACAAAGACAAGATACTTAATGTTCAAACTGTTTAGCTTTATTGTTTTTTTTGTAAATATACACTCATCCTTAATTTGATGCCTGTGAACATTCCAAAAAAGTTGGGGCAGGGTCATATTTACCACTGTGACACATCACCTTTTCTTTTAACAACAAGAAGGAAGAGTTTGGGAACTGCGGACACTTAATTGTTGCTGTTTTTAAAAGTGAAATTCTTTCTCATTCTTGGTTGGTTGTGATGGTTTTCTCTTTGCATTTTAGAGCTTTAACTTGCATTCGTAGATTCAGTGACAAACTGTTTACTGACAACAGTCTTCCTATGTGGTCCCATGTAGTAGTACCTTATAGTATTATGTGGGCTTTTAATGCAGTTATTAATGTAGTACTGCCTGACAGGTCAAAGGTCACAGGCATGCAATGTTGGTGTTTGGCCTTGGAGAGAAGAGGGAAGGAAGGAAACATATGACAAAGCAGGAGGGTCACTAGATGATGCAGTATTCAAAAAGAGACTCAAGTGTCACTTTTGCAGCATATAACCAGTATAAAATACTCGAAAGTGAAGAAACTACATTTGGAGTGGCAGCTAAAAGCAGGAAAGAGCTGGATCCAAGGCTGAAGTGTTCAGAAAATTAAAAAAAAAACAACCTTCAATGGCGTTTGAATAAAGTTTGACAATTGCGTTGGATGGCAGCCAACTTGAGCTAGTACTTGAACTTTTAACTCAAGTGCCTTCCCAAAGGCGGAAAGATGTTTTGATGTTTACAACCTTCCTTTGAAAGGACCACATTGTGCGTGTAGCCAGGGCACAGGTGTGTGACAATGAACCAACAACACGCAGCCTGTTGTATTGGTTTCAGAGAGGCTTCCAGATTATCTGTGCCATGACAGCCGGCATGAAAGGACTTCAAAGTGCTTTAGGGCCACATAGAAAAACTTTTATTGTGCACATGTTTCACATATTTCCCCTGGCAACGTATTCACTAAGGTCAATGTTAGCTGTTAGCTAACAGCTGCTCCTGTGATTCTGGACATCATTGCAGATGAGACGGCTGCTTGTTACTATGTTAAAAAAAAACTCTTTGGGCACAATGTTTTATTTTATCATGTCTTCATGGGAAACTTCTTCTGACAGATGGTATTAGACATAGTTATGGGAGAGAATAGTTTGCATTGTTGGTCAAAATGTTATGTTATGTTATGTATCTGAGTTCTAAACTGAGTTTCAAGTCCTAAACTTACCAAATGTAAGGCCATAAGAGCCTCATTCTTTGTGTGACTTCAAGATATTTGACTGAAGGTGGAAGTTGAATCTTTGGTGTCATTTTTTTCTAACTGGAGCTCAGTAATGTTAGTTCTTCTCCTGCAACTTGATTGGATGCTGTCGGACTGGTTCTAACAAAGTGGATCTGGGGAATTAAGTGTTGACCAGTTGGGAATGAATAGTGTTAGTTGATTCAAGACATGAAGGGAAATTAACTGATTTGTTGCACACTCTTGCAAATAATCTTTGGGCTTAGGGGCGGTATCAAGTATTTTAAGGTCAAAAGGCTCAAGTCCAAGTAAAGTCACGAGTCATTGGTGTTGAAGTCGAGTTGCAAGTCTTTTGATTTTGTCAAGTCAATCCGCTCCTACATAGTTCTGATCTGATATATTTTTTGTAAAATGTGTAAGGTGTAGCCTCCCAAACTAAGCAATTTAAAGTGACAGTTAAGCCCCAAAATCATAATAAATATATATTTCCCCAGTTTTTCCATGTAAATTTTTTTTGGTGTGACATACAATTTTGAGAGACATTGGCCATAAAAATGTTTGCCTTCTCTCCAGTATAATGGGACTAGATGCACTCAGCATGCGGTGCTCAAAACACCACAAATAATACACTTGAAAAATTCAACACCAGTGTCTTTTTTCAGAAATCATGATCCGGTTACTCAAGATAATCCACAGAGCTTGTTGTGAGCAGTTTCATGTCGGAACTATTTTCTTTCTAGCAGAAAAGAAGCAGTTCAGACAGAGTCTAAAGCCATTATTTTCCAAATTGTAAAACTTGTCCTTAAAAAGGAAGAATCTGTAAAAATTGAAATGCAAAATAAAATTTCAAAAATTATTTATTTCTTCTTCTTTAAATTAATGCCTGGCACTAATAATTGAAGGTTCAACTTTATTCTTGACATTTCAGCTTTATTGTCGACAATTCAACTTTATTGTCAAAATGCCAAGTAAAATGAAAAATATAAACATAATGTGTAAAGTATTATGTTTTAAAGTCACAAGAATGAGGTATATCCTGGTTAATTTCAAAATAGATTATAATATGGAAAATGATGTTTCGAAATACAGGCATATTGTTAAAAACCTCTACTTCTAAAAACCTCGACACTTAGGACTTAATATCTATAAATTACATGAAAAGAGGTCCCCCAGTGTATTAAATTTCAGGTCTGAAATAGAACATCATGAGGAGTATTTGTGAAGACTAGTTAGTAAAGCTCTGCAGATGGTCTGTTTTCTTAGCAAATGAAAGAAAATATAAAAAATACATGGCTGGGGTGTGATAAACATGAGCTTCAAAGTGATGATTTCAAAGTACAATCTCATTGTTCACACAGCCCCCCCCCCCCCCCCCAAGCTCTCATTAGTAGAAAAAGTGTTTGACAGGCAGGTGGAGAGAGGCGGGAAAAGACACAAGGAGGGGGAGACAATCAGAAAGAGGGAGAGAAAGAAGAAAAAAGGCAGGCACAGGTAATATGAAAGCGAAAGAGAGAGATCAGCCCATCAGATCAATATCTGCTTTAGCTCTCAGCTTCAAAGACCACCAGGCTAAGCTGTGCTTGAGCAGCTTAATGTATGTGTTTGTGTGTGAGTGTGTGTTGGGGGGTATGTGATTCGTGCGTGTACTTTGGGTGTATCCATAGGATTTTCAGCGTGTGTGTTATTGTCTTTGCATGTGTGTTAGGGAGGTCAAGCTGGGGTTTAATGAGTGTTCAGGCCTCTGGATCACACTGTTTGTTCCATAAAGCCTGCATCCGCCAAAAGCTTCCTTTGTGTGCACTGGTTTATGTATGTATGTGTGTGTGTGTTGTGTTTTTGCTAGTATTCCTGGCAGAGCAAACTTAAAAAAAAAACAAAAAAAAAAAACCACACTCATGCACGGAGCAGTGCTGCAGTGCAGTCGGGGTTATTGCGCCGAAATAAATCCGCTGTTGTATAATTTGAGGAGATCACTTTCAACAGGCTGTTGTGTGAAGTGCGGCGCCGTGGAGCGGGTTCAGCCTCTCCAGTTTTGAATGGCAGCGGAGTTGCCTGTGGATCCCTGTCCTGGAGCTGTTGCTAAGAGACGACACTTTCAAGGCTGTTGATCTTTAGATAGGTGGGGAAAGCACTTCACAATAATGACAGCATTAAGACTTAACAAACCAATAATCTGTGACATGAAAAAAAAACAACAACGCTGCAACGCCACTCTTCTCTCGAATGCCCTTTGATTTACCACAACAGGCCTTATGACTCAGCTACGCTCAGTTCAAGGAACATTTACATTTGCTGCACTAAGTGGGCTTCTGTTTTGTCATAATTTTGGCATTTTAAGCAAACAACTGATTGGTTATCTTCATTTTGAGTCTAAATCCTGAGTCATTGTCACATGTTCTTCACCTGTTCATGAATACCAATGTTTAAAGGTTTTGTATAGAGATTCTGAATGTAAAAGGAGCAACATGTAGCCATTGCACAAGCAAAAATGAGTACAGGGGTCCAAATGGCGAGTTTGAGCCATAGACTGTTTATTAAATAGGTTGTAATTCTGTTCAATATACAGTTTATGGTTGAAGCAAGTTGTTTCCCTCACACCACCTGCTCCTCCCCAGACACCGGCAGAGACAGGCAGGCTGCAGGAACATTGCTGGAGCGCAGGATGCTTGCAACCTCATAAACTGAGATAACTAGTTGATTGCACCAAGCACGGTACCTCTGCGCCGCGGTCCTGATCCGTCCTCCACACAGCTGCAAGCCCCACCAGCAGCGTTTCAGAAGTATTTCAGCAGTGGAGCGTTTTGCCTGCTGATTATGTTTATTGCTCAGATTTTGTTGATTAGGTCCTCTTTCCTTGCTCTTTGTGCTTGTACCATGGATAAGCAGGCTACGTGTTAAATAGTTTCTTTTCTGTCTGTCCTTATGATCATGAGTCTGCACGGGCTCTTTTATTTTGAAAATTAACCGGCTTCTCCCTGCCTTTTCTGTGTCTTACTTCCTGCCCGTTAGATCTGCTCTGTGCAATTGACGCAGCATCAGGCAAAAAAAGACTGGGCACGTATTTGAAGCGCAGCGGAGAGCCACTTCTGGGACACACTGAGGTGCTATGGGTGCAATCACAAGCATTGTGTAGAATGGCTGCGATCGTGACGCAGCCATGCCTGATGGAATTCAGTCATAACAAGCAACAACGAATCCTCCATTGTAAGCTGATCAGCTGTTTATAACCATGTCTATCAATGTAAAGTTAAGCCTGTTATCCTGAAAACAAAAGCCTAAAACGCTCTGAAATAACACACTCTGGATGATAAAAGTCACTCTTTGTCTCACTGCCTGCCAAACTCCATTAAAATTTTGCTCAATTTGACAGTTATAATCATGTACGCCTTTTACAACGCTAAAAAGACACTTACTCACACTTACTCATTCGGTGAAAATTTGGCATTAATTTGAAGTCTGAGTCATGTGAAGCGGACATAAAAGACATTTATTCTGGTCCAAAATGGAATTTTAAAAGGGGGACACCACAGCTGTAGCATTTGTGTCAAGTGAAGCGAATATTTCAGCTTACATCTTCACTTGATCTGATGACACATCGTGGTCATTTTATGATTTTTCTTTTTTTACATTTCTCCTTTAATATAGCAGCAAACAACTTGCTATGTAAAAATATATGGAGTAATGGCATCCTGAGCAATGAATGAAGTCACACTCCTGCTGTTGCCAGCTTTCCTCCAAATTAGCTCTGGTTCTTAGACCAATTCTGTTCAAGATTGTCAGAACCTTGGTGCTATCTAGGAACCAGCCAGCATTTCCACCTGCTGTGGGCGGAACCATTGTAATGAAGGATTTCATCAACAGAGGGCGTTGCACAACGCACAATAACCTGTAGAATATGAGACACCCAGCATGGTCCCCATGGAAAAGCTGCTATTTTTTGGTTCCAGTTGGAAGCCAACTTTTCAAGTTCCGAAACAATTAATTATTTCGGTGGATTTGTTCTGAATGTTTCAAAATTGTGTTCTTGAACCAGAACTGGGACAATTCTGTGTTGTTTTTTTAATACGTTTTTTGGTGTTTTTATGCCTTTAATTGATAGGATGGCTTAAGATATGACAGGAAAGGAGGCGAGAGAGTGGGGGGAAGGACATGCAGCAGGGGGTGTGGGTTGGAGTTGAATCCACAGCATCAGTAATGGGACAAACTCTCTACCAACTGAGCTACCAGGCCACCGTGCGTGTTCAAATAATCTGCTCTTTTGGTTGAAAGCTGGACTGGCTGTGCATGAATTTTAGTGCATGTTAGCTACCAGCTGCTAAAGTGCTCCACCCTGACTTGGAGCTGACTTTTCCTTGCCTCAGTGCATAAGAAACTTGATGAGATACACACAGTAATGTATGAAAACATTGTTACAACTGCATGATGTCACTGAATGTTTAAAGACTGATGATATTTAATGTTTTTTTCTTATCCTCAACAATTTTAATTAAAAGACAAAAACCAACACCAAATTCCTTGAACTAACAAGTATGTCTCTGGATTCAATGCCTGATCTGTAGTAGGGATTGCCCATTGAGATCATGTGTCTCTAGCACACCGACTCATGAACAACATGAGTTGGATAACTACAGCTCCTGGTTTCCATGCAACCAGTAGCTTTCTACAAATTTTCATTTCCAACCTGAGGGCACACACTTTGACACTGTAGCACAGTGGGTCTCAGCCTTTTTTGAATAGGAATCCCCTAGAAAAAATCTGCCTGGTGTTTAGTCCTCTGTAGTTTTAACCATTAGAGAGGTGGCTATTACATGTCTTGAGGCCAGCTGCGCTCTGCATATTTTTGAGTGCTTGTCCCAAATGTTAAATGTCATCAAGATGTTGCTGAGAGCTGCTTCCTGGCTCACGACCCAAGGCTGAGAACCACTGCTGTAGTATTGTATAAATGTAGACTATTGAAAGTGGATGATTAAAACATAACGCACTCTTTTCATGACATGTTTGGGGCCTGCAGCCTCACTTTGAGAAACTATGATTTAGAGAATACTGTCCAAGATGAATAAGGGCGTGACTGACGGAGAAAAAAGTGCAATTAAGAATCCGTTTGCTACCTCTCATCAGTGAGTCAGGCAGATTCTCTTTGCTGCTAGGTGATGGAGAGGAGGGACGGCAGGTCAACAAGTGGAATGACCCCACCCTCGCCCCCGCTAAAATGGCTACTGCAGTTATGCCCTCTGTGCCATAGAGCTCCATTGTTGTCAAAACTGATGAGAACACATCAATGAGCCTCTACCTGTGTGTTATTTTCAGTCAATCATCTTTACACAGTCTTGGTGCTGCGAACACTAACTAGACCAAATGTGTATTAATCCACAGCTGAAAATAATCCCCAACAAATGCACTATTTACTTTTGTAGAGTAAAAGTCTGCTAAATATTGCAGTGACCATCTGTTTGAGGAAATGACTAAGCCTACTTTATAAATGATAAATAAGTATTTATGCCCAGTTTTTAAAGATTTCCATCTTTAGAAGGAACCAACTGGCTTGTGTACTGAGAATGTGACTAATTCATTGTTAGTTTTGGTCTCCTCATGGGATTAATTAACAATTCCATCTTTAAATACTGTCTAACATTGTTAATTCTTCAATATCACAAAAAAAAAAAAAAAAAAAAAAAAATCTGACAATGTATCCAGAGAGCCTATTAACTAGCGTTAGACACATTATTGTTTCCTGGTAAGTCTAGAGGGGGAGTGATTGGGAGTAGACTGACAGGTGAGGGGTGTTGTAAATTAAAATTTAAAACCCACTCTTTGCTCAGTGGATGGTTAGATACTGCACAATGAATGAAGACTGAACAGACTTGTAACGGAGTCAGTGTAGGAAACGCATGCAACAATTCACAGGACACATGGGTGTTCCTGTGCATTGGAGACTCTCTCTCTGAAGCAACACTGAGTGCAGAGCAAAAAGCTCTAAAGTTAGCTAAAAAAAAGACTTATTCATTAACCTGTGGGTTTTGCAGTGACTGAAGTTCTCAGCAGCTCTGTTCTTACTACTGTCGTTGAGAACATCCAAATTGTATTATTTTGGACTGGCCCCTCCACGATAGCCTCGTGCGTTGGCCTCTGTCAGTCTGCTGCATTATAGTAGGTTTCCAGGTTTGTGTGCATTGCGCTGGAAATCACCCCAAACGTGTTTCAAAAACAAAATGTAACTCTAGAAATATGCAAATATTTAATAAAAAGGTCAAGTCATGAATACCAAGTCAAACTCAAGTGTTCTTACAGTGTTACTCAAGCAAGTCTTAAGTCTTGACTTGACTCAAGTCATGTGACTCGAGTACTTCACCTCTGGCCATTAATCGTATACTGAATGCATATTGACATATCTGCTTTTCCATAAAAACTCTCTCTGCTTCCGCCTCAGTGCCCTCATCCTCTTCTCTCTCTCTCTCTTCCACCTGTCCCTGGCATTTTTAAATCAGTTTTGTTGTCGCCTCTCTCTCTCATACAAACTGATGGTATTTTAATGCTCGTCAGTTGGCTGCCAGACAGACAGCTATTGTGCTTGGTTCCCAGACAGACCAGTGTTTCTTCCTCTTTTGGGGATGAAATAATGGAACAACATCATTCTTTTTCGCCCCTTTGATAGGTGTGCTGTCAGGCAAGCTTTGGTTTTAATAGAAATATGTCATTAAATGTCCTCCAGAGACTTTTTTTTTTTTTGTACATCCTGTTGCCTCTCCATACAGGCTATTTAAATTTAGATTGAGAGCATTCAAATAGAGCTTGTACACAGAGTTTTACCTGAGGGAAAGTAGAGTGAACTTCATGCATTTTTGTCCCCAACATCCTGCTTTATATTCAGACGCATTCACATCTATGAAGTTTCCAGCACGACCAGTTTTTACTTTTGACCAGGTAACGGCTCCAGTGCAGGAGCTGGTGTTCAGTGCCTTGGGCAATTGAGCCAAAACATTAAATCTACTGGGAGGGTTTATTCAATTTTCCAGCTGTTCTGGGGATTTAAACCAGGAAACCACCAGACATAAAAGCTGCCCTTGTTATGTCGTCGCATGAGTGACATCAGTTCCATCACTCAAAATACGTAACATACTTATTTTGACTTAAACCACAATCTTTTCCTAACACTATCTAAGTAGATTAATTGCCTAAACCTAACCAAACTGCAACCATTTTACAACGTAAACCACATGTGTAATGTCACATCAGTTATGCCGCAGGACATATGTCACTTTGGGAGTAAGTGACAATCCACCTATGCTGCCATTTAGGTATCAGGATGTGCTGTAAAATGCTATTTAATGTCATATAACATAAGTATAATCTAATCATATAATGTTTACTCCCAGGGTAAATTCCCTACATTTATAATTCCATTTATTTTTAATAATCTCACTACATTTTGCTAATATGATTACTTCAAGGACCAGTGTTTTGGATTAAGTGGCACCTAGCAATGAGCTTGCAAACACCTCGCATCAAACTCCTCTTCCAAGTGCTGAGGAGAACCTACAGTGACCATGAAACTTGTGAAAATCTTGAAAGATTGTCTCTAGAGTGTCTGGGTTGTCTTTTCTGAGTTATTGTGGAAACATGGCAAAGCAATACGGTGACCATGGAAGAGGACCGGCTCCCTCTGTAGATAAAGTATAATCGGCTCATTCTGAGGTAGCAAAAACAATACTGTTATTGCTAAACAATGTTATTGCTAATAAAACTTACATACCTTAACTGGAGACCTGTAGGATTTTGAATGGAGGACTTAAACTGTTGTGGAACATTTTTACAGTGTTAATAAAATAAGAGAAGTCAACTCCCGACGCACCAAACGTTCTTAACCACCCAAATCTCTCAGGTGTGCAGAGTGATGAATCCCACTTGATCATGAACTGGAGGGGTGTGGCCAGTCGTTTCTTATTAGCATATGTAACGCCCCCTCTCCACTACATAAGGACAGGTGTTGTGCAGTGTGCAAACACTCTGACACATGGCCATGAACTGCAAAGACACCATGATAAACTTCTGCAGGAGTCAAAACCACATATGGAGATGCTGTGTCAGCAGAGAAACACAAGTGAAAGAATAAAGGATTTAAAAAAATAAGACTTAGAACTAAATAAATGCAGTTTTTTTTAATCAAATGGGTGGTGGTAAAGGGAAAGAAACAAAAGGCTTTTTGTTATTTTTTTACCCACTGATGGGAGCTTAAAAGAAAAGCTTTCTATTTCTTTTAATACTTAAAATATCTAACTTGAGCATTAAATTATAAATTTAGTTATAATTTTGACTTGTCTTCTAACTTTTTATTACATTGTATCACCTCATGGGCTCCACAGACGTCTTCAAATTACTTGTTTTGTCCATCCAACAGTCTAAAACTCTTGTTGAACATAAAATTATGTAAAAGAGATAAAAGCAGCAAATTTGTGAAGCAGGAAAAATATGATGCTCTTTTATCAGTGTTTCATGAACTTGTAAAATTTTCTCTTACCTGAGAGCAAAAACAAGAAAACATTCCCAGAAATCAATGGGCAGCAACAACATAAGAAAAAAAATGTCATACGAACAAAACTACGAGAAGATTTGTTTTCAGTAACGGTTTCATGCGTGAAGCCCATGAAGTAGTGACAGCACATACAGAACCTACTACATCAACAAGATATGAGTAATAAATTTAGATAAAGACCTACAATGAATTTCACCACTACAGCCTCTGAAATGATGATAGAGTTGAATGAAAACCTCTCAAACAAAACAAAAATTGCATACAAAAAGCTTCATAAGAGTATACTGCTGTTGTATTGGTCTGGATGAGATTGAGATAGATTGTTTTACCAAATAAACTTGTGAATCCATTCTGTTTATTTGTTTACAGCCAGAGAACAGACTTGACAACGAGTCATATTTAACAATTACAAATGTAGCACCGTGATAAACAGGATGGTTAAAGCCTAATTAACAACTTTGTGTGTTTAAATAAAGTTACAAACGCCCGTTCAATTAATTTAGCCACTGTTTTCCAGAACAGTGAAACAGCTGGGCATCTCCACCCACAATTCCCAGCTGATTATCAACAACAAAATGAATTATTTGATTAATTAACTCCAAGTTTAATTTCATCCTAAAAGGTTTCATATTCCCTGTGATCATATTTCTCTGCTTTCATGCCTCCTTCTTCTAATGCCTAATTTCTTTCTCTCCTTTTTATTGCTTTTGGTTTGATGTGTGTGTGTGTCCATGCATGTGCACACAGCAGGGTGTGGCACAGCAGCTGTAGAAATTAATTATGGATGTGTGTGTGTCTATGGGTTATGTAGGCTGCTCTTGTGCATCCTGCACCTTCACACAGCTGAGAAGAGAGAGGAATAACAGCTGTGAAACACAGCAAGAACTACAACCTCACTCTTAGAAATAAGAGTTCCAAAAAGGTTCTTCCTGAATCACTGAGGTTCTACTCAGAACCATTTGCTTTTAAAGAACCCGTATTGAAGAAGGGATTTTTCAAGGGTTCCTTTAAGAACCATTTTTACCCAAAGAACCCTTTTTAGAAGACAGAGTTCTTCAAGGATTATTGAAATGCTTAAAGTGGCAAGGATTCAACAAGAGTTTATTTGTACCACAATATAAAGGGGTTCTTGGCTCTTTTCCACCAAATTAGTTCTGGTTCTTTAACCAGTTCTGTTCCTTGGAACCTTGGTGCTTTCTAGTGAACCAGCTTGCATTTCCACCAGTTTGAGTGGAACCGTTGTAGTAAAGGATGTCATCAACAGAGGGCGCTGCACAAGGCACACCGATCTTTAAAATATGACACGCCCACTTTGGTTCCCCAGGAAACCCTGGTATTTTCTGGTTCCAGCCGGGGACCAAGTTTCTGAACCAGGTTATTTTTGGCTGAATTGCTTCGAACTATTCATAACTGAGTGCTTGAACGGCAACAGGGGCAGTTCCTTGTTGGTGGAAAAGGCTTGTCAGTGAGTTCCAGAAAAAACCCTTGGAATATTAAAATGTTCTAAGTAGAACCCCCTCAGTGGGTTCTACATAAAACCCTTAGAATATAAAGAGATACTCCATAAAACTCCCCAAGTGTTTTCTAAATAAAACCCTTGAAATATAAAAAAAAGTTTTCACCAGAACTTTTTGGGTGGGTTCTTGTTGGCACCTTTAGAAGGTGGAAAGGTCCTCCATAGAACCTCCAGAGACGACTCTAGGTGGAACCATCACACCATAGGAGGGTTCTCTGTAGAATCTCTCATAGGGGATTCTGGTGGAACCTTTCACAGATGATTCTAGGTATAACCCTTTGTGTTGGGTGCTATAGTAGAACTCTCTGAAACGGTTCCAAGCAGAACCTTTATAAAAAGTTCTAACAGGAACCTAAAAGGTTGTTTCTCCTATGGCGACAAGCTGAAGAACTGTTTATGATTCTTTATGAAGAGTGCACAAACAGTATATCACATGCATGAATATATTTACATGTATCTAATATTTTTTTAACTATGAAAGTACTCATTCATATTTCATTCTGTGCACTGGCTGTTGTTTTATTGTCATGATATTTTTCTTCACTATATTACTGTTTGGTTCAGCAACATGTTGATTTCCCCACAGAGATACAAGGTATATATGCTGTATTTTAAACTAGCCCATGATAATCCCTACTTATGCAGTGTGTAGATATAAGAATGTTTCATTTCAGTGGTGCATATACGGTCATGCATTTTAATACAGTATTGCAAAGTTCTTCGTGGAAAGGAAGTGTGCTGAAATATGACACACACAAAGCAACAGGTCAGGATATACAGAGCTGTGTTGGAGAGGAAAAAAAACACCAAAAAATTGATGGGATAAGAAAAACAATAAAGCAAAGAGATGAGGAGAGCGTGAGTGTTACAACCCCAAGTTGGTCTATGGGAGAGAGGAGTGACATAAAACTGGATGAAGAATATGAGCAGCCAACTTCTTCGCTATCTCAATGTTTTATTGCCGGATCCAGAAGCTTAAATAACATCAGGAAGAGGCTCGGCAAAAAAAACAAACCAGCCTTTCCTGAGTAGAAATAAAATCAAAGCATACACACACAAAAAAAATACTCAAAAAGAAGAATTCCACCTGAACACATAAAACTAACTCCATATCAAAGCAAGAAAGCATAGTAGCTGACATCTGACAGCAAAATCAATGGCTTTCTGACAGTAACATACAAAAGAATTAAAATTACAGTGTCACACACGCTGCATCTTAAAGGTTGTAAGATTTATAGGGCAGACTATGGCGGAAATGGAGTAATTCTCAAGTATGTTTTTGTATCCGTATAATCACTTTAGAGCAAGAATCATTGTGGTTTTGTCACCATAGAATGGGATGTTTATATCTACAGATGGAGCAGTCCTCTTTCATAGAGGCTGCTATTTAGCACTGCCATGTTCCTGCAGTAGCCCAGAATGGACAAACCAAAGTCTGGCTCTAGATACAGGCTTTTGTGTTTTGCACAAGTTTTGGTGCCACCGTAGGTTCTCCCACGCACTTGGAGGTGGAGGGAAAGTTGAGGTGTTTGCAATCAGTGAGCTAACCACTAGATAATTCTTGCCAGCCCTCCCTATTTTCCTGGGAGACTCTTTTTTTTTTTCATTGCCTTCGTCCCGGGGTTACAATACGTTTGTATTTCTCCAGGTTTATGACAAATTTTAAAACCTTTTTTTCCCTTTTATACAGCGTGTATAAGCTTTAAGATTCTAAAATGTGACTCTAAAAGTCTCCTGTTGTCACCCACACAACAGAACAGCTGCTTGCATCTGCTATGTCCAGTTCTCCTTAATAAATCCATGGTTGCACCTCATCTTCCTCAGTGAGTGAGAGATAGAGGGCCCTATCTTATGCTGATCTAAAGTGCAAGTTGAGGCGCAATGGATTAATTTTTTCAAGGAGTGTCCAAATCCACTTTTGCCTTCTTCCACCAGGGGTGCAGGAGTATCCCGCCCTGCCCCTCCCCTCTGCGCCAGCAGCACTCACCGGGATACACCTATCAGCTGTGCCCAAGTGCCTTGATTAATTCATGGGTGAGTTCTGGCTGAACATACAGTAGACCAATCAGAAAGTCAGGAGCACAAATGGTTTTACCAGGAGGAAACAAAAAAAGATTTTCAAGCAAAAAGAAAGATCTTTGAGAAGTGAGAGTGTGGGAGTGTGTCTTTTGTGATTGTTGTGGAGATGTGTTTGCGCACCTCAGCCACACGCAAGACACATGCACACTGTTAACTTAAATATTTACACTTTATTGCTGATAGAAAATATGCTCAAAGGACACCATTAATCCACACTAAAGACTTAACATAAATGAAGGTGATTGTGAAGATGTGCATGTGTGTGCTTCAGCCAAATGCACCAGTTGCTTTCTTGTGCAGACAGACCCACTGTGCCACAGACTTTGCCTTCAAGTGGTTTTGACTCCAATATGCCATGCACAGGATAACAAATGCACCTGGCCATGCCTTTGTTTTGCCTTCAGTTTTAGACCAATCGCCCATGGGCACACAGACCAGGCGCAAGTTCATTTGCTATCCTGCAGATGTGGCAAAAATGGCAACTGCAGCAGTGTAAGATAGCAATGACACCTGCGCCACTGGCGCAACTGCTTTTTGTGTTGGGTGTAAGATAGGGCCCATAAAGTTATTGAAGCTATCTGTAAGTGGTGTTGGAAAATGAGCTGAACTGTTAAGTTTAATATGTGCAGCAACCCAGTTGTGTGTTCATTGCTTTTTAACATCTTCTGGAAACACATTTCATTGTTGACTGTGCTACTTTCAGCGTTTCTTGACCTGTGTTTTCTCTGTTTGCAGCACTTTTTGTAAATGCACACTAGCAACCTGCTCGTGAACTTCTCCGTCACTGACCACACACACAGACACACACGCAAAGGCTCAGCGCTGAATTTGGAACCAAATGTATTACTTTTTCAGAAGGAAAGAGGGAGATAAAACGGCAGAAAGAGACTGGAGGAGGTGGAAGAGATTGCAAAATAAGCTTAAGGCAGTGGGGACTGAAAGGGAGACGGGGCGGGGGAGACAGACTGATTTAGACTGTGTGAAAGAGAGGCAGAGATGAAGACATTCACATTTGATGACAAATTGGTGAAGATGTTTTTTTAATTTGCTTGTGTTTTGTCTATTTGCATATATTTTCTTGTAGGGATAGTTTTTGAAGTGGGGTTTTATGAGGTTCTTATCAATAGTCAGTGCGTTACCCTCAGCGCGGTCCCAGTTGATAGAAGAAGAGAGAAGTCTAGGCATAAGCAGGCAGCAAAAGTGGTAAAGAGGCCTTAAAGTGCAGCTCTTCATCCTTAATATACCTCCAGATGGACTGTGATTGGCTGCAGGTCCCCAGATTCATCAGCCAATAATGGTGAATGGTGACCAGTTTTCAAACGCAAAAAAAACAAAAAAAAAAAAAAAAAAAAAACCCATAAAATGCCTCCATACTGCTTGTCTGGTGTAATCCAAGCCTCGAAAATCAACATGCCAAGTTGACGCCATGTACACCATATTTTTTTTGCCTAAATCTTCGCTGTAGATCCTTAGCCTGGATCCATGTTCATGTGCGTGTGCATGAGCAGTATGGAGGCACTGTATGTTTCTTGTTTCTGGTTGTTCATTTACATTTGAAAACTGGTCACCATTCACTTCAATTGTTTGCGAGACTCTGCAACGCTGTTTTCCTATGAAACTCCAGCAGCGTTTTGTGGACTACAAAACTAAACCTGACCTTCAATCTGCATGAGGGTGAGTAGATAATGACTGAAGTTTAATTTTTGTGTGAACTATCCCTTTAATGACAATCCTAGCTGCTGAAAAGATGTTTAAAGTCACTGTTACACACCTTATACCTTTGCCAGGAGAATGAGCTTCATATCATAGAATACGTAAATGATCTTCCTAATATTAATAACAAATGATGTTACTTTAAATTATTCTGTTTTAATCCTACTGACACGATACGCCCACCCACAACTCCCCTGTCTCGAGTTTCACCCATTATCATCTGGTCACCCTGGACGGATGTAACAGTGAGCAATTAACAAAGACAATAGACACCACCCCACCCCTTTACTACACAAAATCTAAAAGAAATCTTAATTTCTTAATGAAACAAAGAGCAAAATCAAAGTAAAAAGCAAACCTGTCAATCATCATTATTGTAAACAGATGAACATTTGCCTGTTTCGGTGGTCTGGTCCATCCTGGTACATGATGATGATTATAGATAGAATACAAGATCAACAGCTGACCTAAAAAATGAACAATCACACAAACTGTTCTCATTAAACTTAAAATACCAGATGCACAAAGAGAACAGTGTTTCTTTCATCAGCCAGAACATATTTTTATGAATTATTTGCTAATATTATGAATTTTTAATTTGTACCTGTTCCCTCTGTGGGAGAAGAAAAGAGCAGGGGTGAGACAACACAATCAATATAAGGATTGACACGAATCATAACTATAAATTAACAAAAAACACCATTAGCCGTGTGACCACAAACATGCACGCTAAAGATTAAGATTAAATATTGATGCACATGAGTGCAGGATTTGAATTTAACCATCACCCGCATATTATGGAAAGCCATTTTCTGTTTATATCATCATGCGTACGCACTTGTGAGGGGGGGTTATGAGCAGGATGAAAGGGCTGAGCCTCTAGAGGCTGAGCGAAGAGACGCCTGTGTCTTTGTGTATGTTTGCATTGTGA
Source organism: Lutjanus argentimaculatus (assembly GCA_034769285.1). Taxonomy (NCBI): domain Eukaryota; kingdom Metazoa; phylum Chordata; class Actinopteri; order Lutjaniformes; family Lutjanidae; genus Lutjanus; species Lutjanus argentimaculatus. The sequence goes on along the minus strand of JAWZSL010000003.1, from coordinate 38,324,412 downwards.
TTCACTTTATGAGAGGGAGATGAAAGAGAAGACAAAGTGGAGTGGAAGCGAACAGAGAACAGTGTCTGCCTCAGTTCAAGTGTTGGTATAGGGCTTGCGCAATTGTCTGTGCCTGTGCATGTGCTCCGTGCACACTGTGTCTTTGCTGAAACAAACACCGGCTTCTCGTAATATTAAATTGATGCACTGGAGGATGTGTGGCGCCATCCTGATGTATGATATTTGTTCAGTTAGACAGTGACTTTTCTTACAACAGTTTGTTTCCATTATTTCAGCTGATTAAGCAAATTGCAGCAGTTATTCATATTTGTTTACATTAGCACGACAATGCTTCTGCTGCAAATATAAAATCAATAGCCTGTTTCATCTGTTTAAACTGACAGCTCCCCATAATAACCCTGCGTACATGACAGAGGATATTATTTGAGATTTTCCTTCTCGCAGCTCGTGATGCGTCCCGGTGACACCTCCTGTCATGTCTCATAATTTCAGTGATTAATTTACACGTGTGTGAAACTGTGCGGCTCTTTGCAAATGCAGCACATCCCCCGAAACAGAGACTGCAGACGGAAGTCACATTTCCATTTATCTAAGTCAGTACAGACCCAGTCCTAATGCCATTACAAATTGTATTTTAATGTGCAATTAATCATGTGATCATTTGTTTGAAGGAAAAGAGCAAAACTCAGTATGCTGTGCATAAAATGAGTTTATGTTGGACAGGTGTGTGTCTAACCTCAGCCACAAAAATTATCCTCAAAAATGAGCAGGTCGCACGAAATGAAAATGATGTCAAAATTGCACTGTTATATGTGAATACAACCTTTGCTGCTCTATTTCACATATCTGGGGCAAAAGTATTCCTCTATTCAGGATTTGCTAAAGCACAAAGCCAGTAATTTCAAGTTTGAAATGAGAGCTTTCAAATTTTTGGAAAAACACTCATTCACTTTCTAACTGAGAGTTAGAAGAGAAAATCAGTTCCATTATCATGTCTTTATGCTAAATGCTAAATTCAAGATTTTCTTGTGAGCTTATCCTAAAGCTATCCTAGTAGTTTTTGTGCCTAAGCCTAACCAAACTACAAAGGTTTCTCCAAAGCGGCAAGAGGCCTGAGATACCTGGGGGCGGTGAAAAAATGTGGGACAAATGGGTTGGTGCATCCGCTTATGACACTTTTCAACATAAAAATCAAATTTTGTGATGTCCTGCCTATCCTGTTTCATACAGATGGGTTCAAAGATACAGCATTTGGATACTCAAACTGTTTGATCTGGACTTGAAGCTAGAGCCAGCTAGCTTAGTTTAGCATGAAAAATGGAGGCAAGGGGAAAGAGCTTGCCTGGCTCGATCCAAGATCAAAAAAACATCTAAACTCCACTGATTAACATGTTATAAACTGTATGAACAGTTTTCTTGGCCATGTGCAGTGACTTCCTCAAGTATCTGCTGGTTGCCTGGCAACCTCACAGCAACAACAAGATTCCAGGAAGTTGTACCCCTTTGATTAGCCTTACTTTTTTTTTTAACCCAAGACCGTTCCGCCTTGTCCCACCCTACTATGCTGTGATTTGCTAGTACTACTGAGCTATGATTGGCTAGTTCTTGTTGCCTTGACGACATGTCTGTGTGATTGCATAAGTAGTTTTGCCTAAAGCTAACTGCATACTTTTCTTGCCTCTGTTCCTTAACCTAACCAAGGAGTTTACTTGCCTAAACCTACCCAAGTAGTATTTGAGCCTGACACCAACCAAACTGTGACTGAAAACTAAAAATAAGTCAACTAAGTTTAAAAGAGTTTTAAATGTCCAGCTTCACATAGACCAGTCTACTGGGTGAAAGTCACATTTTTGATCCAGTCATCTCCCACAACTACTTTGCTTAACTTAAGAGCCAGTCTAGACTCATGCTCACAGCCAATCAGAGCGCAGTGAGGTGGACTGTGATGGAACAGTATTGGGGGGGGATGCCCCTGATTACTCGTTGCTATTTTATCTAAGCTAAGCTCATCACCTGCTGCTCTGGCTTCATATTAGCACACAGACACAAGAGAAATATCAATTTTCCTACCTAACCCCTGTCAAGAAAGAAAGCCAAAGCGGCAGTAGCTCAGTCTGTAAGGACTTGGCTTGGGAACCGAAGGGTCGCCGGTTCAAGTCCCACACGGACCAAAGTACGGAGGGTGGACTGGTAGCTGGAGAGGTGCCAGTTCACCTCCTGGGCACTGCCGAGGTGCCCTTGAGCAAGGCACCGAACCCCTAACTGCTCGGGGTGCACCTGACTATATGTATGTGTGTGCAGCCCCCTCGCTCTGACACCTCTCCCTGATGCATGTCTATAGGTCCTGTTTGTGCATGTGTGTGTGTATTTCGGGCCTGTGTGTATGTAGAGAAAAAATGACAACAGAGTGAAAAAAACTGTAATTTCCCCTTGGGGATTAATAAAGTATGACTTAAACTTAAACTTAAACTTAAACTTAAGTGTATTTCCCAAAATGTCAAACTCCTCTTAAACCTCAGCAGAATGACTCTCCTGCTACAATATGTGATATAAACATTAGAATATATATGTATCTGTGGTTATGGACAAAGGACCATATGCGATCATGACAAGCGAACAGCACCTTCTCCTAAACCCCGTCTTCCCTGCTGTCTCTCTGTAACCAGGACATTCTGATTGGCCTCTTTGCTTTCAACTCCAAAGCTGAAGAATGTCGACTCCTTTTTCATCCCTCTCTAACTACCAAATCAGCCAGCCACCCTATCTAGCCCACTTTCTGACCAGCTCCAGCTCATTCACCAGCATTTCTTTTCTTTAAAAGTCATCCTGAAAGCACTCCGTCATGCTCGCACACAGCTCCATCCTCGGTACTTCTAGGTTTCTACAAGTCTGGAACACACACTTTACTCTCTCAGACACACTGCCAGCAGCGCCCTCGTCATGAGGACATGGCCCTCTTGAGTATTCCTCTGCATGAGTGTCTGCGTGCGTGAGTGAAAGGGACGGAGAAAGAACGAGAAGGCGAGATGCGAATGTGTGTGTTTGGTGGCGATAACGACGGGTGAGCGGCTGTACGAGGTTAGCCCCGGGCTAGTAACCTGCTCACGAACCTGTCCGTCACTGACCACACACTCGCACACACGCAGACACACTCAATTCAGAACCAAATATATTACTTTTGCAGAGGGAAAGAGGGAGATAAAGCGGCTGAAAGAGACTGGAGGTGGTGGAAGAGATTGAAAAATAAGCTTAAAGGGGGTGTGGACTGAATGGGAGAGAAAATGATTCAGACCTTGTGAAGGAGAAGCAGAGATGAAGAAATTCAGTGTGATTTAACTGTAATGAGAATAGTTATGAGATGGGATGAAGGAAAAGCAGAAAGACTGAGAGAAGATATGAAAAAAGGATGAAGGAAATTAAATATACAATGCGTAGAAATAGAAACAGACAGGAAGAATGACGCATTCCCTGTGAAGAAGAAAGGTACCTGGGAAAAAACATAAATGGCACATCCAGTTAAAGTGGTACTAAATGTGTTAATATTTACTATAATAAATCATAAAATGACAAGGATGTGTCATCAGAGATCAAGGAAACATGTTAACATGAAATACTTGCATCACTTGACATGAATGCAACAGCTGCAGTGTCCTCCTTTGGACGGGAGTAATTATTTTCTATGTCTGTTTCACACTAATCACACTTAAAATCAAAGCCGAATTTTCACCAAACGAGCAAGTGTCTGTTCATGAGTCATAGGAAATAATTAATCATCTTGTTGAAGGTGTAGATGTTTTATAAATGTTAAATTGAGAAAGATGTTAATGAAGTTTGGCAGCCACTTAACTCATCATCCAGATTGTTTCATTTCAGAGCAGCGGGCTTTTCTTTTCAGGATAACGGGGTTAACTTTACAGTGTAAAACAGTTATAAACAGCTGTTTAACTTACACTGTAGTTGTTATGGTCATTTTACGATCTCATGTCTCATTTGTAATGATAAGTTTCCCTGCTGTCTCAGAATTGTCCCAGACACAGTATCTTTGTGTCCCAGGTGTTGTAATACTTAATTTTGCTGGTAGGAGTTAAAGAGAGAGCACTGATCTGTATGGCTGAGAACACCTTCAGGTGCATCACCACCTCCTTCTTGACTGGAGGAAGGCAGATCCTGATTTGCATGTAGCCAGGAGAGTAAAAACTGATTAAAACTTACATATATGCGTCTCAGTTGGCCAGATCACAAACCTGATTGCAATCCAAGTGTCTTGAATCTCATATAGATTTTATCAGGACACAAGACAAATGGGGACATTTACACCTGGATAAAATCCAATCATAATGTGAGTCTGTCTGGCATTTACATTCCTTTCATTATGGTGTGTTTTTTCCTTATGCAGATCACAGATATCCAGATACAGAGTTCATAAGCCAAGTCGATTGTATTTATTTTTATTTCTCTATATATTTACTTTTTCACAGAGTAATAAAGGCCCACTGTGTTTGTGGCAGTTAGAATAATTAAATTCTATGAAATGAGCTGTATACCTTCAAATGAAAGTATATTAAAAGTGAGACAAAAATAGCTTATTCTATCCCATCACAAAAGCATTGCACTAAAATCTGTGGGGATGTCCACAGCTCTGGCCGCTATTATACTCAATTTCAGGTGCTATAGTGGGCGAGCTAGAATGATGATCATGCTGCTGGTATCAGGCTTCCGCTGGTATTGACCACGCCATGCTAGCTTGTTAGGAAGTTGGGTAAATAACACTCTATAGTTAGGCTAAATTTTGGCAAGTGAAAAGCTTGCATGGGTGAATGAAAATGGCCTTTACAGACATGCCAGCTTTATGCTAATCACTTGCAGTTTTGGACAAAAAACATGCGACTTTTTTTTTCCATGCAGTAATTGTCTCATTTTCACCTACTCAGTTTGAATATTCTTGCATATTTCATGCCCTAAACAGTATTGGAGTTGCATAAATTGGGTATGGCTGGGAAGCTGAGATTGACTGTATTCAAAATTTAAAAAATTGTATTGCAGATTTTTTCGAAAATGACTTACTGTGACCTTTAGGATAACCACAGCTTCCTGAAACTTCACAGTCACAAATTAGAGACCTGGAGCATTCAGAGGATGGATCACTGTCTTATGTATAATAATAATAAGGAGGTCTCTGAGCTTGACTCAAGCAATCAGACTATCTGTTTCTGTTTCCTAATCTGAACCAGTATTACTTGCCTGTAAGTCCACATAACCACACAATGGGTCTCAATGTCACTTCATAAGCTTGAGCTTCCTGGTGTGTGTTGGGTGGAGGTACCTGCCTGCGGACAAGCGAGAAAAAGGAGGAAAATGCTTCTGAGTTCAGCGTAAATGCTGGACTGAAGTCAAAGGCACACACAAAAAAAAAGCTCAATTTTGTAATTAAATTCCAGCAATAATTTTCAAGTTAACCTTCTCACATAGTGAATGGCTGTAAATGTCATGTCAACTCAATCCAATTTATGATGGAGGAACATAATTTTCACTCAATTTGTGTTCATAACAAGTAATCTGCCTGAGTTCATGTTCATTTACAGGTGCCTGCTCAGTTTTATTGCCGTGGGCACAAATCACACACAAGCACACACGCACATCCGCACACACCCACACACACCCACACACACCCATATACAGAGAGATGCCTATCGCTCTTTCCATTAGTTCCAAATGCTGGGTTTTGCATAAGGATCTGATGTTGGTTGAGATTACAGGTTGAAACGTGGGATCAGGCAGCATTTGCAAAGACTAGCATGAAAGCGCACATTTACACAATTTCCATTTGTGCATTTCTTATGTGTAATGACATCTGCACATAGTTCTCATATACCTTTATCAAACTGCATATGTAGTTGCACTACTGCCTCTGCCCTCAAACCCTTCCTGAGGTACAGTGGGGGTCTTTTCATGGACTAAAAGCGGTTGTTCAAAATTTCAAGCTTTTGCAAAAGTGTTACCCTGTGAATGGGAGAAAAAGCAGACAGGGAACAGGAGATTCAAGCAAAGGTTTCAAAAGAAAGAAGCAGAACATTCGTTTTTCAGGTTCACTCTAGTATAATGAAAAGAACAAAACAGCTCTCTCGTGTATGGAGCCCCCTTTTTAGCCTTGCCTAGCTTTCTACTGTACCTTTCTACCTTTTATTTTACTTCCTTTTTTCCTCTTTTCTCCTCTTTCCCCTCACAGGTAACTAGTTAGAGGAGATCAGCAAATTAATTTTCTGAGAATACATTAACACCTCATGTCCTCTGGCACCGTCAGAACTGCGTGAGTGTGTAAGAGAGGCAGAGCGAGGTACAGGGAGATGATAAAATAGAGATAGCAAGGTGATAACAAGTGTGAATGTTGCACCACAGGGGTGATTATAATTAGAACTCGGTTTGGTTAAAGCTGTATAATTGCACAGGCATTCACACATGGGGCAGCATTGAGTTTTGCCCCATTTTCCATGACTCATCTAAATTTTTCTCTCCTCACCTGTATTTTTTTATTTATTTATTTTTTTTCCACAGGAAGAGCTGAACCTGACCCAGTATTTTCAGCAACTGCTCCAGAAAACTTTGGTGCAGAAAAACAAACCAGAAAGTTTGAGTTCTAGTCTGTAATTCTGTTGAATCATCATCATGATTGTGTTTGCATTTAAATCTCATGTTTGCACATCATTCATCTTTTGGAATATGCGCTGTAAGATGTGAATTAGATGAGAAGATTGACACCAATCTCATAGCTGTAAGCTAAATGCTGGCGCCAAGAAGTGATTAGCTTACTGGTTAGCATAAAGACTACAAGCAGGAGGGAAATAGCTAGCCTGGCTCAATAAATGTGCAGAGGTGCCCTCTAACTGCCTGTGTGTACCTGCGCGTGATGGCTACCTTGCTGAACTGCTGCAGCTCACGCATGTGTGGTGTTCACATAGACAGCATTGCTGCTGCAGCACTGCTACTGCCAGCCCTATCCTTCTACATTAAGTTTGCAGAATAGTTATGAAGACAAGAAAAGAGCTGTAACAAGAAAGTAATGCGATCTTTTCCCCCCCTCATTCAACCAATTTTTTTCATGTCTGTCAGATATTCCATAGACCTCGAAACTGCAGTAAAAGGTGTCTGGCATGATGCTGATGTGACTATCAACAGATCATTTTCACTGTCTATTTTTGTTGAGAGCCACATGTCACACGGAAAAAGTGAGAAGCTGAATCTCTAGAAGAAGCATCGCTGCAGCCACTCATGACAGACACGTGAGCAGCGCCGCTCATGTGGGTCATGTGGCTTCTCTAACCTTTTAATAGACACTGAAATGAAGAGGTGATGCAACAAAGGTATTCTGCTCAAGCAGGCAGTGCGGCTATTGGCGGGAGGTCTGAAAGTGAAGGCAAAACGAAGGTGTGACCAGGCACATTTTCTTTCTTGTGCTTGGCGCATTGGAGTCAAAACCACATGCACCTTGAACCAGCTAAAACCTGGTCAATCACAAAAAAAAAAAATCCATTTATGTTTAGCAACTGTGCGTGTCTGTGTGTGTCGAACATTATTCTCATTAATAAGGAATAAAGAATTATTATAAGAATTTTAAAACCCAATAAACCTCAGTAAACCTGCAAAGTATGCACAGGACCAGATCACAGCTGTCAGATGTGACGCCTCCCTTGACAATCTTTCTCTTGGTTTCCTCCTGCTAAATCTGCCATCATGCTGCCAACATTTGCTCTCTTGGCAGACCTGCCTTTTAAAGGTGATGAGAGCTGACTCTCTGATTAGTTTATTGCACGATCGGCCTAAACTCACCCATGAATTAATCAAGGCACTTGTGCACAGCTGATGGCTGTATCCCGCTGTGCAATGCTGGCGCAAGGGGCGGGACAAGGCAGGATACCCATGTGCGACAAAGGTGGATTTGGACACTCCTTGAATAAATTAAATCTATTGTTCCTCATGCTTTCAACTTGCGCTTTAGATCAGTGTAAAATAGGGACCATAATGTCACTTCTAGAGTTTCTTTTCTTGACAAAATGTAGTTTGGAGAGCAGATTCCTCCTGATGAGAGATCTTGTACAAGCGTAATTAGTGACCCCCTGTCTCTGATCAGTCATATAGTGTGCAACGCACAATAACTTCAAGGCAGAGAGTTGCATAGTGTGAACAGCACAGTGATCTGACGACTTTGAAAGTCTTGTTTGGCCTTGGCTTAATCAAACTACAGCTTTAGTTATTATTTTAATGTGAGAGAGACCCCTAATGTCCGAATATTAGTGATATCAAAACCAACCAAACTGGCAACCACTGAATAAGACTGACAGTAAATGCAGAACTGCTACCTTGATTCAATTACATTGCTTGTGTAGTGTCAAAAATTTGGAAATTTGTCCTAAATATGGTGCTGAAGTGGCAACATTAGACACACCTGCATTTTGAAATGTAGCCTAAGAGAAAAACAAAGCGTCCATGGTGTAAGTGGACAATGCAAGTTTTGCCACAGATTTAAGTTACATTGGAAAACCATTAGGCAGCTCTAATATGATGGATGCTCCTCTTTCATTTAGAGATGGTGCAGAGCTGACCAGAGTGGTTGTGTTCAATATAGGCAGATTTTCCCCGACAGCTCTTGGGTTAAAGTGTGTAAAACCTGCAGCGAAACCTGCCGCGCTGAGCCTGAGGGAGATGCTAACGTGGAGCTCGTCTGAGAGAGGAGCCAGTGGAAGGAGGGAAGGGGTGGGGGATAAGCCCGAGAAGAGAGAGGAGGTTAAAGAAGTGAGAGAGGAGAAAGGGGTGACAGATGGAGTGAGGGAAAGAGAAGGACAGCGAGAGAGAACCTGGAAGAAATGGAGGGATTGAACTATGGAGAAAGAGTGAGTCGGAGAGATGTAGTGAAGCAGAAGGATGTGTGATGGATGGAGGGATGACAGGTGTGATGAAAGAGGGAACCAGGGATGAAGAGAGACAGATGGATCATCATGACATTACACTGGAGTGTGTGTGTGTGTGTGTGTGTGCATATCGACTTATCCTCCTACTTCCCAGCTATGTGTGTTTGTTAAGCTCTGATGATTGTATTATCAGAGCTTATTATGGAGATTATGAGTACCATTCACACAGGCCTGCATTAGCTTTTAATGACAGAGTTAATTAACATATGCTGGCACACGTGCACGAGAACACGTCATGGAAATACGCCTCTAAACTGTCTTCAGGCCAGAATAGAAAAGCAGTTGCGTACATATCTTTGAACATAAAAACGAGGTCAGCGTCTTTTGTTATATCTAGTGTATTGCCTCTTTCCATCAGGTTCTCCTCCCTTGTTTTGTTTCCTCACTTTGTATCATCCAACCAAATGCAGCATAATAATATCAGCAGTTAAAGGACCCGTGTGTAAGATTTATTGATCTATTGGCAAAGTATGGTAGGAAATTCAGTATAATCTTCATAAATGTCACTTTAAAAATCTACAGACGGTACAGGTTGTCTTCCATGGAGGCCATGATATTGCACCGTTATGTTTCTACCCAAAACAGACAAACCAAACACATATAGTTCTAATCCGCTGACACCACATTGACCACTTTGCCCCATTGCTGCAATACTGTATTGCCACCATCACATCAGTTTCTACTTGACTACATTCTTCCAAGTATTTTTGAGACTCTAACAAAATTTTCAGAAGAGTTTTTCACCAAGTGTTGGCAAGAAATCCAGATCTTTTCCTGGTCCAAGTTTGGACATTTTTCCAGAGCCAACAGCAGCATAATGTTGAAATATATTTAAGGGTTTATGATCTACATGGAGTAGGAAAAAAAGTTTTCTTTTTTCTAATGTACTCCCCTAGATCAAGATGTTTCCAGTGTTCACCATCTTAATTGTTGTTGGCTTGATAACCTTTGCTAATTAGCACTAAACACAAAGATTTTGAAGATATTTGGCCATAAACCCAAGCAATGCACCAATTAAAAATCAGACCTGGTGATGGTGCTAGATGAAAATTGAGGAACACAAGTTATTACATGTCACTTTTGTGGGGATATGAAAGTCAGATAACGATACCAGTAGAGCTCTTAATTTGACACCCACCATGTGAATGGGCAGGCACAAGCATGTAGTCATACATTCAAATGTTTTGGTGGCATCTCGGCACGCTGAACTGCCAACTCTGTCAAATACATTGTGCTTAACTTCACCACACCACAGACAGAGTGGGTTGTAACTACTGTGATAGGGGGCCAAGCAGTGGTGGGCGCTAATAGTCATTTTTTTTCAAGATTTGGGAACAGAAAGGATCGAATGCAGGTATCTTTTGACTGAAGAGGTTTCGATACTCGGTATATTCGGTACTACGTTATTTCAGTCGCTACCTTAAAGGTAATAGGTAGCTACCGATACTCAGCCTTAGTCTGTACAAAACTTTATGATGATCCACCGAGTAGCTGTGGAGACATTTCACTTACAACCCCCAATGTCAACCTCATGGTGGTGCTCGGGGAAAGGTCAGGTAATCACAAAAGTCAGTATGATTCATCCTCTGGGAACCATGAATGCTGCCACAAAACTTTGCGCAAATGTGAGATTTTGAGATATTTCATTGGATAAGTAAAAACTTTAACCAGCTGGAGGTGCTGAGGGAAAAGAAAGGGTATCACCAAAATTAATAGAATTCATCCTATAAAATTCCACCTGACAATCAATGATGGATTGATCGCAGAACCAACTGACAGACATTGGCATCTCCAGAGCCGAACTCATTGGAATGCCCCCATAAATACAGGTTTAACGTGATGTTACATGATGCTGATGTTGTCTGACATGTCTGTACATTCAGTTCACTCTGATTCATCTACACAGCGATAGCCTTGAGATGGGCAGAGATGCAGGCTTGTTACTGTATGGTAGCTTATTCAAATTGACAGACCGGCACAGAAAATGTAGGGGGTCAACAGCAGGACACTACGATTCCACAGGGCAGCACTGACTGCATGAGAAGATAAAACTGTCTTATATTTACAATCTCAATTCTAAAAGACTGTTTTGGACTTTTTGCAAGTGAGAGTGAGCTGGAGAGAATATTGATATAATAATTTACACCACCCACTGTGAATAGTAGTATGGGTAAGTGCTGAGGCAGAAGAGTGGTGAAGTATTCTCTATTTTTCATCAGCACTGTAGATGTGTGAATGTTGACATAAACAGTTATTAGTAAAATGCACCACTTTCATTGCCAGGTACTTTACAAAGGAGGAAGTAGGCCTCCTGGAACCCTTTATAAAAGACTGACTTTCTTTTTGGCATGACAGCTAACCGTTAGCATACTGACAAGTTCTGTGAGAAAGAGCCTTTCAGTATTTTTCAGATGTTTGTTGGAACTCAGGACACTCACTTTGAAACTGGGACAATTCCAGACAAACCAAGACGTCACCACAGTCAATGAGCTTATACAACAATATTTACCTGAAGTTTGCTTGCATTGGCTAACGTTACCCAGTATGAGCTGGTAGTTATACGAAACCTAGTAAGGATGAAGCAGCAAATTCCCTGAATTAATCTTGCATTTTATTGCTTATGATTTCAACTTTTTTTGTAAGTGGAAGATGGTGTTTTTTCGACTTTGACTTTGCATAGTCTCGCTTTAAAGAGGCATGCCATAATCCTCACTGTTCCCCACACAGTTCCAACCATATATGGTAACTTAAAGTTTGACCAGTTGTTGTTGTTTTTTACAGTTTCATCTTTTTTTTTTTTTTTTTTTATCTGTGAATTGTTCTTCACCTTTGACACTGCCTGCCAAACTTTCTAGCGATCCTGGTGAAAATGTATTAAATTCACTCCCCTGGTGTTCCTCAGGGCTCACACCGAGGCCCCTGGGTTAATTCCTTAACCCCCAATAACCCATAACTTTTTTTTTATCCACGGCAAAGGGCACTCAACTTTGCTTTTCACTCCTTTATCTCTTTGCTTTCCACACACATACATTGAGCTGGATGACTGCCCACCACCTCTAACCCAACCTTGACAAAAGCGAGATATTGCTCTTCCCTGACAAATGTTGTCCTCTGCGAGACCTCTCTATCAGGACTGACAGCACCATAGGGACACCTGCACAGACTTTCAAGAAACTCTGTTGCGATTCTAAGCACACAATTGGCATGCAACGCTTCCATCACAGCCTCTTTCTCTTGCCAGACCCCTTATTCCAATCTGTCCAGATCCTGCTCAAATTCACATCTCTTCCTTGGCTGGTCTAATGAATTACTCTGTTAACAGCTGATAACTTGTGCTGCAGTTTTAAACCCTCTGCATTCTCCCGTGTCACCTCCACCTCCTCTTTTACGTCCCTGAGGCGGCTCCCGTCAAACTCACAAACCATGGCCCTGCTGTACAAGTTGCTAAGCGAGGTGCATCTCCGTGTACCTCCAAGACATGTGCTTAGCTCCCCAGAAGCCACCAGGCCATAACACCACTCTCAGCTCAGCTCCTCTCCCTACAGGCACATCGATGGCGCAATGACATTCCCACCTCACACAGGACTCAACTGCCTGTGTGAAAAACTCATTTCTTCCAGGAACACTTCATATCGCTCTCTGAGCTACCCCGCAAGTCTCTTGACCCTGATCATTCTCTTGTCAGCTGGGGAAAAAAATGCTTTGCCACCTGTTTTCTTTTTTTCTGTTACGTGACAATCTTCCTTTCCAGCATGGAGATACACCAGAGAATTAAGGAGGAGAAAAACATTAAACAGCTGTGGTGTGAATCAATTTCATAATGCTATCAGTAAAGTCAGTTCTCTGTGTTTCTTTTTACAAGCTAGCTCAGTTACCAGGTTAATTTAACATCTTCACCAACACTGTATTTAACACATGGTTAGTAAGGCAGTAACACACTTGGCATATTTAGTAACATGTTACAGTAATGTGATTTTTTTTCCAGTAATGATAGTTCACCTGTAATTGTCTTACCAGCAGTTACATATCTGTTTTTTGTCTGAAACTGTTCTAGTATGTGTTACCTTAGCACAGGAGAAGTCGGCAGTCGGGGGGAGGCAGCTAGCTTTTCCCCCCAAAATCGAAGAATATCAAGAAATTGCATGCTGTGCCTTCTTAGCTAGCTAGCTAACATAAGCCACAGGTAAACCTGCACTCAGGAATCAGCTAGGTTTGTTCAGAGTTGGCTGTGAGGGTGGGATTTCTGAGTGACACATACAATCATCTTGGCTAGGCTAACTGTTAAATATCTCTGAACTGTGGACTGGCCGCTGGAGAGGAATTTGATTTCAACGTTGAAAAGTGGGCGTGGTATGACCATGCTGTTGCTAACTAATGAATCTTTGAAGCTTTGTGCCACTTAAAGTTGAAGACGGACTGAATGTCGGATATCATGATATTATTAGTTGGTTCAGGCCTACAAGTGGGCAGGGGCACCGTATAGGGGTGGGGGTAATTATCAATATCAGTATTATCAATATTAACTTATTAACCTATCATCAGTACTTATTTACAATCAATTGATAAAACTAATTATTTTCTTGTTTTGGGAAGAAAATCCAGAGAAGCTATTGCCCAACTCTTGAAAAAGTAAGGTGGGTTTAGTCTGTGAGTGGTGGCAATAAATCAGTTTTGGCCGTAGTGAAATAGGCTACTGCATTGCTACCCTAAAATTAGTTACTTCAAGTTTTCACAGAAATATTGTCACATTAAACACTCCTTTTAGCCAACATTTAAACAATGCAGGCAAACTTTTAGCAAACTATTGAGGCTAAGTCAGTTGGCATCAGGTGCAGATGCAGCCCTGTCTCTCGATTCCCCTCTAATGAACCTGCCCTACTCCCAGCCGAGGAAGGTGAGCAACATCGTGTTGAATTACATTCAGCTGGCATTTCTGTGGCATTTCTTTTCTTATGAATTATTATGAAAAAAGAAAAAAAAACTATTAAGTCCTTTTCAGTGACAAGCATTCAAACAATTTAATTATTTTCCACATAATAATTATTATTTGAAACAAAAAACAGCCTATAGTCTGTACTGGATGCTGGACTATTTGTCACTCAGACTCAGTAACTCAGTGCTTCAAACAATTTTAAAATGACACATTAATAATACACTGATGCAGACTGAAATGTGTTCATTTACATAATTTAAGTTATATATATTTATTTTATGTTATTCATTATTGGGAAGGGATTTGTTTTCCATTCAAGAATTTTACCATTAAAATTACATTTAGCCTGTAAAAGAAGGCCTTTTGCACATTTCTCATAGAGGGTATCATACCAGTCCTTTATCAAATAGTGAATGCAATATTTGCATCATGTCTGGACAGTTACGAACCAGAAAAGGTCAAGTTATGTAAAGCTCTGAATGAGTCAGCTGGGGTTCTGGAGGTTTGGTTACAGCAATAGCACAGCGCTGGTGTGGCTTGTGGTGGTGTGACCCAATGCAATAGATTTTCATGGGGCCCAAAATCCCTGGCAGCGCCCCTGCAAGTGAGAGAGACTAAACTGACTCACTGGACATGCATACCTGATATGCCTTGTGGGAAGACATGCCCATACTCTATATGCTGTTTGGCTACACCCTTCCAGACTTCTGTTAAACGCTAACACTTGCCTAGCTACGGTGCTAAGTGATGTTATGAACTAGTTATGACCAAGAGGAGAGTGAATCAACCACTGCAGCTCATGGTTTTGTTCTGAGTGTTGTGAGAAATCTTTTTCCCTGTTATGTGTTTGCCTGCACCGTAACTTCACCCCAACTTTATTCCTGAACCTACCCAAAGGGGGTTGTTGCAGCTACTAGAAGTAAGTTAACGTGAAATGATGAGTCACACCCTCACCCAACAGCACAGCTACTTGTCTTCAAAGCCGGCAGCTCTAACCTGCATGCAAACGGCACCCACCCTCAGCAAACACACCAATCACCACCACCAGAACTGCCTGCCTGCGCTCAAATATGCTTTCCAACACTTCGTACTCCATCCTCCAAGTCCTCACAAAGCACAGGTGCAGCCACTTAGTGTCCACAGCAGCTCCCTTCCATAACCACAGTCACTCCATTACAGTAACTTTACACCAAAACATCCCACAAGAGAACAAGGCAGACAACCACAGCTTCTTGTTAATTTTCTAATAGACGTTTGTGTTGTAATATTTAAACAAACCATCCGTCAATAGTGAAATTAAAGCCTCTTCTATAATACCAACCTAGTGTTGCACCAGTTGCATCTGGTTAGGGGTTAGGGATAAGGTTGGGGTGAGGTTAAGGTAAGGGGAAACAGAATTGGACATAACACCAGGAAAAAGTATGTAAGCTACCTTGTCTAATTCTCTTTCATCCCCGGCCTGCCCAGTTCGTAGCACTGGTTAGCATCATAACTTGGTACATGTTAGCATTCAACGCCTGGAATGGTAAATCCCATAGCCAATCACACCAGAGTAGGGGCGTGTCTTCTTGCAAGGTATACTGGGTATGCATGTCCAACGAGTTAGCTTAGTCTGTCCTGCCTACAAACACATGTCATATTTTGTTTTACAGGGAGAAAATATGATTTTTATATTAAAAAGAATATTTTTTGTCAAATAGGTTCACAGTATGACCAGGGATCTGATCTAAAAGGGTTTTACTGAAGATGCCAAATGTGGGAGTGACTACAGGAGCTGTTTTAAGGCACTTTTGATGGAGCTGTCCTTGGTAACAAGTGTGAAGTAATGAGTAATATAACTAACTAACTACTTTTGCTGATGAGAATAGTAGCCTAATGTAATCACTTTCTCAATAAATAATGCTAAAGTATTAGATCTTGATTAGATTTTTCAATTAACTTGCACAACACTGCTTATTAGTGTCACATAAAGTTATAGCCTCGTTATCCGCTTGTGCCAAAGAAAATACACGTGAATATAAAACCAATTTAAATGACTGCACTGTGGGAGACAAAAAAGGCAAAAATATGCCTGCTTGCTCTAAATCAATCTGAGCTCTGACATGGATTAAGAATGCAATTAATTAATTTTATTAGTAGATAATATATCAATATTATTCATAATTAGACCACTCTGGGGAGGCAAAAGAACCTGTAAACACAACATGGACATATTATTACCATAAAGTTGCATTGAGCATGTTCACAAACAGCAATTACAAATCCAGTACACACGAATAAACAATATTCATTATGAGTTTTGTTTCTTTCCATGTTGTCCAGTGGATCAGTGTCTTCTTTAGCTCTGTTTTGGTCTCCACCAACTCATCAGGGAAATATCTGTCCATCTGTGTATTAGAATGTGCCTCATGGATATTTGTTTTTTAATATAGCTGTCTTTGTCCTTTTTAAATGGCAACATTAAGATTGTGCATTATAGGGCGGATGTTTAGCTCAGTTGGTAGTACGTCCGACCCATGTATGGAGGCTATTAGTCCTCTGCAGCGGCTGCTGGTTCGACTCCCGCCTGCGGCCCTTCGCTGCGGTTCATCCCCTCTCTCTCTACCCTGTTTCCTGTCTACTCTCTGGCTGTCCTATCCAATAAAGGCAAAAAAAAAAAAAAAAAAATGCCCGAAGATTGTGCATTATAGATGAATTATCAATGCTTTTTCAAAAAAGGCACTTAATAGCACTGCATAAAACATCCATCTTTACTAATTTTGCCACCAAAGTCCTGACATCCTGAAACAAGGACACAAATAAACAATAAGCATCTCATTTCAAGATAGTGAAATCATAGAAATGCCACGGTTAAAAGAAATTCTTTACCTGCGAAATACTCTAATATAGTTGCCGATTTTGCATTAGTGCTGGACAGGTAGCTCACAGTGGGTTTCTCCATTATTGCCACTGAAAACACTTTCCTGTTGCTGCTATGAGCAGCTCATTTCACATTTCATAGTTATTTGATTCATGATATATTACTTTAATATAGTATAGATGTGTAAAGCATAAACGCACACCTCACGTGTGAAGAGATTGAACCAGAGCTGCATATCTAAGTACAACTAGGAATATGTAAGGAGATCTGTTTTGGGGATATTGGTGAACTGACCCTTTAAATTATATCTAGGAAGGAATGAAAGAGGCGTGTCAGTTTATTTTACAGTATATTATTATGAGCTGCTTAGGGTGAAAGATTGAGAAATGAAACTACATAGATTCAATAGATATATAGATGGATGGATGGATAGACAGATGGGAAGAGACCAAATGTGATGAAGAAAGAGTGACATTGTTGGTAGTGAAGGAGAAATAAGGGATGAGGGAACGACAAGAATGACAGAGTGAGAGCATGGAGATCAAGATGGGAGGGAGACAGAATAAGAGGGGGAAAGAAAGATGAGGGTGCGCTGCCTTGTGAAGTGAAGCGGTGACGAAAGAGAGTCAGACAAATTGGCAGAGAAGGGGGGGAGAGAAGAAGAGAGAACCTGTTCCATATTTGGCAAATAGGGGGCAGTATCACTCTGCAGCAGGTTCACAGAGAGAGGAGGGTAAGGGGGGGAGAGGAGATGAGGTGAGAATAGCTAAAGATAGCGAGAGGCAGAGGGAGAGACGGGTGGAAGGTAGACAGAGGGATGGATGGTGGTAAAGAGAGACAGGGAGACAGAGAGGGTGGGGTAAAGAGCGGTAGAGACACAGTTGAGCACAGGATGGAGAAGACAGAGGAAGAAGGGAGGGGCGGGTGCAGAGACGAAGGAGAGATGCAGGAGGAGAGGAGTGCATTCACTGTGCCAGCATGGGAACACAAACCAATGCTTATCTTTTACCATTTCAGTACAAACTACTGCTGTTTGGATGAGTGTTTGCATATGTTATCCTTGAATTTTGTGTGTGCACTATGCTCGGTTTGATCTCATGTTTGTGCATGTGTTGCGTGTCTGCATACGGCATGTTTGTATGGATTTATATCTGTGCATCTGCATGTGCTTCTGTGAATCCGCTTCTGCGTGTATGTCTGTGCCCGTGTGTTTGCATTGGTGTGTGTGCGTGCGTGCACATATTGGCAGGGGTTTAAGGAAATGTTTTTACTGCGTCTGTCCTTGATATGCCCAGCTGAATACAGAGAGCTTTTAAAAGGGTATTACACCGCAGAACCAAGGCCCTCTTGGAGGCTTTCACAGCATTTAAAATCTCCCTGGGCAGTGACCGCACTAACAATCCGAAGCTTTTTCAGACGCCCATGCAAGAAAATCATTGGTTTACAAGGGGAAATGGGACTAACACCTGATTCCTAACAATGAAAAACGGCTTTCTTTTAAGTAGCGGCCTTATTTTTCCCTGTTTGTACACTTTAATGTCAGTAAGATCAGGGCCATCTAACAGCCTCCTCTGAGATCCTATCCCATCCTTTCACTTACAGTTCGATTTTTTTATTTAGCAGGGCAGTCCACCGAATTTACACACAAAGATCAGTTCACTCATCACACGGGGCACAACAGTTATACAATGTCTTCTGTTGTTCTAGCACACATGTGTCAAACCCAAGGCCCAATCCGGCCCAGCACCACATTTTATGTGAATCTGCAAAAGCTTGCAAAGAATATAATTTGTGCAATATTTTATGTAAAATTATTTTGTATGCATAATTCTGTGCTACATTAAGGAAGCACAGAGTCCATAAACTACATGTCCCAAAATGCATTCTGATTTTGTTATCCATGTACTGAAGGTGTCTAGCTGCAAGATAGCGTCTCAATATTATTTGCAATAGTGGCAACTCTACCTGGTTTTAGCTTGTAATGTTAATAGTAGCAGCGTGTATATTTGCTATTTGGAGCAAATATACATTTTGGATTTGAAACCTGAAGGCATGAAAGCTACCCAAACTGAAACAACCTTTATTCTTATTTTGACTTTACTACTTACTCCTTGGTATATTTTTGTAATAAAGTGTATAAAAGTTGTTGGCCTACACTTGAAAGTATGTTGCCATTATTTTCTCAAACTTCTGCGTTCAGGGCAAGTTATTAAAGTTATCGCTAAAACATAATTGCAGATGCAGTTATGTAAAATGATAAGAATAGATATATTAATACAGTCTCACATTTACAACTAGCCTTGTTCTAGCAAGAGCTTCTTTAAAGAGCACAGCACCAGTTTAGCATCACACTTCTATAACACGTCACAATGAGTAGTAAATAGGCAGATGCTGTTAGCACCAAGGTGTCCATAGCCAATGATGTGGTTATTTACACCCAAGTGTATATTGGGTGTAAATATTGCCTAGGAATGCAGAGACAAGCGCCCAGGTGTCCAAAGCCAGCAATCCTACTCTACAAGACCTGTAAACAGACTTTGATATGTAAAATCGCTGCACTTTCCCTTTAAGTCTTGAGAAAAACCCTGATGATGTCATTGGGGTTATCTTGGGCTTAGAGACTTCATATTTTTAATGGAAAGTTGCAAACTGGGGATTTGGAGTTGGAGATTACCTGTCAGGTAGGGTGTAATGACAGACTCTTATTAAGTTGCATATTGGAAAATGTAGTATGCAGCTTTTTTGTAGTTTGACCCATACTTATAGTGTACGTCAGCCTGAAGCAATTTTGACTGTCCTTTGGTCTATCAGTCTCTCGCAGGTCATTGAAATGCATTGCTGAATGGCTGGAATACTTTTTAAACTAAAAATGTTTCACTTTTTATTGCATCAACATTCATTATCAAGTATTAAATTAATTGACTGTTAAACAAAAGTGCTGTGTAATGTAATTTATTTCGGGGTATGGAAGGATTAACAGAAACTTTAAGCCATGGGACACTGAAACTCTGCACTGAATGTTAATTATCAGACTAATGACAGCAACAGACATCTCAAGTCACCCTCAATATCCTGCAAATGAACACAAGCTCCCTGGTAACAAGAAAAACCTCATGACACATAGCATGCAGTCACTACCACAGACTGTGCTCTACTGTATATACTTACTGGATATGTCAGTTACTTTATGTTAATTACATACACTCATATCATGGGCTTTGACACTTTCATTATTCAATTTGTGTTAATTCCATCACAGTGGCTGCCTGCGAAGAAGTCCCAGTTTTCAACTCTATATTTAAGTCATTATAGAGATTGATTCTGTTTATCTTGAGTTGTTTTTTTGTGCGTGTCTAATGAGGAGTATTCAGTGTTGAGTGCGCTGTAGAAATGAATGCAGCTGATTGGCACGATACTGTTGTAGCATCATTTACAGTATCAGTGTTTGGATAGAAACAAGCTAATTTAATAGTTTACATGTCCATGCATGAGCCAACCATTGCATTTTATGGAAGAGTGCTTCATGCAGGAGGCTCAAGTTTGCATCCTATGGCAGACCTGCAATTAATGTTTGCTTTTTTTTTTGAAAACCATAAGCGCAATCTTTCTCTCTATCTCATCCATGCTGTAGCCATGTGCATACATTATACTGTAGGAGGCAAACATTTTTTAAATGTTGGCATTAGACATAAAACAAGAGTACAGCCACTATTATACATTCCACTTCCACAGTTCCCCATAATGTAAATTAGGCGTCCCTCCAATTTTAGGCTTACTACTCCTGCTTAACCACTATGCCACAACAAGCTATGGAGTAGCCCCCTATAGCCTTGCTAGCAGTTATGTGAGGCTATACTTAGTTATAGTGGTCTTCACCATCGTAGTTTAGCATATTATTAACATTTGCTAATTAGCACATATATCATCTGGGAACCATGAATTTCTGTTTTGCATTTTGTGCTAATTTAGTTTAGATATTTTGCTTGATGAAAACTTTTACCTGCTAGGAGCACTAGATGGAAAGTTAAGGGAACATCAACATTAGGACTCATCCTCTAGGCACCACAAATGTCAAAAAACAAACAAACAAACAAACAAAAAAACAACAATAAAAAAACCAAACAAAAACAAAACAAACAAAAGAAGGCATGGCAATCCATTTCATAGTTGTTGAGATATTCCAGTGTGAACCAGACAGATGGACATTGCCATCCTCAGAACCAGGCCACTAGACTGGCTAAAATTTTGCCAGGTAAGGTCCTTCAGAATTTTGCAAAATTGTCCAATACTGGTTATGATATGATTTGTGTCTACTTTAGATGTCCGTGGAAAATAAATATAGTTACTAATACTTTGTATAAGCAGTAATGCAGTGGTTGAATACAACCACCCAGAACATCATTGGTACCCATCTGCTGAGCATTGGTTATATTGGGGAGGTGAGGTGTCTTTGCAGAGCCCAAAGGATACGCAAAAACAGCTACAGCCTGCTCACTCTGCTGCCATCTGGCAAGAAGATACATATACTGTACCATGCAAGGAATCTAAAAAAGAAGGGTCAGTACATCACTATAGAAAATTTTATGCTTTGCTTATTGTCAATTCTACTGAAGCCTAAGGGAGATACATGGAGAAGCTTACCAAAACCCAACACATCTACATTGTTTGACCATTGATGAAGAAATGTTTCTATAACGCTAAAACACACACCAGAGAATAGCACTCTGACTGAAATGTGTGCATTTGTTTTTCTGTCGTTGGTCTCCAAATCAAATTATTAACATTGCATCTCCCATAAGCTTAAAAAAAAACTGGTACTGAAGCCTGGAGCATAGCACACTTTTTATTCCAAAAAACCACTGCTCTCCCATTTACATGTAATCCTTAACAGGTCAGTCTTTCCTTGTCCAATATGGTGGCGACATTGACGTCACGCAGCAACAAGCTGAAGCAGTCAGTCAATGCGGCGTATAATATGTCCAAAACATAGAATGCTGAAGATTTCATAACCAGCATATTATATATCAGTCCTACAATAAATGTGTAATTAAAGATGGATCGTACCAGAGCAGGTTGACAGATGAAAAACAGTGTTTAACAGCCAAAATGACAAAACCTTATTGTCTGCTACTGGCTCCATAAAGATTGGAAGACTGATAACATTTGTATATATGTGAAAACACAGGCGCTGCTAGGGACACATTCATTTCAACAAAGGCAACAAATGGCTTTAAAAGGAAATATGGTCAAAAACACAATGTGCTCCTGAGGTTTCTTTTCAATGAGAAAACGTGAACGTAACTGATAATGCTGCGCATGTTCTGCTGTTTCCATTTCTGTTGAAATTACACTACATCATGGTGCTCAGGGAATGAACACACACACGCATGAACAGACGTGAAAGTATGGAGTCCACTGAACCATGAACCATGCATACTTGCATGCAGACCACACATCATCACACCAGTGACATCCCGGGTGTTTCTGAACATGTGCAGCCTGTCAGAGTGTGAAATGGGGGTCTGTGTGTGTGTGTGTGAAATAACAGCCACCTGATCTTTCCTATGACCATCTGCAAACACACCTGCTCTTCGCTCTTATTTTCATTTCTTCTCATCACGTCCCCCCTTCTGTTGTCATCAAGCTAACCTGAAATAAGATTTCTAATATTTATTTTCTCACCTTCTGTCTGTCTTTTTCTCTTTTCTGTCCCTCACACTTTAACACACACATGCACTCAAAGACACATACGCACACACAGACCCTCAGTACATATCAGATGGTTAGGCTGATCTAATAGAGAGCAACAACACAGATGTCAGAACAGCTGATCCTATTCAACACGACCGTGGGCACTGTGTGCATGTGTGTGTGTAGAAGATAAAGGCGGGAGTGTCAAGAGCTATAGGCAAGTGTGAATCTGTGCTACTTTGCATGTACTACACTGCTTTCAATAGGCAAAATGAATTATATAAGACACTGACACTGAAAGAGATAAACTGTCCTTACTATTTGTGTCAGTGTCACCACAGTAGACGAGTGTACTTTGGTTAATGACAGAGATTTTGTACTAAGTCATTGTTAACAGCTGCACTAATTTCTATTTCAATTACCGTTTTTAACACACCAAGCAGAGTTGTGCCCAGGATGGACCTTCTCTAAAGTGGAGCGAAAGCAGACTCAACCTGACTCGTGGACTGCTTCCAACCCGTGACGACTCCCCGTCTCCCCTCAAACCAGTATGTGTTGCGAGACTCTACTCTTGTGCGTGCAGGGGAAAAGCCTCTGTATGTTCAGCTCTCTGTATTGTGTTTTGAAGTTTAGTTTCTCTCCTGTGTAGTTGTTTGTACTTTCAGATATCTGCTTTATTTTACCGTTTCATGTTCACTTTCAGCTGTGTAGGACTCTTGTTAAGTTACTGCCTATTAAAATTTATTTTCATTTCCTGATTTTGCTGCTTTATAATTAAAATGATTAAATATCAAATTAACAGGAGACTTTATTGTGAAGAATCTATAGGAAAAGGAGTGTTTATCCACCATTTTACAGTAGCTTCACTCAAGCTAAACTCATCCTCAGCCTTCAGTGAAGTAATTCTCCAGTTCTTGCACTCAAGTACCAAATCTAGGCAAGTCTTGGGTCAAATCCCAAGTGTTAAACATTATTTTTTCGAGTCTTAAAAAAAGTCATAATCTTTCCCAGATGTAGTCCATTTTAGCAACAGAGCCTCGTTCTCTGTGTAACTTCAAAAGAAGTTGGAAGTTGTTACGTGTCTCTTTGCAATTTTCAACCTACACATTTTCCATGCTGCAATTCATTTTTTTATTGATCACCTGGTGGTTTGGAATTTGTATGTGAATGATATTGTCTTTGGTTTCATTTTTTCAGACAGGAGTTCAGTAACATGATGTTAGGTTTTCATGGTTCACGCCCGCAACTTGATTGGATGCAGTCCGATTGGTCAAAACAAAGGGGAATTAAATAGCCTATCTATTTGCTGAGAATGAATAGCGTTAATGGCTAACATTAACTTAGCATTAGTTGATTCAGGAAATTAAAGGAAATGAATTTATTCCTGATGCACTTTTTAAGTATCACACCTTTTAATCTTTGGGCTTTGGGGACAGTGTCAAGTGTCAAGTCCAGTTAAGTCCAGTCAATTTTTTTTTTTTATTTATGTCAAGTCAAAAGTCAACAAATTTATGACTCGAGTCCACACCTCTGATTAACCGTCCAGTAGTTTTCAGTCATCAGTCATGGTCAACAGTCATCTGTATACTGTTCATATCTTAGTTTTGACAAAAAGACTTGAACAAATACTACACAGTATAATGATCACAGTCACAGTCTTTCTGCAAGTTGTAACCTTTATGTGTTACTAATATATGACTTTGGCACCTATGAAACCCAAGTTTCCCAGGTGTGGACTCTGAGCTTGGTCTCCTGGGGGAGAGTCCTATGTTTAATCCATTCATCCACTACAACCTCCTCTCCACAGGTGTTACTGGGGGGGGGGGGGGAGTGTAAATCACCAAACAGCTTTCCTGTGACCATTCTGATCCAGGTGCAAATAGGCACTTTAATTTTCACATTTTCCTTCCCTTTTCCCATTTCCTTTTCCCTCCCCTCTTTGAGTGCCCAATTTTTCATACACTGCCAGGGGAAGCAGCAGACTTATGTGTGCAATACACATTGAGCAGCCAACCACTTCTTTTAAATCCCCTCCAGAAGGGTGCAGTATTTTCAGAAGTTGGAATCATCCCCTCCAGATACCACTCCTCTTTGCACTGGTTCCCTGACCAACCGGCAGCAAAAAGAAAGACGTTGTCTTGCATGCGGCTTCTAACATCATGTCTAATTGTGTCTGAAGGAGCATCTGGCTGAGCTCTCTGTGCCACCTGGGCCCCCATTACCTTGTTACTTGAAGGCATGATAAGGAAGAAAGTCAATCAGGACGAAGTCTAGCTATGATGCATTTACCGGCACTCGTCTCACTGAGACTTTCTTTATTTGATAGGAGATACATCTCCGAGCTTGCTGATGTTAATTTATTGACGTGCGCTCACACTGGAGAAGTCCTTGAGCAGGCAGCTGAGCACTTAATGATTGCTCATGTTGATCTTGTGAGGGTCATTACTTAATAATTTGATAGCTGAGGCTTTCTGTTACTTTACTTTTAAAAAGCTGCTATTCTATCACTGAGGCACAGATAGTTAGACAGGAAAGAGCAGTGAAACAGCCGTTATCATTTGCTATAGGTGCACTCAAATATTTTTGCTGTCACAGGTAACGGTCTGAGTTGGAGGGTTTCCCAGAAAATAAGAGAAGAGATGGCCAGTTATACTGCCTGCTCTGATATTCTGAATAAAGGCATGCAAGATTAGGAAGTGATGAGACATTTGTCTCTCCTTTCAGTCCCGTAGTAGACACATTGTCCTCAAAATCCACTGCCTTATTTCTTAAAGTTCATGTTTATGCTTATGGATATGGAAGGAGCGTCTGTACTCTGCATTCATTTTGTCCATATTTGTACAGGTTTTCTGAAAACTTGCACTTAGCTCCAGTGCAAGTTTCAATGTTTTTAAAGCTCATTTGCGCTTTATTTTAGATATGGAAAGAGCCCTCTGTACCACCAGTCGTCATGGGGGAAGTGTAGCAGGGTGGCTAATAGTTCAAGCGAGACACAACCACAAGACACGACCTGTAAGTTTTAAAATGCCACTCGTCATCAGTTAGTTGGTGAAAAGAATTCTCAGTCCACATGTTGCAGTGTATTTCATGGCCCCACAGACCACCACTGTCTAGAGGTACATTATCACAACCTCCTCCTTGTCGCCATGTTTGTTGTCTGAAACTTTTTGAGTCTTCTCCTTTGGGGTAACTTTTGACTCAGAGTGGTGACCTCGAGTGGATGCATTGCTTAACATCCATGCCAATGCGAAGGATGCATGGAGGTATGTGGGCAGTGATGGTTTTATTGTTTGAAACTGATGTAGCTATTTTTATACGTAAAGGGGGATTAAATAAGCCTTTTACTGGGCTTCGCCTGAGCTACAGTTCTGTCTTTATGTCTTTAGGCTAAAGTCTTGTCTTTAAATGCTTGCCATTTAAGCTTCTTATTTTTTTAAAGCATAAAACAACAATAAATATATGTTCTGAGTTTGTCACACCACAGAAACATGTCAATAACCACTCAGCCAAATTTGAATGATTAAAGCACTTGTTAAGTATATAAAATTAGGCCTCAAAATCATGAAAAATGAGCAGTTTTCTCCGCTCTGAAATGCTGGGGGCGTGTCTGCTCTGCTGCCTCTGTATCAAACACCACTACAACCTGAAAACGACCTGAAACATGGACACTCCATCCAGCAGCTTTATTAGACATGTCCAGACACGTTGGAGCCACCAGAGCCAGAGGATGGTGACAGGATGGTATTTTGTTTTTTATGTGTTGGGTTGTTGGAACTGAAGTGAGCTGAAGTGAACAGTGTGTGTGTCGGTTTATTGGGCTTACATAGTGTTGGAGGACCATGGCTCCTGCACGTCACTGAGCCATGTTTCAGGTCAGCTAAAAAAAAATCCTGAACACAGAAATCGAGACCAAATTCTTGTCAAAATCCAAAATTCAGCACTACATTGCCTTTTCATGTTTTCAGCAACTATTTTCTATCATGTATAATGTGTTACACAAACTTTAATAAAGGTGTCAAATACAAAGGATTTTAAAATCTGACCTCCATGCACTGGAACAATGGAATCCTTCAGGTAATAAATACATGAAAATCACAAAGTCTTTGGAACAATAATGACAAATAAAGCACAGTTGCATATGTGTGGGCATGTGTGCGTCAAGACAAGGGCTTATTAAGCTTAACCTTCTCAATACACGGACACAAACTGTCACACTGGCTTGCTGAGTGGGCGGCTTGTTCATTTCTTTCGCCAATTATTCAGGGAAAAATTGTCACAATCTCATGG
Organism: Lutjanus argentimaculatus; assembly: GCA_034769285.1. NCBI lineage: Eukaryota > Metazoa > Chordata > Actinopteri > Lutjaniformes > Lutjanidae > Lutjanus > Lutjanus argentimaculatus. The sequence continues at coordinate 38,297,678 of JAWZSL010000003.1, read as the reverse complement.
CTGCTGACACTGTATCAAGTGACCACTTAGATCACTGCTGAGTTCTCGCACTGCGGCTTTGTGTTTTGGCACTCAGTGACCCAGATCATGACAAGTACACACTTAGAACTTCCACAGTGTTAACAGTTAGACCTGAATGAGTATTTTTTTTTTTTTTAGTCAATCTGAAGATGAGCTCAAAGGTGTTAATGTGCTACAATTGTTCAAGCGATACAGACAACATCACTTTTTTGAGTATCAAACACTCACCCACTGTAGACTTGTCTATAAAAAAAATGCTGGTGGCACTGGCTGTGGTCATCTCAAATTCATGACATTTACAAAAAAATTCTATGTTGATGCTTTAAAGGTCCAAAAGAATTAGCCAAATTTGACCACACTTTGTGTCAAAATATTAGCCTGGCTGCAGACTTCCAAAGTTTACCAATTTAAATATGTCTGGAATTGGTTTAATTGACAGCTGTTTCCTCAGTTATTGAAACAACTACCCAATCAGAGTTTAGTAGGCAAGATAGACCTTCTTCATGACAACCAAACAGAGGTGTTACCAATAATACTTATTAAGGTCCCATTTCATTTAGTGTAGCAGAGCCTTTCTAGTGAGCCAACATGTCAGCACACTCTGTTTGACCTGAATGGAACAGAGCCTCAATTAGTATCATTGGTACAGTAACACCTGTGTTTACACTGTCATTTCATGTCAAAATGGCTGCTGTGAAAAAGGTAACTAGGAATGTGGGGGTGCGGGAGTGGGAGTGGGCTATAGCAAAATAGTGCATAACTTCTAAATTGATTCACATAACATGACCAAACTCATGAACTGTTCATCGTGGACTTTGGCAGGAGGCATCATGGCACTCAGCAGAGTTCATTTTTTATTAATGACTTATGCCCAACCCCCTACACTGTAGCCACGCCCCCTTCCATAACTCACAAGCCGTTCATTATAAACTCTTGTGGGAATTACCATCGGTCTCACCGGAGTTCCAATTTCAATAGTGCCACTTAGCTGCAGACTCCTTCTCATTGCACAAGAGGAAGATATAGGCGAAAGTTAAATATTACATTGAGCTACAGCATATTACATAGTGTGACTTTATGGGAAGGAGAACAACCAGCAGGGAAAGAAGGAATGAGAAAGTTGACAGATTTTTGCTTCTTCTGTATGCGCAATTCAATTTTCTTTCATAGAGACAAAAAATACGTCTGCTCTGCAGTGAAGTAAAGAGGAATCTCCATTTGCTCAATCAGTGCAGACAAGAATTTCAAAATTGACATAGGTGATTGCCTGACAAATAGAAACAGTTGCACAAGTTGGCTGATGATTGATCTATTATTTCAGCGGCAGCAGCAGCTCCAAGTAGTGCAACACCTGCACCAACATTTCCCTTCTGTTAATCCTTTCAGTAGCGTGTGCAGGAGCCCCTTCGCTCTTCCTCCCTGTGGGGCCCTCCAACACTTCTGGGCCCAGAGAATCTTGATCTCCTGTTAGTCTGCGTGTTTGATAATTCACCACTGACTCACTTGTGACGACAGCACGCAGATGGAGCTGTGAGAAAGATGTGAGGCCAAAAGCTCCTCTGTGATTGCGATCCAATTTACAGGTACCACCTGAGCATTCTGTTTAAACAGATGTGTCACATCCAACACATCTGCATGTGTATGACTTGAGAAAAGCCTTGTATTTGTGGAATATGTACTGTGCATGTGTGAGTGCACTTGGGTTTCCAGGCATGTTTATGTATGTGGAATGGGCTTGTGCGTGTGTGGTGTGTGAATGTCTCGGTGTCCTTGATGCGATTGGACAAAGATTAGAGTGATCTGGCCACAGATGATAGCTTGTGATGACATTATACGCGGTGTGTGTGTGTGTGTGTGTGTGTGTGTGTGTCGAGGTGTCCTGGAGGACAATTACACAGTAAAAATAAGATGGAGAAAGGAAAGGTCTCTCCCTCTCTGTCCAGAGGAGGTGTGTGTGTGTGTGTGTGTGTAGGTGAGATGTAAATACCTCTCCAGCAGGTAAATTGAAGATTAGACCAGCTCAGCCAACAACCCCGTATGTAATAAATGTAAAGGTTACATCCCTCTTGACTACTGCAGCTGTTTTTGCGGAGTAGAACGTCTTCTTTTCTGAGATTTTACTGAATATGTTGCAGTTTTGAAGTCTTGATTTCAAATCACCAACACGTCTTCACACCGAAACAGCAGAATAAGTCGTTTTCCAATGATTCCCAAAAGGACATATGACTGCTGGAGAGTACCACGGACATACGAACTGGACCTTTGTCTTACCGGACCTTCATCATCACGAAGTTTATGTTGTGAAGTGGATGCAGTTTGGTTAGGTATAGGAAAGAAAACTACTTGGTATGGTTTGCGAAAAGATCAGGGTTTTGCGTAGAAATAAGTACCTTCGTTACATATGTTAAGTAACGTTATGTACAATCTCTAAGTTAAGTATATTACTCAAGTTAACTTTCTTATGGAGTCAACTGAACAGTAGAATAAGTGGACGGAGCTTCTGTGCCTGAAAAGTTAAGCCAATGCTGTAGTACCATAAACTTAAATTTTTTCTAATAGCCAGCAGGGGGCGACTCTGCTGGTTGCAAAAAGAAGCCTATTTGTGTTAAGTTTTATGGGAGAATGACCATACTTCGTACTTCATTTATGACTTTAGTAAACGTTTCTAAATGAGTCTATGGTCTCAAACACTAGTTTCAAGTCTTCTTTTAATACTGCATGATGTTCATTTTGTCAATTTGGGTCCCATGAACAGTAAAATAGATGATAAAGCAGGATATGCTTTAGGGCGGGGCTACTCTCAGGTCAAGTCACTCTCAGTAAGTCCCTCCAGTGTAGCTCACAAGGTTCATATTGTTCAAATATGGGTCAAGATTCTGTTACTACTTTGCCCATTTCTCATTTAAAATGCAAATGTGTGTTTGACTCATCCAGACCTTCTCTAAGCACAGAATTTGTCACTCTCCTTTGTCACACACACATATACAGAATACATTTTTAAAAATAATTTAGTTGTTTTAGTATCGCTTGTTTTAGAAAATGTATTTTAATGAACTGATTTAATTTATAAAATAATCTCTTTTGCATTTTGGTTGCATTTTTTTTCCAGTCAAATTTTGTCTCTTTTGGGATGTAATGAAATTCAAAGAAATGATTCAGTTATGAACAGCATCTGAATTTTTGCAGTAATAGTTTTTCTTAACCCACATTTGCCACAATTATCACACCACCTCTTCTCAGAGTCATAACTCACAGTGGTGTCGACATCCCTGATGTCCTTGATAAACACCCATAAATCTGCTCAGATGATAGAAACATTCTCTTTATGACTTCAGGTTGTTGCTCATAATACTCAGATTCACACTTCAAAAGTAAGTGGTTGCAACATGGGGCATAGCGCATACACACATGCACATTCAGTGAGGTTTGTCTGCAACAACTTTTTACCATTTTCCTCCAGGATTGTTTTGTAATGTGGGATAAAGCTTTTTTTTTTTTTTTTTTTTTTTGGCCGTTTTTGCCTTTATTCGATAGTACAGCTGAAGTGGAGACAGGAAAGGGGGCAGAGAGAGGGGGGATGACACGCAGCAAAGGGCCGAAGGCGGGAGTCGAACCAGCGGCCGCTGCAGAGGACTAACAGCCTCCATACATGGGTCGGACGCTCTACCAACTGAGCTAAACGTCCGCCCCAATGTAGGATAAAGCTTGACTGTTGTTGCACAGGTATTATTTTGACCTCATAATCCGATGTTGAGACCTCCACTGTGCCTTGACACTACAGGGAAAAAAACAGATCTGATGATAGGGGTCATCTCAATAAATGCATGTAAACTGGTCAAGACAGTTTTTCAGATTTTTGTCAAGTGTTTTTCACAGACACTTTATTTTCATCTGCACCTGCTCCCACTGCATTCACAAGCACTATTGATTTCCACCCGGATGACCAGCTACACAGCTCATATTTAACCTCGGTTAAGAATTTTTTTTGTGAAATTGAAACTGCCCCAGACAGGCAGTGAGTTGCATCAGTCTGAGTTTGGCTCTTGTTTTTTTGGAGATGTCAGAGCAATTAAAGAGCATGGCAGGCTGTAAACTTTTCAATAATCTACACTCAAAATTACTACTAAACTAACTGTGATGAAAGTGGTAAGGGATGATAGATAGAGGACAGTGTGATGCTGGACAGTGGCTGAGAACGCTGCAGCAGCCCGGCAGAAAAGACGCCCCATGGTGTTCTGGGATTTTATACCAGAACCATACAAACAGGACACACGCTTCCTCTGACTGTGTGGAAATCGAATGTTTCACATTGCAAATCACAATGAAAGCCATTAGAATGTAAGACTTGCTGATACAACATCATGTAGGCTGATGTAGAAGTTTGGCACCAAAAAGCCCATTCTCATGAGACCACCTCTTTCGTCCAGACCAAAGTTCAGCTGTTCAAAAGCAGTCCACAGGTCACACCTGTAATTTTAGTTTGGACCAAAAAAGGTAGGTGCAATGCAGCCTGTTTTCATTCCCAGTGGTACCTTTTAGCGGCTTTTGCCATAGTGTACATAGTAAGAAAGTCTGCATATAGAGGAGGTCATGTGGATGGATGGCTCAGACAAACAAAGGGCTTTCACCTAGGAGAACACAGTTTGTGTTCCATGTGAAACCAAAACATTAGGAAAAGTTTTAAGGTACAGTATGTTATGTGAATCATATGCTATCATGTGACTTTTACATCATGTGAGATATGTGAGGTAACCTCCTTTTTTCAAACTCAAAACAAGATCTTTTTCTAAACCAAACCAAGTAGTTTTTGTGCTTTAACTTACCCAAACTGTTTTACACCATTAACCACGTGTTATTAAGGCTTTCTGGCATCATTTTATACAGCCACTCTGTATGAGGGTACCATGTGTGTCAGTATGAGATGACGAGGCGCATGACAAAGCAACATTGGTATTCAACGAGCTAGGATGAGAACGGGTCGCGCTAAACTGAAAAAAAGGAATGAATACTGTATTGTACAGCCAAACTGACAAAATTCTGAGTCAGGACTTTTAAATACAGATAGTAGATTTACATCTAGGCTAACTTTCTTTTGTGACTTTGTTTTGTATATATAAATATTTTAAATGTTTATTCCGGTGTTTCTCAAACTTTTTACACCACATACCACATCACAAAATATTAAGCTCTCCAAGTACCACCATTATGACCAATGTTATACTACAGTAGCGTAGACCTACCCTATTGCATTCTCATAAGAGGCAGGTTTATTTCTAAAAAGATTATTTATTGCTTTGTCTGCTGTCAGCCACAGTCACACAGTAAGGCAGTGGCTTACTACAATCATGAATGCATGAACATACGTGGCAGCTAATATTGAAACAAAAATATTCCAGGAAAGACAGAAGTTATTTTAAATCAGATTTCAGTGATCTCAAAGTTGAGGTACTTTAATTTGAGGTGTTGTAGTGTATTTTTAATATATTTAAGTTTTAACATTTTAGGAGCTTGAGTATCACCACTGGTACTTGTACAATAGAGAGAGAATCCACACTTTATTCAAAAGAAAAACATTGGTAAATGTAGCAGTTGCGGAAGTCGTCATTTTGTTTTTGAAACACATCATCTGCTTCTATTCTTTGGAAAATTATATACAAGTAAAAACATTTTTGATGCAGTTGTATAGATATTTCTATAAAATCAGCTGAGAAAAAAGCATGTTTGGATGGTTTATTTTTATTCTTGGTCACACAATTTTGGCAGTTTTGACATGAACGTGATGTTGAAAAAGACCAACCATGGAATATTTAAACATCGAATGTTCCAGATGGCAGTGAATCATGTATTCGATAAGAAGCTGATTAATAAATAAAGTTAAATCAAGTGAGAAATGATTTTCTGTTCAATTAGAAGGAGCAGGAGAATCAGACTGATGGAGATGAATAGAGAGCGAAAGACAGAGAAGTGATAAAAGATGGGTGGAGATGGGTGCAGCAATTGAACAAGAGAGGAAAGGATGGAGGGGAAGGGGGGACAGAGGAGGGAAGATTGAATCAGAGGACAAGGTGAAAGGGTGTCGAATGGAAAAAGTGAAGGCAGATAAGTGCCATTTGATAGAGAGGTAGATAGAAAGAGAGATAGCAGGATGGAGCAAGGAAGAGCTGGAAGTAGAGACGAAAGGGAGAGCAAAAAAGCGATTGAATTTAAGGACAAAATGGAGGGGTGTCAAATGGATTACTGAAGGCAGATAAATATCCATAGATAGATAGATAGATGGACAGATGGAAGGATAAATAGACAGTTAATGGAGCAGAGAATGATGGAATGCAAAGAGCAAAAGATGAGGGACACCAGAGGATGGAAGGATGAAGGTAACCATGAAAAGAAAAGAGAAATGACGGGAGGAGGGGGTGCAAATAGGGGTCACTTCAGACAAATGGATGAGGAATGACCAAAAGAGGAGAAGGCGAGCGAAAGATGAGGAGAAAATGGGGTCAGTGGAGGTAAAATGGAAAGATGAGGAGGGGAAAATGAGGGGAGGATCGAAGGGTAGGTGAGATGATGAGAAGGTGGGTGAGAGAATGGAGAGAGGTGGGGGTTAAAGGGTGAAGGGGAACAGGCTGTGTGGAAAAACAGGGGGGGAAATAGATATTCCATCTCTGATTCGCTACATGGAGGATAATGAGCAGGTCTATACTGTAAACTGATAGATGAGTCAGATTGAAGAAAAGGAGGAAGGACAACATGAAAATATTGAGAGAAAGTTGAAAAGTGAGATGGTAAAATTAATAGGAGGAAATATTTGCAATGGAGGGCTAGCAGATTAATTTAGCTGTTTATTTTAGCAAAAAGTGAGACCAGTATACAAATTCATTCAATAAAGCTGCATTTAGTACACAAAGTCTACACAAGAACAGAGAGGAGTAAGACCTTATCCAGAGAAAAGAAGAATTATCAGCACTAAAGATGCTTGGCACACACTAAAAAACAATGGGTTAAAAAACTGACCCAATGTAGGGTCATTATAGTGCTAATGCAATACTGGGTTAACTCAGTACCAATGAGGTGTTTTGACCCAGTCTTGGTGTGATTTATACATGACTCCATCAAACAACCCTTGAGAATTCAACCCTGTTGAGTGGTTTTCCTGCCATTGGTACTGTGAAATATTAGCCCAGTATTGCAGCCCATTCTCATTCCCAGGTGGTGAAATGCCAACATTTTGTCACTTGGACATGCACATGTACTTGTGTCATTTACTCTGTCTAGGGCACTGTCTCAGGTCTCTTTGGATATCTTGAATCCTAGTTCCACCCTCATGTTAGCCTGGACTTTATCCAGTGTTGTGTTTCAAAGGATGCAGTGACATCATGCAAATCTGAGATTTAACCCTTTTGGATGTGGGGTTCATCTGGAATGTATCCAGCCCCATCTTTGGGGCCAGGTTTTGGAAATGTTAGACTCAGTTTTCAAACACATTTCCATATCTGGAATTAGCAGAATAGGTTTGACGGGGGTTGCTTAAATTTGTTAGAGAGGGTGCTAAAATCAGCAAAGATACCATCAATGTACAAGTCACAGAACATTAGAAGACTCAGCTTTTTTCCAGTAAGAAAAGTGGGAATCTCACTTGGCTGCGTCTCAAATGGTTGTTACATATTGGACCTTGGATAGAAAAAGATGAAAGTTCTGTCTAGGGTTGCCTCCAATTGGCACCAGTCTGTATTAAGGTGATTAATAAGGATAAATAATAAAGAGTAAGAAAGGGTAACCCAGACACTAACATGTGAATTACATAATGCAGCTTACTTATTTTACCTCAAACCTTCACTTAACCAAGTAGATTTGGTGCCTAAACCTCACGAAGTAATTTTGGTGTCTAAACCTTGACCAAACTTTGGCTGTTTCCTGATGTTAACCATGTGTTTAAAAGGCTTTCTGGCAGCAACGTCTCGTGTTGAGTATTGCTCTATTGATATTGGTGTGTTCAGTGTGATTCACATCTGTATACATAGTTATGCACATAGAGTGAATGGGCATACACAAAGTACATATTCTGGTTTGATTTTGAAGGCTTATGTTACATCTATGCATGTGCTCTCTCTGGGACCAACATTCATCACTGCATATCTGTTATTATGCCGACAACACCCATTTATTCTTGTCTGTGATCCTGCCTGGTGATCATCACAAACTGTTCTCCCTTTAAATGTTCGGCCATGCTAACAACGTGGATCTTGTGACAGCAATGTCCGTTAGTTCATCTGTCAATTTGTTGGTCTATCACTTTAATGCTGAAATATCTCAACAACTATTTGATGGATTGTTATGAACTTTTGTGCAGACAATTGTAGCCCCAAGAGGATAAATTCTATTGGTACAAACTTTGTTTGACCCACTGATTCCTCTAACACCACCAGTAAAGTTGACATTTGTGGATTTTTGTGAAATGTCTCAACTATTGGATGGATTCCCCTTGGGATGAGTTATAAAACTCAAGTGACCCCTTAACTCTTGATCTAGTGCCAAGTACTGTTGCCCGCTGTAGTTCTGCCAGTTCTGTACAAATCCTGTTGTTCTCAAAAATGTTATGTACTATTTATTCCTCTACACTGGCTATAAAAAATGCAAACAACACACATTACCCTCATCTGCTTGAAACCTGCAAATTTGTCAATGAAGACGCATCTTTCTTTATATGCTCTCTAATGTTAAGCATGTTTAATTACTGCATTTAAATTCAAATATGTCAGTGCTCACTATTTATCACATCCACTGCATAACCCAGTTTCTATATGCAGATCATTAAAAATTCATATGATCATTTAAAACTGCCCCTCAGTGGACGAGGCTCTATTAGCTGCTTATGGGCATTTGGAGTCATTGAGATCTGGCCAGCAGACATTATTATCATTCTGCCAGCTGGGGACAGTTCAGTCTGATTCATAAAAATGATGCGTCTTCTCTTCCAGAAGTCAGATGTGAAGGTTTCAACTTATGGAGTTTAAAGTGAAGGGAAAAAGCTGAAATAATGTGTCCTTCCAAATGATAAGCCCATATTCAAGACATTCTTTCACAAATGACCTTGTATTGCTTGAGTTGCATTTAGTGTTTTGATTGCCATGTTTGAACTGTTGAACACATTGTCAGACTGATCTTGCAAGGTTTTTATTTCACAAATGCATTTGAACTGAAGTATTCAATTTGCTTCAGATGAAAAAATATCACACTTCCAAGAACATTCAGGTTCAGGTTGTCTTTTTCTGCAGATCATTCCTAAAAATACATCTTCTAAGGTACCTGAACATGTAATTTCTGATTTATCCAGAGATCATTGGGTGTTTTGGGTCTTTCAGCATCAGACATCCTCTCCAAAGTGGCCCAGCCGTTGTTGATCAGACCATGGCTTGTGTTCAGATGGTGCTTGCTTGTCCCCATGGACTTCCTCTCCGGATCCAAAGCCACAAGGCTCACTTCCTTCTGTGGTGTTCTCTATGGCTCTGCTCCTTGCCAATTCTATGATGCTCAACGCACTTAAGGCATTGTGGAGTAAATGCCTCACAAATCCTCTGCAGCCTACCTTGATGGGTATGCATCTCACCTTCCATGGTGCTCTCTGAGACCAAGAGGACTTCTGTCCTCAGTGATACTGTGGTACAACCTGTTTCTCCAGGTTCACTCTGGAGAATTTTGAATTTTCCTACCACGCTTTATCTGTGCTGCAAAATGATCTCAAACTGAAGTCATTTTAGACATTAAGTAAATACTACAAAGAGTCCAGCTGGTTCCTGTCCACTTGTACATTTTATTCATAGACTTTACAGAATACAAAAAAAATTAAGCATCTTCAAAGACTACCAGAGTCTCATTTCAGACACAGGTTTTTTTTAATCACTGCAGTCCATGCATGATGTGATCTCTTCCCATGTTCCTTTTGGTGCCAGGAGTTGTCACTAGCCAGCCATAATCTAAATGTCCCATATAGTTCCCCTTTTATGACCTTCCAGTTGCATACCAACTTAGGCATTAGCATCAGAACTCAAGCTCTGAATATGCATGAATATATGGCTAGTAGCCAGGTAGTCACTTCTGCCAGTCCTGAGCAGCCGCCAGGATCCCTGCTGCACTTTTGTCCTGCCTGTGGCTGCTCTTGTGCCTTGAAAATAGCAAATTGCTCGGGTGGTGGTGCACAGTCAGCTGCTGATTCCCATGCTGATGGCCTCTGTAATAGGTTCCAGCACCTGATTGTGACCCCAAGTGTGTCAGCTCTGGCTGATCACTGATCAGAATACTGCTTAGATGGAAACCAAGCTAGTGTTGACCTTGAGGTTGTAAGCAGTGGTTCCCAAAATTTTTGTCAAATGTACCTACTACAGCCCTGTCAGATGAACTCAAGTACGTCCTCATTAACACCACACATCATGTCCCAAATTGGTTTGTTTGAATTTTTGATAAACTGGATTGCACTTAGCACTGTTGGTTATATAATGAAGCTAATGTTTTGGTTATTTGGTCTGGCTTGTATTTATATAGTCAAAAGCCTCATTTCTTCCATTTACTCTATCCTTTGCTTTTTGCTAAACTGTTTGATACTTTTAGCAAACGAGTATGCAAAACATCTCGATCGCCTCCAGGTGACTGGCTGCAGTATAGGTCATAAATCCTGCTCGTTCTAGGTTAGCAGATGGGACACGAGCCATTGGCCATGAGCGATTTAACAAAATTTTTGAACTGTTTGATACTTTTAGTGAACTATTTGAACCATTTATTCAATACATCTAGGTTTCAATGATTTATCATTACTACATCAACCGTTGACATATGCTGTATAAAGATGGATGACACGACAGCTCCCCAAAAATGAATCCAAAATATCTTGATCACCCGCTGGTTGCTGGCTGCAGTTTCGGTCATAAATCCCACTCCTTCCATGTTCACAGATGGGACATGAACCAAACAAAAAATCAAAGTACACATCAAATAAGAGATGAAATGGTTTCTATCATTTTAGGTAGTTCTTACCACGCTGATGTTCAGGTGTTGAATTTTCTGATACGGTTTTAATTTATTCAGTTCTTTAAAAAGAGGGTTACACATCAGGAATTGTGATGCTGAGCCCTGCTTGTGATTGAGTTAGCTACCTGACTTTTGACTCTTCTTTATCCCTCAGTGAATGGCTGCACATTTTTGTGTGACACAGCTGAGATAGGTTACTTAGACAGGTGCCTGTCATGTCCACTGCTCAGTTCAACAAAACAAAACCTACCTAAAGAATCCTGACCTCGCTGCTCTGCAGTACTCAATACTGCGTGCGTCCAAGAATACACGCAAGTCCACAGATTCCTACCATTCCTTCAAAGGCCGGATAAGTGAAGTTGTTTGTACATTGGAGACCACAGCAAGTGGATTGTCCATTCAGCTGTTTATTGCTAACACACCACGGCTTGGGGAAAGCACATGCTCTTTCTGGAAAATTGATATATTGTTTATCTTGTTTTCTCTGTACAGCACACCCAATACAACTTTGAGTAAAAATACCACGCCGTGGTTAAAGTTAATCCCAGTTTCCACCTCCTTCATCGGTCAGCCTGACTTATGGCTGTTACCTGCTCACTTTGTCAGTCACCTTACCTGAGCCATGCTTGCATGAAGCTCTTATGACAGTTTTCCTTTACTGTGGCTTTGAATTTCAACCATTTGTATTAATTTATTACATTAGCTATCTGTTTCAACCATTTACATGTTAGGTTTAGCTTGCTGTTTGGACTCTTCTTATTTTAAAGTATAGTTAAGAGGATTTTTCTTCATAGAAACTTCTTTTTTTTTTCTAAATCAGTTTAGTTACTCTTTTCACTTACCCCTTGGCTACTGCTGCACCGCTAGCTGGGAATCACTAACCTGGGGTTTGAACGTTAACAATGAGAACAATATGCATCTTATCACTATAATTTGTGACCAAAATGTGTGAAAATTACACAAAGGCTGCCATCAAATTCCAAGCTTCCATGTACAGTAGTTATGGCAACAAATAATCCCACAGCATCATGCTGTGCTGTATTTGGGGATGGATTTATAGTGTTGATAAAATTGTTTTTAATTAACAAAAAACAGCAGTATGAGCACAGTGGGAATCTCAGCAGGGTGACAGAGAGAAATGAGGATAAAAAGACTGAAACAGAGGGGTACAGGGGATTAAAGTGAAAAACAAAACATAAATGGAGAAGGTCAAGAGGATTAAGGGATGCAAGAAGACACAGTAGAGATGAGGAAAGGGAGTGGGAGTAAAGAACCCTCTCTCGCTCTTTTCATCTTGTATTTCAGCCCTGCGATGGCTCGTTCTCCCCGTCTCTGTTTCAATCTCTCCTCGTCCTTCCATCTTAGTCTTCCTCCCTCCAGACCCCTTTGCATTAGAGCTAAAACCGTTCATTGATCCCCCCCCTAAACAAACACGCATATGTATTCAGCACAGCAACACGCCACTGGGACCAGAAGACACAGCTTAATAGTTCTTGGTGAGTGTGTGTGTGTGTGAGAAACAGGCCAGGGATAAATCACTCTTATTTAGTAGTCCCCCCCAAGTGTGTGCGAGTGTGTGTGACAGCCTCAATGTAAGCAGCTTCTCTCCTAATGTCTAAAGTCAGAGGGGACATCTTACCATTTGGAGAGGTCCGGGATCAAAGCACGCACACACACACACACACACACAACCACACACATGCACAGCCTCACAAAGATACACAGGTGGCACTACTAAATAAGCCTCTCTCAGGTTGCGGCAATCTTATTTTCCCTGGCTGCTGCACACACTCGCACAAAATAAATGCAAGGAGCTTCTCCTCTCAACCACTGTCTTATTTTCATTTACCGCAGCTCTTATATAACACACATGCATGCACACACAGGAAGATAACTTTGTCTATGAACAAATATACCCTCAGCAGTATAGAGTATGCATGAGCACACACACTGGAGGAGCTATACGGAGTGATTTATGGTTTGCTGTTAATGTCTTTCCCAGTTATTTTTAGGGTATAAACAGCAGTGACTTTTTTTTTCAGTTGATCTCACATTATTATTTCCCCTTTAGGCTCTTTTTCCTTCCCCCGGCCAAAAGTGCTGAACGTCTCCAGCTGACTGATTGACTCGTCGTTGTGGAGAACTACATGTATGAGATGAGGTGTTCAGTGGATTAGAGGCGAGAGGGGAACAGACGGCAGGCCGCTACAGGGCGAAAATAATACCAACTGTGACAAAATGGCTCCTGTGTCTTTTTGATAAGCCTCATTATGGCTTACTCTTGATCAGCGAGTTACTGAAAGATGTTTTTTGAGACCACGAGCTCAGAACAAAACGCATATGTTTGTAACAATGCGATACACTGCAATTCAAAGCCAATTAGATCTGACTCAGCAGCAATGCTAATTCAGTTCAGGTTCAGTAGGAGTCGATGTTTTTACTTGTTCATGATTGTTCAAGTGTATTACTTTAAAGTAACAAAAAAAGACTATTTCATTTCAAGTATTAAACCGATTCCAGAAATGTAAGCCATCAACTTGGGCTATGATACATGAGTTTTCAGTGGTGGACTCAAAGGGGATTTGAAAAATACACTGCCAAAGTGCCCTCTTGGAGGGCCTTCGGTAGGTAAAACATGACAAAGCGCCCTCGAGGGTGCCCTTCCAGTGTACAAAATGTAATGCGGTGCCATATAAGTCTCTATATGCCTCTGGCTACCACTACACCTCTGTAAATAAACTCACAGGGAGCTAGTAAGCCGCATAAAAAAAATACTTTAATCTAAACCAGGCATGGGAACTGCACTATAAATGCATCATGACTTTTTGCATGCTGTTGCTCCACCACATACAGTTAGTGCCCTTTATATGTTTACCACCCCTGCCCCTCGGACAACATGTGTCCGCCACTGCCAGTTAGCTTTTTGGCTAGTCCTCAAAGAGGATACATTTTTCACTGAAATGCTGCAGACAGGGTATGGTTTATTTCAGTTCCAGGATTGAGTCTTAATTTGGTATTGAATGAGCACAAACAAACACACAAAGAACAAGCATTATTTAAAATAAAGTGTGAAAAATGCTCATTCACATGCACAATCACATGGGTGTTCAAGCATGGTGGGCACTAGAGGGTGACATGGGAGTGGATTTTCATTCCTGTCCCGTCCCACTCCCACAGAGAAAATTTGTGTCCCGTCCCAATCCCGGGCCAGAGGGGAAAAAAAATTCCTGTCCCATCCCACTCCCGGTAAAGTGACTCCCACTCCCATCCCGCTCCCATTCAGAATGACTCCCACTCCTGTACCGCTCCCGTTTTTTTTCCTTCTAGTCTCTAGGTAATTTCCGTTTGACAAATGAAGATATGCTGAGCTGATTTTTCCCGGAATCTGCCCTGCAAGTGTGCCTCGAGTCCACTCGTCCCAGACTCACTGGTGTATTTGATTAAAACCAAGCAGGTTTTACAAGCCACATACGTCATTTTAACGTCATCACACACAACTCTAACGAAGTTAGCTAATATTTGTGACTTTCCCAGTAGTTCAATTAGCTTAACAGAAATGTCGTTATTTCTTACTTTACGTTGTAGTAGGGCTGGGCGATATGGCCTAAAATTTATATTGCGGTATAATTTGAAGCATGTGTGGTAACGATATTTATTGTGATATAGTCTTTTCTTCTGTGTGTGTATATATATATATATATATATATATATATATATATATATATGTCAAAATGACTGTTTCTGAACATACTCACATAACAGATACATTGCAGCAGAATAAACACTTCAAAACATAGTAAAAAAAAAATCTAAGTAATTTTTAAGCTGTGTAACGGATCTTTCTCCAAACAATGTAACAGAAAATTAAAAACAGTATTTTAGGAAAATGTTACTATTAATATGCATTTATTTATTTATTTAGTATTATTATTGTTAATAATAGTTTATTTCTTTAATAAAATATTGTCCTCTGATGAGAAAAATCCTCACCTTTATTCAGCTCAGTCAATATAATGATCAAACGATGTGTGATATTCATGTTTTTGTATTAATGCAGCGGGATCATTTACATCAGTGAGGATGTTTTAGACCACAGCAGACAACAAACTGCACACAGACACACACCGAGGAGATGAAGAGGAGAGACAGAGTCTGGACTCTTCATCATGACTTACAATAATGCAGCGCAGTCACAAACGTTTTTGTGGAGGAGACGACATGTCATGATCATGAAAGTTTTTTATATCAAGTGGACACATCTGTCCATATGCTCTCTCTCTCTCTCTCTCTCTCTCTCTCTCTCTCTGCTCAGACTTATTTTAACTTTTACCTGGTTTCAGGTGGAGCTGCAGCTCGATCAGCAGTCGCTCGTCTCCTTCCTCTTTTGTTTCTAGGCGCTGAGCCAGTCGCCTGTTTACATTGTCGGGTGACAGAAGCTCGCGTCTTCGCAGCTGTCAGCTGATTCATTTCCAGCTGCTGATTCAAACTATTGATCAGGCCAAAATAACAGAACGTGCGTTAACGCGCGTTAAAAAATTTATCCTTAAAAGGAATTTGCATTAACTTTGACAGCCCTGGTAAAAAACAAACATTTCAATTTCTCCCTGCTAACCTGATTACTTCTTTATATCGCGGCAGGCCGGTATAGTCAGAATCTCTACCATTGGCCAAATTCATATCGTTTCTATCATTATACCGTTTATACCGCCCACCCCTACGTTGTAGTTCATTTTTTTCGGCTTGTGCGCTGCTGCTGCTTGCTCCTTCCATCGCTGTTTTTAATTTTCAGCGGGAAGCAGGCAAGCAGCGGCCAGAAGCACTGTTGGCTTCTGGGCCATGTAGTTCTTTTGACTTGCGTTGCCGTGCAGGCTTATGGAAAGAAAACTACAAAAATTGCGGTGGGCCTGTCATATGTTTTTCGGTGTGCGTGTCCTATTGGTTGATTCCCGCTCCCGTCTGCTCCCGTTAACTTTTTACTCCCGTACCGTCCCAATCACGTGATTAATAGTAAAGTTGACTCCCATCCCGCGGGAATCCCGCGGGAATCCCGTGACCCGTGGGATTCCCGAACAAATGTCAGCCTCTAGTGGGCACCCGCAGGGAATGTGGGAAGAGTGTATGTAAATACAACATGAAGAATACCAAGTTACGGTATTCATATGTGGAGGAATTTTTTTGCTTAGGTATTGACATCCGTTGTACTATTATACACCCGAGCAGCTTAGCGTTATGTTGTAGCCAATGTGTATGTAAATACTGCCCCCTCAAGACTGCGTGCTGGTATTGTGTAGCCTGTTAGAATTTGTAGCATTGTTTTGTTGCAGCTTGTATCTACATGCATCAGCCTACAACCACAGAAAATTATCAAAGCAAGCTCAGTGCCTCCATTCATTCCTATTCATTCCTAAGCTGCTAAGTGGAACATAATGCCAACTTGCTCAACAAAAATTCTCAACTGTTTTGCTGCCATTTTTTAGCTTATGGGAAAAAATGTTCTTGGGTTGCAGTGCATCACGTGTTGTTATTACACTGTTTGCCCATTATGTCAAAGTGGCTTCAAAGGATGATACACTTCCTTAACTTCTTTTCCTGTATGTGTTGCATTGTTGGCATGTCTGCAACCGATGAGACCATAACAAAAGATCTCCGCCTTGAGGAGTTATCCGTATCCTGATAAATGTAAATGAGTTTGTGAGTGACAACCACATCTGTGAGATGCATCTAATGTAATCAGTATTTAAGCATCATGTCAGAACACTCATCTGTAATGACATTAATCCATAACTTCCAGCAGCTGTGATGAATTTCAGTCTGTGATCAGATTCAGAGATCTAAAAAAAAAAAGAAAAAGTTCAAGGTGCAAAACTTAAGTGACCTGGTTTGTCTTTTGACATTCATTTGTTAGCCAGAGTGTTATCCGTAGTCTTGAAATCAGCTTTCACTTATAGTAAAAATGCAAATGCTATCCTCCAGGAAAATGCTACTATCTATATTAAATAACTGCAAACCCTGAAATCAGTTTCACAGCTCAATGGCTGCGAGATGACAGATAGAATGTTGTGTGTGTGTGTCGGCGCATGGGTGCGTGTCCATACAATGTCACTACAAAGGCTGTGGTCTAATTCAATAAACTCAGTCACATAAGTAATAACTTTATTGAAGGCCTCGTCCACAATGACTGAGTAAAAAATTACTTTCAATTAACAAATTAATCCATCAGTAAATATATCTGTCATTCATCCAGTCATTCTCTTGGGGGACCATGGTGATGAACAAGTGCTCTAGAGCCTTCTCAGGACTGATCTTCTGCTCAGGGTCTGTCTGTAGAAGACATTTCAGAAGGCTTACAAATGTTTTGCGTTCCTCCATGTCAGTGGACTCCTGTATCTCTGGGTAGAGCTGGATTTGAAACAGTTAGAATTAAATGGCAACTCAGTTGATCTGCTTCCTGTTTCAGCAACAGAGCCACTTGGTATGATTCATTCTTGACTCATGAAACTGACCACCATCCAGAGAGCTGACAGACCTGTCGCATCTTTTAGGATCTATCCCAGTTACCAGCTGGTATTCGCTGGTTCTACAGGAACAGAACATATGTCAGATACTTCCTCCAAAATATTTTAACTGTTTGCAAGAGTTGTTGTCTGAACAGCTCAGGTTATAGCAGAACAAGGTTAAAATCACCTCAGCCACCATTTTGGGCAGCCTCATTACTGGTTCTCTTTGAAGAACAGAGGAGGTGGTCAGTTGTCTGGCCCAGCATGTTGACAAAAAAGTTAGTACAAAGTTCACCACAGGCTTGGACACACGTGTCCCACTGCAACATCCCTACACATCCCTAAATAACCAGTAGGAAATTCACTTAAGAAAAGTCCAGACTTTACTTAAGAGATAAGATTTTTATCAAAGTAAGGTTTTATACATAAATGAGGCCCCTGATCTCTTGGTGGGTCTGGACATTTGTCTTGGGCAGTATGTGAGAAAATGTGCAGTAATTCTAGATATATTGGGTTACTACTAGTTACCAAATAGGTGGTTGCTGAGGTACAACAAGACCCCACGGGTCTATTTCATTGGTGACAGGGAGGCCCAGGGTGACTTCAGGTGCCATATTTGTGGAGTCTGAGACCCACAACAGCTATTAGGCACATCATCATCAGTACTGAAGATTGACTCAACCTCTTCTTGATCATTTACTGCTGAAACACACAAGCGCAACCATGTTAAAAGATGAGCTTTGCAGGTTGAACAGGCCTGGTAACCCAGAGACCGAATGATTAAAGCAATCGTCTCTTGAGAGGTAGTGAAGGACACGCCAAAATCAATGAGACTGAAGGACTGGTCCACGTGGTTTACCAGCATGACATTATTCAGCTTCAGGTCAGATTGAATAACATTGATGCCTTTCAGGGAATTAAAGGCTGTCAGCAACTGCAGGGACAGAGGAAGGAATGTAACATTACAGATACCACTGACCAGAGACTATCTAACTCCTTAGTCAGCTGTCCAAGGATATTACCATTACTTGTGAATAGAATGATTAAAGCCTCCAAGTCCTTACCTATTGTGCTATTGGCTGTATCTTACAGAGAGACAGTGGCTTCCTGTGTCTGTCCTTCAACAGCTGATAAAGACGGCTGTCTAGCTTTTCAAAAGCTATGTCCTTTGCGCTTGAACAGTTAAAAGGACTGCAACAACTTCGGTTTGGCTGGGTCAAGAACACTCATGACTTTGAGCACGTTGATCTGTAGGGAAACAAGGAAAAATTGCACATCAGATGATTCTGGCCCCCCCGTCATCCATTAATTCCTGATAATGGACACATTGTTAGGTATTATCCCTTATTCTAACATGTGTCAACAATCAGAGCATATCCATTATCATAATAGACAAAGTTAAGCTGCTTGCTTCAACAGAGTCCGTAGTTTCCTCCAGGTAACTTAAGTTCATTCCAGGAAGTGATGTGTGTAGTTTACTGAGTCTGGATCTTAATTAGTATTTGTAATTTTAGTCACTGCCAACTTACTGGTGGATCCTGTAACATTAAAGACCTTTTCATATTGCTGTGCAGTAACTGACATGAGGGGGAGGTGGCAGAGGGGAAGTGGTTTAGACCCCAGCAGCAGGGTTAGGAAGCGGTTGCTGCCCATGTGAACGCACACAGATTTTGCTCTGCCGCTCAGAGTTCACTGCATTGAACTTCTGGCGGTTTCCACTTGGCTGATCAAATACGAGGGGACCATCATGGATCAGAAAGAATCAGAGCTGGAGGAGCTGATAATGCTGGTGCCTGAATACCTGGAGCTGTACAACACAGCACTGGGCACATGCAAGGAAAAACTATACATTGTTTTATGGAACCGATGATTGAAGCATGGACATTGGGTGGGTTGTACCAACACTAAGATGTTCACTGTAGCACCTGCCTGTCATTGCAGCCTTGGACTGCAATGGCAGTAGCTTTTTGGGAGAACGCTCTTGCAAGTAGGCGGTTGTCATGGTGGTTCCCCAACGGCGGCAATATTTATCTGAATAAAACTGTGATCTTTGTGATGGTGTTAAAAAGTCTGACTTGCGAATTCATCCAAACACCCAGCCAGGTGTTACATCCTCTCATTATTCCACTATAGTTCCTTTAGGTACCTTTAACTGTCAGTATAAATGATGAATTATTCAGCAACTCATTCTCTCTATCTCTCTGCTCCTACTGGCATGTCTCATCCTAGTCTTTACCTTTGTCTTTTCTGCTTGATTTTTCACTCTCTAATATTGTCTTAATAAAGTTGTTCAAATCACACACTACTCTACACATGTGATACATTTTATGTTTTATTGATAACACCTGATGAAATGTGAAAGAATTTTACTTGAAAAATGAAAATGAGTTCGCTATTAGCTACCTAGTCAGAAAGAGATTTTTACCACTGGGGTCTGTCCAAAGCAATCAATGGGAAAATAGTTGGTCCAGTGGAAGTCATGTGAAATGAAGCTCGTCAAAGCTTTTTCTGCAATTTACACATTCACACATTCAGATACATTCATGAAATTCTTCATTTCACATAAACTCAAAGATAGACATTATTTTGCAAGCTCAATTACTTTTAGACCATTTTTTGATCCCATATGCCTTCTCACAGGGCTTACTGTAAATGAAACATCACACATAACATGAAAATGGAAACATCTCCAGGGGAATCTCTTCAGTTTATCCGTGTACGTGAGATGATTCTCATCCCTTCCCCTTCCTTGGGGAACTAGATACATTGGTCTCTGTTATTTTGGTTCCTATTGGATGTCAGTAGATGTTACTGAGTGGTCTATTTGACTGGTTGTGTGTGTGGACCCCGGACCCCTTTCCCCAGCTACATTAAAAAGCTCTGGCCAGGGGATTCTGTGGTGGCGTATAATCCTCTCACCTAGTCCTTGGTCTGCCCCGTGGCCTCCTCCCAGCTGGATGTCCCTGGATCACCTCCCTAGGGAGGCGACCAGGTGGCCTCCTTACGAGATGCCCATACCACCTCAGTTTCCTCCTTTCTATGCAAAGGAGCAGCAGCTCTACTCCAAGTTCCTCCTGGATGACTGAACTTCTCACCCTATCCCTAAGGGAGATGCCAGCCACCCTTGTGAGAAAACCCAATTTGGCTGCTCGCGATCTCGTTCTTTCGGTCATGACACATTATCAAATTTTGTACTTTCCAAAATCTGGGAGAAACAAGCCGTGCACTGAATGGAAGTTGTGCACAAGCGGTAACATATTTATGTCAGTATAAATAAAGCTACAGTGACCTACAACGAAGACATCAAATTTTTCTTAATGGCTGAGCAGTAGACCTCTTTCACACCACGCTTCCACTCCATTCAGGTCAAACAGAGTCAGGGTGCTGCTATTTTTTTTCACGTGTTGTTCAGTGGAAAGGCCCTGCTACACTAAATACAATGAGACCGTCATTGGCATTGTTGGTAATGCCTGTGTTTAGCCTTCTATTTCATATAAATATGGCTGCTGTGAAAAAGGTCTATTACCTATTGAATACCTACATTTTGTCACGCCCCTCTGCAATTAAACAGACACACAAAGCACCCGTTAGCAGCAGTAAAAGGCTTCAATGTAAACCCGTCCTCGGCTGTATAAGATCGGGTTTTCAACTATGAAGAGAGGTATAGTATATAAATTATATAGAGTGATCTAGACTGGAGGAGGTGGGGTGGATGGATGGGTCAAACAAACACAGGACTTTCACGTAGGCGGCCAGGATTTGTGTCCTATGTGAAACCAAAACATTATAAAAAATTTAAGGTACATAACGTTATGTGCATCACGCGACTTGCGACTTTTGTCTTGCAATTTGCTTAATTTATGCCACATGACGTACGCAACATAACACATGTATTTTAACCCAAAAGCATGGTCTTTTCATTGACCTACCCAAGTAAGTCTGGTGCCTAAACTTATGCAAACTGTGACCGTTTCAGCACATTAAAATGAGCTTTTTGGTCAGGTTTAGCACCAAAACTACTTGGTTAGGTTTAGGAAAGGATAGTGTTTTGGGTTAAAAGAGACCCTTCTGGCAGAACGCATCCTGCCAGAAAAGCTTTGTGGTATCAGCCAAACCAGAACTGAAATTTTAAAACTACAACAACAAATATATGACCTTTAAAATCACATTTTATTATATGGTAAAGTAACGACTAAAAGCTACAGAGTGTCACAATGCTGTGCCTAAACTTGCATTGCTCAGTGCTGCCTTACCACACATAGTGCTGTCCTATCTGTTTAACTTTAGACATCATTAATTTGGACTCCATTTTCGTAGCGACAGGAGCCATGCTTGATTCCTACATTTCCCCACACTTAATAAACCACACCATGATGAAATAAGAATTTTCTCCCCACATGTCAGTTTGAAGCACCACCAGACTTATCCAACTTTAATCTCGGCAGCTGTAATGTTACCTCAAAGGCTTCCCTTAAAATTTGCGGTGTTTGCTTGACATTTATATTGATCCAGACCTTTCGTCTGACTGACTTCAAGGCAATATCCAAATCAGCATATTTCATCTCTACTATATCTCCACGGAGTAGACACCCTGTTTCCCTAACTGATCTGAAAAGTACAAATCTGTGCCTTATATTTCATAATTGATTAAAGGAATGTACTGCTTGGCTGGTGTCCTTATAAGTTCTCACAGTCTGTTTACATTACCCTGGTCACTTTCTCACAGGGCCAGAATGTTTTTTGCAGTTTATTTCCTCCAGATTTCACCCATATTTGTGTCATCTGGAGACCACACTATCCCGCTGCTTTTATTTCTGATTCATGCTGTCAGCTAATCACATTATTCAATTTGAGTGTGTGAACTGGCTTTTGCATTGTAATCCAAAAGGTATGAAATTTCCACACAAAGCTTTGACAAAAATACCTTTCCGGTGCTGATGAGAGCGGGAATCGTGACTTGTTCGCCTGGCCTACAGGAAACAGCAAATACAACATGAAGAGCCTCTCTCCACCGCTCTTAGAAAGTCCATTTCAAGCATAGTAAACAGACCAAGCAGTGTTTATTTATTCAGGCAAAAATGGAAATTACCAACTTCAGGGTGGTGAAAAATCCCAGCAAAACAATCAGAAGAACTAAATCAAACCCTGACTTGCTCTCGACAAAATACACAACAAAATTAAGACAAAAAGAAGAAACAAGTTAAATTAAATTCTACACACATTTTTTGTGCACAGTTGCATAGACCACCTTCAGTTTAAAGCTTAAGTTTTTCCCACATGTGAAATATTTCCTTAAACTGAGTGATTCATTTAAGACTGTTGCATAAAACGTAGGTTGTCTCCTTGTTTAGGTGTTAGTGGCAAGGTTTTTACCACAGTTGTTGTTGTAATACAGCACATATGCATTTCAGTTACCATGGTTACGCTTCACTCACATCCTCATCCTTTAACATTACTTGACAACATTATAGAAAAAATGCGTCATGTACTTGTAATTTAATGGCAGCATGTTAAATGTTCTTTTTTCATGATGTTATTTGAGAGTGAATACATTTTATTCATCAAAAATACATGTTTTATGTGTTTTTTATAGGTTGGAGTCTTAATTTACCTGTTGGGCCACAGACTAAAGAAAATGACAGCTTGCGTTTACCCAAAACTGGATGCAGTTAGACTGTATTCAGACCAAATCAGGCGTTGCAGCGATTAGCACAGGGTTGTGCGGATGTGTAGGGGGTTAGGGTGTGTTTATTTGTGCTTTGAACATAACCACTGTGAAACTATCAGAAAATAAGGTTTTATTCCTCTGATTCACCAGCTTTCTCACTATCACTACTCTTCCCATTCAGTCTCTTTGACCACTGCTACGCTCTTTCTCTCAAAGGAAAGGACACAAACCAAAGGAAGCTTCTTGGTGTTGCTATTCTGCAGCATAAACTGCAGCCAGACATCAAAGTTGGGTGCACAAAATCAACCAGGCAAAGACACAACTGGGAGATTGTCATCATTTGGTCCATGAACTCTGCCTGGATTGCACCCAATTTCAGGCTGAGTTAGTATAACCGGGCGGTGACATGTCACTGTTGCGTGGTTATCAAAGACACTAGCAAAGCAACACAGCACATAAAATAAGCACAGCAGAAACTTCGATAGGTCGGAAAATAACAGCAGAAAAGAGATTTCAAATTTTTCATATCTACTGCCAGTTTTCTACCAGGAAGTGACTGTTGTTAGCATGATGTGGTGATTTGGTCTATTGTCAGTGTTAGCTAGCTTCTCTCACTGTGAAACAAACCGTAGGTGAAGTAATTAAGAAATATTACTGTGATGGCAAGAAAGGAGATAGACAAGCATTGACAGGAGTCAACAAAAACTGGTGAGTTTCAATGAAACAGGATCTAGCGTTAATATATGAGATAGAGTTATACTAACGTTTGGCTGGCTACAAAGTTGCTGGTGCTAATGTGAAACCTCTACTCTCTAAAGTCACAGTCACATACATGAGAATTTGTGCCTTTGCTTTGTGTTGAGTTTAACTTTGTAAACTTTGAAAGGCCAGAGTCAAAGGCTTGGGCAATAGCAAAGCACTTAGAGATCAAAAGGTTTTCCCTTACAACATCCGAAGGAAATCTTTATGGTGATTTTACGTAACTGGCATCCTTAGCACTGGCTTATTGGTGGTACAGTCCCAAAATGCAGACACAGGCCGACCTTACAAATGCCCCAAGGTCATAACCCCCCCATCATGTATTCTTATATAGCACCTACAATGTCAAGAGGCATGTGGACATACTCAGACAAATGAGTTATGACTGTGTAACCCCAGTATATCAGATCTCCAAACTTTTCTTACTATTTTATCCTTAAAGATATTGTCATCACGTCTTGCAAAGGAAAGCTGTTACACTTCTGTGGCATAAAGACCAGATGGAGCAGAGTACAATATGGGCTGAGAGCTGAATCCATTATAAACATTACAAAAAAAAAAAAAAAAAAAAAAAGTTCTGCACAGGGAGCAATAAAGCCAGGGCTTTATTTGAGATTGTTCCGTGGTGTGTTTAGTGTTTGCTGATTTTCTGAAGTAAGAGACTTGTGGTCAATACCAGTCATACAACACTGCTTTTATTAATCTGAAGTTTGTAACAGTGAGTGCAGTCTGTGGTGGCAAATAGGCTACAAAGGGGAGTGCTTCAAAGGAGAGTCTTTGCAAGTTTAGAAGTCGCCTGACAGTCAGGAGTCCATACAAACAGCTTGGCAACAACAGTGAGGCCGGGTAACAGGGCGATAACATCTTTGATTGAAACTATAATATAATACTCATAAAGATATATATGTAGAGATATAATATCATAAAGATAAAAGATAAAATAACCTCCTCCTTTTGGATCTACAGGGTCCATCTGTCCCTCACAAACCTCTTTTCCAGCACAGGTCTGTACAGCTTTCCTGAACTCAGACTTCAACAAATTCATTAGTGAGGGACGCCACATGCCATTGGTTAAATATTTCCCATACTGTCCATGTTTTCATCCTTGGCAGAAAAATACATTGCAGGTTTCTATATGGAAATGCCTCTCATGAAATGCCATTAATGAGCACACAAAATGGAAATTACAATGTCTGTGTCACTCAACATTCCACACAGACTGCAAAATTTCTGGAGCTGGTAATTGAAGGCAAGACTTGCACCCATAGGTGGCCTTATTAAGAGGCAAAATGGTCATAAAAATACTTCCTGAAGTCCGTGTGTGCAAGACCTGCTTCTTTACACTTGTCGTTGCACAAAAAAGCCAAAAGTGTTATATTTGTATATCACGTACATGTTGTATCAATGGCTCAAAAGGTTTTATCGCATACCATCAATACAACTGATCACCTTCTGAATTCAAGTTTCTCTCTTTTACTAAAATAAGACAAGCTTTAACTGTCATTGTTAACTCTGCAGAACACGCTTCATTCAAATTCAACCAACGGAAACCAGATAAAACTCACAAAATATCTTGGCCTGTTTTTCCGCTCTGTTTTGGTCGAAATGAACCCTTAATTGACAGAGTTAGATGTAAAAATACTTTGACTCTACAGGCTGTTTTCCTCTCAGTCTTCCTCTGGCTCAGCGGGTGCATTCTGTGAAGCAGCGCTCGTCACTCATGCAGACCATTAAATTAGCAATATAAAATGTAAAAATTCACCAGAAAATACCAACCGATGATGGACTCGTCCAGTCACCCAAACAGCAAATGCAGAGAGATGGTCCATGCATTGAGTGAGCGTGTAGGGGTCGGCCAGTTTGGTCCCATTGGTTAATGTGAACTTTTTCAAGTAACGCTTGCGGCCTGGAGAGTGAGTGACAGTACATATTCAGAAGAGCTTGAACTTTCTTCAGCTATTATAAGAAAACATGTTTACTGACCTGAAAACTGGTTTTATATGTAACTACATGTCCTGGCACCTCCTATAAACAGTCTGCATACCCTTGACCAAATGCCAAAACACTACATCAGCTAAACCGAAATTGAAGAAAATGTCCATAGGTGTCTGAGGATATGTCTCTACAGGTCGGGCACACAATGAGGCTGCAGACAGACTAATTAATAATAGCTGTCAGAGCTCAATAGCTGTGGGAACAATGCATTCTCCTCCTAGAGTTTGGTGAAGATAATGAAAAAAGTTTATAATTAGATCATAACTGATCTAATAATGTTCATAATATCAGATAATTCAGCAGAAGTTATGTAAACACATAAACCAAGGGACAAAAATGCAGGAAAAACAAAGCATCGGGCTTTAAATGTTGAAAAAGCACTACAGTACTTAATGTCACACAGTGAAATGTGCAGTCACGTGACATAATAATTAAATAAGGGTAATGTATTTTATCATCCAATGGAATGTACAACTTAGAAGGCGTTATCCTGCTTAGATCGGCCACTTGCCTTCAACATGCCACATATAATCAAATGAAAATGTCAATATTTACTCAAACAAATAATTTTTGACGTTTTTCTGTTTTGAATATGACAAAATATAGTCCTCATACCTAAATGACAGAATAGGTTGTTGACTCCCAAAACGACATATATAACCATTCTCAAAACAACATACATCACCATTTCCAAAACAACGTATGACTATTAACAGGACGACATGTATGACTTTTCCTAAAAACAACATATATAGCTCTTCCCAAAATGCATATATAAAGTTTCCAAATTGACACATATGACCATTTCCAAAAGAACATTATGAACTGTTCCCAAAAAGACATATATAACTATCCCCAAAACAACAAATACCATGTTCCCAAAATAACATATATAATTGTTCACGAAATGACATATATGACCATTCCCAAAAAAACATATGACTGTTCCCAAGACAACAGATATAACTTTTCCCAAAACATATATAACCCTTTCCAAAATGCCATATATAAACATTCCCAAAATTGCATATATGTCTGTTCCCAAAATGACATATGTAACCATTGCCAAAAAGACAACCATTCCCAAAACAACATCTATGACCATTCCCATGATCTTCTATGACCATCTATAACCGTTCCAAAAATGACATAAATGACTGCACCAAAATTAATCAGTTAGGTTTAGGAAAAGATTATGGTCTCAGTTAAAATAACTTGTTAGTTCTATAAGTTAAGTTACAGTGTAAGTTTAGTTTTGTTACATGTGTGTCTTAAGTTAACTTATGTATGTAAGTTAAAACAAGTCAAGGCTGAGTTTTGGTTTCACACAAGACACAAAAAGTCAGGGTACTTTGGACCCATCTATACACCTCAGACTCCTTCCTATGCGGCCTTTGACGCTCTTTATATTACATCACCTGACTTCCTCCTTTGCTCCCATCATAATTCCTACAGCCACTAGAGCCAACAAACAATAAACATAAATATAGGTTGTAATATCTGCTTGCACAGACAACCCATGTGTTCTTTTCTGGTGAAGACAGGTTGATTTCACAAAGTTACTGTATGTGAGGACTTTTTACATCCTGAGAAATTCTGAAATCGAAAGCTAAAAGGAATTTAATTTATTGCTCAAATATGTTGAACAGTTACTCTTTGATGTGCTTTTTACCTTCAGACTACTAACGACGTAATTGCAGAAGTCCTCTTCCCTCCTCCTACCGTTATTTGATTTGAACATCTAGATCCATGCAAACATTAAACACTTTAAGATTAATTTTGCGTCATTCTCAGCACACATCTATTCAGTTAACGTTAATGCAGACCTGCAGAATCGAGAATTCTCAGCAGACATAATGAAAACTGCCTTCGACTTGTGCTGACTGTTATTGCAGAATAGTGGATCTGGGTGACCTGCTGTAGAGAATGGTCAAGGATGTTGCCGTGGGCCTCTGAAAAATTGGGCCTTTTTAAAAAACACAATTTGTGCAAATGCTTTCTTCGCAGCCTTCAAAGGAGATGAATTGAGAGCGGGCGTGTAATACTCACAATACTCTTGAGAACGCTCAACCAACACCAGTGCTTTTCTCTACTTTGTCCACATGTGACAATATATTGCATCAGTTATGGTGATTGCTCTCTCCACTAAAGGATTGTTAATACCTTTATTTACGGCCCCTGCCTCGAGGCATGCCTTATATAACCTCACACACACACACACACACACACACACAGGGGGACAAGTGATATTAAGACGTGTTTGGTCATTGCCAGCAGCATTAGGAGGAAGTGATGGAGAGATGGCAGAGAGTGAGAGACTCGTAGACAGAAAGTCTAAGAGAGAGAAGAAGATAAGAAAGCTCAGTTTGTCTATCAGCGAGTTAAATGTCAGTTTTAAAATAAACCCTATTCATCTCCCCTTTTGGTCTGCGCCTCTCTTCCATCGCTCCTTTCTTTCTTTTCCCCCTTTTCTTCATCTATGCTGTCAGCGGTACGAGCCGCGCCACCTACACCCGCCACAATAACGCCGATGCCTGCAGCAAAAGGATGAGGGAGGGCGGGAATGAGGGGGCAATGACATGATGGAGGTGATCATGAAAGGTGGGCTGAACGTGAAAGATGCAGAGGGACAACAGAGGTTTTGCAGTTGCATCAGAAAGCCCTTAGAAACCACAAGACTCCAGGAAGTAGCTTCACCCGGCCAAGAAATAGTCCACCGAAAGATGCAATGTGTCAATGAGTGAGCTTCAGAAATGCAGATAGAGGCAGGTTATCTGTTTTGCTTGGCTAATCCCCACCAGGCTCTAGGGTAACACTTAACAAACAGAATCAGAAGAATTAGACCAGTAAATTGTTGTTCATGATTTCTGTGTTCAGCATTTTTTCAGTGCTCCTGTAACCTCGCTTGATGACGTGCCGGAGCCATGGTCCCCCAACATATAAGCCCCATGAACCAGCACATGAACGGCCAGTAGTGGACAAAGTACTCAACCCCAGTACTTGAGTCAAAGTATAGATACTCCTGGTCAAATATTACCCAACTAGAAGTAAAAGTTGCTCAGTCAAAATTGTACTTGAGTTAAAGTACTAGAGTACTTACTTTTAAAAATACTTAGGTATTCAAAAGTACAAACTACAAAGTACATTTTCTAATATCAGTAAATTGCTGTATTGTTTTCACGATGCATTCACAGAACCTTGTAACTCTCTGAAACCACCTAATGAATGTTCTGTTCAACCGCTTGGCTACACAGGAACACAGCGTGTGGCCAACTGCATTTTAGAAAAGAAAAAAACACCAACAGCTGACTTCAAAGCTATGCTGAGCCTAAAAGTAATGAGTAACGACAACCCTCGTAGAAATGTAGTGGAGTCAAAAGTACAATATTTGCCTTTTGAAATGTAGTGGAGTGAAAGTCAGAAGTTTCCAAAAAAAAAAAAAAAAAAAAAAAAAAAAAAAAAAAACCCAAATACTCAAATAAATTAAATTGTACCTTAAGGGACTGCAAATCAAGCCAGCAGTTCACTTCAGCTCACTACAGTTTCAACAGCCTGACACAGATGGAAAAAAAAAAAAAAAAAAAAAAAAAGAAAAGAAACATTCTGTCACTGTCCTCTGGCTCTGGTGGCTCAAACATAATCTGAACATGTCCAATAAAGCTGCGAGATAAAGCGTCCATGTTTCAGGTTGTTCTATGTACTCAATGTTTTTTTAATCATTTAAATATGGCTAGGTGATTAATAACACGTTTCTGTGGGTGACAAAGTCAGAACACACATATTTATCGTTGCTTTACACAACTTTGCATGGTGTCCTTTACACCGAGTCCTGCCAGTGGGCCTGCATGGTAAAGCCAGCATATGCACCAGTCTGAACTGGATGTGAAACTGATTCATGAGCGTGTCACCAACCTCGCCTCTGCTCGCCTCCTCTCCATCATTCCCTGCTGTCATCAAGGCGAGCCTACTGGCTGCAGCTATAATAAACAATGTTTTTTAAAAAAAAATGCACATACACACGATTAATGCGTTTGATAATTAGGTGGCTGATGAATGGACACATCACAGGGTGCTCTGTGTGTTTGTTTGTGCTTTACTGTATGCATGCTTTAATATGCCACTTATAATAGGTGCAGCGATGTGTTCATTTATCACTCCTATCATTATGAAACACTCACTGTGTGCTGAGGGTGTGTGTGTGGTGTGTGTGTTATCTATCAAAGAAATTATTGCTCTCAGTTGGGATGTGTTTTGAATCTTTAGATTTCATAAGGCTACTTCTGCCAAAATGATGATTTTTGTAGCATTTTGTCACCCCAGAAAGTCTCGAAATGTTTTTAAAAGTTTTCCTTTACAGAGAAAAACAACATTAAATATTTAACCCATATATCATTTTAAGATATTAAGTGGGTTTTTTTGCTATTTTTAATAGAATAAATAAATAAAATATCAAAGCACTAAAAGCATGGCTGCATTCTATTAAAGCTTCCTGCTGTGACAAGTCAAAATGAAAAAGGTGTATAATGTAAGTATTAATCCAGAAAGCTCTGGTGCACCTGTGCCTGCAAATACACGGTGAGAGAATTTTTTTTGTTTAACAGCTAGTTCAAACTGGGTGTTTAGAGCATGTTGATTAAGAGTGCGACTTGGACAGCACTGTACAAATATAGTGTGAGAATGTTTTGCAGTTGATAAAAACACTTCTCACTTCTCAGCAGCACTGAGGAAATAACTGTCAGTTTGGATGCCACGTTGAATAAATGCATCCATCTGCAGAATATGGCAATAATGGAATAAAATGGTTAAGTGTGTTTTCATTAGTGTGTAATAACCTGGGGCCAGTATTTCAAAACTTTTAATCTCATAACGAACTAATTTCATAACTGACTCAGCAGTTGCAGGTGAGCTCGCCACAGTGTTGTTGCTGAAGCGTAGTGTCATCTGTGGCTACACACACCTGATCCGTACAGTTACACATGATAATAAAGGAGGGAATGACGTTCAGCTCGTCATTTTCTGAATTTTAATGAACTGGAAAATAAAATAAAGATTGTTTATGAGTCCCAAATATCCAGTCCAAGTCGAGTCTCAAGTGACTGTCTAGTGCAACTTAGGTGTAACTTGAATCCGAGTTACAGACTTGAGAGTAACTGTAACTTACTATTACAGTAATTACAGTATTACAGTAATACAGTAACTTACTGTTTTTTCCCATAAGATAATTTTGGTGTATTTTATATTATATTTTGTAGCACACAGTGTGTACTTACTGTTTTTTTCATTATGTAAGGTACCTGCACGGGTAACCTGGTCACTTTATAAGGTAGTTATTGTTATTTCATATTGTATTTTCTACTGTGCATTGTTCTTACTGCTACTACCTCTACTTCTTACTTCTATTATGGTTGGCTCCTGGATTTACTGTTGTCTGTATTGTACTGTGGAATTCTTGAATTCTTATTTGTTGCGCCTGCTTGTTATGTGTAGGACCACAAATGGAAATTAGTGTTTTGCTAAATCTGATGCAACCATGTTTTCATTTCCTGTAAATGATCAATGCCATTGCACTCTGTCCTTTTATAAATCAACTAAACTAAAAAAATAAATAAATAAAATAAAATAAAATAATAACTAAGAGTAGATTCATATGGGACAATGGGACATTGTACTCAGGAAGGCTGCTGTGCAGACACATTGTTAATATCTGGAAAAAGGAATGATTAAATCAACAATGTTATGGAATTCAGCGTGAAAGACCTTTCAGAGATCACTGTGCTTGAGTCTTCTCTCCATGCTTCATGAAGTGAAGAGATTTCATACCGACTTTGTAATTCCTCAGAGAACTAGATGAAGAATTTTTACAACAAGATCTGGGGCAGTCGTTCTCTTTCCCTGATCAGTAACACATCCTTGTGGACACTGATTTTGGAGAGATGTGGCTTTTGGTTTGTGTAATTGTAATTTCTTGGTGGTGTAAAACAGAATCAATAATTTAAATTTACCATGTAAATCAATCCTATGAGCCACTGAATAAACACCAATAACTTAGAGAGCTGAACTTCTTAAACCATCATTATTTAACTTGAAGTACACTGCATAAATTTAGCGATACCGACAACTGGTCATCATGCAAACACACATCTGCACACAAACATTCACTGCCACATCAGCTAACATAATAAAATCAGCCTAAACACCTTTTCCCCAGAATTGTGTTAAGTTTCATTACAGCACAAATGCAAACAGTCGGTAAATGCTGTATTTTATGTGAAACTCAACAACGGAGCCTTTATTGCTCCTGTGTCTCAGAAAGGATTTTTGTTGTTGATGTTTTCCATGCATGTCCGTGTCTCCGCACTCTAGCTGAAGAACTCCACGGGGCGGATACGCAGCCTGCAGCAAGGTGTTACAGTGAGAACGGTTATTACGGTGTCCCAGACAAAACACTCAAAACACAGATAAGCGCAAACATTCCGGTGTGTGTTTGTCACTGTCTGCCAGGTGTCTCTGCACACACCTCTTTCCACATGTCCCGCCGCCCCTTGGCTCTCTCTGTCCCTCAACTGCATTATCTGCTAACCAGATAATTTACTGTCTGCAGATGGCCTGCACTGCTGTCGCTGTGAGTGTGAATGTGTGCGTGAGTGTGTCAGTGTGTGTCAAGGTTATTACAGTCAATTTAAACTAAAATGCAAGTCATCCCACAGACTTGGGCAGCTGTAGTTTTAAAAAAAGAAGTAAAGGAAGCTTTTGACAATTGGGATTTTGTTGTTAATGTCTGAATTGTCTTTTATATCTTCGATTTTATACCTGCTTTTATCCAACCAGTCTGTTCTTTTATGATAACTTTAACTTGAATAATAATAACTATGAGCTTCAACTCAGCTATCGGAAATCATCTGATCGCCTGATGGATTTCTTTCATGAGTAAAATAGCATTTGTCTGCTCAAAATATACTATTGATAAAGAGATAATCATTTAACTTCTCAACAATGGTGGAAGAAGTACTGGGAACTCTTAATAAAGTAAAAGTACCGCCATTTAAAAACAGGAAAAAAATTGTAAAGAAAAACTCTCTCAAATCCAGCAAGTAAAACTACAATAAGTATTGTGAGCAAAATGTAAAAAGTTGGGGATTTTGCCAACTTTTATGTGGATATTCAATCAGTGTTCAAGGTAAATGTAGTCAAGCAAAGCAATGTAGTGCATGCATCCTCAGTGCATGCTGTATTGTCTAAAAAAATTAACCAGGATGCATTGCATGCAAGCTTCTGATGGCCACGTTGCCATGTATGATATGTTGATGTACATTAATCAATGCATGGATCTTCTAGTTCTGAAAAGTGAAGCCAGTGTGGAAGTGCCTCAAACCTGCATTCTTTCTAATGGCCAGCAGGGGGCAACTCTCCTGGCTGCAAAAAGAAGTCCAGTTGTATGTACCCTTATGGCAAAATGGCCCCACTTCTCACTTGATTTATGACCTCAATAAACATTTTCCTTACGGGTTTATGGTCCCAGTTGTTAGTTTCAAGCCTTCCTCTACACAGCATGATGTTTATTTGGTAAATTGTGGTCTCATTAAGAGTCAAATAGACAATGATGTGACGAGTCATTCTGAGCCCATCTAGTGCAACACACACAAAAGAAAGATCAGATTCAGAAAGATCACCACCAGGTGGTTGCCACTGAGTTTCTGGTTTCCAACAGTGTCAACAAAACACAGATCAGACTGTCAAATTAGACAGTATTTATCAAATATGGATCAATATTCTGTTACTACATTGGCTATTTCTCGCTTAAATTGTTTAGTCACAATTATAATATGGGAAAGTTGCGATCAAGCCCGCCGCCATTATTTCCTGCCAAAAAAAATAGTTTTAAAGTCAATTCTGTGAGACACAGGTAATCACTGTTAAGACTTTAAGACTGGAGTAATGTGGACTCTGTCTAGTTTGTGTCAGAACATGTGCTGCTGCGTTCTGTACAAGCTGTTACTGACCAATGACTTTCTTAGACACACCAGACAGAAGAGCGTTACTATATTCCAGTCGGCTGGAGATAAAAGCAAATATCAACTTTTCCGTGTCTGCCTGAGATAGAAACGGTCAGACCTCGGCAGTGTTCCTCAGATGGCACCCTCCCTTAAATCAGGATCAACGATAACGTCAAAGTTTTTGACCTGTTCCTTGGTGTTTATTGCAAATAACTGTAGTTGGTCAGACAGTTTTTCTCTTTCAGCTTTTGCTCCAATAGGGAGGATCTCAGTTTAATCGTCATTTAACTGTAGGAAGTCTTGATTCATACAAAGACTTGTGTCCCACATGAATGCAATCAACAGCAAGTGCATCACTGTGAAAATCAAATAGGCTAAGAACAACAGATTTTGCAGCAGGAGAACTCTGCTTTCAGGCATTTGATTGAGTTGCATTCCAAGGTTGTCAAATATTTATGTGGTGGGAATCCATCCAGACACTGACTTTTTTTTAAAGGCCCACAAGCCAAAAGCTCTCATGTAGATCATATGTTTTTATGCAAAATCTAGATCTGAAAAATAACTAGTAGCCTTTCTAAAGCAGTCAAATAAATGTAGGTGGTGAAGATAAAGTATTAAGTAGCATGAAATGGCATTACTTATGTAAAGTAGCTCAAAATTGTACTTTAGCGCAGTTGAATAAATGTATTTCGTTACTTTCCACCTCTGCTCCTCAGTCACTGAAGTAGTCAAGCTGTCAGTCAGTCAGTCAGTGAACCTGCCACCCGCCTGAGACACTCCGACAGGGTGGGCTCACTTTAGCCAGTAGCTCCCAGCTCTCGTGTTTTCTGCCTCTTTCATGTGCTGTTATGATCAAACAGTGACAGCAATCCCCCGTGGCAGCGAAAAACAAACGCGCCGGGTCAGAAATTCCCCGTGAAAGCAGGCAGGTGTGTCGGTGTGTGTGTGTGTGTGTTTGTGGGGGAGCATGCAGAGAGAGACAGCAGGGAAAAGGACACATAAAGAGATACGAACACAGTGAGTGACAGAGATGGAAACATCGATGGACATGGAAACTTCCAGGGAGAGCACGGAATGTTGTTCACGGCAGTTTGTCACTTTGGTGTGTATGTAGTAAATATCATATCTCAATTTCCTCTTTCTCAACTGAAGCAGCAATTGTTGTTTACGATTTTTTCAAAAAATCTGGCATCAACATTCCGTCTTGATCTTAATCCAATCCATCAGAATACTCAACACACACTCGTGCATGGCTCAAAAGCCTTACCCTTAAAATTAGTTTGACAAAAATTTAACTTGGGAATAAGTCATTTAATTATGCAGGAGTAATATTAATATTTCTAATATTGCATATTTTTAAAAATGTATCTGTAAAAGTAGGTCGGACAGGGTTTATGCATATTGCATTTTCTTGCAGTCATTTTGCACATCCACAACCTTGACCAACATGCGATGATATGAAAATTATTATCATAGCACTTTTCAAAAACAGAGTAAATAATATACTACCAGACACACAGTTAAAAAGAAGTAAAACTTAAGGAAAATAAAGAAAATGCACATGTATATAAGATAGATCTGAATAGGTTATAAATACAACTTACAACAGAAAGTCAAGCATTACAGCTTGGTATAATAATGTGTTCCAAAGGTTATTTTAAGGAATAATCTTTCTGATTCTGATTTTAAAAGATAATATTGTCTGTGATGCCAGCTATGTTTTTGAATGTAAGCTGTTTTGTACTTTGCTTCAGGGGATCTTCATCGTTGCAAACCAAATTTCATGCAGGCAGTTTGTTTGCATGTTAATATTAACGCTAGCTGTTTTTTTCCAAGGTAAGTTAAAGCTGCAAAAATCAGTGTTCTTTAGCTGAAACCAGCAGCTCTATAGCTTGCTTAGTCAGTCAGTCAGTGAGCCGGTACACAATAGTTTCCCCGGCTCATGGAACTCAGTTTTCACCCTACAAGGCTGAAATTTGACATGGAGGTTGGTCATCATGAGCCAAATGACGGCTGATTATCTGTTCATACCAACTGGCAGGAAGGGGGTGTGGTTGTGGGAGTGCACGATAACAAAAAGGTGGATGACTTCTAAACAGAATCACGTAACAAGACCAAACTGATTTTTTCATCGACTCTTGTGGAAGGCATCATTGTACTCAGCAGAGCTTCTTTTTTATTAGTGGCTTATGACCCACCCCCTACACTTTAGCCACGCCTACTTTCATAGCTCATGAATTGTTAATCGTAGACTCTGGTCTCAGCAGAGAGAGTTCTTGTTTCAATGGTGCGAGTTAACCCCAACCCTCTACTATAGCCATGCCCCCTCTCCATAACTCATTAATCATTTGTTTTAGCTGTTTGTGGGAAAATATTGGACTAAGTAGAGTTCATTTTAGGAGTTAAAGTGATGGGGGTCGCTCAGAGTGACAAAATCCACAGCTGATTATTACCCAACTCTTCTGTCTTTCAGCTTTTTGTTTAGCTGACTCTAAACACTTGGCAATCTTGTGTCCCACTGCAGAAAGAAAAGACTAAAAACCCAGTCTGCACTATATGCTCAGCACCAAATGGAAACCAGAGACAGTTAACTGCTATCTGGTGAATATAGTGTAGCATTTAGCAGCTAAAGATCCAATCATTTCTCTCGGGAGATGGTGGAGAGGAAAACAGAGTTAAAAGAAGAGAGAATACTTGACTTTTTCTTTTTTTTTGGTCAGGTAGCCTGTGACATAAATCTCAATTCATGCAAATGTTGCTCTGCTCAGCTGGATGTGTTGATAAACAACGGTTTGCAAACATGTTCGCTATAATAAAGTGATATTGATGATGTGTTTACAGCTTGTTCTGCTGCCCCCAAGTGGCCAAAGCAATCACTTAATGCTGCTTTAAGTTCCCATGTAACTGTGACCAGGGAACAAAAAGAGAAAAAAAAAAGAAACCACTGCTGTGATCATTTGAGATGCCATTTCACAAAGCACAGTCTGTATAAAATGTGAGAGTTTTGCCTTTAGTGTGTATGGAACTCCAGGAGATTGATTTTTGTACATTTTGAACCCATTCACCAAACTGAACTCTTCTCCATTGACAAGAATCCGAAAAATAGACAGTTCTCATTGGAAAAAAGAGTCAAGTAACAGTGCTGATTCTGTGCAGCCCCACACTGCACTGTTCTGTTTAGCTCCTTCCTAGTATAATATTATAAAACTGAAAACTTAAGACCTAATCATACAAAATATATTTGCAATTTCAGGGAAAATTAGTAACTGCAACAACCTTCGGAGAAGAAACTGACACTGAAATTTTTCAGGAGTTAATGAGATGACAAGCATGGCATATCTTTCCACAAAACTGATCCTTTACTAAACCTAAAATAGCAGTTCTGTTGCTTAAACCAAGTCATTTTGGTGGCCAAATCAAGGAGTTTTGGTACCTAAATCTAACCAAACTGATTTTTTCCTCTTAACCAAGTAGTTCTGTTGCTTAAACATATAACCAAATATTTTTTGTGCTTAAACATAACCATACTGATCTTTCCCTCAATTTAACCCAGTAGTTCTATTGCTTAAACCTATAATCAAGCAGTTTTGGTGCCATTTCACAAAGCACAGCTCATATAAAATGTCAGATTTTCTCTTTTAGAAAATGAGTCAACCTGTGTGGAACTCCAATTGCACCAGCAGCAACCGCCAGGAGATTAATTCTCAGTATATTTTAACCCCCTTTCACTGAAATTGAGCCCTTTTGCACTGACAAGAATTTTAAAAAAAATGGTACATTAAACAGCCTCATTGGAAAACAGCAGCATGGCTTCTGCAGAGCCCCGTACTGCATTTAGTTTATAGCTCCTTCCCAATATAATATCAGTAAACTTAAAAACTAAGGTCACAAAATGTTGGTGCAATTTCAGGAACTATCAGCAAAGAGAGACATGGAGAGAAGAAAAGCCTCTGAAATTTTCAAGAAGTAAATAAGATGACAAGCATGGGATATCTTTGAACAGGCTTAATACAGACGTCTTGTGGCTACTACGTTGTGTCAACATGAAAATAATCTTTTGGACTGTGCCGGTAAGGGAAAACAGCCCGTGTATGCAATGCAAATGAGCCACATTAAACACAGATGTGGTGGCTAAATTTCTGAATCACGTGACGTCCCCAGGCAACACTGCAGTACCGTGCGTGTTTGCTTCTTCATGGCCTTGCTGTTCTTGTATGAAGACAAAATGATCTATTGAATCCCTCTTGCATCCTTTCATATATTAGACATCACGGCGTTGTGTGTTCAAAGCGCCAAAGCAGGAGTTTCCCTACCACCTACGAGCACGCACAATGACCCAAAAAAAAGAATTTTCCATTTTCGAGACAGAGCCAGAAATGAATAGCCTTTTGTTTTCCTCTTGCTTTTGCTTGTTATACAGTATATCCAAATGAAAGTGAAAATGACTTACTAGGTTTTCGTTTTGAGCCTTGAGGCAATAAAGGAAGAACGTTTCAAAGGGTGCTAGACATTGGATATCGCTTTACATACAACACAATACTTTACACAGGTGCTTAAATTGTCCTCTGTCTGCAAAATGAAAGAAATCCAATTTCATCCACAGTGAGTTATCCAAGCCATTCTCTCTTTCACACACACACACACGCACTTGCAAACGTTATACACCTCCAGACAGCAATTACCGTGCAGCAGATGTTGGCTTGAGAGGAGAACAGCTGATGCACACATGCATGCTCATACGCCCGGACACAATAAAAGACTGCCAAATCAGGATTTAAGCACATCAGCGTTCGTTAAGCTGAACTCTCTGTGAGTAATTGGTGTCTCTAACAGGATTTGTATTTTCTGATGACCGCTGTGTCACCTCTCGAAGCCCTTTCTCACAGGGCGTCCTTGATCTATAGTCTGGGTAGTGTTGCTTTAAAATATATAATTCCCTCTTTGCTACAGAGGTGTCAAACTTCCATCCTGCGACACACTGGGCTCTCTGAAACATGTGACACTTTATAAGGACAAGATCTCATTATGTAGCTCAGCGGGGAGTTGTCATCACCTGCCTCCACCACTGTAAAGATGAAAGCTGGCCATATTTTAATGATGGGGGTATCATCATGTAATTGCATTGTAATGATTTGTATTATGGTAATATGGTATGGAGCAGTCATTCTCTTGATAATGTGTGCATGTGTTCCCGGTGACCTTACCACGTCAAATGTATGGCTTTTTGATATTGTCAGTCAGGATGTGAACCGTAAATCCAGTCTTACAGTCAAACTAACTCAGCTGTCTCTAATATCTTGGCACCAAAGGCCATACATCTCATGTGGTGTCTCCTTGGGTGTGGCTACAAGTTAATTTTTGAAGTCAAAATGTTGTGTGAATTGATAAAATTATTATTACCATGATGGTTATGATGATTATTATGACTGTAACTATGCATATTTTCAGCCTGTTCTTATTCCCATATTGTCAAATACAGACGTTTTGTCATGGCCCGTGCATGTCATACATATCATGTCATGAGATGCTCTGGGCATTCCAGTAACTTAAGTATAATCCTATCCATATCAGGTGACGTAGCATAAAGAATGAGAACGTCCACACATGGAGGAGGTGGGGTGGATGCAAAGTTCACACAAACACAGGACTTTCACCCAGGAGGCCAGGGGTCTTGTCCCATGTGAAACCAAAAGTCAATCTTATCCTAAGTGTTAATTTCGCGTCTCGTGACTTGGGTCACTTACTTTAAATGAAACCTAACCCTATAGGTTTGTAGCCTAAACCTTATCAAGTTGTTCAGGTGTCTGAACATAATCGAAGTGATCTTTCTAAACTTAACCAATAGTTTTGGTGCCTAAACTAAACAACGTTTTGGTGCCTGAACCCTAATCAACTGATCTTTTCCTAACCTTAACCAAGTAGTTTTGGTTCTAACCCTAACCAAGCTGATCTTTTCCTAAATCTAACCAAGTAGTTTCAGTACTGAAACCTAACCAAGTAGTTTTGGCGCCAAAACCTTACCAAACTGGGACTGTTGCACAAGGTTAACCACATGTTTTAAAAAGGCTTTCTGACAGTGCCGAAAGGTGTGACCGAGATGTGCATCTCATGATCGGGATGGCAGCGGGTTGATATTTTATGCACAATTGTAGTTTGTTACCTGCGTTATATTATACACTACTGAACTCCCAGTCTCTTTACACGGGTCTCCTTACCAAGATGCAATTCTGCTAACAGTTAACCTCTCATCCAAAGTACAATAATGCACAATGCTGTAGCTTATATACACATATATACTGATTTCTTACCAATAATGTCAAAAACAATTCTTTCAGTTATTTGTCAGTGTTTCACTTTACTATGAAAATATTCCGCGTGTGAAATGTTTTGCTGGTGTAAATGTAAGAGTGAATGCTTTGTCTGTCTGTATGTGTTACCCCTGTGACTGACTTTCAACCGGCCCACCTTAACGCCGGGATAGGCTCCAGCCACCCATGACCCTTAACAGGAAGAGCAGGTTTGAAAATTGATGGATGGATGGAATTTGTTGACGGTGCAGTATGTATGTGTAGCCGGTCTTGGGTCAATGGGTCAGTGCATTAAGGTGAAGCAGCAATACGTGGCTAGTGGACTGGAAGGAACATGACTTGGATGTGATGACAGATGAACTTATCTTTTGATAAAAGCTGTGGAACCAGATGTCAGAACTGTGGATCTTGATTAAATTGACTGAAAGCTCACCAGACCTCCCTTTAATGATTCATTACTTGGATTACTCTAAATATGCACGTCTACACATCTACACACAAAGTATTCAGCCTCATATTCTTTTTTCCCCACTTTTTTCCAAAGTGGGCATGTTTTTTGTGCAGAATAGCAGCCTTTGATGTTACTACTGTGGTCTGCATGTTTCATCTTCCTCTGTTTATTGTGCTTGCAATTTAACAGGAGACTGTACCCATTTTCTTTGTCATGTTGAAGCATAATGAAGATGTAATCAGCCATGTCATTTAAATTGTTTTTTTAAGATGAGAAGCACCCAAAATATGTGATCAAGTTCAGATGATGTACAGAGTAAATGTTAAAGACTTGTATTAAAATTATGGTATTAAGTCAATAATTAGTCAACTATTCTGAGCTTTGCAAGACATCTGTGGGATTTAAGAGTGATTATATGCACTATGGGACACAGAAATGCAATGTGATTGCGCAAAGAATTGACTTTATTCCAGTGAAAAGGGTGGCAAGGTTTAATTGCAGCCTTTGGCAGTACATTTATGTCGGTGTTGCAGGCAACCAGGTAATACGCTGCCTTGTTTTCCTGTCTCTGTCTTTCTCTCACAAACACAGACAGACGCACACACACACACTAAATTACTACAGAGGTCGCCTGTAGTTCTGATAGGGTTGTCATAGCAACACAAAGGAAATGAGTGACTGGATCCCTGATGGCGAACTGTACTGGAGGACACTGGGAGAAGTTGTTCACCTTGTGGTTCGCTGTGTGTGTGTGTGTGTGTGTGTGTGTGTGTGTGTGTGTGTGTGTGCAAAAATGACATTTTCACAAGTGACTTAATGTAGCAAATGAGTTTTTTGTGCACAAAATGTCACAATATGGGATTTTTACCAGACTCGACAACGTGACTTGTCTTATTTTCACCTTGTGAGTCTTGTGTGTGTGTGTGTCTCATGACAAAATGTGGTCCGTCTACTGTGGTGTGTTTATATGTCCGTGGACAGATAATATCAATGTGATAGCGTTACAACCATGTCAGATGCTGTCACACTGTCACTGTATCCCAGTTTCAGTCATTCCCATACACTCTAAGACATTGTGTAAAATTTCTCCTTGTGAGGCTATGTGTGTGTGTGTGTGTTATGGCAAAATTTGGCCCTGGCAGTTTTGGGTACTTTGGCAGCTGTTGATATGTCTGTTTGGACAGATTTTGTCAACTTGATAGCATCACAACCATGCAAGACACAGTCACGAAACTTTACAGGTGTGTAATTGTGATAAAAATGACGGCTGATTTTGAAGACAGGTGCTGTCCCAACCATGAGTACTTAGTAGAAAAGGTACACTTGTAATAATGTACTTTGTAGCATTAATCACTGAGTAAGCGTGAGTTGGAACATCCACTTGTTGACAGGCATTGCTTCTGGACATCTCATCACAATATTGTTAGTTTATTTTTTTTAATCCTAGTATGAGATACTTAGGGGCCATTTTTGCCCTTGTTTTCTGATACTGGGACAAAAACATGAGTAAAGATGGACATTCTTATCAGTGTTTTTTAGCAAATAAGCTGAAGATTTGTTCTACTGCCATTTTAAAGAACCAAGACAGCTATATATTAAAAAAAAACTTATTTGCATGCACACCATAATGTATTTGTTGACAACATTTTGCAGAACATTATTCTTTACACATTGCATGTTATGTTAAAGCAACTGATTCAGGCGTCATAACACTGACACTGATCTTAGAGGTACTCTAAATAAGTCAATAGACATGCGAGCTGTACAGTAAGACAGGACAGTAAGACAAGGTGATAAGCACCTGTCAGAGTGATGCACGTCTGGTTTGTTGGTCTGACAGAAGCAATACACCCTTTGGGTTGAAGTCAGCTTCAGCTGCTGAGGGGAAGGTCATCTTGCAAAGGTGCGAGGTTGGAAAGCTGACTATAAAGTATTATAGTCTGTTGTTGCAGTAAAACAGAGGCATGTTTTTAGGACTTTAAAAGGAAAATCAAATACCTCTGTCTTTTTCATCTTTCGTTTGTGTTCTTAATAGAAAAATTATGAACCTAAAATGTACTGAGATTACTATGAATACCTTGTCTTTGATTTAATTTGCCAATTTTCCAGTTTGGGAAGGAAGACAAAAAGAGAGACAGAGAGAATGAGCAAATATGTGTGCCCACCTGAAGATATTTTAGATACTTATACAGACCCGTTTAGTGCTGATTCATATACGTCAGGGTGTTAGCTGGAGGCAAAACAAAGGAAAAATTGGAAGCAAACCTGAATCACCTCAGAGTAATAGACCATAGAACCGAGTGAAAATATCATCTTGCTGTATTGCTGGGTGCCAGAATCCAAGCGGTAGTGGCTCAAATTGAAGTTTTATGTCATATCAGCTGCTACTGCCTGTCAAAAAACAGACAACTATGATTAAGTGTGATAAGATGAAAGGTGGGAGATGTGTGTGAGCCATAACAAAATAAACAAAATGAACTCACAAAATGTCAAGAAATGAAATATTCTCAAACCTATTTTACTTATTAAACAGAAAAATCCAGCCAATCACCTTCTGAATTAAAGTTTCTTGAACTCAGATGAGTTTGTCTCATCAACTCAGTAAAACACACTAAATTAAAAGTCCATAGACAAAAACAAGATAAAACTCACTAAAACCATCTTGGTTTGGTCTTTGCGCTGTTATAACAATCACCAAATCTGATTTAGTTGAAATAAATCCTTAGTTCAATGAGTTAGGAGTGAGTGTGGCTGAGTCTGGCTCAACAGCTGCCAGCTCAGTGCTGTGGAAAGATCAGTTGAGTGAGCATGTGCTGGTTGGCCAGTCTGGTCAACATTTTTGTCTTGACA
The DNA here is from genome assembly GCA_034769285.1 of Lutjanus argentimaculatus. Classification (NCBI taxonomy): domain Eukaryota; kingdom Metazoa; phylum Chordata; class Actinopteri; order Lutjaniformes; family Lutjanidae; genus Lutjanus; species Lutjanus argentimaculatus. The sequence continues at coordinate 38,254,119 of JAWZSL010000003.1, read as the reverse complement.
AACATCATATCTGTAATTCATTGCACAATTCAAATGGGATCAATTAATAATTTGGCTCTAACCAGCGACTACTTTTGATATTTTTTCCAAAGTTAGGTTCCTTGGGGCAAGGAGCGGGACTTTGCCTCTCCTTTGAGTGAGTACATATTCGAGGAGCTTGCGTTTTCTTAAGCCGTTCTTCTGAAACAAGCTAAATATCTTGCTGTCTAGTGTTAGCTAACATGTTCGGGGAATTGTTTTGTTGCCACCTAAACTCTAACCTGACACGGCAGATGGTATGTTACACAGAACCATCCGAAGTTCTTAGAAATTGTTTGGAAAAGGGCAGGCACTTTCAAGAAACAACTGGCAGGTGATTGGAGAACCATCTGTCTATCACGTCTAACAAAGGTTAACTTCAACCAATCAGATCAAACTCTAACTCTACTAACCTCTTCAGGAGCAGCTGTTGTTTGTTCAAGATGAGTCGCTTCCATGGATGCTTCTCGCTGTTGCCACACCTAAAACCACGCACGAAACTGCCAGTAGGACTTCTGAGGACCCTGATTGGCTGCACCACTTTTGATGTGGACACAAACGGATAATTTGAAGCCTGGCAAAGTGGATTCTTTCGTGATCTTACAAATCCATCTGCACCCCACTCCAAAAAATGTTGTAATAGTAACCAACAGAACATGCGTGAAAGCTTCCTAACCTAGCACCCCCATTCCCCAGAGTCTGAGAGGCCATTGCTAATGTCCAACAGAATACCTGAGAGGACAAACTCTTGCTTACCCAGATATGGTAATGGTATTACATCAATGGAGAAATATGACTCTAGGTTATAGCGCAGTTTGTGTTTTGTTGCAGCAGTACAAATCACAGAAATATTCATATTGTTTTTCTTATTTTTCATGATTATAATATTTTTGGTTAACAACATTCCTTTTCATAAGAAACTGATAACAGTGTGATATCTCAGAAACCAGTTGATCTACCAGCTCCCTGAGGCACTCAATACTGCCTCAGAGAAACTCTGCTATCTTTCAAACATGCTCACACTCCTCCAACATGGCTCAGTGACTACATTCTAGTTATTTAACAGATTTAATTTCCTTGTGCAATAGAAATGATAATTAAATGAGAATTGGCAGAGATCAAGGATGACTTCCTTGTCGAGTTGAAATCTCTGAATGCACTCACGGCCTGCATAAGAAAAAACAAACAAACAAAAAAAAAACAAGATATCAGTCAGAAGTTTGAAAATCTTTTCCCTTCTGTGCATGTCCGGGGGAAGAGCGGGACATCAATGGCTGGCTTCATTAAGAACAAACAGACATTGAGCTTGAGTGAACAGGTTGTGGGCTGCATGAGGCCAATTTCTACCATCTTAATTAAAATCCTGCTGTGATTCAGCAAATGTCTGTAGGCTCAAAAGAGTGTGTAGCAGCTTAGGACTGTAGGATCTTTGTTTTTAAAGGCCGAACTGCAGCACGTTTTAAAGGCAAATGCTTTCTTACCGAGAGTTCGATGAAAAGATTGATACAACAAACAATGAAGCAGGAGTCAGGAGGCGATCGGCATATCTTTGCTTAAGGACCCGAATCAGGTCACTTCAGAGTTCAAGAATGCACCTGTCAGCACATCTAAAGCTCACTAAGTAACACCTTGTATCTCATTTGTTTGATTCGTACACAGACCAAAATGTAAAGTACTGGGTTTGGTACCTCCACGGTCGGCATGTTTGTTGTTGTCAGAAACTTTTTACTCTTCTTCTTCTAAGCGGTATATGGACAGAGTGAGTGAGTGAGTGGCACCGTCTAGTGCCAACTTTCCAACTTTCATGTGAATTTTCCCAGTTGGGAGCTCATTTTTCCAAATATTCTGACACTACATGAATGCAGGATAATTCTCTGGTTCAAGCGACGCACCATCGTACACAGTCCATTGGTGCACTGTTAATATAAAATCATTGAATGGCCGCTATAAAAGATTCTTAAAGTTCAGCAGAGGCTTGTCTTGTTTTCTTTTCTGGTCTGCTCTTTTGCCAGAGTAAAATTGAGGGTTTAAGCTGTCTATCTTTGACGAGGGCAATCGAGTGTCCAGACAGTTATTGTAAGAAAGCTAGACAAGGTCGTCTATGTTCAAATGAGTGGGTGGTGCGTCTGCAGAGCTCATGTCGGTGAGCAGAGTGGGGCTCTGTTGAGTCAAAAAAAAAAAAAAATGGCCAAGTAGTCAGACAGATACTGTATCATTTGTCAAGACAGGTTCCGCAGGAGGGAAGCAAAAGGCAGGAATGAGTCAAGAGTGTGGCTTTTACATGGTCCGATCATTTACTGAGTGCAGCAGGTGAAATAACTGAAGTGAGTGAAGAAACCCACTACAAAATGAATGCAAATAATGTGCATATTAAAGTCATCAAGAGTCAAAATTGTATCAAAATTAGGGGTAAAAAGATGAACAGAGACTGATGAGCACTTAATACACTGTTTATGAAGAAGAACACACTCATTCTCCTGACATCCGAGTGATGTGATTTAGGGAACTGCGTTCTGTACTTGACAATCATCACAGCAATATTATCACTTTGAATCCCCCAGAGCTCAATTATACTGTGCGTCGTGCTAATGAACACCTGATTATTTGCAGTCTCTTTGCCCCTGCTTCTTCTCTCTCTCTGCATTTCCTGGGTCAGTTGCGGACAAAACATCCTAGGGTTTGGCGTCTGTCAGTGTTTTTGCCTCGGGGTAAAATGGCAGTTGCGACGTTTATCCTTAAGTTTGTGCCAGCATTTCTCCCGTTTGTGTTGTGTGTGTGTGTGTGTTGTGTGTGTGTGCAACTGTGAGCACTTTGGCAGTGTTTGAAGTCTGTGTGTCAGTTCTCTTCCTGTTTTCTAAGACCAGGCAACCTTTTCAAACTGTAACCCCTTGGCTACTTGCAACACTACCTCTATTCCCAATGGCTAACCTGCTAGCCGAGCTGCACAGTTCTTCAACATATAAATTACAGGCCTTCAAAAACATTCTAATTCAGTGGCCCGTGGGTCAGTGGCTGCCCTGAAAACATTTTGTGCAGCCCTCAAACGTAACATGAAATGCACTCATTATTTCATCAATCATCAACACGTTTAATACACTTCTCAGCTACTGTGTGAAACTGCACTGCCATAACAAGTGTCTGTCAGGTGAAGAATGACAACTTGTAGAATGTGACGGTTGCATGGCAACAAGAGGCACCTGGCAAGTGTTGTAGGCATTGATGCTGACTAGGGTTTAACATTCTGAGGGACAAAAAAAAATGTAGGGCCTAGGTAATGTTTGATGGCATCATATCATCTTTTAAACATTTTAATATTAATGCTTGTGTTCCCTGGTGCACCTTTTATTGTTTTGATAGGCAAGCCTATCGAGGAAAGTGGGTGATAATAATCGCACAATCAGATCAGTGAGAAAGACTGACTGAAATTTACCAGCAGACACTGACCCAGAAAATTATCTCCAGAAATGAAAATATCGACGTGGTGAATGTGCAAACAGAACAGCCTAACATTCCCCCCTTCCAACCCCTTAAATTACAACATTGTGTAATTTTTGTCTTGTTACATTGTTTCATCTCATTACGTCTTATTGCGTTGTTTTCTTCATGCATTAAAACTGCTAATGCTAGGAGTAGAAAGTATACTAATAGAGAAACTTGTGTCAAAATGTAGGGGGTAAAAGTATAAAGTTGTCAGAAAAAGAAGTACTCAAGTAAAGTACAGATACCTGAAAAGTTACTGTACTTAAGTACAGTAATGAAGTACTTACACTTACTTACTGATCTCTACAGTAGTCCAGGATTTACTGTTGGCTAAAGTTCCCGATTTCAGTGAACGATTCAGCAGTTTAATGCAGAAGTACAGAAAAAAAGCTGTATGATCGAGGAGAAAAAGAGGTTTCAGGAAAACTGGATCAACTCGATCTTCATCTGACCTCGGGAGACAGATAAAGTGCTCTGCCTTGTTATGCAAACGTGAATTTGGTGCTCAAGGAATGAACACCATCACAAGATCAGTTACAAATCCTACAAAGCTCACGGGTTTGTGCAGCCTTTAATCATATGCTGGCTCCTTAAATTGGCACTCAGTCGTCAAAACTTTAAGAATCCCTGCACTCACTGATTCCAACATACTGACAGATGCAAACTATAAAACAATAACGTCATCATCTCATTGACATTCCACCCTCCCACCCCACACAAACACACGGCTTGTCATCTCTTGCATGCACATCACAAATTCCCTCTCATCTGCAGAACTCATAAAAAAAAAACTCTTTAAGTGACTCACAAGGAGACGCATCCACCTAAACACACAATAATGCGTTTTCTGCTTTTTTCATTCCACAGTTATTGCCCAAGATGTCACTCAGGGTTACCATGGCAACCGCCTCCTCCTTTTACCTGTGCCGAATGCTGGCGTCAACACGACCGGAATCACACTAATTTTGTAAGTACTAAACGCATGTGCAGGCGTGTTAAACATTTCATCACACCTTCACAACACATTCACACAATGCTAGAAACAAAAAACAAAAACAACAGGTAAAAGAAAGAATAAAAGTAATCATTCGGACCTCACATCTGTCAAAGAGAGAAAAAGCTGTTGAACCCGAGGCCATAGAGCAGACTCAGCGACAGAGGAGCAGCACTTGAGCTGTTGGGGGTTCGGCATCCAGCTCAAGAGCTCTTCAGCAGATGCCTGCTGGATTGAATCAGAACACTACCTCAGTGTTAATGTAGTTGCATATTTTTGAGTTGAATCCAGAAAATAACATCATAGGCAATGTAATATCTATTTTTTAAACCTCATTAGCAATTAAAATTAGACTTAAATGCTCTTTTTTTTTTTTGGAGAGTTGTCACTATTTTACAATCTTTTCCTACATTTCTTAGTCCCTTTGTGCGTGTTGCAGTCATTAATATTAAAGTGTTCACCAAGACTGGGTGAAGGTTACATAAACATTGCCAATAAGATCTCTGCCTGTTTGTGGGTGTGTTTGCTTGTAGGTGTGTGTGTGTAATGCACACAGCATTACTAATGGAGTCATCAACACCCCGGTTGCAGCTTTCTTTGTTTGGCTTTATTGGAATAAGTTGTTGTTCACAGATGAGCTTTGTGCTTATTGATATAGATCGATAAACAATTACTGGTCTCTTTGCCTGGTGAAGTTCCATCAAGCTTGCCCACAGGGAGATACACGGACCGATCAGAGCGAGAGAGAGAGAGAGAGAGCGCGCTCCACAATCTCTCAGAATAGAAGATTCACTGAAACGCTTTTGTGGAAGCTGAGTCAAATTATGTAGCCGTAAATAAAAATTTCATGTGAAAGGCCTTTTGAAAAATAAAGCAAATCATTTAAAGCTTCTTAAAAAGGTGTTCAGAGAGTATTCAAACTGGATTTGTTTGGTTGAAGGGACGTGATCCCCTCATCAGCTGGATGTGGCAGCTGTTACCAGTTAATGACCAAGAACATCCTTTTTTTTTTTATTTCTGTAGAGATTTTTAGTGATCATCTCATTGTCACAGGATTTGCAAAATCAAGACAAAGGCAACTATATGTGCAGTTCTGGTCTTGCGGATAATTTTTACTGTCTGGTTGGCTGTTATCATGCATTAAAGTCTCTTAGATCATTTTTACCTCAATCCTTCCGACTGGAGTTCCTGCGGATCCCAGAGGTATACTTCCTGTCTGAGCTCACAGGTGCTTTATTCTGTCATTCCAATTGTACATGACTTCGACAATCAATGTATTTCTAATCATTTCATGTCATTGTTTTCTGTTTCTGTTTTAATTTGTGCTTTTTTTTATACCAATGTGTTGGAGACCCCAGGCATAAGCAGGCATAATTCTGCCCATGCAGATGTAATAGGTGGAACTATTGATTGATTCATTGTGTTCATGTTTGTTATGGGTTCTAATTTAGAGTATGACTAGGCAGTCCATAGCCAACGTTGGTATTTGCGCTCAGGATGTAAATAGCCAATATAGTTATTTATACCCGAGTGGCAGCGGCAAATCTTGATCTTTTCCTAAACCTAACGAGGTAGTTTTGTTTCTTAAACATAACCAAGTACTTTTGTTGCCTGAACTTAACCAAGTAGCTGTGTTGCCTAAACCTAAACAAACTGTGACTGAAAACTGAACATAGTAATATGCTAATGTTTGTGAATATTAGGTGCTGTGTGCCAATTTTCTCACAGATGCAAATAGACACCCCATTTAAAGTGGACTATATCACATGTTCTCTATATTTGTATATATTTTACACACTAAACAAATTAACTGCAATTTTCCTAAAATAATTTGTTTTAATAATCTGTTGGGTTTTTTTTTTCTTCAGATGACATTAATCACGTAACAAATAATTTTTTGAGAAGAAATAAATTTTACTATGATGGTTGTTTCTTCCGGTACTTTATTCTGCGGGTCCCCAGGGACCTCCGTCAGTTGTCCTTATACGTTAAAAATGGTAGAATGAGGGGTTAAGCAAACTGTGACCTTAACAACTCACATGACCTCAGCAACATATATGTATGGATGACTCAAAATGTGTTGTACTACCACATTTAAGCTCATTTTCATTCCAAAGTCCAAAGACGTGCAAGTTACCCGTTGGTGGCTGTATGAGATGCACCAAGCTTTTGACCGGAGGAAGTCTGCATATTGAGGCGGTAGGATCAATGGAAGGGTAAAACAAACTGTGAACTGTCACCAAGGAGACTGGGGGTCATGTGATGCACGTAACTTAACATAACTTAACTTCAATAACTTAATGTACATATTTTAACCTAAAACGGCTCATACGTCTGTTAAAACATTGAGGGGAATGATGTTGGTAGTTGACAAGCTGGGATGATACCATGTTGGGCATACATGGTGTTACATTCAACGGTACACAGTGGTTGTGTAAAGAATGTAAAGAGTAAGAAAGAGTGTAAATTCTGCCTATTTTCTCAACATAGGCTATAAGAAGTAGATGTGATTGTAAGATTGGTAATTCGGAAGGAATTTTGAAGAGGTACCCCATGATTGCGCCATCAGATAGGTGTGGGAAGATGGGCTTCAGATGCTGTTGGGCAATCTGACATGCACTTTTCTGAGGCATACTGAAGCCCTTGAAGCCATCACCATCATGTCTACAAGTAAAAAGGTCATACACTGCGGGAAGTAGGCAACAGGTGGAGAAGGTGTGCTGGTTTTTGGTCAGTGGCATCAACTCTGTGACATACAAGTTTTCTGTGAACCTTTTTACTAATTACCACTCCCCAACATGACATCCAAATCCAAGGACTTTATCAGCAAAGTTAAACAGCTTAAAGCTGAAAACAGATAAAGCCACGCAACATACCGGATTGGGTATGTGTTCTGCTCAGCCTTTGCCTGAATACCATCAGCTCCTTCCAGCACTTGATGGCATTGATTGACACCTGGGTCAGGATCAAAGTCCATGAACAGAACCCGACAACTCAGTTGGATGGCAACATAAAGTCTGCATGAGAAGACAGACAACACTGTGCAGAATTCATCAAAGAGAATGGCAGCGTAGATATTGAAGTTCATATAACACCTACTCACAGCGATCAGTATTTGCTTTTTGACTCCCACCACCCACTAGTCTATTCTTCAATCCCTCACCAGCCGTCTGAAAATGTGCTGTTTCATGACAACTTTAAAAGCTTGTGGATATGCATACTGGGGCTTTGTTCTGGCTTTCCTGCTAGATCTTGTGATTTAACAGACAGAGGAAAGCACCAGAACAGATTTAATAACATACAGTTCAGTGAATTTCACCCGATAGCACTGTTGCAACACAACAAAGATGTACCATACAAGACCAAGCCGCATTGTGTTTTTAACCACTTCCTCACAGTAAATTGTTTACATTGTTTCATTTACTTTGTGATTTAATCAACAGTGGGACTGTCCGCCTTGTTATGTAACTGAAAATGAGATCATTTTATGCAATCACAGTATTTAGTTATTTAACTCACTGTGATAGCAGGGATTGACGTGAACAGAAAGTTAGCGATGGAAATGGGTTTGCTTGATGTGTGTCACTGAAAAGGAGACAATAACGGACATTTCTTATGCTTTCAACATCACCTACAGCACAGCCACGCTGTAATTAGAGGTGCACAAAGACGCCATTATCTGTATCTGTATCTGTTCAACCAACAGAATTATCTGTATCTGTATTCAGCTGGAAGACTTAAAGTGGTTGTGGTATATAGGCTACCATAAGTCTTTTAAATGAGGCAAATGTGTTTTCTAACCTAATATTCATTGGCAGTGCAATTGCTCTGCCATCAAATAATCAAATTGTTTTAATATTAGCATATTATAAAATTTCTAATCGGTAAAACCAACAGTGTTACAACTAACCTGGTGTTACAACACTCCCCAGTCTCCCGTATTACATGAACTTTTATTGAAATGCAAAATCTATGGCTGACATACACCATGTTGCATCCTAAATAGATGAACTGAAAGTAAAATACAAGGTAAAACATTATTCTTGTCCAATATTTCAACTGTTTTTTTTTCTGTTGTTTTTTTTTTTAACAAAGGAAATTAAAGCATACTGCTAAATACTACAGGTTTTAACCTTCATTATGATGTATAGGTTGTCAGGGTTACAGGGAAATCCAGCTGACACACAAAGTTTTTATCTCATTATCTCTTGCACTTGACTCCTCCTCCACCTATGTGAGAGTCTCTCTGTGTGACGGCTGGCAACAGGCAGCTCACTGTCTGCTGTGCACTGACTTGGTGAAGCAGTTTTCAAGAAAATGGTAAATGAAAGAACTACTCAGTGAAATCCAAGTCCTCTATTGCAAACGGAATTGGAATTTTTATCTTACAGCCATTCACTATGATATTAATTTGAAGAAACTGCACCGACTTTTATTTATGAATAATAATAAGTACCTTTGGGTAGAAAAACTGCTTTCTTGCATAAAGTATTCAGCTTTCAAGTGTACTGGTAGCTGTAATTTGTACTTTTAATTTATTTGTAACCATCTTGAATAAAATCCAAAATGTCAATAAGATGTTGGTCTGTGCAGTTTCCAAGAGGTCAGAGCAGCACCTCCGTTGTTTGCAGATGATGTAACTCTTTTGCTCTAATGTACAATATCACTCTTGGTTAATCACTCAGGGGAGCAGCTGCTTTAATTAAAAGAGCGTAGATATGTATTCCCCAGTAAGAGGAAAAGGTATTTCATTACATGCAGCACAAGTTAAGTGTTGTGCCTGCAGCGAGATGGGCATAAAGCCACAAAGCAATGCTTTTTTTTTTTTTTTTGGTCTGATCTGGCCATCACACTGGCCGTGTCATGTGGACGGTGACCCACTGAAATCGCCGAAACAAACAGCAGAAATAGCCTTTCTTTACAGGATGGATGGCCTGACTCTGTGTGACAAGGCCATTCGAAAGGGCCTCAGAGTCAAGACAGCTGTGGCCAACTCCAGGGAAAGTTCACCTGGGGATTCCTCAGGAGGGAGTTAGTGGGGAGGAAGACATCTGTGCAGCCCTGTCAGCACTGTCACCAACAGATCCCTCATCTAGATGACTACACTCAACAAAAATATGCATGCAACACTTTTGTTGCGGCTCCCATTTTTTCGTGAGTTGATTAAAAAATCGAAGACTTCCTCTGTGCACATAAAAGGTTTGTTTCTCTTAAATATTGTTCACAGATTTGGTAAAATCTGTGTAAGTGAGCACTTCTCCTTTGCCAAGATAATTCATCCATCTGACCGGGTTGTTCATATAAAGATGCTTCTTAAACAGAATGATCATTGCACAGTTCGGACCTGGACTGGTCGCAATAAAAGTCCACTCTAAAATATGCAGTTTAATCTTGAAAAAATACATTTATTAGGGACTGAACCAGGGCTGTTTCACATAAGGCTACAGGTAACAGTTTTCCCAGGAGATCAAACTCCACCTCTGCCACTGATAAGCTTATCCTGATATTCTTATCCTAATCGTAACCAATCACCCCTCATGCTTAAACCTAATCAACCCAATCAACAAAGGCAACAAGTACTAGCCAGTCAGAAGCAGAGTAGGATGGGTCATGACTTTGCCCTCCTGGGGAAAAAAAAGAAGAATTTGTGAATAAAATTTGAGGGGAATAAATCTTTTGGGGTGCACAGAAGCAGTCTTAGATTTTTCACTTTAACTCATGAAAATTGTGAAAACTGTTGTGTTTATATTTTTGCTGAGTATACTTTAGTTAGGCGGGGATAGAGATTTTGTCACAGACCACTTGGACCACTAGCCTACACTGATGCTGGTGACTAGCAAAACTACAGCAGTAGCAGAAAGTGTACTTTATATTGCAGACACTGCATTAACAGCAGCAGAGAGATGGCGTAATAAAACATGCCTACTGAGAGTGGACCACGTGAAAGCTGGAAGGACAGTCTGCTGCTGTGTTGAGTTAAGTGGTCCTGAGAGAATTGAGATAATAGTGATGTTAGCGACAGGCAATTATACAGGCTGCACCAGCCCTAATATTATTAGCTGCCTCACTCACAGTGTGCCTCTCACTGCACTGATATTAGCATTAGCTTGGACTGAGTCTAGTTCACACACATTTTTAGTTTAAGAGTGTACGCAAATGTGCACTGGCAGGAACATGTGACTATATATTCACCAAGCACATGTAGTCCTTGACACTCTCCTTGTGGTAACAATGTAAGACTTAAAATGTTTGATTGCTGTTTGGCAATTTCTTTTTCTCCTTCAAATAATGGTCACTAATGAGTTTTCTAGTATTTACTAGCATGTGCGTCATTCTTGAATGGCTTCAATGGGTAAGAGGACATTCAGTGAGAGCACTTTGTTCGCAGTTCACAATAATGGTCTTTTGTTAGAATTCCAGATGTTGTGATTTCTTGTGACAGTTGTTCAGACAAACATTAGGCTAGGACAGCAGGGAGGCCAACCATGTAGAGTTTTGAAAATGAGATGATATCCAATGAAAAAAGTTGAGAACACAACACTGACATAACATCTTGTTGATATGGCGAACTTGTTAGCAACATTAGCATTTATTTTGGAGTCTTATTTTTGGCTACCTAATGAATGTAAGCCCAGTATTAAGTCTCTTTTACTTATGCTTTTGGTCTCTACTAATGCCTGAGGGAAATAATTATTGTCTCTTTAGCTGCTAAATGCTAAAAGGAAAATGTGCCAAGAATGAGCTGAAACTCACTATAAAGCTCAAGTTGCAGGCTCTTTCACATTGTCACATTGTTTTTTTACATTGTCATTTGACAGTTATATTAATTAAAGTAACTTTAAACTGTTCCATATGAGGAGTTTCTGTTTGTTCAAAATAGTAATAATATATAATGAGGATGATGGGAATGGAAGCCATTTGGTCATCAACCAAAGAACTGTATTTAACTAAATTTTGACCTGTTGGGGGCGCTAGATGAAAAGTCACATGGAGATTACAATTGCTCCTGGAACTAAAGGAAAAGTCAAGAGATCACCAAAGTCAGTGAGATATATAATCACAGGACCACAAATCTTGGTGCCAAATTTCATGGCATTCCATTCCAAAGTTGTTCAGAATTTTTAGTCTGAAACAAAGTGGTGGACCAACCAACCAATTAACTGACAGACCAAGTCTGCTATTCCTAAATGCTGTAACAAAGGAACATGCCCTCTTGATTTGGCCAAATTAGCCGCTGAAGCCTCACATTAGCATTAGATAGACTTTGAAATGTATTTTAATGCAGAGCAAGGTCTGTGGATTAAGAAAGGATTTCTGCACTGCTAGCTTCAACAGGAAAAAATGGTTACAATGACCAAAAACCATATCTATATGGCCATGTGAGTATTGTTTGAAGACTTGAAAGAAATGAGAAATTATCCTTCAGCCTATAACCCTATGGACACCACCTCTCTTTTAACATAGCCCTATGAAAACAAAAAAGATTATTACCCACCAGAATTTAATACATTTAACATATTTTGCACTGACAGATGTCATTAAAACTAATAGAGTCTCTGAAAATTGTTTTTGATGCCTGTGGGAATACGGGAATAGGGATCACACTGGGACGTGAGAGCCTTCAGTAATTCCGGAAAGAGTCTATAAAGTATGAGGTGATGGATGAGTCGGAGGCCTAGGGAGCTGAAGTCATAGAATTCACTGTGTGAGACAGACTGCCAAAATATACTTCTCAGTGAGTCATTTAATCTGAAAGTCAGTTCTTACTTTTTAAACGAAATTTCTTGGTGAATTCACATCTTTGTTCTTAGGAAAGATAACAGAGAAATCACAGATAGATAGAAAGCATTTTGGTCCATTGGTGCGCATAGTTCTGAATTTTAATCCCATGAAATTAATAAGAAGTATCGATACCAATACGCAAAACTGGTATTAATAATATCCTAACAATACCCATCCCTATTAGCCCCTATTGTAACTCTGCCCTGTTACTTCTCAGCCTTGCCATTTCTCTTCGACCACTAGAAGACTCCTAATTATAAGGAGTTTTGACTTTTCAACCTCATCTGCGCTCACGCTGGCATTGGGATCCATCTTAATTATTCTTGCACTTGACCTTCTTGGTCCCTCTCCTTCTGACATAATGTTACAGTTTCTCTGTGTTGAAGTGGGTGAGGCAAACTGCCTTACGGAAATGGATGGGCCATTAGACTCCCATCTGCCATCTGGTCTACATGTTTCAGAGCCACAGCTGAGACTGCACTGACTTACTGCGTCACTGTTTGGTACCAGGCCTGCAACCTCATAGTGAGGACAGCACATTATCATATCGTTCAGACCTCTCTGATATCCAGTGAGGACAGTTTTTGCAAATCTTGTACCCCCTTTCCCCAGACACAGACAGATAACAACCTGTAAAACCAGCATGGTTTGGCATTGTTTTCAATCTAGAGGATGAAAATAAGATTGAATGACTTGACTGGAGCAATGGATAACCACATCAGCACAGACATGGACATTAACCTGCAAGCAGAGCAGTTGCTGCTGCTAGTACTGCTAACGTTAGTGACACTGTTTTTAGTCTGTCAGCTAACGTCAGCTCCTGGTAAATGATGTTGTTTGCCCACTGACACTATGAACCAAATTGTCATGTTTTGTAGAGTCATGTGAAGTGTTCGTATTACACGGTGCAAAGTGCCACACATTTCATAAGCATTTTAAAAACAATTTGGCGATTGTAGACTGTGATTAACAGCTTCAAATGGCTCTCACGATCCACAGTATTTTTTTGGACAGTGTTTAACATTATCAATCAATAAACTGTGCTCAATTTTAACTGCTTTCCTGAATGTTTTCTTACAGTTAGACCAGTCGACTTGTCTAAATGAAAATTTGACAGGGAAATTTGTCACCAGGAACATCCCTAGTCATCAGTATAAGCTGATATAAAGTCTTTAAAAATGAAATCAGGGTTTCAGGCTTTAATTATATGCAAGCGGTGCGTGTATGTCTGCAGTCTGGAGGTTTTATGAAGTGTCTGAAATGGATAGCAAGTTTTTTTTTTGCAATGATTTCCCAGCATCAGTCATGCAAGTTGGAGCCAAATCAGATTCCCTCACTATAAATTTAATTGCCCATCTGAAGAGCAATCATCCTGATTATTATGGCAAATATATGAGGAATAAACAGAAACAGGCAACAGTGGGGAAAAAAAACAAATAAATAAAAGCATTAATTTTCTTGTTTTCGCCAGTGAATGTGTACATTTTGAAAAGCATTGCATTATATGTCTGCAACTGCCAGTGGGCCATCACGATAAGAGTAGGCATAATAATGTTAATTCCACTACAGGAGAGAGGTAAGCTTTTCTGTTAGTAGGTGGGAAAAAAAATCTACATATGTACTGTATATCAGTATTAACAATTGGCTAAAAGGAGGTGACAACATTGGCATATTGGATATTGTCCAAACTCAAATACCATGCAACCTTTTAATAAAATGTTGCAAAGAGCAAATTTCAATATGAACTAACTGTTGAAAATGATGTCCTTTAACTAAACATCATTATATAGTCATTAATCTGTGGCTTGTTTTTTGTCTGATATCTCTCCAATCAGCCGCTGTTCGACAATGTGACAAGCACTTCCTTTGAAGTATACTGTTACCTTAACTGACTCTTCCATTTTACTTTCCTCCTCTTGGTTGTGGTTGTCTCCAGGTGTTCTTTGCTGTTTTTAACAGCTTTGCTGGTTTTTATTCACTACCCACTACTTAATGAACCGTGGCTTGATGAAACACCATCATCTTACAGTGCGAGCCTCTTTATTTCAGTGCATACACAATGGAGAGATGAGCTAATTAGAAACATGAACTCGAACAATAAAACTGCTAAACTGGTCACAGGTACGTCTAGATTGTTAACAAATGCACTTATTTTTACTGCACCAATTAATTTTTTTACCAGCAGATGCGGTGATCCAAAACAGTATTGGTTTATGCTTTAGTGAGGCCGAATAATTTGTTTTGCTGTCAGCACAGGCACCAAAACTGACATGCAAATACAGTAATACACACAAATGCACAGACACGCACCAGTGCAGCCAGTGGCAAAGGGTGCTGGGGTTTTAGGTGAGGGTAGCAAATTGCTTTGGTCAGCTCATGTACTGAATCTATTAGAGAAGATTTACATTTTTATATACACATACAGCATGCAAACACAAACGGAGGTACCAATATAAATATATAAGTACAAACACACGCACTTGAAGGAAAAAAAATGTTCAAATGCTCATTTTTTTTCCATCGAGGCTTTCTGATCCGTTCAGAAGGATTTAACTACCTGCCAATGGTACCTTAAGGGTCTGAAGTGTGTGTGTGGCTTCGAATTTAAGTGTGACAGTACTTCTGCAGGTCTGTAAGATGCCTTGAGGATATTTCACAGCTTAAGAGATGAATTATCTTCTTCACGTCTGTGTTTGCACAGTGTAGAAACCCGGAGACAGCGGGGACAGCACAAGAGGCCTGATAAAGTCTGTCAACACTTATGCTGCTTACTTCTCCCATGCATAACTCCCATACAATATGTATTGTTATTCATTTTTAATATTCCCCCAACATTGTCTTGCATTAGTTGCTCTTTGCCATCTGCAGGTTAATGAAACACTACATTTCCATAATTGCAACTGTACTCATTGCACCCGCTAATGGGGTCATGGAGTTGTTTCATTTGCATGAATGTGCTTTAGTGCCTTTATTTTCTCAAAAGCATTTGATTTGTTTTGCACATTTTTCCCCTTTTAACATTCCATATTGTTACTGGTGTGCGTTTGTCCCAGCAAGATCAGAGAGGTAGGAGAGGAGTGTAATAGTGACAGATGAATCATCCTGATCAGCTGCAGCTTAGTGATCTTCTGCAATGCACCACATTACATAAGTATTTCTATACAATAAAAAAGATGAAGAGAAAAGATAAAGATTACAACCATGCATTTACATTGCATGGTCAACAAACACCATTCTAATGTAGGTGTTGTTTTCTCTCAAGTGAGAGAAGACTGAGTGGAGGGTAGAGAAGATGGCATCATCTGTGGATCTGCTGGTTCTGGAAGCAAATTGGTGGGGGTCCTAGCCGGCAGGGATGTTGTTCTTCATATACTAAAGAACCGGTTTCTCAAAATAACACAAGAATGGGGTGAGTGAGAGGTAACCGCTGTTTGTTTCCTGTTACCAACCAACAGTCAACACTGGATTCTTTTAACCATGACGAAAAACTTTCCCCAACCCAAACCAAGTGATTGTGCATAAACCTAACTCAGTCTCATCAAAACACTGTTTTATTTTTGAAGTGGTGATTTGTAATGGTTTTAGAAGGCAGTGAGAAGTAAAATGCTTCTTCATGTCGTTCTGGAGTGCATGAACAAATTTTTGTAATTCAATTCTGAGAACTTGTGTCCCAGTACATATGAGGAGGATTTGTCACAGTTGTCAGCAACATCAGGATAAATCTGTGCCAGTCTAGCATTGCCTAAGTGGACACTGTGAAGTATTTTAAATTGAATGTGACCTGGGGTCCTCTCCTTAGGGATTAATGTACCCAGTTTGCATCCAGCTGGGGACCTTTGTTGCGTGTCACTCCTTATTTTGCTCTCCTTTCATTTTGTCTGTCCATTAAAGGCCAAAAAAAGAGGGAAAAAGTATGACCCAGCCATGAAGCAATGCACATGAAGATACAGAGTTCACTGGTTCTCTTTGAACATTTTTGAGTATGGCTTTAATGATATATATCATTAAACTATATCAATCATAGAAAATCTTTAAGAAATCTGGACTCTTGCAACCTTGTTTGTGACTCGTGGGTTTGATTTAGGGCAAACTTTTTGTGTCCAATGCACACTAAAGGACGAGCCAGAATCTGAAGGCACACCTGTATTTATTTTAATGCAAAACAAAGTTAAATGCCAACTTTATTGTGATCATACAAACATACAGAGTGCAATCATACAGACAAATTCATTCGCTGCATTTAACCCATCCAATTAGGAGTATTGGGCAGCTACTGTATAGTGCCCAGGCACCAACTCCAGTTGCAAGCCCCACCTTGGTCAGGGGTACTGGCTGGAGAATTTATCTAGTAGGGGAAACCAACACAGACATGGGGAGAACGTGCAAACTCCACACAGAAAAACCACACCCGAAGCGGGTTTCAAGGCCCATGTCTTTCTTGCTGTGAGGCGAAAGTGTTTGCCCATATAATAGCGATGAACAGTAGCCTCTCTAACTAACCTATAACCAGTGCAGTCAGTGAGGAGCCTACTAGCCAGTCAAAGTGTGGGTGAGAGAAAAACATTAGGTGCCAATCAATCAGGACCTTCGATTTGTCACACCCTAATTGCCACCATCTGCCAACTGCACAAATGACGAAATCTGGGGTTCACTTTGACACATAGTAAGTAAGTGTATAGTAAGTATAGCATATAGTAAGTGAAAAATTCTATCATAACTTTTTGTATAGTTATATATCACAATTATAATGTATGGTCGTCCCAAAATCCCAGGGCACATCTGGACTTATCTAACAGCACACCATTTAGGAACCATTGCTGTAGGGTGATACCCGGGGATCTGGATGTACTTTTTATTCAGTAGGATGATAAATGTTACAAACGAATATTAAATAATGGCCAGCATTTGTCTGACTGTCCCTTTTGGACTCCGGCAAAACTTTTCTGGCAGAAAAAAGAAAAACTTTCAGATGGGTGTTTTGGCTGAACTCTTCCCATTCTTTTCTTGGCTTCCCCTACTACTCATTCACACTGGGAATCGCTTCTTGTGAGCACTGCCAACCCAACAAGCCATTTAACATTTTGAAATGCGGATGCATGATTGAAATGTAATGCGAAAAAATGGTCTTTCCTATTGTTCACTGTTGTGGCTGAATGACATCCAACAATGTTAACGAGTTTTCAGGGCTTCTGTGAATGCAGCATTACACTCACAGAGAGAAAGACCAAACTGGACAGGTCTGACACTTATAACTTGAACAGATTTTGTTGCATTTGGTGATAATATATTTCTTGAAAGAGACAATACAAGTAGTTCTTGGTTAACTACACTCTTACAAATAAGGGTTCCAAAAGTGTTCTACTGGAAGGGCAGAGGACCTTTTTTTTTTCTTTTTGAAGAATGGATTCATTACAGGATCTTTGTAAGAGTAATGGTTCCATTCCAAAGAACCCTGTTTGGAAGAAAGAGTTCTTCCATTATTGTTAAAAGCATGAGTGTTAAAAGATCCTCAACAAAATGTTCTACCCATGTTTCAAATAGTATTTTAAATGTTGATGTATGTGGGATTTCCAATCAATTTATTCAGTTCAATTTTTTTTTTAAAGATTTTGATTTAGTTTGTATTCTATTCTGATCTGTTGTTGGGGGTTCTGCAGAAAACTGGGTCAATTCTAGATGAGGCTCTTGTAATACAAGAGGGTTCTCTGTAGAGCCCCTTGGGTGGGTTCTAGAGGAAGCCCTTGGAATAAAAGAGGGTTCTCCATAGAACCTCCTGAACTCGTTCTAGATGAAGCCCGTGGAATATAAAGGGTTCTTTGTAGACCCCACTGAGTGAGTTCTGGGGGAAGCCCTTGAGATACAAGAGGGTTCTCTGTAGAATCCCCTGGGTCAGTTCTGGATGAAACCCTAGGAATATAAATGGGTTCTCTGCAGAACTCTCTGGGTGGATACCAGAGGAAAACCTCGGAATACAAGAGGGTTCTTGGTAGAATCCCCCAGGTGGGTTCTTGATGAATCCTTTTGAATACAACTGGATACAACCCCCAGAAAGGTTTCTCTGTAGAACCTCTCGTAGGGGACTCTTGGTCGAACCTTTTACAGAGAATTGTAGGGATAACCCTCTGAGACTGTTCCAGGTGGAACCTTTATAAAATGTTCAACCAGGAACCAAAAAGGGTTCTTCTGTGGGGACAAGCCAAAGAACCCTTTACGGTTCTAGTTAGCATCTTTATTTCTATAAGTGTACTGCAGCAGTGGTGTGTGAACGTGTTTCTGGCCTACAAACACCACTGTTTCTCTCCCCTGACATTATTTCTCTCACATTCTCTCTCACACACACATCCAAGGTGTATTTTTTTTTCAGCTCAACATGTTATAGCTAATCCTTTCTGGGTTATCTCTCCACCACAGACACACCATGAGTGTGTATGTGCGTTTGCGTGAAATGAAGATTAGTTGCATTAGCAGTTATGGGGTTTGACCCTTTTTTTTTCCCCCAAAAGCCTGAGCATTTATGTAAGAGCTGAGGCGGAGAGAGTATGTGTGTATTCTTTATGTGTGTGTACTCAGGTGCGCCCTGGGAATGCGTTCAAGTGTAAAGAATGCGAAGGCCAAACAAAATCACCTGCAACAGCTGAAGAAAAGCTGGATTGAAGCATTTTTGAGCGGATTTTGGAGCTTTCATGCAGCAGCTATTTGCATTCTGCTGCTCTTACCGCGCCTCCGCGAGGATTCTGGTAACGTTTCCAACGACACTCGGAGAAGTGGCGTGTCATGGATTTTTGTTTGTCATAAGAGCGTGACATTTCTGAAAAGTGTGACAATCAATAAAGTAGGCTTCTTTCAATGCTAAAGTGCCCCTTTGGAGCATTTTCGATAGTTTTCCCTGGAACGCACACACAGACGAAGTCTCACTCTGCTTTTTCTGCTGCAGTCTCGCAGCCACAATGAAGATAAAAAGTACACACACGCATACCGGCAGACGATGGAGTCTGAAAAACTGATGTGACAGTGGGATTTATTGCATCTTAATTATTCAAAAGTGTGTGAGCAATGTTGAATAAGGAAGAGAGCGGGAGAGGGAGCATGGAAGTGCAAAAGTAAAGAGACAGAGAGGATGAAAAATGAAGGAAGGGGAGATAGAAAGCAAGGAGCCATATTTCTCAGTCAGTTTGTCAAGTGAAAACTGTTCTGTTATCAATTCTGGTAAGATAATAGTCTGGAATAAAGAAGCGTATTAATCAAACTCAAGTGTTTTATTTAAGGTTTTCTTGTTGAAGGTCAGTTGAGGATAAAAAAAAAGACAGACCCCATTTTAAATACTTAGATATGAACACAGCAGATATCTGGATATGGTCCAAATAATCACTGGCTTTTGCACAGGAATATCTCAACGACTAAAGGATGACTCGCTGTGAAATTTCTTACACACATTTGTGGTCCTTAGAGGATGAATTGTATTAACTGTGATCCCCTCCTCCTTTGACTTTTCTGCCTCAAAATTTAAATCTGTCAAGTATTTTGGTTTTACCTGCTAAACTCATGCCATTGCCATCAGTCTCAGCTAGGGTGGCTCCTCCAGTTTGCATGTCGAAGTGCCCTCGGGCAGGATGTGTCTGTGAAGATTCTCAGTCGTTACGGTATTCCATGGGAGCTGGACAGAGGCAAATGGACTACCTTGAGATTCTTGAAGATGTTTCACCTCTAGTCAGAGGGGCTTCTTCATCTCTGACTAATAACTTGATTCCTCCAGGCACGGCTGCATCGTATTACAGCTACGCCACGTCCGCCGGAGCTGATCGTGGGCATTCTACACAGTGCTTGTGATTCCACCAGGTGCCCGTCTCAGAAATGGCTCTCTGCTCACCATAATCTGCTGAGTCTTTTTTTTTTTTTTTGATGGATGCTGCGTCAATCAGCACAGAGCAGATCAAGCGGGCAAGAAGACAGACACAGAAAAAGCAGAGTGAATCCCTAAAATATTTAACTACACAACCTGTTTATTCACGGTAGAAGCACAAAAAGCAAGGTAAAAGGGCCGAATCATCAAAAACTTAGCAAGAAAACATAATTAGGTGGGCAAAATGCTCCGCTGCAGAAAGGTTGCTGGTTGGGGCTGCAGCCATGCGGAGGACGGATCAAAACTGTGGCACAGATGGGCCGTGCCTAGTGGAATTGACCAGTACCTGGGGCATTCCCCTCGCAAGTTGTTAAGAGCTACTCACACCTCGACTCAGGTGACTTTACCAACCCACATCATGGCCTGCAGGTTTCAACGACCCACATGACTCTCAAGGTTTTAATGACCCCACAAGAGGTTAAATACCTGGAACTGCCCATCTGAGAAGTGAAATGTCCTAAAGAACCTTGGCCAAGATGCTGAACCCCACACTGCCCCTGATGGCTGTTCCCTCAGTGTGTGAATGTGTCTAAGATTGTGTAGGCGAATGGGCGACAACATCTCCAAGACTGTGTGTATAACTTTAGGCTTGTCTACACACGTGTTTCAGTCATGGTTTTCACTCATCTGTCTCAAACGTATCAGAACAGAAGTAATACACCCTGAGTTTAATCAATCCAGGTGTATATACAGGCTGCGTAATAGCTCACAAGTCAAGTAAAGTCAATACAGAAGTTATCTCAGAGAACAGCAGGTCTAGTCCATACTTTTTTCTAATATTGATTACAGAGACCCAACAATTCCCACCATGAGCAAGCACTTGGCAACCATGCCAAGGAAAAACTCCCTTTTAACAGGCTGAAACCTCAAGCAGAACCAGACCTACATACATGTACATATTTTATTGTATATTGGTAAATGTAAGCATTAGATCTGACTCTGTAACAGCAGATTTGTAATGTTAAAAGACTTGGATTGGGATTGAGGGATTGAGATATCCGTAGCGCTCCAGTGTTGTCCTTTCTCAACTGCAGTCCTATAATCTGAAGCAATGGGGCATGGTCAAAAAGGTTGACAGTTCTTTGCAATTCTTAAACAAAACTTAGAACCAAAATGTTGCATTTCCTATTGGAAAATTCTGTTTTGCTGCTAATAGGCTTCAAAATGTCCCAGGAACTCATTGACATCACTTCCTCTCAATTTACTGTATGAAGCAGCACACAAAGACTATCGATTTCCTACTCTGGAAATACAGTTGAAATAGCAGAGAGCAGCCGAGAGAGCTGGCAGAGAAGGAACAGAGAAGGGAAGTGAGTTCACAGGAAGAAAGGTTTGGACACGCTATGGTTTCAAATACTGACTTTGATGATAACAGAAAGCGATTTGGAGGTATGCTTTTGTAGTGCTGAGAAACTTTGTGCGTGTGTGAGAGGGAGACAAGTTGAAGAGAGGCAAGCACGGAACCAGCAACTACATGGGTCTCATGGGTAATTCAAAATAGATTATAATTGTGGGAAATGTCCTCAGACAAACACACGCTGTCCTCTCTCCCATTGATACACAGGCTGTGAATGTCTCCTCCTCTCTTCATCTGAGTGTATCTCTGACAGTTAGAGTGGTGTAACTGAACTGTGTGCGTGTCTGTAGGTTGAAGAGCACTCTTGTTTATTTAACAGTCACACATAAAGGTCTTTAATGAATAAATACATGCTCAGAGATAGTGATCTCTGCGTTAATGTCTGCTGTGCCAGTTCATGTCAAAGTGATGCAACAAATTTAATATGTAAATAGACCTATGAACAGTTTCTACAAATCAATCTTAGAACTGGCAGAAGAACTGAGGTTAGATGAAGGTTTTACCAGTGGTGAGCTTGGTTCTGAATAGATGCTCATCTCCGCAAGGCATAAGCCTGCAATGGGTAGTGTGTGTGTCTGTGCAGTAGCGGACTCAGGCTGTCTGGGGTGAAAAAAATAAAAGGGGTGTATGCAGTGGGGCACCATCACACCAAAGGTCACGATGCACTTTTCACATTTCGTGTAAAGGAAGAGCACCCCCGGAGAGCATTTTATCATTTGTGTTGGACATTAGGCCACTCTAGACTGTATTTTATCATGTTTTGTCCACTGGAAGGAAGCTCCAGATGGCACTTTATCATTTGTCCTTGGACACTGGGCAACTCTAGAGGGCACTTCATCACAAGACAACAAAAGTCCGCAGGAAGGACACTCTATGGGCACAAATCATCAACAACTCCCAGGCTTATTCACTCGCAGTATTTGGAAGCAACAAAGAGCAACTAGTTACATGCAATTAAAATAAAAAATAAATGTAATTGTAATCCGTTACAGAGATAGCCATTTACTAATCAAAATGTTGTTGACTACAAAGGAGTTACTTCTGAATGTTCTTTTCCGGTTGCCTGGCGGCGATCTGTACTTTGAGTGCACTCGTCTGGTTCTGTTTCTTTGCGTGTAAATGATGGGAAGAGTCTCAAGATGCGTTCATACCGAATGTGATATGAATTGTTTGTCTTCCTACTTTGACCAATGTACCAACTCTACTGATGTATGTTAGCTGTAGCTAGCAAGCGGAGTACATTGTACACAATTGTTTGTTTAGTTGTAAATGAGATAAATACTGTGGGCAACCATCTTGGAGCAGCCAAAACATTAGTGTCTTCCTGGGTGTTACACAGCAAAGCTAAACCTCTTAATAACTAGCTGTGGCTAGCAATAGCCTAGAGATATCATTTAGAGATTGAATGAGCTGATCACAGGATAATGTTTCAAGAAATCAACCACTTTGGAACTTGATCTAAATCAAAGAAACTAAGGAACCATGGGTCCTTTGACATTGGGGAATGCCAAGGTGCATTCTGGAACCCTTATAAATATTTGTGCTGCTAGCCAGGAGGATGACAATAAATAGAAATAACATTTGCATGAAGTTCCTATGCACATTGCTCACAGGTGCCTTGGTACATAGAATTTTAAATTTTAACAACAGTAGTAAAATCTCATCAAAAGCTACTGTGTGACTGAGTAGGATTTCTGGCCAATTAACATCCTGAGGTGCCGGGGCAACATTTTGTGGAAGTGGTTTCTATATTTTATGCAGTCTGAACATGTTTGGATACCTGAGAACAGACATTGCTTTGATTTTGTTTTTGTTTTGTGGTAAAATCGGTCCATTTTTGGAAGCTCCAGGCATGAATGGGTACTATAATCGATATGAAAATTGTAATTTTTAGGGTAAAGTGTTTCTTTTTTTTTTTTTTTTTGGCCATTTTTGCCTTTATTCGATAGTACAGCTGAAGTGGAGACAGACGAGAGAGAGGGGATGACACGCAGCAAAGGGCCGAAGGCGGGAGTCGAACCAGCGGCCGCTGCAGAGGACTAACAGCCTCCATACATGGGTCGGACGCTCTACCCACTGAGCTAAACGTCCGCCTGGGTAAAGTGTTTCTTAAATGCCTGTACGGTTGGCAAGGCAACTTCCCACAGTAACACAAGGAGGCAAGGATGGAGGCAACACTTTTGGATGAGGAATCACCTGTAGTCTCAGCTCCATCTGTCACGTACGGATGTTTCAGTAATGCTTTGGAGATGAGCACACTCAAACAAAACAATACCGTTTTCCTTTTCACTGCAGAAAGAGTTCCAACATTCCTTCATGTTCTGACATTTTCATTTTGGCACCACGTACAATACGAGACAGGTGCCTTTACAATGAAACGCCTGGAAAACAAAACAGAAAAGACAAAGTCCTAAGAAAGTCTGTTGCACTATGCAAAGACAATGCCTAAGTTAGAAAATTTCAACATACATAGTAGAGATGCATCAATCAATCAATCAACTTTTTTGTTTCTTTCAGTTCTGATGCAATTCTAGTATCTGAATTAGCATGTCAGACGATACTGATACCAGAGCTCTTTCTTTGATGATGATTATGATGATTATTAAAGTTCTGTGTCAGTTTTCACCTCCTGGAAAGCTTGTGTAGTTTGTGGGGCACTGTAGGGTGTGGCCTGTGACATTCACATGTGCAGCAGCAATGCATCATTTCCCATGATGCATTGCTGAGAGTTTAAGTTTGCTACTTTATGTACCAAAATGCAAATATTACTGTTTGTAATGTGTTTGTTGTATGTTTCTAGTGTGTTTTTAATGTCTTTGTTCAGAACAAGGTGGCTTATGTTGCTAATTATGTTGCTAATTCTTTTTTGTGCTGGTTTATTGTTACACCATGAGTAAGGTGGCTACTACGTTTCCTCATTTCAGCTGTATATCCAGTCTCTATGTTGGGACGTGCTTTTGTTGTACTAAAAGAAGTGGATCTGTGGTGTGAGTCTGATACCTGATGAGTGCCTTAGGTCAGTGTCTGGCCCTAACACTGATACTGAATTGGATTGATTCCATCTCTAGTACAAAGAGTAGACCTACTTACAGCAACCCAGACTAAAAGTGAGTCTGAAGAGTCTTTAAGTGTTGGCCTGAAGGACTTTTAATGACTTGCTTTTTGTGCTAGCAAGCGGTGGGACTCACAAAGATGTTGAAATAATTCAACACAGGGGATACTAGAAGGTATAAAAAGATTCTTTTTTACTTTATATAATTCAATTCAACATATTTTATTTGTCTCTCAAGGGGAAATTTGAGGGAAGTAAGAGTGCAAACAGAAGTACACAGTAAGCTCTTTTGCACATATAAACAAACTAATCTAAAAAATACAAGTATGACATATGTTAGAGGAGGAATTACGCCAAGGTTAAAAGTGCAGGTGCAGGTAAACTGATCATTTTACAGGTCAAGAAATGGTCATTAAGGGATATTAAGGATCTGTTTGTGGCTTTTTGGAGGACATGGAATTACTTGAATGACTACCCTGAAAGGATGCACCTCTGGACAGATGACAGGACTGCAACAGACGAAGCCATAGCAAACCAGTGCTTTGTCATGGCTGATACAACCTAATTCTGTGCTATAGAAGTCTGCAGTTTTGCCACTCATTGACACATGTTAGCAGAACACAGGGCTGGTTTCTGGGGTTGTCTGCTTCATGTTTTTAATGGCTTGGCTGTAACCTGCTGTTGCTTTGGAAGTGTGTATATTGTCACTATCACCCAATCCTATCTGCCCTTCTCCTGTTTATTGTCAATGTGTGTGCATCCTTTTTGTGTGAAGGTTAAGCCAGCCTGTGTGTGTGTGTGTGTGTGTGTGTGTGTGTGTGCATGTGTGTGTTTTAGTGTATTTACTATTGGACAATAATTCTGATGCTTGTATTGAGGCAACCTGATTAAATAGTGGTCTCTGTGTGAGTGTGTGTGTGTGTGTGTGTGTGTGCACGTGTGCACGCACGCACCCTCTAAATATAATCATGTCTCTGCAGCACCCAGCAGTTACACATGACTGGAGTCATTCTGATACCTTTCTGTCTCTCACTTCCTTCCCTCTATTTCGTTTTAACCTTGATTCTTTCTTCTTGATCCCTTTTCCTCTTTGCTTCATTCCTTTCCTTTTACCTATTTTTTTTCACCTATTTCTTTTTCATTTCCCTTGCTTTTCTTTTTTCCTTCCTTCCTTCCTTCCTTTCCTCCTCCCTCCCTTTGTTTCTCTCTTTACATCCTGAAATCCCTTTCCTCACCTTTTTTCTGTCCTTCCCTACAGTATGTTTCCTGTTCTCTCGCTCCACCTAGCCTCTCTCCATCTTCCTGCTTTCTCTCCTCTTCTTCCTTCCTTCCTCCTCTCAACAGAGACATAATAACTGCTGGAAGAGAGAAATAACCTCTGGTTGTATAACCAGGTCAAAGACAGGTGGTGGGAGCGAGAGGATGAGAGTGGCAATAACAGCAGTCTTATTAGCAGGTTTTTAAATTTTTTCTGCCTCTCACACACAGTAACACATTCTGTCAGTATACTGTACATACACACATTATTTATCTTAAAGCAGTTTTATTATTTGGTATTATTTTGGGGCACTTGGGGCAGTGGAGCAAGCTGTAAACACAACACCTCATAAAGCTGACATAGCAAACATGTTGGTTTTTTGCTCCGTTTTGATCTCCACCGACTACATCTGTCTCCTTAGCTGCTCAATGCATCTCTGTTTACCAGCTAATCGCTAACTTTGTCAGCTGTTTGGTGCAGAATAATTCATGTACAGTTGTTTTTTTTTTTAAACTTTTCTACTGAAAAACAAAAATGATGCACAAAAAACCCACAAAAATGCTCCATAGAGCGTGGGGGATTGCGGGGTCAGATGATAGTTGCCTGTGGACTCAAGTGACACAATAACATTGGTGCTTTGACCTAATGCTAATGTTAGCATGCTGACATGCTCACAATAAAAATGCTAACCCGCTGTTGCTTAGCAAGTATGATGTTAGCCATGTTCACTATCTTATTTAAGTGTGTCATAAACCAAAGTATTCAACAAATTAAAACTTTGAACTGATGATACTGCAAAAGAAAAAGTAAGGAGATGTCATGTACCAAGTTTGAAACTCATCCAAGACAAATAAACCACAATTGTCAGCCTGCTAGTGGTGCCAGAGGACAGTGTTGATCAGTGCAGTTTTAAGTTTAACACTAACTTATGAATATTGCAGCATAAGTGCCTGACACAGGATATTTCCAATTATTTTTTTGGCTTAAAGGAAAAGCAGTGTAGCGCAATGTCCAGTGAAGGCTCACAATTTCTAGTCCATTACAGAAGACTTCACAGGTCCCAAACCAAAAAAAAAAACAAAAAAAACATGGAAATGCTACCCGGACCCAAAGCAGACCTGTCTGTTGCTTGAAAGCTGGGACAAGGTCCCATGCAGAACCGACAAATGTCAGACAGGTAAACACAGACCTGATCTGGACCAACTTCACAGCTGATTGCGATTAACAAATTAACGTTAATGTACAAGTTGTCAAAACAAAACTTTGTGTCTTACCTAATGTAACGTCAGTAGCCTTCTCACCTGTGCCTAGCAGTAACACATATAATCTTTTCTCAAGGCCAAGAAAGTTGTTGTTTTTCCTCTCATGCTGGTTGTAACAGGATGACTAATCCACTCCTTATTTCACATTAAAAGTCCACTTGCCATCAAGGTGACTTGACTCATTTAGAGTCAGCATTGTAGTTTTGTTGCATCTCAGCTAAGAGGGATAATTTTGACAGTTTGCCGTTTTGAGCTGTAATAACAATTGCTCTGTAGTTGCCATGGCTGTCTTCGATCCATTCAGGTATTACACAGAATATTAAACTGTGGTAAAAGAACCCAGTCTGGGTCTCGAGTAGAGCCGTGATGACTTCTAGTCTGTTGCAAACATTTGTATTAAGTTTAGATGATAAGTCATTTTGTCATTAACAAATATTTGTTTATAATCCACTTTACTATGTCCCATCTGTTAATTCTGCAAGCGAGTCACATTTTTGCCAAAATATTGCTAAATATACTGCTTCCATACTGCTTCCTTGAATGTCTGCCAGAATACAATGGTTTTTTTTTTTGTTTTTGTGTTTTTTTTAAATTAATAATATGTATGTACAAACAATCAGACAAACCAGTCCAAATGACAATGAATGAAGGAAATAAAAATTCCCTCAGGAAGTAATATCATAAATGAATAGACAAGGAAAAGAAATGATGAGTAAAAAAAAACAAATAAAGTAAATACTGGCAACTGACATGCCTTTCTATTTAGTTACAAATTCAAGAGATATAAAATAGTGTTCATCTTCACTGTGAAACTACTTAAAGCACAGACAAAGTACAACACTGACGTACCTCTCTGACATCACAAATTAGGGTGGAGCCTAAATTGGCACCAGACTGAAAATGTGAACTACTAAATGGCAGTACATTTAGGCGATTCTACCTTTTTTGCTACCAAATGGTGTTTTAGAAATGTTGAAATTCTAGGATAAATTGAATGTATCTTACAATGAAATCATGTTGACTCATTCAATTCACCTAATTTATTTCTACTTAGAGTACTTTACTCTGCTGGAGTCGGTGTGTGTTTTATTCATGGTGCTCTTTTGTGACCCTGATTTAATGAATGTCTGGCATTTATCTTGTTGGTTTTTATTTAGAGTTGTTTTGTCATCTGGAGGTCTCCCTGTGACTCCCTCTTGAAAGGTTATTAATACACTATTAGTTTTTACACGTACACACTCCTTCTCTGTCAAACTGTCCAACTCCATCTCTCTCTCTCCTTCCCCTCTCTCCGACAGTTACCCCCACACATACGTACCCACACACATATGGTCGGTTAATATGGCAGTGAATTCCGAGCCTCTTCGGATGCTTAGACGATGTGGCTGGCTGACCTTGAGACTGACACCATCTCTGCACACACACACACCGCACACGTACGCACACAAACGTGTTCACTGTCTGCAGTTAAGCTTGTACATGTACAGCACACACATGCACATATGCTCTCTTATGCCCTAAACAAACTACACTTTCTCTACTTCAAGACAAGTCAAAGCCAATTATCTGCTTGCGTTTAGAAGAAGTCTCTTCATTATCAAGACCCCCCCATGACACTGCAACATAGAAAATAATTCCCAGCAGACAGAACTGGAAAACGTAGCTCTCATTTAAGCCTTTTTCCACTGTGAGTCAATACACAGACAATCCATAGCTACACACTGTGGCTCTGACCAAATGTGTAGTTTATAATAGGGTCATCCCATAAACAGTAACAGTTTCTCACACCAGTGCTTTTAAGAAACTATATAATGCGGAGTTTAAAGTCAACCAGGTGGTCTGAAACCTCGGTTTGCCTCAATAAACACTGTGCTGTAAAGAGAGTTAGTTTGTGCCAACTTGCAGATAGCATAGCTGAATGTTTAAAAGGATATTCCACTTTACATGATAACCCACTCAGTATGTGCTCACCCCTATGCCGATGTGAGGATGGGTGAAGATCTTCAGTTCACAAAACAATCCTGGAGTTTCAGCAGAAAACAGGGTTGCAGCTAAATCCAGTACAATTGCAGTGAATGGTGACCACGGATAAAATGAACACAAAACAAACACAAAATGTCTCCATCCTGCTTGTGTGGTGTAATCCAAGTGTCCGTGAGCCACGACATTAAAATTTAACCGCAAAAGACGCCATTTACACCATGTTTTTAGCTGAAATGTCAACTGTAGCATGTAGCTGGGAGGATGTAAACATGGCGTCGATCTTTTATGATATTTTCACACGTCCGTCCATTAAGACATATACGAAGTCTCGTGAGATCAACGCCATGTTTACATCCTAACGGCTACATGCTACAGTTGACACTTTGGCTAAAAACATGGAGTAAATGGCGTCTTTTGCGGTTAAATTTTAATGTCGCGGCTCGCGGACACTTGGATTACACCACACGAGCAGGATGGAGACATTTTGTGTTTGTTTTGTGTTCTTTTTTTAAACATTTTAAACTGGATCTCCATTCACTGCAATTGTACTGGATTTAGCTGCAGCCCTGTTTTCTGCTGAAACTCCAGGATTGTTTAGTGAACTGAAGAT
Organism: Lutjanus argentimaculatus; assembly: GCA_034769285.1. Taxonomy (NCBI): domain Eukaryota; kingdom Metazoa; phylum Chordata; class Actinopteri; order Lutjaniformes; family Lutjanidae; genus Lutjanus; species Lutjanus argentimaculatus. The sequence goes on along the minus strand of JAWZSL010000003.1, from coordinate 38,224,423 downwards.
CTTCACCCATCTTCACATCGGCATAGGGGTGATCATGTAAAGTTGAATATCGCTTTAAGTGTTTTAAATTAATGTTTTAACATTGCTTTTCTTTTTATGAAGTGAGATGAGAAATATCAACCTCATGTCTGTGTGTAAGTATGGAGTCATAACCAAGAGCCGCTTAGCTTAGCATAAAGACTGGAAGCAGAGGGAGGCAGCTAGCATGTTTCAGACCTAACTACCTCTAACTACCCAAATACCTCGACCAAAGCTCACTAATTAACATGTTGTTTGTGAAAATCATGCACAGACATGAGTGTTAATATTACAATTTGTAGTTTTATTTGAAGCTACAGCCTGTTGCTCTTTTCTGGCAAACAACAAGAAGTCAAGTCATGTTCATCGAATCATACTGAACAAATGTTCTTGATGTTAAATCCATGGAAGATTATGGTTAGGACAGAGGAGGTCACGGTGGACCTTAAATGCACAATATGTCAATTCTGCCACTAGGGATCTTTCTCATATTAAAACAATAACAAAAGACATAGTGTGATGACATCATGAAGTGGCGTGGGATCATGGGAGTTATTATCATCTTCATTGTTAATTGTTCTGCTAATTTTGGAACTGCAGCCAGGAGTCGATTATCTTAGCATAAAGGTTGAAAGCAGAGGGAAACACTTGGCCTGTAACAGACCAATTACAAAAAAACCTAAACACCTTTGTACTTTGTTAGTGTAAACCATATTTAAACATTCGTCTAAAAACAACAAAACAATCTTATGCAAAGCTACGTGTTGTGTACTTTTTGGACAAACGAAAGCCAGGCAGTGACTTTGTGTGGTCTTGTGGTCGATAAGAGGTTGTTTGCCAAGAAAGAGTTGACAGTGGTATCAATCTTCTTGTCTTACTCTTGGCAAGAAAGCGAATAAACATGTTTTCCAAACTTTACCTTCAATTTCAGAGCTGGAGTCAACACATGTTTAGCTTAGCTTAGCATAAAAGCTTAGCTGAAGGCAACGCACAGCTAGCCTTGCTGTTTTCAAACTTATAATATATGCTTCTTAACTCGTGTGAAGATGTCACACAATGTATTTACATAAACAGAAATGTATAAAGGACAGTTTTGGGGGGAGTTTGTGTTGAAGCTATGTATTTCTTAGAAAACCACGTTAGCCATCCACCCAGTACTTGAGTGCGGCATCTTTGGATACAGAGCACGTTATTTTGTATGCATTAAATGTGATACAGTTAGGGAACACATGTAGAGGTGGGGAACACAGGATCTTGAGAACGCTTAACTAGGAAAACATTCTTATTTCACTCTTGAAAAGCAAGCAAATAGATTTGTGGAATAGAGGGAGTTATGGGCTCCATTTTCTGCATAGGTGGGTGACTGGCAGTTGGAATGGTTCCAAGGCTTGAAAAGGCACAACACATTCCCAGTTAAATTTTCAGTACAAGACTTGTCCAACTGTTTATCTTTAATAAAAAGTCAAACATTCCTGTATATATAAAAATGGGGGTAGAGACGTTGACGTGCATTACAGTAAGAGGCATCCAGTCAAATCAACTGTTTCCCGAAGTATTGAACTGTATCTTCCATCTGCTGTAATGGCCACCAGATTGTGGCCGTAAGAAGACTCAGATTGCTTTGAAGTGACTGAGACAACTACCCAGTTCTGTCTTTTTAATTACTTCCTCTAATGTGCATTTCTTTAAAAAGGATATCACAGATAGATCACTTTGGGCCTCGTATGCAAATACCAGGGCTTGGAATTCAACACCGTGAATGAGCTGTGGAGTGTGAAGCTTATGATTAACACAGGAAGGGAAATTAAGTAGACCAGATGGGAGATGTCTAAGGGCACAGATTCACACTATTCTGCTTTTAGGCAGAAAAGCGCTGCTTCAACTGTATTTTGTGCTGATGATGAAAAGCTGCTTTGTTTCAGTCCATCTCACTCAGCAAACAGTACTTATGTGCGGCTCTCAAACCATTACACTCCACACAAGAAGCCACTTTTGCACCATTGCTTTCTCTATTTTCTTTCAGGTTGTTGTTTTCATCCAAGACTTTCAGATGTCATACTAAGAGCCGCTTCTTCAGAGCCAGTCCAAGTGATCTCTTCAAAAGCCAGTGTGGGTTTCAAAGCAGTTGGTACCTGTCCGTCTTCGAGCCGCTCCCCATCGACTGCAATACTCTGAAAAGGAAGTGCTGGCAATTTCTACAAAATGAAATAGTGTGAGCACAACCCCAAAGCTTGAGCCGGTCAGCGTTCACGGCGAGAAAGTGTCTGATTTGACAGCTTTTGTAGAGTGCGAACCTGCAGGATCGGGATTTGGCTGCAGTGTGAGCCTCACACAACAGCTGGTCGTCTAGAATTAGTCCACGTTTCTGGCCAGCCTGGGCAGGAGTCCCTGTTGTTTTGTCAATGGTGGTGGAGAAATCATGCAGAAAGTGATTCCTGCCAGATTCCAAGAGGAACTGCTCAGGGTTGTCAGTGTTGAGCTTTGTGCGGCGGTGGGCAAATATCCAGCTGGAGATCTTAGCTAGGGGAAGCAGCAGGAAGCAGCCTCGCTCTCTAAGACACAAAACTGCGGGGCTGCACAGTGATAACAGATTGAATGAAAACCCAGCTGACAACAAAACCAGTTTAGCAGAAAGTTGTAAACATGTCAGCTAGAAAAGTGTGCCTAATTCTCCTTAGGTGGTTTCATGTATACGCACGTAACTGCAGAGTAACTGTCTGTGGAGGGGTATCATCCCCTCTTGGACTTGGGAACATACTGAGGCTTGGAGAGTAATGGATTACATGTAAAAGGATTATGTAATCTGGAATTGTAAAAAACGTAACTGTATTCAGATAAAAAAGACGTAGTGAAATCTTGGAGTTTGGGAAAAACTGATCAACAATTTTCACCATTTTCTAACATTTTATGGACCAAATAACAAATTGATGAATGTAGAAAATGGTTGACAGATTTACTGATAATGAAAATAATCATTACAGGAAGGACTTGAGAGATAGATCCAAACCTATTTGGACCTATTTTTCAAGATCGTGATGGGATTAATTTATTGATTAATCGTTTTAAGTCATTTTTTAATTAAAAAAAACCTCAAAATTCTTTGATTTCAGCTTATTTAAATGTGAATATTTTCTAGTTCCTTCACTCCTCTTTGACAGTAAAAGGAATATCTTTAAGATGTGTACAAAAAATGATATTTGAGGACATCATCTTGAGCTTTGATCAACGTTTCTTACCATTTTCTGACATTTCATGGACCAAACAACTAATTGATTAATGAGAAAATAATAGACTGATTAATCGATAATGAAAACAATGATTAGTTGCAACCCTAAAAATACTATATTAGGCCAAACCATTTCACAATATTTTATAATGAGGTAATCCAAAAGTAATATAAATTAATCAAGTTACATTACTTTAATATTGTGATACTCTGATTAGGTTACCGACAACATTTTTTAACAAGTAAATTAGTAACTGTATCGTAAAACATTTTTAAAACCCTCCCAACCCTGGACATACCACAATTACAGTCTTTTGTTAATAGCTGATGTGACTCACATTTTATCATAACATTGGCCTTCATGATGGTGAGTCAGCCAGGCATTATGTCATTTCCAAAGCAGAAACATCAGGCTACTGTACAGGAGACCAACATCATCTCCACAAATGATAAGGCAAAGAGCCAATGACTGCAGTTCCTGATCAGCTGCAGAGCTGCAACACAGACTCCATATTTAGTCACAAAGTGAACAAAAGAAAAAGGTGTTTTATTTATAATACTGAAAGTACTACATTAATGTTAAATTGAGCGGAGAGCCACATTGTGTTTGCTTGCATTGTATAGGGCCTTTCAACTACTCAAAGCGCTTTTACACTAAATGTCACATTCACCCATTCCACACACACATTGATACTCTTGCTGCAGAGGCTGCCATGCGAGGTGCCTCTTCTTTGATCCCATTCACACACTGAGGACTGTGCCCTCAGGGGCAATGTGGGGTTCAGTATCTTGCCAAGGATGCTTTGACATGTAGACTCGAGGGAGCTGCGATCTTCCGGTTAGTGGACGACGACCCGCTCTACCCACTGAGCCACAGCCGACCCTTGGCACCCCTTGCAGCTGGAGTTAGGATAGAGACAGTAGATTGTGAAAAATACAGATACCTGTAATACAAGGCAAATGAAATTGCAAGATTTTGTTGATAGCACACATCCTAAATACCAAGCAAACTCTTGTAAAGTGACATGGACTGTGTTGGTGTTTTGTGTATGGCAGTCAAATGTCTTTTATGCCCTCATAAACACACACAAGAGCTTTTTCTTTCACAACTATGCCTCGATCTGGACAGCATACTTAAAAGTAATGGGTCAGTATTGAGTTTGTCCTGTCATGCTGCGAAGAAATTTGGCCACCCTGAGCCTCGCCATCATGTTCTATGGCTGAATGTAAGTGCAGGAAGAAAAATTAAAGCCTTCAAAAGATGCACCTGCAGTCTGCTGATTTGTTTTCTACTTGCACAATGTAGAGTTACATTACATAGAAGTTTACTGAGTTGCATGTCTGTTTTACTTCCTGTCAACTGTACAGTAACTGTATCTTCACCTCCAATCTCAGTGATTTTTCATCCTTAAGTTAGTGACACAGTTAGCTTGGTCCATATTATTAACAGTGTAGTGTTTTTGAGCATTTTGTTACGTTAGCAATGCTAACCAGTCACTCAGTATGGAACGAATGTTAGCCTGATCTCCACAGCTTTGCTAATGGTCACTATAATTCTTTTTCTTACCCTTGGAGCATGGTGGAGCTGCCAAAAGCGACAGTGACTGGTCTTTGGAAAGCTGAGTTTTTAAGGGGTCGAAATTGAGGCTTATGTGACCCACCTAACGTTAGAATAACTTAAACACTCACAAGATTATTCTGTTAAAAGGTAAGTAATTCTCAGTATGAGCCCTGTATTACACCATTTTTGTGTCTAATGGGGACAAAAAAATGTTGAACTGGTTCAGTACTGAGAAAGATCCCTGCAGCCATGATGGACACTTCATTCAGTCTCTACAGAACAAAATAAAACTCACCAAAACCATCTTGGCTTGTCTTTCCTGTTCCAGCAGTCACCAAACTAAATATAATTTACAAAAAAAACTTCTGCCTATAGCAGTAATGAACTGAAATGATTGGTTTTGTCAGTCACCAGTCCTCTGTCATTGAGTATCAACAGTTAAGCCTACACAAACAGGCCAACGGTCAGTCTCTTCTTCTTCTTATGTTGTGCCAAACAAAATACCACCCAAATGGTACAGAAAGTTGGCCAAGTCGCCCAAAACAATTTTACTCAATCAATCAAATAAAAAAAAATACCAACTTAGATGTAACTGCACATCTGGCAACACAGCTCTGTATGGACCTGCTAGTAACATTGTTTTTTAGATTTGTTTTGGCGGTGATGGTGGTTGAGTGTCTTGGGGTTTCACCCCCCGCTTCCACAAATACCACTACACCACCGGTGAGAATCTTAATTGGACTCTTGTGGTATACACTGTATGGGTGAACAAACTAAATGCGCGGCTGGCTTGCTCACATGAGCGTGAAAGGTAATTTGTTGTTTATCACACAAACAGTTGCTGCTGCAGGTGTTGAAGCCAGGATTTTGACAGTTGCATATTTACCGGATGTGTCTGCGCGTTTGGATGTTGTGTATTATAGTCTCTTGAGCATGTATTTGTGCGTTTGTACCAGTGTTAAATGTGTGCACTGTTGGTGCCATCTGGGTTGCTGTATATTATGGATTGTTGAGTTAATTATCTTAACTGTTTTATGCCCATATGTCAAAACTGCTAAAAATGAATTACATAACCAAAAAGCAGATTTGATCACAGTTCTCAGTGAGCTTAGCCAGATGCTGCACTGTGCACTCCTGACATTGTGAGCTTGAGTCTGGCATTTAACCAACGGTCCAGCATCCCCACCGCACGCATACACAAACACACACCACTACTCTTGTGCTCTCATTTGCATATTGTTAGCAGGCAACTAAGCATCTCTCACACGGTAAGCAGTATTTTGGCTGAAATGACAAAATAGTTATGGAAAGGTTAAAAAAAGGGGAAGAAAGAAACTCTACATATTAAAAAAAAAGTATCTGTTTATTTTCTCACAATATTGCTAAAGGGTGGTGCTGTTTTCACATTGCGTTTAGTCACAGTCTGACAAAACAGCTTTAGGTAACAACACTGGATAATGAACTGTGTCAAAATAGCTCCCAGTTAAACTTAGGGCCACTTTAGCAGTCTTGATCATTTAAGTCTCAAGTTGTAATATCAGTACAATTAACACTGTTTTGATATTTGGACAGGGGAGTGGGGTTAGAAGGGGGTGCTGCTGTAAATGAGTGAAAACACATCTGACAGGCATTCTGTTGTTATCCAAGCAGTCCAGCACACGCTTTAATCACCGGAATGAAACAGGATGGAGGACCGGAGCAGCCTCTGTGGTTGTGTAGTCCACGTGTTATTTCAGATTAATGTTGAAAAAGTGTTGGCCAGTGTTTCAAAAAAGGCTAATCAGAGGCAATTAATGTAAAGATTAGAATCAGCTTCAAATTTAGGCAATTAAAGCTTTGGGGAAACATCAAAAAAACAACACAGTTTTGTAAGAACTAAAACATTTGTTAAAAATGTCAAATCACAGGAGAGAAATCCATTAATATGAGTTCAAAGTCAATCTGCGTTGGTAGTGTTGACAAAAACGGTATCATCACAGGCACAGTAATTTGGTTCTACCTGCTGTTCAGTGTTGTTTGTGTATTGTTTGGTGGGGAAATTAACTCTCTCTTTTTTTGTATTAATATGTTGGACTGATTCAATCAGCTCAGATGGAGTCCCAGTGACTTGCAGCCAAACTGACAATTACAGTGCACCACAAAACCGAAATGTTTCTCCTCTGTGTCGTAATGGACTTTAACCTTTTCCCCTGTAAACTACATGACTGAAAGTATGTGGATACCCAAACAAAGTATGTAAACAACCAAAGACTACAGCCAAGGGGATTGTTTATCTCCTTCCAAAATTATGTGTAGAGATGAAACAGTATGAAAATGTCATATCGCGATTACAGCGACCAAAATGATCACACTTATCATTATTATCGCAGTCTTGTTAAAATGTGCTGGAAATGTTCAAAAAGTACTGATACACACAGAAATCATTTCGCCAAGTTTTATTTTGAAAACCTCACAATGATAAGAAATGGCAAAAGAAACATGTTGCTGCAGCGCCTGTTTCATGGAGACTGTTGCTAACTTTGGTTGATGCTGGGGAGTATTTACTGTGATTTTTTTTCAGTTTTTCAAGAGATAATAGTGGATAGGTCAAAATGATTTGAAGCCAACTGATCAGAATCATTTGAAGCTGACTAAATAACACCATGATACATAACTTGGATTAGCACCAATTTAGGCACCAGGCAGAGAGCATTCAGCGCACTGTGGCTGATTTAGTTAATCTAGAGATTACATAATCCCCCCCCCCCATCAACCAAATCGATTGGTTGAAGATTTGGTAGAATTTCAATCAACCAAGACCTTCTTTTCTTCACTTCAGTAGTACATTTCGTCTCTTTCTGTACAGAACACTCAGTACTGTACACAAGGTTCATACGTGGCTTTGTAGCCTTTTATTTACAATCGCATTCACAGTCTTTTTACTGTGATTTAATGAGGAAGGACCTTATTGTGTATCATGTAGAACTGATTGGGGGCTTTCAGTCACCAGTGAGGAGCTTCACTGCTAAAAGATTGTTTCAGAAGGCCCTAAAGTCAGTTCACTTTGAAGGTTTGGAGGTAAAGATTCATTTGTACATGTGCTGAACACCTTGGAGCCTGACCGCAGGGACTTGCTCCCGAGAAGCACTCGATTGTCGTTGTCATTGTCATTGTACGCTGTTACATTCAGGTTTCTCTTCAGTGGAACTGGAGGTACCAAGCACAAACCATCCAAGCACACAAGTGTATGGACAGGGACATCCATATTTTGATTGGTGGATTGGATCATTCATTGTGGATAATATACTGAATGGTGCCTTTTTCTCTCTGTTCCTGCAGGCACATTTAAGAGGTACATTCACACACATCCCCCACTCGGGTACAGCGTCAAGGTAAGGGTACTTTATTTGAGTATTTAAAGATCCCTCCACTAAAAAAAATGTCTTTTTCTTGTGTCTATGTTGCCTAACATGTCTGACCTTGACTATACTGACATCTTAAACAAACTCCTAGAAATGCTAAAGTAAATTAAAAGTTTTTTGGTGTGATAACTGCTGATAAATTAGAGTCCCTGTGTGTGTGAACTCCATTTCTGCAAGTTTGCGCCTTGCACAAATACGTGTCTGTGTGCTTCATGTGAAATTAAAAAGGCTCAGCTTGGTGCTCGCACAAATATGTGGGAAAGTGATTTTAATTGAAATTGAACGGGGTCAGCTCAGGCCTGCGCTGCAGTTTTTGTGTGTGTGTGTCGGAGTGTGACGACGTCCGTGCCTCTGTGTTGTGTGTGTGTGTGTGTGTGTGTGTGTGTGTGTGTGTGTGTGTGTGTGTGTGTGCGTGTGTATTTGTGTCCCACTGGGGCATCTGTTCCTACTGTCTCTGAAGTAACAGCAATGAAAAATGGAGCTTGTCATTCGCTGGCCTACTTTTCACACACACACACACACACACACACACACACACACACACACACACACACACGAAGCCTTGTCAGCAAGAAAAGTAGATTTCAAGTGATCCCTTGACATGCACACAGACAGACATACGTACACATGCACACACACGGGTCTTTATAGTGTGTTGATTCCATTAAGTGCTTCAGTGTGTGCATATTCATGTTATCTTATCTAGATTTTACCTTTCTTGATGTTTGTGTGGGCGTCTTGTCAACTCGATGCATGCGTGATGGAAGCATGTGTGTGCCGAGTGTTAAAGTGTGTGTGTGTGTGTGTCTGACAGGTCATATGTGTGTGTATAAGTAGTGTAGCATGTGAAAATGTGCAGGGTGGCCTGCCACTTTGCATGAATTCTCTTTAAGGAGCATGGCTGCACTTGTCTACCTTGCATATGTGTGTACATGTCAAGTGTGTGTACTCTTTCTCCACTAAAGAGCTGCTGTGACAGTGAGACAGCATGTCAGTGTGCAGGGTTGAGTATGTGTGTGTCTGTGTATTAATGTGCCTGCTGTCAGCACGTCAGGTGTCTTTCCCCCTCGTCAAAGAGCCACTAAAACTGTGATGATGAGTGTGTGAATGCATGCTGATGCCGTAAATTCATGAGGTACGGGTGTGTGTGTGTGTGTGTTGTGTGTGTGTGTGTGTGTGTGTGTGTGCCAGGTGTCGCGTTAAAGTGGGTGTTCGTTTCTTGATGAAAGCCAACTTTGCACGAATTGTGTGACTGCACAGTAGAGAGTGGTGGTGTCACCGCGTGCGACGTGCACCATGTAAATTAATGTGGCGGATGATCAGCACTTAAGATGAAAGTGTTTGTGTACAGGTGTGTTAACAGCTGTCTCTCACTAGCCCTTGGACAGTTAACTTTATTAAACAGAAAAAACTGTGTATGCAGGTGGTGCAGAGGCAAAACACCCATCCATCATTGCAGAGATCTGGGTTCAAATACATTTAGCAATACCGTCGGCTTGGATAGAGAGTGAAGGTTCTCACTTTATGCTTTTATTTTTATAGTATTAAGTTTTTGGTAACTTCTAGTTTGTATCAGACTGGTGATTTACTAAATCAGGCTGCATCATTAAAACTTATGAAATGTCTTAGTTTGCAAGACTTCAGCAATGTGTAAACCTGTTACATCCAATCAAAAGCAATCTACTCTATATACAAGATGTCACTGTAGCACCAGTAGCTGTACAACCCTCGCCACATTTAGATGTTTTTTCAACCTCCCCTCAGTGTCTCATACTGAGGCACAAGGTACCCATTATCGTCTGAATGAGTCGCTGCCAGAAAGCCTTTTTTAAGACATGTTTAAGGTTGAGAAACGGTCATCGTTTGGGTAGGTTCAGTCACAAAAACTACTTAAGTAGGATTGGGCTACAAAACTACTTGGGTAGGTTTAGGATAACATAATGTTTGGCGTTATTTTAATTTACGTCACTGAAGGGACTCGCAACTTTTAGTATCATTTTGGTTTCACATGAGACACGTCACATGGGACCTTCACCCGGTCTTCTGGGTGAAGGTCCTGTGTTTGTTTGAGCCATTCATTCACACCATCTACTTCCTGTGTCAGACTTAATAGTTCCTCTAGGTTAGAATGAGTGGGAAATATCTGATTATGTTAATTTAACCGATGCTGTACTTATTTGGCAAATGTAATTCACAAATTTTTTTGTAATATAGGTATATTATGTTATTTTGGTGAGATGCAACTATTAAACAACATTTTGATCAAGACATTAAACCTGGCAGTTATACTGGGTAAAAATATTTAATAGCAATCAATTTCTAAGTCAGAACTAGTTTGTGTGGTGCAACCTGTTTTAGGTTAGTGATACGTAAATCTCCACTTGCTAAATATTTGCACCTAATGCGACTAATGTTGAATTTAGAAAGAGCTGGTGCAACTGTATATCCTTCTCAAGCCAACAGAGCCAGCAGTGACAAGAACTGCAGTACAAAGGTTGAGGCCCAGTTAGGAACAGTTCGGTCAGTATGTAATTGTTGTTCTCAGATATTTCTTGAGCCACTTAAATTATGACAAGAATGTCTCACTGGAGTCAGCCTGTTTTCCCTTCAAATACAGCAGCTTGGTCAGTGCCCTTGTGCTTCAAACTGATAATGTAGATACCCATTTCTGGACGCGCCCCTCTGGTGTCATATTTTGATGTGCCATCAACGTCAGATGTAAATCGTGAGAAAGTCTGCATTTGAAGGAGGTGAGGTGGATGGATTGTCCTGTGTGGAACCAATCGTCAGCATTGACTTCTTTTTAATTTATGTAAAGTATGTAAGTCATGTAACATACACAAGTTACATTGAGTGTGTTAGCTTACATAAGTTACGTTAGGCACTAATGTTCACCCAAGCTATTATCTTTTATAAAACCTACAGTAACCAAGTAGTTTTGTCCCCTAAACCTAACCAAGTCATTTTGGTGCCTTTATTTTGAAAGTCCATCCAGATGTTGCTTATGGTCGCTAACATGAGAATAGAGCCCTTCATGTGCAAACCACACTAGAGGGGTACCTAAAGTATCATGGTATGAAGCATAGGGATGACAAAATGACTAAATCTGACAAGTGACAAAATGTTAGGTGAAACACAGGCAGTGTAACCACAATCCTGACACAACGAGCTTTGCACTTGTGAAGTTCTTCTTTTTACCCTTGGGTGCCATTTTTGTGAGTGACACTTGTCGAGAGTGGAGCAGAATAAGTATCATTATGTTATAGAAATCTAAGGGCATTAATTATACCAATGATAAACTCTCACACCTACCTCTTATGTAAGGGTGTCATTGATCAAGTTCAAGCAATTTAAAACAAATATATGCAGTTATCCAATGTGGCACACTTAAACTTAACTTACTTAAATGACTCCTCACTTTCAAAAGTTTAGTGTAATCATATGTAAATGTTCTTGCATGAGGCTTGGTGAAGGAGTGCACATAGTGTACTTGAACGCTCTCAAACTCCATACTGCAGCAGGGGGCTCTACAGTTAGAGACAGCAGGGTAATGACTGGAAAGTTGTTTTGGCTTCATGGACTGAATGGAAAAATCAGCCCAAGAGGAGATCATTGGTGTGAGAGGGTGGGGGGCAATGTTGAAGAAATGGATCTTCTTTGATAAAAAAGAAAATGAAAGTTGTGTCTGTAGCTGAGTTTCAATATATTGAAGTATATAGTATTTCAAGCACTGTTAGTAGCAGTGTTTCTTCAGACTCACAAGTCAGTCTCTATATACTTCGCTCAATAGAGACAGAGGACAGCTTTCGTCACTAAAACTGGATGGAAACAGTTTGGAACCAATCGAAAGTTTTTTTTCATATTGGGCCGGCAACATGCAGATGTTATGTGCCTACCATTCAGGACCATGGGGGGAGAATGTCGTGTCTGGTAAGGCGTGTCTTTGAAAAACAGTGAAGACAGATATCAGCAGTGCTATCCAGTGGCTGGGAGTTTAAATGATACAGTATCATAATATTGCAATACTCAGCTGTAATGATATTTTGTTACACCCGTACCGTTCAAGCAACTGTTTTGTATCAAAAATTCCCAGATGGTCGGTAAGCAGCGAGTTCCCCGATTGCTTGGCAAGGCTGGTGTTCCCGAGTTGTGAGTCTTTACGTCAGCTTCACACCTGTAGTTCATTTTATCCACACAGAGTTTAAAAGAATGATACAATGTTCCCTCTGAGTTCTGGTCTGGTCAGCACATCCTCATACCTACACAAAGAGAATAGGTCGATTGCCAGTAACTCCCATAATGACATATAGCCTATGATTCATGGATTCACACCTGCGAAAGGCTTACTGGACCTTAACTTTATTATGTAAGCCACTTGACATAAGTCATATGACATTGCACATGTGATTAACTTTGTAAAATGGTTGACATTTGTCAGGTTTAGGCACAAAAACTGCTTAGATAGGGTTAAGTAACCAAACCATTTGGTTACATTTAGAAAAAGATTGGGTTTGGGTTAAAATAAGTACGCTGCATATTTTCCGTGATGTAACTCGCGTGATGGAGGCGACATGATGGAAATAACATAATATAACTAAACGTATGTAACTTAAAACTTGAAGAAATAACTCAATGTTGACTTAAAGTTTCCCACAGGACTGCACTCCTCCACATACAGGCTTTCTCACTCTTTACACTTACTACGCCCACTAGAGGTCGCCACCAGTTGTGAAAAGCTGCTTGTATAGACGGCCTAGATGCTCGTTTTCATGGCGAGGACACGCTGGGTCTGGTTCGTCTTAAAACCAGCTCATAAAGTCATGGTCTGCAGCTAAATTTTGAGTGTTATTAGTCAAGATTACATCTGAACCTCTTTTGATGAGCAAAGACAACCAGGTAGAAAAAGGCCGAAAAAAAAGTACCTTACTTTAACATTGCACAGAGAGCTTGTTACTCTGTGATCTCTACATTTCACTTACTTTAATGAGGAAATGCCAAATACATGGAGTAGGACACAAACTCAGCACGACTCTGTTTTACCATATTTTCACTTGCTGTTTGATTCTGATTAAGGGAAAATGCATGCAGTTGCACAAGATGGGATGTTACCATTGTTACATTAGCTTAAAAATGCAGTATGTCTCTTAAACAGATTGTTAGTTAGATCATTTCTTTAACAGTTCACGGACAGAAGATGACTTTAGCAGTAATTTAGTTTTTAAATTCATGCTTAAAATCACATATCCCACCTTTTAAGGCAGTCTTGGTCCTGTTGTTTGGTCTGCATTTTGACTGACAGCTTTCACCAGCCTTAATAAGTCAGGCCACACACAGGCGCCAGAGTTTGTTTAAACTCAAACAGTTTAGCCATGAAATCACCCTTGGAGTGAAGCAATATCTACTTATGACGCCTCATCACCGGTCATGGTCTGATGTCTGATGTGTGAGCAAATCAATCAAAAAACGATTTTTTCAAATAGTTTCAATCTTCACAAAATAAAGGCAAAAATGAGAGAAAATAAATAAAAACTGTATACTGGGTAGAGTCTCTCCTATGGTACCTGCAATGCTAAATTAGTCAATAATTAGTTAGAAAAGAACAGTTTCAGTGGTGGGTCTCTTTGGGAGGATCTCCTGTAGGTTGTGGCACCTTCCAAGAATATTTATAGAATAAATATTCTGCACCTATTAGGGAGCAGGATTAAGCATGCAATTTATCATCATGAACATGAACTCCTGGGCTGCAACAGAGTCCTAGATTATTTGCAAGTGCTGTTTCTAAGGAGCTGCTATTATGTTAGGAATTTTTATGACATTTTCATTTATATTCATATTACGCGTAGGGGTGGGGGAAATACTTGATTCTTAGATGCATCGTGTTGCAGACGTGGAAGATTCTGAATAGATTCATAAATGTCAAAAATCGATTTAAATGTCATTAACATGATGTTGACGGAGTGAACAGGCGGAACTCAGCTGGAAGGAGCCGCGCCGCATCTGGACCGTCTACAGCACACAAACACTACTTTCTACCATCACCCAAAGACGTTAAGACGTTCACAGAGCAGAGCGGCGATCAGCTGTAACAAACGAAAGCGGCTGAGCGACACACACTGTGGCGTTTAACGAGTTCGACCAACTCTGTGATGAAGAAAATAACTCTCTGGCCTGTTTCACCTCAGAAGGTCTGTACCTGCTCTGCATGTGGGACAGCGAGGTCTGTCCTCAGAGCTAACACTCTCTACTGCTGGAGAACACACACACAGTGAAACTCCCCCTCATTTTTTTTAATTGTTATACAGGCATGGGATTGTAGGATTCTTTCAAATTAATTAATTCAGTAATTAATGCAGTTAACCTTTTTCAAATAAAAAGGCTGCAGACTATTTCATTGTCAGTTATGATTCATTTTGTAGTTCAAAGAAACTGGAGCAAGAGACTGAAAATTGTGCCCTCTTTTCTATTAATTTAGTCAAAAATACATTCTGAATCAAGCCAGACAAAGATCCCCACCTCCTAAATGTAACATACGCATCATGTTTACTTCTAAACTAGGCTGCTTCTTGAGTTTTCGGTGAGGATGGTTGAATGTGAGCAGGTGCGGATAAATACAATTCAACCCGCACCCCGTGGCTTAAAAGTTTCAAATTCTGATGCATCAACATGCATCAAGATGCATCGAGAATCATTTTAATGTTGAATCGCAGCCGTCTGAATCGTAATCCAATCAAATCATGAGGTACCCAGAGATTCACACCTCTAATTATGAATTAAGCATATTAATTTTAAAAGGACAGTTCGGATTATTTAATGTGGGGTTGTATGAGGTACTTATCGATGCTTAGTGTATTACCTACAGTAGATGGCGGTCGGATCACTCCCAGTTTGGAGAAGCAGGGGAGCACCAGCACAGACGCAAACCAATCTACTGCTGTGGTATTTTAGCCACTTAAAAGTGGTCTACCTAAAAAAAAACAAAAAAAAACAAAGTAAAGCACCACTTTTCTGGCAGGAAACCACTATTTTAAAAAACAAATATCACTCTCTCCAAACCAACAAAACTCCATGGGTGAAATCTGTAATTTTCCCTCGCAGAATGCCAGTTGCTGGACTATCACTGCCTCAATCTGTTAGTTTGTTTGATTTATTGTGTGACTTTGGTGAATCCAGACTATCCTTTTAGAACACACGTGTCACACAACAGCACAAAACAAACAAATTGATCAAGGCGGCGGCAGATCGGCAACCCTGGCGTTCTTGCAAGGTAAAATTACTGATTTCAGTCATGGAGTTTTGTTGGTTTGGAGAGAGAGTGATATTTGGCCGCCAGAAAAGGCTGTCTGACAGCAAAGTGAAGTAGTGAAGATATTCTGGGTATAGTGGCTTTTGTACCTTTTGTTGCAGACTGTTTCCACAGCTGTACATTGTTTAGCTTCTGCACTGGGAAGTCTGATACACTGCGGTTGTACCACATTAAATTATCTGAACTATCCCTTTAAAGAACAAATGAGCATGTTATAATCATTAGGTAAATCCTGCTACATGTCATTTCAGGGCATTTATGATATTTACCATGTTTTTTTGTATTCGGAATATATTTAACTCTTTCTTTCTTTCTTTCTTTTTCTTTTTCTTTCTTTCTTTCTTTCTTTCTCCTCAGTCTCACCCACCTTTCTTCTTTTCACTCCTCTAAAACACGAGGAGCTATTCCCCATTCACCACAGCTCCTGTTTAACTTAAGTGAAACTGATCAGGCAGATACAGATAGCACTTCCCTTCCCTTTCTCTCCGTCTCTTTCCTTTTTCCCCTTGTATTTTTTTTAACCACCCACTCACCCTCTCTCCATGATTTCTCATGCATCCCCCCTCTTTTCTCTCTCTTTCTCTCTCTCTCTTCCTTTACTGTCTCACGCATGGTATTTAAATTCTCCACCAGTCCTGCCCTAACCCCATGTTCATCTAACTGAAAGTGATAGGGCAGAGCTGCATAGCGTGTGGGAACCGCCATGTTGTTCACCGAAAAATGGGCCGATGATATATTCATCACGGCACCAGCAATAGGAATCCAGTGGTAGAGAGAGCGAGAGAGAGAGAGAGAAAGTCATTTGCTCTGTCATTTTGGTGTGATGGTATGTGTGGGTGGACATATGTGTGAGCTGATTGTGTGTGCGTGTGTGTCTGTGTGTGTGTGTGTGTGACATAATTCAACTGCCCGGTTCCTCAACTGCGACACCTTCCATAAAAGCCCATTGCGTGCCACAAAGCAGCAACAAAAACACTCCTGCTAATGCATGTTCTCCACATCTCTGTCTCTGTTCAGGCTCTCCATGTCCTTTATTAGACTCCCTTTGCCTTTATGAGATGTCCCAAATTTCATTTTTTTTTTCTTTACTGATCACTACAATGACCATCATTGTACTTTAAAAATGCATTAATGGCAGGTTTTTAAATATACACTATAATAATATGTAATAAGTTTGTCTCACTTGACTCCATCAAGTTGTATTAAATGGCTGTTTAGAAAAAATGGACAAAAACCAAGACCAAGAATACAAGAAGCTTAACAGTAAATGTTCCTTTGTGACTGTCGAGTGTGGAGTCAAGAAAGAGAAAGGAGAGAAGAAGAAGAGCTCACAGAATATTACAAGATGATAAACCATTTAAGGCAGGGGTGATGGACTAATTTTAGTTTATGGGCCACATACAGCCAAATTTGATTTCAAGTGCCGGACCTGTAAAATCACTGCATGATAACCCATAAATAACACCTCCAAATGTTCCTCTCTCTTTTAATGTAGTTTGCTAATGAAGTTTACTCTGAAAACTTTTTAACTTGTAATGAACCGTACATTTATAAAACAGATGAAGAGCCTGAGAAGAAAATACATGCGATTTCAACAATACAGTATGTCTAAAATTTTGTCTACATCATCAGCATCAGCAGTGACTTAACACGACTCCGACATGGCTGAAAGCAAATATGAAACGGTAAAATAACGCAGATACCTGCGAAAAGGAGGCTCGGCACTGGTTGGCCGCGGTCTGCGAGACGTCACTGCAGCCCGCACGGATGCAGGTCAGGCTCGCTTTGAGCCCACTCCAGAGCAGGTCCACCTCGGGCGCGGCTCAGCACAGCTCAGAGCATGGAAAGTGATAACAGAAATGCAATTCGGCGCAGTACGGTTTGGTTCGGCGCAGCCAAAAGCGCCAGTGGAAAAGGCCCACAGTAGCCTGGACTGGAACCTTTGGTGATCCGTTCTGGCCCACTTGACCTTTTTTGTGTGTGTTTGTGTGTGTGTGTGTGTGTGTGTGACATTTACTTTAGAATAGATGGGATGGCTTTCCATCAGACCAGACCATAAAGACAGTGATGATGTGATCCTGCAATCCTGTCAGCCTTGTTATTCCTAGTTGAAAAAAAATAATGCATGGCCCGGAAGAACAAATAAAGGCTGTTTGCTGATATAAAACAGATTTTAAAAAACACTGGGGATAACACGGGTTCTTACATGGTAAATTTGAGTATCAATCTTTAACAGAAATACCTGTTTCGTCAACCTGTGATTTTTTTTTTCTCCATTTTCTCAACAATGTCAAGTTGTAGTTAATGAATCGAATTTCCAATGTTTTTTCGCATTAAACGCCTGCCAATATCAGGATGACTGGAACACTTTTGGCATGAAAAATCGTCAGAAAGTTGTTGAGTGTCACTGATAGCATCTTTTAATCAGTCAAGGCAAACAAAAAAACAAAAAAAAAAAAGCAACAGAAAAGTGGAAGGACAGGAATTAATTAGTGAATGAAAACAGGATTTCTGTTAGAGAAAGTGACAGACAGAAAGTGACAGCAGCAGAGTTGTGAATATGACATGACGCTGTTTTATATTTTTCATCAATTTATCAAGACAACAGGTGAACACAGAGGAAGTTTTGAGTTTTCATTATCTGGGAAGAAAGTATTTAATATGAGCCTCTCTGCCACTGAGATAAATAAAGGCAGTATATGATGCAAAATCAGAATTTCTTTTAGCTATCAGAGCTTCTGTTAACTCAAATTAGTTGCACCACAATCATCTCATCCATCTCCTGTTATCTGGTCTGAATGGGAATCCTCAAAAGGCCAGGAAAATAATCACGCGGCACATATTCTGGTTGAAACTCTCAAGGAGCTCAAGTCTGGGCCTGTGTCTGACCTCTCTGAACCCACACATTTACTCTTCGCAGCCTGTAGTACTTAGGATGTTATTATGCACTTTATACTTTTATAAATTTTCATAAATCTAAATTGTCCTGTGTGTTCTGTCGAGATCTGTCTGCAGTCTGCTTCGCGTACTTCACTGGAGTTGACGCCAATAACTGAATTGAGAAGAGAATTCATTCCAGCAGTCCTGTTGAGTTGAACAGTGTGCATTTCAAAGTGCTAAAAAAAAATTACAGTGAATACACTATCATTTTCTTTCATCTGAACCATTCACATTTCCTTTTATTTCCCCGCATAAGTGTGGCCTAAGAGACTTTTAGAAATGAATCAATGCTGCTACAGAAATTGGCTTTTCTATGAGAAAGTAAATTAACCATTTTGGTAATTGGACTGGCGTTTGTGGTTGACTGACATCCTATGATGCCGAATGTTTTACGCGGCGCTGTGAATGCCGCATTACACCCCAGACCATTTTTATTTGTCTCTTTCCTTCTCTCTTAGTGGCCGTCTCACTGATAACTCTTTTAAAATGTTCCAGTCTTAAATGAGATCATAATTAACTACCGTAATTACTGCAATTAATCCAATTACCTATCCATGTTAATTAGGTGAGAGGGTTGCTTGTCATGTTTGTGTGTGCAGTTTGAGACACTTAGTGTTAATGATGGATTATTTGAGGGTGTGTAGGAAGCTATGAGTGATACAGACATATTCATCTTGTCATAGTTTTACCTTCTAATCAGAAAGTCATTTAAGACACTGAAAAGAAATACTTCGGTGAAAGTGCGTTGTTTTCATGTTGTCCCTACGCCCTGATGTCTGTCTGTTTCATTCCTTCAAACTGGAGACATCTGGAGGGAATTTCTTTAGATTTGGTACAATGTCCACTTGGACTCAAAGATGAACTGAGCATTTTGGTAGTCAAAGGTCAAGGTTACTGTAACCTCGAGTCTGTCCCATTCTTGTGAGCTCAATATTTCAGGAATTTCATTACATCCTGCCCACTTTAGACTGTCTGAATTTCATGGTCAAAGGTCATGGTCACTGTTACCTAATGAAACACGTTTGCAGTCACTCAAGATTTCATGTGCTAATTCTGGCAAAATTTGACACGTATATCTAAGAGATGAACTTTACACAAAGGTTACACAAAAACTCTCTATCAGTCCTCTGTACTCTCTTAATGAAGAGAGCATATTTGTTACTATGAATTATTCAGAATCAGATATGATGATAATGTACCGATCTGCCTGCCAGCCCACCGTTGTAAGTTGTATCATGTCATAATGGTGCAGTGAGTTTTGGTTTTCCTTCTTTTTCAGGTAGATCTACAAATGGTAAGTCTGGTTTTCTGTGTTTTTGGCCGCCGTGCCCAAATATGACTATCAACCTGTCTGTTGGCCATTCTGCCTGTCTGTATACCATGGCTGCTGTGCTTTTCTTCTCTTTTCTTTGTTTGTTTGTTTCTTTCTTTCTTGTCTTTTAATTTTTATTCTCACAGTTTATGTTGTGCTTCTGGCCGCCATGCCTACATCTTTTCTTTCAGGCAGATCTACAAAAATTAAGTGTTGTTTTCATTCTTACAGTTTATGTTGTTTCTGGCCGCCGTGCCTAAATATGGCTATCAACCTGTCTGTTGGTTGGTCAGTCTGTCTGTCTGTATACCATGGCTGCTGTGTCATTCCTTCTTTCTTTCTTTCTTTCTTTCTTTCTTTTGCTCTTTTCTTGTCATTTTTATTCCTAAAGTATGTGATGTGATTTTGGCCGCCGTGCCCAAATACGACTATCAACCTGTCTGTTGGTCATTCTGCCTGTCTGTATACCATATCAGCTGTGCCTTTCTTTCTTTCTTTCTTTCTTTCTTTCTTTCTTTCTTTCTTTCTTTCTTTCTTTCTTTTCTTGTCATTTTTAGTCTTAAAGTGTGTGCTGTGATTTTGGCCACCGTGCCCAAATATGACTATCAACCTGTCTGTTGGTTGGTCAGTCTGCCTGTCTGTATACCATATCAGCTGTGCCTTTCTTCTCTTTTCTTTGTTTGTTTGTTTCTTTCTTGTCTTTTAATTTTTATTCTTAAAGTGTATGTTTTGCTTCTGGCCGCCGTGCCCAAATATTTTCTTTCAGGTAGATCTACAAAAAGTAAGTGTCGTTTTCATTCTTAAAGTGTGTGCTGTGATTTTGGCCGCCATGCCTAAATATGGCTATCAACCTGTCTGTTGGTTGGTCAGGCTGTCTGTATACCATGGCTGCTGTGTCTTTCTTTCTTTCTTTCTTTCTTCTGCTCTTCTCTTGTCATTTTTATTCTTAAAGTGTTTTCTGTGATTTTGGCTGCCGTGCCTAAATATGACTATCAACCTGTCTGTTGGTTGGCCATTCTGCCTGTCTTTCTTTCTTGTCTTTTAATTTTTATTCTTAAAGTGTATGTTGTGCTTCTGGCCGCCGTGCCTAAATATTTTTTTTTCAGGTAGATCTACAAAAAGTAAGTGTCGTTTTCATTCTTGCAGTTTATGTTGTGTTTCTGGCCGCCGTGCCTAAATATGACTATCAACCTGTCTGTTGGTTGGCCATTCTGCCTGTCTTTCTTTCTTGTCTTTTAATTTTTTATTCTTAAAGTGTATGTTGTGCTTCTGGCCGCCGTGCCTAAATATTTTTTTTTTCAGGTAGATCTACAAAAAGTAAGTGTCGTTTTCATTCTTGCAGTTTATGTTGTGTTTCTGGCCGCCATGCCTAAATATGGCTATCAACCTGTCTGTTGGTTGGTCAGTCGGCCTGTCTGTATACCATGGCTGCTGTGTCTTTCTTTCTTTCTTTCTTTCTTTCTTTCTTTCTTTCTTTCTTTCTTTCCTCTCATGTAAATTTTATCCTTAAAGGATAAGTTCGGTTTTTTGACACCTGGACCTTATTGTTAGGATTAAATACACTCGTAGACTCACCCAGACAATTATGGTGGAGCTCGGAGCCGTTTTCGAGCAATTTAGATCCATCCGACGGCGTTTTTTCTCATGCCATAGTAGCGGACGGGGCCAGAAATCGAAGCCCCTAAATTAGACTTTATCTGCTGCGAAACTCATGCAATGTCCACAACAACACCACCAGTTAGCCCCCGTTCGTGGACGTGCAGTGGTTGCTTGTTCTCTGGCCAGCTGTTCGGCTCTTTCCCTCTGCATCCTCCTTTCAGATAGCTCCTCGTCGGTGTATTCTGGCTCAAAACGATACGGGCATTCATTATACTCAAAGTCGTCGTCAGACACTTCTACATCGGATAAATATTCCGCCATGCTGCACAAAAATAGCCATGTTGCCGTGTAGCCTAGCAACAACAGCGTCTCTACTCAGCTGCGGTCCTGCGGCGCACGTCTATGACGTCACCAAAAGTTACCCATCCTTGTAAAGCCCCGGATGACCATAACAACGAAGTTGAGCTGACATGGTGATAACACTGGCCATTCATTTATAAAATGTAGGTGAAATGAGCGAGTTTCGCAGCAGATAAAGTCTAATTTAGGGGCTTCGATTTCTGGCCCCGTCTGCTACTATGGCATGAGAAAAAACGCCGTCGGATGGATCTAAATTGCTCGAAAACGGCTCAGAGCTCCACCAAAATTGTCTGGGTGAGTCTACGAGCGTATTTAATCCTAACAATAAGGTCCAGGTGTCAAAAAACCGAACTTATCCTTTAAAGTGTACCTTGTTTTTGGCCGTTGTGCCAAAATATGGCTATCAACCCCTCTATTGGTCAGTCAGTCAGCCTGTCTGTATACCATGGCTTCTGTGCCCTTCTTTTTTCCTTTTCTTCTTTCCTTTCTTCCTTTCTTTCTTTCTTTCTTTCCCTCTTTTCTTGTCATTTTTTTCTTAAAGTGTGTGCTGTGATTTTGGCCGCCGTGCCTAAATATGACTATCAACCTGTCTGTTGGTTGGTCAGTCTGACTGTCTTCTGTGCCTTTACTTCTTTCTTTCCTTCTTGTTTCTTAATTTTTATCCTTAAAGTGTATGTTGTGCTTCTGGCCGCCATGCCTACATCTTTTCTTTCAGGTAGATCTACAAAAAGTAAGTGTTGTTGTCATTCTTACAGTTTATGTTGTTTCTGGCCGCCGTGCCTAAATATGGCTATCAACCTGTCTGTTGGTTGGTCAGTCTGTCTGTCTGTATACCATGGCTGCTGTGTCATTCCTTCTTTCTTTCTTTCTTTCTTTCTTTCTTTTGCTCTTTTCTTGTCATTTTTATTCCTAAAGTATGTGATGTGATTTTGGCCGCCGTGCCCAAATATGACTATCAACCTGTCTGTTGGTCATTCTGCCTGTCTGTATACCATGGCTGCTGTGTCTTTTTCTCTTTGTTTGTTTGTTTCCTCCTTTCTTGTCTGTTAATTTTTATTCTTAAAGTGTATGTTGTGCTTCTGGCCGCCGTGCCTAAATATGGCTATCAACCTGTCTGTTGGTTGGTCAGTCTGCCTGTCTGTATACCATGGCTGCTGTGTCTTTCTTTCTTTCTTTCTTTCTTTCTTTCTTTCTTTCTTTCCTCTGAGGTAAATTTTATCCTTAAAGTGTAAGTTGTGTTTTTGGCCGCTGTGTCAAAATATGGCTACCCGTCCATTGGTCAGTCAGTCGGCCTGTCTGTATACCATGGCTGCTGTACTTTCTTTCTTTCTTTCTTTCTTTCTTTCTTTCTTTCTCATTTGGAAACTCTCTCTTATACCACACAGAGTTTATACCATTTTTGTTTAACAACAGTTAATTTGAATGACTTTTGGGAGGTTTTCCAGTGGTGGAAAGTTGTTTTGGATGCCCCTGATTTCCATAAAGTAGCCAAGACCTCAATTTAAGGAGCAAATAAGGAGCAACCAATATGACAAACCCTCTAACTCACTGCGTTGCAACCCGAATGTATTGCACAGCTGCTTACGCAGAGATTGATTGGGAATCATGGAGATGACGGATCCTGTCAACATATCCTTTCAGGATAGAGGATGTTCTATGCTCTACAGATTGTATACACTTCAAAAATACACATTCTGTTGAAAGGTGAAGGTTATAGGTGTTACCCGATATGAACCTGTCTTCACATTTTTACACTGAAGCTACAGTAGACACCTCAGTAATGGTCTGTGCGAGTGTGTGTGGGTCACATTGCTTCAGAGACATCTTGTTCCCAGAGTACAATGGCAGGCTGTAATGATGTTCTGTCTCTCTCTCCTGTGTAAATCCCTCCCTCTTTCTCTTTCCGCGTTTCTCTGCTAAACTAGGACAAGGACATACATAGACAAAGTAGTGCTTATTAGTGTCCTGCCCTGGACCCCCCACCCCTCCCCCAAACACACACACTCTGACACACACACACATGCAATCACACAGTCTCTCGCCTGAAGGTGACTGCGGGAGATGAGAGGAACCAGTCATTTTGCTTCAGTTACCTCCTGTTTTATCAGATAAGTACAGGCCATCCAGATTGCTCAGTAGGGAAGGACACATGAGACTTTTTCGTCCATGTATATAGTCACAATTTGAACATTTTTTAGAGGTAGTGAAGCGGTGTTGCTAAAGCTGTGGGACAGAATCCAAAATGGGACAGACAAGAGTGGCTACTGGATTTTTTTTTTTTTTTAATGAGCTGCAGGGAGACAGACAGTTCAGTGTCCGAGCTGAAGATTCTACTGAGGCATGATAAGCTTTGGGGGAGCAGCCAGACACCTGAAATGGAGACAGTTTAAAATCCCAGCTCAGACTGTGATTTACAGCACGGAGTCTGGGGCAGCGCGTTTATATTAAAGTCAAGGGGGGTGGCAGCTTGAAAAGTTGTTTGGAAATAAGCACTTTGATATTTAAATTTTCAAAGCAGACCTTTCAATCAAACACAAAACTACTGGTATAATAATTTTTAAAAAAAAGCTAAATTATTCCATTAATTAAAAAAGAAAAAAATTCAGTAACATTTTATCTAAAGGGTGTGCGTAAGACTGTCATTGTAATGACATCTGTCATGATTTCAGTCAGTGTCATTTGATCAGTTATGTAATTTTTAATACAACGTTGACATTGTTTTGGATGTCTTTGCCATGACAACTTGACATTAACTATAGGCAAATGGTGTTGAATTTGGTAGGGGTGGTCTCTTTCTACTGCCAAAATATTTAATATAAGAATTAAGTGACTAGCAACAAATCAAGCGAGTTATTCAGGCAATCGGGGGAAAATGAAAAATATACACAAATCTATAATTTTGTCATTTATTTCCACGCTGTAATCTTAGTCAGCACTCTTCTGGCAGCAGTACAGCATCTCTCCATCTCCCCAGCCCCCCTGCATTGGAAACTGGTAGCTTTTACTATGCCTATAGGGACAATCTGTGTCACTTTGTCACTCAGAAACTTTGCAACAACAGGCTGGGACATGTTTATTGTCCCCACCAACCGTCACATGAAATATCTGCCGACAGCTACAGAACAGCAGACAGCAGTTAGCCTAATTTAGCAATGAGTAAACTGGCTAATCACTCTGTCCATCAGCTCTGATAGCTAAATCACCTTGGTACCGTACCATCAAACTGGTCTTAAAACATTTCAACATCTTTATGACAAGTCTAAATGGTACCGCTTTAGTTGAAGTCTGGGAAATTATTTATGACACTATTACATTTGACAGTGTAATAAAACTTGATGAAGTCTTTATGACAAGTCCAACATGTACCATTTTACTTGAGGGTCAAGTCAAAGTCCTGTCCAAATTATTCATGACACACTTATAATGGTCTAATCGCAGCTAGTGTCAAAGCCAACCACATATGACAGTTTAATATAATGTTAAAACATAAAGCTGTCAAGTTGTCATAATGGCAAGTGACAGTGACATAGTGACAAAGATATTGGCAGGCCATGTTGTCTTGGTCAATGTCAATTCCTCAAAAACATTTTTGTCTTGATTAATGTCATGTTGTCATAACAAGAACATCTCAATCAATGTCAACTTTGTATTAAAAATGATATAATTGACCAAATGACAATGAGAACAGTTATAAGCATTCATAAAGACTCCCTCATGTTCATGACAGGACTTATGAGATGGTTATGACAGTGTAATGACAGTCGTATGCACACTCCTTCAAATAAAGTTTGACCAATATTTCTAACTGGAGAGACTTCAACAGCAAGAAGAAGAAGCATAAGTCCCAGTGCATAGCAGTGATCACAAAAAGATCAAAAGACACACAGGACAAATGGTGAAGACATTGCTAAGTGGCATGCAGCTTCTCAGCTTTATAGCTGTGCTTACAAACCCATGTATATTTACTGTAAGTTGTATATGAAGCTTGTAGAAGCCCTCTGTGGTGCATTTAACCTGATTCAATGTTATGTTAGCACTAAGAAACTGTAATGACCTGTGGAGATCCTCATGCATTCCTTGTATCCTATACATCCAGCATGCATTACTGCCACAGGCAGTTTTAGATATTATAGCTTTGTATTAGCATTGCAAAGAGAGAACCTAATCAATTAATCATGAAAACACTTTTTAATCTTTAATCACTGAATAAAGTATATTTTTCCGAGACTTTTTCTCTGGCATGGAACAGACGTGAGGAAAGAGTTATTACATTAACAGGTATATCTTTAGCTCATCAGTCATAAAAGTCATGTTCTTCCACATAACACGATTTACAATAGTGCTATGTGGAAGAACATTACTCAGTAATGTCAGTAGTTTAAAGGGATTTTTGGCCGGGGTTTCGCCTCTTCTCGTGGAAGTTTTCGGAGCTGTATGCTGCTGGAAGAAGATGCAGGCACCACCCAGGACTGAAAAAGGTATTGTGACTTCTCTGCACTAAAATAATTTCATCTATGTTTTTTATTGCTATTAATATTCTCCTAAAAAGATGGGCTTGAACATCAATCAAAGATAAGGCCATAACGAACAGTCAACATACAAGACTTTCTCTCATAAACCATCATGTCTCTGTCAAGGATAATATATATTAAAACTTACATCCTTTGTAATATTTTGTCAAAATTCTAAAAGCAAACGTATGTCCTTGCTTGTCAGTGCTGAACTTGGAGGGACCATGGAGGGCAAAGCAAGTAAGACATGTAAGTAAGCATCATTTTGTAAAGATACAGAAATTATTTTCGGTTGCTGGCATTTTAACTCGGAGGGATATTTAACAGTTTTGAGATTAGTTACAGATTTTTTCAGGGAAAGTCTGTGACTTTTCAGTATGTTGAAAGTCAAGATAAAAGTCTGGAGATGCAAGTTTTTTTGAGCAACATTGAAGGTCCAGTGTGCAACATTTAAAGGGATCGAAAATGGCTGGAATGTAATGTATCATCCAAGTATGAGAATCATTTGTCGTCATGTTGTACAGTCATGTTTAGAACAGACGAACTTTTGCACCTATTGTAGGTTCTACTACACGCTTGGAAGGGGAGGGTGAGGCAAGCGATATCCAGTTGGTTGCAACCACCAACCTCACCCCTATTTTCCTCTAAATCTTACACACCGGTCCTTCAAAATCTGATTTGTGTGCTCTATACTACATGGGCTGCAATTGATATCCAGACCATTTAATCCATTATAAATGAACAGACTGTACTGTACACCAGTTGCAGGGCTTTTAGGGACTCGTATTTCACTGCCTTTTTATAAACAGAAGCACACAGTCTCTGTCACCTACAGTAAGAAGTCTCAGTCCTAGGTCTGCTCTAAAAAGCAGAAGTATAAATCAAAATGTAGTAGCTAACAAGTTAAAAGTAATCACAGAATAATGATTTTTAACAAGCTCATACGATGTAAATAAAATCACATTGACTGACTGACTCTCTGATTGATTGATGGCACAGTTCCACAGCTTAACCAATCACAGGGTAGACTCTCATCCCTCCCCCCGGGTGCCTCAGTTAGCCAGATCTGTCATCGGGAAAGATCACCTGTCACTCACAGCTTTCACTCACTATCAATTAAACTGCACTAACTGACAGTGTGTGTGTGTGTATATATATATACATACATATATATATATATGTGTGTGTGTGTGTGCGTGTGTGTGTGTGTTTGTGTGTGTAGAGAGAGAAAGAGATAGACTGTCACATCAATTAGCATGCCTGTGCAGCTGCCAATAGCACCCAGTGGGGGTGTGTGTGTTGCATCCAAAAGGAGTTTCAAAGTCAAATAAATGTGTGTTCTGAGGAGTCAGGACGATGACACGGCTGCTTGACAACTTTTGTCACCCTCGCTCTGCTCCCATCATTCAACATTCTTCCATTTCCTCGACCAGTTGATCTCCTCTTCCTCCTCTTCCTCCTCCTCTCTCCACACATCTCTTTTCTCTTTCTTTTTTCCCCAATCTGTTAGTCTGTTTTTTTTTTTTTTGTTTTTTTTTTTTGCTGTGTTGCCTTTACTTTTCACTTTATGCCTTGCTCCCTCTCTCTCTCCCTCTCAATCAATGTCACACATAATTAACGCCTACAGCTTTTGCTCGACAGGCCAATTAAAGTCAACTGTGGGATCAACTGGTTGATGGCCACCTACCTGCAAGGAACAAGCAAGCATGTCTCATTTGTCAGTGCCATCCTGGCTTGAATAGTCATCACATCCACGCTCACAATGGAGTCTGGAGGCACTAAGAAGGGTCCCGTTCATAAACAGAAAAAGCTTTTTCTTTAAAGTGGCTTAAATAGATATTTCTATACTGAAAGTGGATCACGTGACCACTTGTATTTAAAAGGCTTGTAGTGATGAACCCACAGAGAATCGTCACCCACCTCTGCAGACAGAGCTTTATAGTGTCTTATAATGTTTTTTTTTGTAGCAGACTAGAGGTCCTCACGGATCCAGATATTCATGGATGAATTAGACACTGCTGCGTTGTGTGGCCATTGTCTGTTCTCATTCACACTTGGTGGATGAGGTTGATAGGAGGGGGTATTCAGTTGGTTGCAATCTGCAACCTCATGCTTGATGCCACTAAATTCAGCACACCGATCCTTTAAATTAAATATGGGGATGGTGGTGCACACTTTGGAACAGTCCTTCCCAGAAGGCATTCATAGGGTTGCACTTGTTTGTACAAGCAAAAAAGCAACAGGAGTAGTTGTAGAAAGAATGAAAGAAACCTGCTTACTGTTTCATGTCTCATCTCCACAATACGGCCAATCACTGTTAGAAACGGGCATGATTTTTAATAATATATTCAGCTGACATGCCATTGATGAGTAATTACTGTCCAGGTTGATTCAACACTCATACTGTTTAGAATCTGGACGACACTTGACCTGCCTTGAATTACAGAGCTATATTTAAAATACTTAATATTAAAATATTAATTTGGAGGGAAAAGAATAATGATACAGTGCAGTTAATTATTAAAATTACTGCATCACTAACCTGGACGTTGCTGTTGCAGCGAGTGTTGATGTAACATGAACATTAATGTGCATAAATGTAAGAGTCTGAATTAAAAGGCACTTGAGCTGCTTAATGTCCTGCCATAATCACCATGATATATTAAACATAATCGGTTATGCTAATGAGGTCATTAGCCGAGGCAATTAATGCATCGATTAACAAATCTTTTTTATGTCAACGTACTTGTCGTTACATATGCATGAGCGGAGTTATTAGCCCCGGTGGTTTAAGTTTTGATAGAATCGGTTCGGATTTTCGAAGGAAATTCAAAGAAAATACCAAGAAGAAAAAACACAGATGTATTTTCTAAAAGAATCAGGGTTCCGAAATGCAATAGTCAAGGTCCAGAGAAAGCAATTTTCTTTGTTTCTGAATGTTCACCCAGCCGTCAAACTCACAAAGTTTAGGCTCCCAAGAAAATCATAGAAGAAAAAAAAAACAAAAAAACGGCACGGATATTATC
This sequence comes from Lutjanus argentimaculatus, assembly GCA_034769285.1. NCBI lineage: Eukaryota > Metazoa > Chordata > Actinopteri > Lutjaniformes > Lutjanidae > Lutjanus > Lutjanus argentimaculatus. Next base: position 38,195,166 of record JAWZSL010000003.1, on the reverse strand, counting down.
TTCTCTTTTCCACAAAACCCACTGTGTCTGTTGCCTTTAAAGCTGGAAATGCTCTCAAGTATAACTTGTGTTCTTCAAGGGGAGGCACTTTAAAGCCTTTCTTTCCTTCACAAAACTAAAGCTGCATTCACATGGTATGGGAATAACCTCCGCAACAACTTGACAGCTCAAAGCTGCAACTTAGTGTTCATGTATTTTTAACCTGTTTGAGGCCATCAAACCACTCGAGCGTTTTTGTAGATGTTTGCATGTGTGTCGAGCGAGCTGTATGAATGTGAGAGATGAAAAAGATCATTCATGTCCGACAAAACTTGATCGGAGGGGAGAGCAAACATCAGCAAACAGCAGAATCAAAGCATTTGCCTCTGAAGAGAGTTTACTCACTTATTCAGTTCCCTCTGCTTGACTTGATCCAGAAAACTTTAACTTTCAAGCTGCTCTACAGCCAAACAAAAAAATAAAAAATAAAAAAGTTGAGAGAACTCATAAATTTAAGGCAACTGCCTTCACTACACTTTTGAGATTTGAATCAAACTTAAAATCTTAAAATTTTAAAGGAAAAATCTGTAATATATTTGTCATAATAAATCTTAGTTGAAAGTTGAAATTAAGTTAAAATACAACACAAATTTCAGTTAGAGGGCAAAATAAGTTTTTGTTGTTTTGTTGTTTCACGTTAATTGGAGTTAAGGAGGGGGTGGGATGAAAGAACTCACTTTAACACTTCAACCTACACACTATTTGGACTTAAGTATTAATTTTTCCAATTGCTACATGTTGCGTCTTCAAATGAATTAAGTTTTGGCGACCTATAATTGTTTTTAGATAACTTGATTTTCTTCTTTAGATGAACTTGAATATGTCAGTTTTAGAAACTAAAAAAAATTGCATTTCAGATACTGTTGATAGTGAGCTGTGAACCTGGTCATTATCTGGGTGCTTGAGAATGGTTGCACTTTAAATTCATTAACTTCAGTACCTCAACAATTTTTGAAAAAAAAAAAAATTTTTTTGGAGGGTTTTTAAACCTCAAAGATTTAAGTTTAGAGTCGGCCTCAAAACTCAAAAATATACCTATCTACTAAATAGCGTTGAAATTGTATGTTTACTCACCTTTTCAAAAATTTTTATAGTGTAACCTCCTAGTTCCTACCCAGAGGTCAAAACATTAATGTGACACTGCCACCCGAGTGCACTGACAACTGTCCTGCCAAATAATGATGTATAATTTACAATAGGTTACTTATCTTCTTTAGATAAACTTGAATCTTTGAGTTTTAGATTTTATTTCAAAACGTGGTCACATTGAGCTGTGAACTTTGTCATTATTGAAAATGAAAAATGGTTGAAAATGGTTGCAATTGAATATATTGAAATATTTACCATTATTCACTTTCACTACAACAAGCTTATTCAACAATTCTCAGGTTCTAAACCTCAGAGATTTGTGTTTTTCTAAAGAAGAAAAGTAAATTAATTTTTCCAAAAGTTAAGAGTGTGAATTAACAACCTATTGGAATCTACTGCCTTGAAATTTTGCATTTAATTCTCAGCCTAGAGGTCAAAACATTAATGTGACACCGCCAACCCAAGTTCACCGCCGATTATCCTGCCAGGATAATGGTGTATAATTTACTGTAATTACTATTTTTCTCCTCCAATGCGGAAGGATAAGTAATATCTTCATCATGATATTACCATTATAACCCCAAACAGTCACAACGGAGCTCAGCAGAGATTCTGTGTGTGTTGTGGGTGCTTTGTGAAGATTTGTTTACTCCAAAATTAAAGAGCATAAATAAGCGAACACAAAGCAGCCAGGCTGAGCACGCTTGTGTGGTTTAATTATGCTTCACAGCTTCGTAATGTGCAAACAGGTCTTGTATAATATTGAAAAAAGTGCCGTCTCCGTTTTTATTATTGTCTCTTTCTCTCGACACTGTTACTTATCTTACATGTGTGTGTTTCTGTCCTCTACCCTTTGCCAGAGCGCGTATCTCCCTGTGGGCTCATTTCCAAACAGGTTTTCAATTATAACTAGTGCACACATGTGCCCGAATGGAGACACACACACACATATTCTGCTCTATCCTGTGAAAAACTGTCGATACGTGGAGGAGCATGATTCCTTCTATCTTATAGGAAGAGTTGGACATCTTTTGTTTTGTTGCAGAGAAAGCAAATGAGGGTATCTCGTATCTGTCCACTCGGGGAGAAACCGCGAGCCTGGCTCTTTCCGAAGGTAAGAAAATCTGCTCACTAATTGACAGGTCGGGCCCTGTTTCAATGGTGCAACTACAATGACAAGTACAAAGCTGTAGGTCATTGTTGCACAGACTGTGTGGGTGACTCCAAGTGCCATTTTGGTTCATGTATGTGCAGCAGCGCAAAGTGCAAAAAGGCTGGGTGAAGACGGTTATGGATCAGCGTGTGTGGTGATTAAGAAATACACTGTGGTTCGGGCATTGCTCTGAAGCAACTAAGCCAATCACGGTGAAGCATGGCGTGAACGCCAAGCACCAAAGAGTTAATTAGTACAACTATGAGAAAAAAATTATTCGAAAAGGTTTGATAAAGCTCATCATCACAGTAATCTAAATTCAATCAAAGTAAACACAGCGGACAACGTGTGTAACGGCAGAGCGCTCTGACGCAGCACCTCTCAAATCACAAGCCGCAGATTTATCAAGTCATCTATCCTGCTGCCTTCAGATGGCTGCGGGAATTTAATGAACTGAATAAGCTTTTAATTCAGTATAAAGTAGCTGTGGATAACAGATACCAAGAGTCACTCATGAATTTATAGATCAATGTAGACTGATTTATAGATGTTTCTCGTTTGTTGTTTTTCATTTTAAGCATTAATTTTAAGCATTAATCTTGTTATTACTTCACACTTGCTCACTTGCTATTTTGTTTTCTCTTGTTGAAAATCACCACAATCCCAGCAGAGTGACATTGCACCAGAAACAGCAGTCACACAACCCCCCACAAAACTGCAACTTTTTACGTTTTACACCGTTAGTTAACTTAAGTGCCAGTCCAGTCTCAAGTCCAGTTCAAGTCCCATGTGAACCCTAAACATAATCAAAGTTGCAAGATATATAACATTACATACATCCAGTGACTTTCATCATGTGAGATTCATCCTGAGGGTCCTGAGACGTCATGTGACTTATGTAATGTAGTTGTAACTGAAGACATTTTTGTGCCTAAACCTATCCAAACTGTACGTGTTTCACAACGTTACCCATGTGTTAAAAACCTCCTTCAGATATGTAAAATACTAAGGAGAGACTTCACATACAATTGTGTATGTTAACTCCTGTGAATGATGAGTCTCAATCAGCAGATTAACACTCAACAGCAGCAACATCGATATAGAGCAGTCCCAAAATGGATGATTTAAAACAGTAGGTGGTGTTTGGACCATTTTCAACCCACGAAATCAGTCCCTCCAGGAATTCACGGGCCTTTTTTGGGATTGTTGCGGCCTAAAATGCCTGATTTCACGGCAGCTTTTCTAAAAGAAAAAAAAAATGCAATAAATGTTGCAGTGCTTTTAGGCATTTTTATGCAATGAAATTGCAGGACCAAGTGAAAATTGTTAGTTAGAACACTCAGAGTGTTCTAACAAACCTTACCAAAAAGGCTCAGAATTACAAAAATGGTAAAAATCAGCTTTATTTGTACATGTAGAAGTGTACCAGCAGATTATTCCACAAAGAAATAGAATCCTTGACAACTCCAAACTCAGACTAAACAGGACAAAATTATAAAATAAAGGTGCATAGAGCATTGAAAACAATAACAATGACAAATGTGTGTTCTTTTCAGTAGAATCTATCAGAACTATTCTTTCTACTCGAGAGAAAATAGTTCCTATATGAAACTCACAGCAAGGTCTTTAAATTATCATGAGTAACCACATGAGCACCACAAACCAAGTACCATTTAATCCCATTGTATTTAAGTGAAGAAATATCAATATTAACACCAGCATTGACGTGTTTCACCACAGTACAGTTATATTTTTTTAGTTTACAGCTCAAAGAATATGCTTAAGCGTGCAGTACCTCTTAAACCAGGCACACAAATATGCACACACAGAGATACATACAATATATCTCATTAAATCTTGAACTTCTGATATGTTTCATACACATTATATCCTTGCATTGCTCCATGTGAGTCATGTTGAAGGTAATTATTGCCTACATGGAAAAGACTGGAGAAAGTCACCTAATTTATCACAATGTACCCAATCAAACACTCTGTTTAGCATGTGTGTTTTGGTTCGTGCATACTGTAAATGTGTGTGTCCCGTGTGTTGACAGAGAGAGTGAAGCTCCACTGTAATGAAGGTGACCTGTATCTCATTCTCTGCAACACACAATGTACCACTGACAGATGGGAAACACGCCGTAGCAGACATTACACAGAGGAAATGGTCGGGTTACACATACATTCTATTCAAACTGTGCTGTTACCACCAGTGAGCTACTTTAAGTCTAAGTGTGTGTGTGTCTGTGTGTGTCTAAAAGAAGGCACAGGCTTCATTGTGATAGATGCTTCCCATTAAGAGGAAAGAGAAAGATGGAGGGAGCGAGGGAACAGAAGAGAAAGCAGTGAAAGGAGGAATAAAGCTCATGTGAAAAAAAGTTCCTTGTATCCTCGCCTGCGTTTAAACACACACCAATATTCTCTTTGATATTGAGGATAACCATACAAGTAGTCTATTCATTAGGTGGCAAATGTGAATGCCATATCCTATTTACAATAATCTTGGTGAAGTCATATTCTAAAGCTACAGTATGTGCAGGCAGTAGCAGGGATACCAAAGCACGCAAACACTCACCATGTTTCTTAATCAGAGTCATATGAAGACAGAGGAGCACTGTTTAGTATGCTGGTTGCCTCTTTCCTCATCTTGCTGCATTATGCAACAACATGCACTTACAGGCTACTGCAGAGTAATGAATTATATTTACTGTATTAACTCAGGTCAATAATTTACTTGACTCAGTCTAAAGTAGTGTGCATCACTACGCTGTATACTGACTGTGTCTCACTGATTGCATCAGAAAATGGTCAGTGGTAAACTGCATCTGAATATAAATGAACATACGTTCAAGCTAACTTATTATAACATTAAAGGAGAAATAGTGGGGTTCAAAAATATATACTGCATCAGACCGGCAGTATGTCATCCAGCCAGAGTCAGCAAGGCCACGCACCCTTCTTGGGGAAAACTCATGGTGTCATATAATGGGAGAAGTAGGGAAATGCTGAAAAGCTGTTGTGTAGCAGGTTGAAAAACAACCAACATACAAAATCCATCACAATCTCTGGTTCCTTATCCTTCCTGGAAAGGAAGAGATCCCCAAAGGGGAGCATTAAGAATATCTGAGCCTCCAGAGATCAGTATTTGTTGCTACTGATGGAGAACCTAACGTTAGCTTGAGTGGGAGGCTGATGGTGTCCACTCATAACGTTACAGTAAAATATCAGCCTAGCTTAGATCAGCAGTTGTCTTTTGACAGAATTTTTTATTCACAGGCAGCACATAGCCTAACATTCCACGGTAATTCAGTATTAGCGGTGTCTGGCCACTGTGTTGGCTGTGTTTGGAAGACTAAAGGAGCACTCAGGCTCAGGCAAGGTCACAGAACAATTCTTAGACTTGTCTATAAAACAAAGGCTTGTTTAACTTGACATGAATTCATATAAACTTTTCAAAATTGTAATTCAAATGCAAGCAAATCGCATGGTTATCTCTGGGATCTTCAGTTTTCTATCCCCCAAAAGGGGGCATGACCATGGCGTTTAGAGACATACCCATATGTGCTGGTCTGATTTATAGCAAGCCGGAGCTAAACATGGTATATCAAATAGGTTGAATTTATTCTATTTATTCTATTTAATATATGCTCTATAGTTGAAGCAAGGTATTTCTCCCTGCCTTCTGCTCCTCAGACTCGAAGCTCAGGCAGGCTGCCTGCAGGCTGCAGGGACACTGAACCTCTTAGTGCAAGACAAGTTCAACATTGTACTTTGACACTGACAAGCAATGACGTGTTCCATACTGTACTGTAAGCTGATCAGCTGTTTATAACTGACAGTTTGTTTGCTGATGTAAAGCTAAGCCCTTTATCCCAAAAACAAAAGCCCACTGCTCTGAGAATACACACTGTAGAGTTGGAGTTCAGTGTCTGCCTGCCTTTTGTCTGCCAGGGACCATTAACATATCGCTCAATATAAACATTATAAACATCCGTTATAAACATCTATGTCTTCTAAAAGGTTATTAATGACTTCTTGCAACTCACAAACAGACACTAACTCATGCTGGTTGTAGTGTTATTTTCGGAGAAGCCAGTATTTACAACTTGGCATGTTTCCTTAATCTGTAATGATATCATATAGTCATTTTTTTATTGAGTGCATTAAATATATCACATATCTCCTTTAAATAGCGATACAAGTAGATTAGTTTGCATTTGCCATCCAACAGTGGCTGTAACTGTGGTATGTTTTTTTTTTTTTTCTGTAAGTCTTCCAGCTTGGATTACACTAAAATTAAAGCAAATTCTTTGCAAATCATTTATGCTACCGTATAAGAAATAAATTAGAGGCTAAATGAGCATGAATTTTCATGCAACATTCCAACATCAGCTTCAGCCAGCAGCAGTGCATGGATACATGAAGAAAAGCGAAACAGGACTGATCTTTCTGGTTAAGGCAAGAGTAGTATTCTGTAGTTGTTTGAGTTTGAGGTGTGCGTTACACCCTTCAGCCAGCACTTATAAGAGGGTGCTGCAAACTGAAGCCTTTTTCCATTTAAGTCGGTTGTCACTTGTCAAAATCAGTTGTCAAGCAAGCCCTTAGAGAAGGCTACAAATACAGCTTGGTTTGCAGGAATCTTTAAGTCCAAAGGGACCACCTTGAATACGTCCATCAGAGGACTGGGATCAATAACTGTGCCAAAGTGTCATCAGTTGACTAAAGTATAGAATTTTGGACGCTGCTAAATCAATGAGGACCCCCAGTGGGACTCCTGATGTAGTTGGACTGTTGGAACATCCAATCCACTTACTGCGAACTTCTCAACACCTAAAGATTTCTGCTTGTATACCCTAAAAAGAAGACACATCTGGGGACTGAATGAACACTAGAAATGGACAACAGCTTGTTTGTGAACACAGGACCAAAGGTGATCACAGCATCCATCGGGAAGAAACCAAAGGTCGATGAGTCAGTAAACAGCGAAGGAAACATCAGTTGGGGCCATCTTTGGGGCTATATCTGAGCCATCTCCAAGACAGCTGAGTGAACTCCAACTGCTGGTTAAGACTGTGAGATGTGCTTGAAAGCTCCAGAACAGTTAACAAGAGGACGTTGTGGTAAGATTTTTTAAAACAACCTAAAAATATGTGAATCCATAGGTTCCGATTACATTGATCTATGGGTTGATAAATGGACTAATAACATGGACAATACACATCAGGATTTTAAATGGCAACAAATATGAAATATTTTCTTAATATCATGTCATGTGAAAGCCAAGTTAATGCAGTTTCAAGTGTACACAATCCAACACAGAATCACCACTGAAAAACTGAATTCAGTCCTGATTCTGTCCTACCTCAATAGATGATTATTTCCATGACCACTGGCTTTGCCCAGCAGTCTGAAACTTCTAGTTGAAGGTCATTAATAAACTAAAATTCTTTGCCTGACTATCCCACTGTCCCCCGCTGCTTCTCAGCAACCATAAGAAGACATCATTAAAAAACTGAAAAGATTGTGGGTATAAATTACTGGTTAAGCCTGATGACAAATTTGCAGAAACACCATCATTCGAAGCCAATGTTCAGTCCTTCAAAAAAATTTGTTCCACTTCATTATACAGCACCTCTGGATCTGATTTAATTTCCTACAATATTTATTTTTCTTCTGCTTCACCATACCTATATACAATATCAACAGAGTAAAACATGTTTATTTATTAGCAGCCCTCACATCATGTACAGTATCTGGATGTTGAATAAAACACAATCTTACCTTGAATAGAACCTCTCAAAATGTTCTTTAAAATAAATTACATTTGTTCTGAATACATACATGTTTTTTTTTTTTCTCACGGCTTGGCGAGAGCTCCTTATTCACAACACGTTACAGAGGCCTTGAAACAACTGAGATATTGAATATACAGAAGCAATACGCAGAGAAACAATTACATAATAATAGCAGCAGTGTTATGAGTCCCATAATAATGGGTATTTGCTTCTATATTTGCTTATAGAATTTAAACATCTCATCACTCCAGGTTGTCACAGTCTACTTTCAGTGAGTGCAATAACACAATAAACTTAAAGTCCTAGATTACTAACATAACAGCCAACCAAAAACCACTGGGTAACCGATCACCAAATGGAGAAACTATAGAAGAGCGAGAGTTACAGAGGCAGATGGAGGGAATTTGTTTTACCCGCTTTACCCGCTGTTCACAATTCACCCATCCTGTTATCCCCTTCTCCTGTTCCCTGACTACCATAACTCAGTGAGTGTCTCTGTTGCTTGATTAAGTTCAGTTCAACAGTTTATTCATCTATTTACATGAGACTCATATCCAGTAAGCTTCAGTTTGTCCATCTTTCTTGTTAGATTCCTGTTGTTAAACCTTCGTAGTGAGGACATATTTGCATTGTGAGGACATTCAGTGTCAGTTTATTTTCCTATTTCAGTTTTAATCCATCTTAGTGAGGATATGTCCACATTCTGCTCACATTTCAGTGCCAGTTTTGCAGGGTTTTTTTGTTTTTATTTATTTTTTTTATTATTTTTTTTTTTTTTTACCAGTTTTAAACTCATGTAGTGAGGTCATTTCAGCAATGTGAGGACATTTCAGTGGCTTTTTCAGTTTTAAACCCCCATAGTAAGGACATTTCAGCATTGTGAGGACATGTCGATGCCAGTTTTGTCAGTTTTAAGCCCTCATTCTGAGGATATTTCTGCATTATGTGGCCATTTCAGTGTCATTTTTTCTATTTCAGTTTTAAACCATCTTAGTGGGGACATCTTGTAATTGTGAAAACATTTCATTTTCATTCTTTTACCCATTTCAGTTTCAAACCAACATAGTGAGGACACTGTGGCTTCAAACAACTGATTGAAGATTAAGACTTGGCTTAAAGATTCAAGTTAGAGTTAAGTTTAGGTTAGGTGGAATAGAGTTTGGGTGTAGGGATTTAGTTGTTATGGTTATGGTTACGGGCTACTGAATGTATTATGTCAATGAGGGTCAACAAAAGGAGACAATTTGTGTGTGAATGTGGTATTTTTTTGTGTGTACTTACATTTCTCTTTAGATATTTATATATTTTCTTTACATATATTACTGTAATTTTATTTTATTCTCCCCATCTGGTTCTTCCTACCTTGAATCTAATTCTTCCTACCTTTCCTTTGTTCTTCTCACTTTCATTGAGAATTACACCTTTTCCTTCCTTCCACCTTCTATCATCCATCCAGGGTGTGATTATACCTTTTTATATCCCATTTCACCACTTTTTTCATCTCTCCATCTCTCCCTTTACCAATGACAGTAATTGCTGCTTCCGACAATTTGAAGCCATTAGCCATAGAGCAGACAGACAGAAAGACATTAAAGCCTGGGGACACACTACATGACCAAACAGACTGTGAAACAATTGGACAAAATGCACCTATAGCTGCAGTGCAGCGGCATGCCTGGTGGCACAGGCAGCTGTTTGAGTTCTGAGGATTTCAATAAGCCTACTCAGAAATCCTATAAAGCCGAGGTCAAGCAAGACAATTTAGCTAGAGTTTAGCTTAGGGAGGAGATAAAGAGGATTCACTTTTAACAAGAAGGAAAAGAGGAAGAGAAAACTGAAATGCAATGCATAGCTGTTGTTGGACTACAGAAATGGTTTACCTAAGTATCAAACAGAAAAAGAAATCAGAAAAAAGAACATTAAAGCTTTTTGCACATGGAAGCAAATCAATCATTGTAACCGCAAACTACAGTAATACCAGTGTCTGTAGAAAAAAAAAACTATAATGTATATCCCTATTTAAAACAAAAATTACAAGTGTGTGTGTGAGTTTGACATTGCGAAAATATACTAGCAAATAGTTAAATGATACCATTCTTAATGTATAGATTCAGCCTGGTCTTATTCCCAACTGTCACATACCATGATTATCACGCCTCAGCACTATACGTCGGACATTACCCGTAGCACTGAGTGATGGACGGTGACAATGGGTTGCTAAATATGAAGCCACAGCTAGACAGTTAGCATAGCTTTGCTCAAAGACTGTACCCAGTTACCTTTTGTCCAAAGCTGACAAAATTGGCCTAACATGACTTTTCAAGCTCACCTATTAACATGTAATATCTGATTTCCTTAATCCGTACAAATACAACACATGATTAGTCTCCAAGGTGACCTGACAACATGACTAAGACTGAACTTAGCAGATTTTCGTAAGGACAATTAAATAATTTAGCTCCTCTACTTGTCTGACCATGCAATGCTTTAAAAGTCTGCAATATAATTTTACATCTGCGTCTCTCTTTTAAAACCAATAGGCACCCAGTATAAGAAAATTAAACGGTTTAATGTGTGCGGGTGAGTTTGTGCAGGTGAAAAGAGCATGTAAGAGCAAGACGTGATGTTGCATACAAGAAACCTCAGCAATGTTCCTGAGTTGTTCAGAACAACACTGAAATAGCTTAGTTACACTGTGATCAAAAATATAACCTGAGATCAAATGTTATTCGATAAAAGTGTTAGACTTTGTGATACCAGATCTGAAGTATGTTTTGAGCCAACGGTGAGAACATTTGTCTTGTCTGGATTAAACTAAAGAAAATCAGTTGCCATGCAGATTTCGACATCGTCTAGACAGTTCTGTGAGAAGTGCAGCGTGCTAAGGTCAGTGGACTTTATTGAAAGCTACAGCCCACTGACCTTGGTATGTAATGTCAGTGATTTTCCCCCCAGAGACATCTGAAGCACAGGCTGAGACATTCAAGTCTTCAAACACACCCCAAAACATACCTCTCTTTAAGCCTTATTATCACATTAATGGGACACTGTCTTCATAATTGTCACCAGGAATTAATTGAGACCATAACTTCTTTACTGACCTGGCACTTCAAGAGACAAGCACTTTCTGATGTAGCTGACTGGTTTTATTAGGTACCTACAGCTACAGTATATTGAGTTGTATAATTTCTGATTAAAGGCCCAATCACATAGAACAGCTTCACCACTCTTTTATTATTTTTTTTCTTTTAAATGCTAAAAGTTCAACATTTGGCTGATCAACTTTAAAATAAACTTCTGCTGATCAAATAACATGTGATAAATACACACAAGAAACACCCTCATGTTATTGAAGCAGAGGTGGCATACCTTTTGGACACACTGTGCCAGTTTGTATTCCTGGATGTGACAGCCCAGGCACAGTTGGAGGAAATGAACCCAGAAAGCGAGTCTGATGGTCCTGATGGCAAAGTTGGCAAGGTGCCCTCTGTAATCCATACAGCTCTGACATGCTTGCTGTGTTCCAGGCAGTGCAGGCTGTGCAAGCACTCCAAACAGTCTAAGAGGGCCAAGTGACCCAAACACAACAAGACACGCATCCAGAGACAGAGGAGGCGTTGCCTTTAGACAACAGATGGTTGGGGAATTTTCACGCAATAAAAGCACAGAGAATGTACAAATATTGTATAGTGAAAGAAGTGTTGTGGTTTTCTTTATCAGGCCCAGAAGACTGCAAGTTTCAAACTGCCACATATACCCTTCTCTGTCTACCGCATCACAACACAATGTTAAGTTTGAGGGAAAATGAAGGAGTGTAAGAAGAGTGTGTTGTGTTGGGGTTGTTAACTTCAAAATGCTACAGAGACCAACATATGTCAGGGGTAAAAGGTTTCATAGTGTGCAAAGTTTATTAATTCATACCAGTGGAACTAATCATTTGTGTGAATAAATTAATAACTCGTGCACACAAATTGGCAATTCTTACAGTTCAATTAGCAATAAGGTATTGTAGCAGTTGGAGCTGAATCGACATCTGTCGACTAGGAAGGAATGCCGAGTGTTAGGGGATGCAAGCGGTAATGTTTTAGAGTTTAACTTTAACTTCAGCTGACAGCTCAGCTCTGCTCAGGTACAGCAAAAAGTGCCTACAGTTAAAATGAAACTCCCGTCAGCAAACTTATTTCACCTGCTAAACGGACTTCTGTATTTGTTTTCCAAATGCTAATTCACTTCAACTTCAACCTTTTCTATATTTTACTTATTTTAAATTTAAGCAGCAAGCACAGGTACATTTTCTTCATCAATTCTTACCTTTACAAGTTCTTTTTTCCCTTTCTTTCTTTCTTTCTTTCTTTCTTTCCTCTGCTCTTTTAATTTTTAGCTTAGACCAGTAACTCTGTAAGTCACTCTGTCAGTTGGTCAGTTGGTCGGTCAGTCCACCAAAACTCTTTTTTTGGTGGACCGCTTTTTTGAGGTTTCACCCATGGAGGCTGTGTGTGTGAAGGTGTATGTGAAGATGTACTGTATGTTTGTATTCATGCCAGTTGGCTAAAAGGGTGTGTGTCAGTGGGAGTGGCCTGTAAACAAAAAGGTGCAAAACTTTTAAATGCATTCACGTTACATGACCAAGCTAATGGACCATTTGCTGTAGCTCTTGTGAGAGCATCCCTGTTTTAATAGTGACTGATGCCCCACCCTCTACATTTAGCCACGCCCAATTCATAACTCATGGTCTCAATAGTATTTCAATAGTGCAAGTTAGCCCCGTCCTAATACTTAGACCATGCCCCTACAGGACTCACTGCCTGTTTGTTTCAGGGACTTGTGGAAGTCATTACTGGACTAAACAGAGTTCATTTTCATTGGTGATGGTTTGCCTCGCCCCCTGTACTTAAACCGTGCCTCCTTTATTAACTCAATGAACCTTTAGCCACAGAGGTCAAGTGTGTATGTGCGTGTGAATGCATGCAAATGTGAATGTTTCCACATACGTGCATGGCAGTAGCTGGTCTCACAGCTATTGCAAATTTGTGTTGTTGATTGGTAAAGCACCTTTAAGCTGCATTCTCTGTACGAATGGTGCCTCATAACTAGTGTGTATTATTGTCTCCTGTCAGATGTAAGCTGTGACCAGAGGCAGTGTTGTGCAAGTTCACACTTAAGAAGAGCTGGATCAAAGTTCATGTTCATGTCTTCTGTTTTTTTTATTTATTTACTGACTAAATGACGCACAATATTCATGTTATTGTATAAAAACATGAATATCTTTAGTTATTAACAACAATTTACTATTTTATTTGAGAAACATGCACAACAAACATACTGCTGAAATTTTCAACTGGCAGGTTGAAAGGCCGATTATCCATTTCAACTGAATCACCATAATGCATGAGAAATACAGGAGATGAGAGGGAAGACAAGCGAATATGATGTGGATCTGTCTTTCCTTTTCATACAATTCATGCTACAGATCAGCCAAAGTTTTTCATCACCTCGACATTTCTGTCCATATTCACGTTTCCCCTCTCTGCTGCGGAGGCTGACCGGAGGCATTATGTTTTTTGGTCATCCCCAAACACGTGAACCCGATATCTTGAGAACACCTTCAGGGAATTTAATAAAACTGACACAGATTGACCACCTGGACTCTGGAGTCATTGTGACCTCATGTCTAGCTCACGTTTGTCAACATATTGGGCCTTGTTTGCGAACATGTGCGTAGAAATCTTCTTACTGTGCGCACAGAATAAGTTCCTGTGCAAAGTCACCGTTTGATTCATGAAACAGTGCACCAGCCAAATTTGTCCTCACCACCGTATGTATGTAAGTGAATCAGAATCATTCTAAACTAACAGGCTCTACTCGCTGCCTTCAATCTGCATACTGACACACCCCTTTTCTCTATATAAGGAAAATACGTTTGGCATAGAAAAGAATCATGGGTGATGCAGGAAGTCGTTCTAACTTCATATTCAGGCCAAATCAGGCATCGCTGCGGCGTGTGTGGGGTGTTTGTGTTTAGAGCTTAACCGCTGTGAAACTATCAGGAAATAATGTTTTATTTCTTTGTTTTACCAGCTTGCGACCAGCGCTGAGCATCTCTCTCCCCGCTCAGTCTGTACCGCGGACACATCGCTGCACTGCCCGTGTCCAAAGAGAAAGCCAGAAAAGACCCTTTTGTGACTCATAATAATAATAATAATAACTCCTTGGGCTGCAATAACTGAAGCGGTGCGTGTCGTGTTGTGTCCCAGGAGAAACAGACCGGGTCTCAGATGAAAAAGAAAAGGTTTGACATTAAAGTTGATGCGTTAAAAAGAAAAATGGACCAGAGGAAAAATAAGGAAACAGGTGGAGAACAAGGGGCACTTGATCTGTCATACCAAGATCAGAGACTCACTGCAGTTAATGGAAATATCTCTAAGTGGGATGAAAAAATGAGTGTGAAAGTGACGACATCCAGCAAGGATTTTAACTCAATAATAATAATATGCAATAAAAGTGCTTAACATGAAAAACAGATCATGACATTTATGATAAAATCCTGAAAACAAGAAAAATAAAATCAAGTAAGTCAACCATAAAAACGCTTCCAAGACTTCTATTAAAGCTTTTTACATTTAGTTAAAAGGTGTGTTTCAACATTTTCTAAGACAGCCAGGCTGTCATCATTTGTGCGCGTGATCTGAGGCAGTTCTAAATTTGTTCCCAGAGTACAAACAAATTCAGGTAAGAAAATATTGACGAATCCCAGATTTATGCCTAAAACGTTCATTCGCATGGTTTTAAGCAGAAATCTGTACATACGTACTGTTCGTGAATAACGGCCATAATATTAAAAACACCTTAAGCGAATTTCTTCAAATGTGCTACAAACCTCCCGCTTGGACTTGAGGATGATTAGATTTGATTAGACTTTAGTGGTCAAAGGTCACTGTGACCTCACAAAACAAGTTTTTGGCCATAACTCAAGAAATCATTCGCTTATTTCACACAAATGTCTAATCCCATCAGTGCTGGAGATCAACTACTTGTGCATAAAGTTACATTTAAATAACCTACAAAATACATATAATTGTAATCCATTGTAGTTACTTACAAAATGTTGGTGATTTCAAAGGTGTTACATCTGAATATTCTTTTCAGTTTGACTGGTGGGGATCTGCACTCTACTGAGTGCACTCTTCTAGTTCTAGCTTTTATTTTGTAAATTTTTTACAATCACTATGTTTGTCAGCACTCTCACTGTCGGACACGTTTTCAGCGCTCCTTGTTTATTTATGCTGGCAGCTGTGTTATACAGTCCAAAATAAACAGGGAAAGTTATCAGGTCATGTATTATGTAAATGAACCTCTCGGGTTTACTACAATTTTATTTAAAAAATTGCTTTAGTTTTATTAATATGAGGTAAACAAAAACAAAAAAGCCCTACTTATTTGTGCAAAGCTGGTATTAAATCATGCGATCACATTACACTACAGTTTTGAGGTTTTCTGTCAAGTCACTGATTATCCTCACCTTCCGGACTGAATGCACAGCGAGGAATATCTGAGTAGCAGACACCTAAAAACACATTCCTGCAGTTCATAATTTCTGTCAACTCTCTTTTACCACCCACTTTGTTCTAAAATAAGAACAAAAACCAGAACGGAAAGAACAGATTGGCCTACTTTATAACCAACTACACCTTTGTACAGTGATACAATCTGAATAAATTAATGGAAAAAACTAAAGGTGGGCGCTCGCCAGCACTCCTTAAAAAGCAGATGTACTGTACATGAGCTACACAAGATGGATGTGTGTGATCCTCGATCTTACATAAACACTAGGGATGTGTTTGAAAGAACTGTAGTTAAACGTGAAAGCAGAGCAAGGATGATTGCCTGTAGGTGGAATTGGGACAGCCTCAAACAGAGACGTACAGCAAAGAATTTAACGTATAACTATGCAAACTTACAGATGCATTGTTCCTCATCCTCAACTCCTCAGTGAAAAATAACGCTTTGGCTCACTGCTTGCACATTAATCCTCTGGGTGTAGTTTTGCATTTCATGTGTAGAAAGTCAATGATATTCTACATCCTGTCTTAGGGCTGTTTTTGTTGTTCCTTCATTCTTAATGCAGCTGAAGGAGTTCACAATGTTAGGCGACGATTCTCTGCATCTTTTCTCAACAATTATATACAAGTCTTTAGTCAGGCATTTATGGTGGGAGGATACAAAACATTTCTTCTGACCTTTAATAGAGTATTTTGTATTTCTCTGAAGTGGATGTGGGGTCAGAGGGGGATCCACTGAGGAAGTGTTTCAGCGTTAATGAGCAGAGGAATTTAAACAGCTCTGCTCTCGGGCCAAATGCACTTGTGGCTAAAGTCACTGCTCACAGCTAAAACCATTAGTAGGTAGTGCAACACAAAACAAAACAACAAATTCTGGCGAAATATGTATTTTAAGCCCCTTTGTCTCCTGGCTATGTTATTGGGCAGTCAAAGCCTGCTGGACCTCACCAGCAACTTTTGATAGCGTGGTGAATTTCTTCCCATGAGGGAACTGTCACCAATCTTAAAAGTGATGATTTTAAACAAAATCACAAAAAAGAAATACAAGTGGGAGGCCATCACTTATGTGTAATAGTTAATATTGAATGTTGTTGCACTAAATTATGCACAGGGCATGCAAAAAAACTTGTAGATGCCTACATACATACATAAGTAGGTAGGAAGTTCATATCATGCTGATGTTTGCAAGTGTTCACAAGCTTTATGCCAGCTGATCGGCAGCTGATCCCTGCTGATCACTCAGCCAATTGGCTGTGTGGGCAGGAACTCGATACCACGGATCTAACACTGCTCACTACTGGCTCCAAATGATGTCACCAGAGAAGGATGGCAGTGCTCTGGGATCTGTAGTATCTGGGATATTTAGGTTTCAGTCGTGTGCGGTGGGAGGAAGTGGGAAAATGCCGTCCATCGTGTTCTGTTGGTGGTTCATTTATAAAAGCGCCCTCCTTCTGCTACCAGCTGAAGAGCCAATCACACTGGACAGCAGTAGAGGTGTTGTCCCTTAATGTCTGGTAGGGCTGAATGAATATTTTACATAGATATTGCAACTATGATATGATGCGTGATATTTAATTTTTTTATTAATTTTTTATCATTATTCTCATTTTTATTGAAGACCATGTTTTGCAGGGATCTGTACGCACAAAGATGTTTTCTAAAGTCTGTAGAATAACGATGTGTAGGCCAGGACATCTCTGCAGCAAGACTTTTGGTTTTTTTAATTTAAATGATATTTTGACACATTTTTTTCAGCTTTAAAATATATTGTGCCTTCCTCCTCCAATAAGGCCTCCTGCAACTGGAAAATTGCAGGAGGCCTTGTTGCGATTTCAATAAAATTTCGATTCATTTTTGAGCTCTAATGTCTTGTCAGTGTTTTAACGTAATTTCTCCCCATGCATGTTGTAATCTTAATCGGCCTTTCTTTGGCAGCAGCACTGTGCTGAGCTCCACAGGCAGGAGACTGACTGACTCGCTTTCACTATGTTTATGTGGCCGCTTGCCACAAGCGAACAGACTTTACTGTCCCCACCAACTGTGACATGAAATATCCACCCTTGTACACATGTGATGTTCACTTACTTAAAACAAATATAAAGTCAACAAAACTTTTATTTATCTTTATGCTAAAATGTGCTAAGAGAAGTTTGTTGAGGCATGTGTGCAGCAGACCTGTTGTGTATCTTGTTGAGACCATGGAGCTCTTTGTAATTGTTCATGTTGTTACACAAGCACGGAGGGCATTTATGCAAGAGAGACCATGTGAATGCTTCCTCTACAATTACAGATATGTGGGTGGTGCATGGCTACTTTTTGTTGCAGTTTTTTTTTCTCATTTATTTATTACTTGAAAATGTTATTTATCTTTTTTTTTTTTTAACATGTGCAGACTTCTTTTTCTGAGAAGCCATAAAGGACGCTTGTGCAGTGCAGACCCAGCGAATGCTTTGCAATAAATCGCTAAAAAGACAGCCCGAGGACGTGCGATCCATTCCTGCTATATTATACAAAGCACAATGAAAACATGTCACTTATTTAATTAAACGTCACATTAATCACAAGATTCATTTCAATGAATGAATGAGAGTGGACTCTCCATGTAACTTACCTCCAGTTCCTGTGAATAAAGAAAACGATGAACCCGTGTAAAGATAGGGTGAAAAGACCACAGCAGCAGGGAGCCGAATGGGTCTATTACCTTTGTGCTGTCAGTCCAGACAGTCTGAGTGAGCAGCTTCTCCCTGCTACTGTCTTTTAGACATGATAGTATAGACATATGGTGAGTTATTCATGTGGTCAGCTGTATTTAAATTAACACAGAGAAGTGAAATGATTTTGCGAAAAAAAAGCTGTATGCCCGCTCTGCTAAATCCAGCTTTAACAGTTCAAACCAAAACCTGCTAAACACACACACAACTTACAGTATTCCCTCAGGTTGATTACAGTATTTGATAATGCAGCTCACTTACTGTAGTAATTGCTGGAATAAAGAGGTTACACTGTATCTCCCTCTTTTCCAAAGGGATGAGCGAGTGTTTGTAAAGGATTAAGAGAGAAAATAGGTGCTGATAGCCTGTGAGGTCAGATCGCTCTCCGTGATGGTGGGCTCATAAGAACTGTTTTGCTCATGCCGTAGCTCGCTATTCACGTTCCACGTGTGATTATCTGAATGTGAATCAGCCGTATTATCCGCTCTCTGTAAAGGATCTGTGCTTTGTGTCTCTTTTAATGTGCTGAAGGCTGTCCCAGTCCAAATGTCAAGTTTTAATTAGATATAAAATCTTGTATTTTTAGTCTCTTCTCTTTTGTTTCCACAAGACTATGAGGAGAAATTTGAATGCCAGTGTTTCTGACTACTCCGTGCATTTTAAGTGATTAAGGATATCATAGATTCAATTTCTTGACATTTTTTCTTTTCAGATTGTGAATGTGACATATTTATTTACAGTGAGAATGTTTTGTGTTTATTATATATCAAATATTCACACCAACACAGTTCCTTGTTTTCAGAACACCTATGTGAGAGTGAAATTAAAGGACAGAAAATTGGAGGAATTTTAGAATTTTGCTTCTTTGTTTTCATTACCAGGAATCGAGTAGATTTTGGTGGTCAAAAGTCATTCTGACTTTACAAAACACATTTTTGGCCATAACTCAAGAATTCATATGTTAATTATGACAAAACTTCATAATTGCAATCCATTGTTGTTACTGAGTAAAAATATGTGATTAGATTACAGTTAGTAATCAAAATGTTTGTGAGGAAGTTACATTCAAATATTCTTTTCAGGTTGCCCGGCGGAGATCTGCACACCATGAGTGCACTCTTCTAGTTCACAATGAAAGGGAAATATTCAGTTATGTTATCTAACCAAAGCAATTAAGCTAGTGTTTCATTTTGGTACATTTTAATTTTACATTTGTATATTAAACTCTATCAGACTCGAACTTTGCTCCATGACACTTACTCATGTTGTTCTCTCCGGACTGGATCCTTGCTTGAGTTTTATCAGCTCTCAGACATACGTCACTTTGGATAAAAGCGTCTGCTAAATAAAATTGCAAATTGTTGCAAATTGTATAATATTTTGTTATTGTATTCCCAGTTTCCATCATTATTAAGCCGCATTTTGATAAACTCCATGTTACATCCTCTTACTCTTCAATCCAAACAGCTAAATTTGGTTTATTTAGCTAAGAGACATGCCCAGCCATGTCTCTTAGTGTTGGTCAGTGTGTGTGGGTGTGTGTGTAGGTGTGTGTGTGCCCATGTATGTATGTGCTTGTGTGTGTGGGTATGTATATATATGCTTTGTGTGTTTTTATGTATTTAATAGGGTTGGTTTTGTTGTCTTGATTTTTCTTTGTTTGTTTACTCATGTGAGGCTCTTTGTAAACCCATGAGTTAAAACTTACCTTAATAAATAAATTTGGTAATTTGCTAAATTTCAACGTTTAAAGTAACTACGTGTACATACACATGACAACTAGTTTGTGTGGTGCAACCTGCTTAATTTAGTGGTGCATACATTTGCACTTTGGAAACACTGGCAGCACCTGGTGCCAGGCAGTGTCTTAACTTATGAACGGCTGGTGCAACTGACTCCCTCTCAGTCCCTTTTTATGCACATATTTATCCTTTATTCAAACCACTTTTGTAGCACAGGAAATTAAGAAAAATAAGGTTGGATACATTTTTATATCTGCTGAAAAAAAAAAAACATCTCTCTGAGATTTAATACCACTTCATCCGCTCCAGTTAACCAGCTTGTCTCTTTCATACAAATGATCTACTTCTCTCACAGAAGGTGCCTAACAGCTAATTTACTGCAGGTACTGGGAAAACGAGTGTACCGAAGCACAGACAAAAATGGACAAAATCACACTGACGAGAGGGACAAAGAATCTTTGAAGCAGATTTAACACAAAAACAGTAGTTGTGTGCCTCGGTCAAAAAGTCAAGTTGCTGTTGCTTGAAGGAATTTAATAAAAGGTATCAAGTGTATTTTTTGACAATATGGAAGTTATCACTACACTGACATATGATTCACGTAAATAATTTCCAATGAGAAACATCCTGTCTTCACTGACAGGCTGTTTTTACAAGTGCGTTTGGTGAGGTCACAGTAACCTGACCTTCAACGACCAAAATGTAATTCCTTGAGTCGAAATGGCCATTTTTGCCAAATTTGAAGAAATTCCCTGTAGGTGTGTCATAATTTCCTAATATATTTGGACGTTCTTGCCTTTCCTCTTGTGCCCGTGGCTTTACTTCCTGTCTTTGCCAATTTTCCTCCTTTTTTGCTCACTGATTGTTTTCACCCGCCCCTGATTAGCCTCCCTGTGTATTTAGTCTTGTGTCTATTCCTCCTTAGAGGCCATAGGGGCCCATCCTGGCCTTTTCCTAGTGGTTTTATTTGTGTTTGGTTTCCCTGTGGTTTTGGACTTTCTGCTTGATTTATATGGACTTTCAATTTTGCCAGCTCCTTTGGATTTGGTTGCCTCACTTTGACTGTTCTCAGATATTGACCTCTGCCTGCCAGACCGTAAGCCTTTTGTTACATTGACTACTGCAATAAATCATTTTGAACATCCACAGCTCTGCCTTCAGTCTGCATTTTGGGTCCATTCCCTTGTTTTCCTTGTTACCCTGCTTAACATGTGTGACAAGGCGTTCCTGAGATATTGCGCTCGTGAAATGGGATGGACTTGAGCTCACAACTTTGACTTGACTCTGACTTTTGAACACCAAAATCTAATCAGTTTATCCGTGAGTGCATGTGGACATTCATGCCAAGTTTGAAGAAGTTCCCTCCAGGTGTGTCATGGTTTGCAGTTTTAGTTTAGTCATCTCCTGTTTTATTTTGTAGTTTTTCTGTCTTTTTTCTTTGTTAGCTTCCAACTGCCCCTGATTAGCCTCCCTGTGTATTTAGTCTAATGCCTTTCCCTCCATAGTTGGCTGTTCTATCTTCGTCCTTTTGGTTTCAGCATTCTAACCTTTTTGTGTTTTTCTTTGTGTTTGATTTCCTCCTGGTTCTGCTGGATTTATCTGGACTTTAAATTTTGTCCGCTACCTTGGATTTGGTTGCCTTACTTGGACTGCTCCTCAGATGTTGAACTTTGCCTGCCAGATCATCCTGTAAGCCTTTTATTTTCCTTTTTACCCCACTTAACATGAGTGACAAGGTGTTCCTGAGATATCGCATTCACGAGAAGTTCATCTTTGAGTTCAAGTGGTCATTTGTGCCAAATCGCTCAATCCATTCTTGACATTTCACTTTCACTTTCATTTTTATGGATGAGTGGACGAGTGGGTAGACGACCTGAAAACACATTGCTTTTGGCCACAGTTGTTGCCATCACAGAGGCATAAAAATCTTAATTTTTAAAGTGTAAAACTATACAATTTCTCAACTCTAAATGTTATATATTACACACTCACATGGCTTTATTCACCAGGTGTCTTGCAGCGTTTAGAGCCTGTACACTACATACACACTCACACACACACAGAGTACAGTAAAATCAAACTGACAGACACATACAGAGGTCACCCAGTCAAGCATAAGTCATTATAGCAAAGCATACTCATACCTGTCCAGGTCAGAATCTCAAGAACATACTGTGGATAGCACAGGTGATGACACACACATTCTCCCACGCAGAGAACATTCTTCAAAAACACACACAGCCAACTCCTTGCAGTCCGCAGCACTTCAAGATGAAACACGCAGGCGGGTTCAATAACTCAAGCATACTCACCAGAGATGACAGGTTAGCATGCAAATGTTAATAGTGCCACATTACCCATGATTATAACACCTGAGTGGTTATATATCAACCTGAAGGCGTCTGCACAGGTTCACATGGGCAGTCGCACACACACAGTAAATATTCATGTCCTCACATAAATGAAATCACAGGTAGGAAAAATTTATGGGCGGTGTTTACGTCACTTTCTGGCAGATAAATATACTGTATGATAATGGTATGAGCTTAGCATAAGTGGTGATGGCATGCGTTTATGTGTCTGAGACAGACCAAGCTCCTCATGTGAATACAGTTCCAGTTCAATGAAGGACTCATAAAACACTCACATCCCCCACACCCACCCACCACACACACACACACACAGCCGAGCTGTCGTGCTTCAAGTCCACCAAAGTCAAGTCACTGCACAGCATTTATTCTTTTCACGGTTGGGCTTGGATCTGTTGCAATATAGTGTAATGTGGTGAAATATTGTACAGGCCTTCAGCTATTGTACTGTCAAGGTAACTGCGGTGCAATATAATATCTCCACAGCGGGGGTTCCAGAACTGTCACCTGATAAGTGTTGAGCTTGTTATGAACAAATATTTGATTTATATTTGTCATTTCTTTTTACTCAATTTAAAAACACTGTCCATTTCCTATTAGTCTCTGGGAGCTCTTTACTCGCTGTATCCTCTCCTTTAGAATCAAAATTGATTTCACTTCTTCTTACAAGGCTGAGAAAAAAAAGAGCATTAGACAAGATATTTTTATCAGAGCTGTGGACTTGAAAGTTGGACTAGAGTGCCATCTAGGTAAGGTTTCAGATTGCAATCAACTCTCCTCACCCTCCCCTTCCAAGTGTGTAAGGGAAACTACGGTGGCCACGAAGCTACTCGGAAAGGCCCTTTCTAGCGCCTGTGTTTGGTTTGTCTGTTCAGGGCTACTGTAGAAACATGGCAGTGCAACATGGTGGACGATGTGGAAGAGGACCTGCTCCCTCTGTAGTTATAAACTGCTTATTCTAAGCTGATTAAAACACAACAGTTCATTTTTTCATGTAATTAAACACTAATGAAAACATACTGATGAATATTACCTTCCATGTCTGCCATATTCTGCCATTATACCCCTGTAAATCTCACACACTGGACCTTTATGTCACAGAAATGAGCTGCTTAGACACTTAAATCTTAAATCTTAAACTGACTATGATACAACATAAGAGATTAAGGAAACATGCTAACTTGAAATACTGCCTTCTCCGACAACAACACTTCTATTCCAGTGTAGAACATCGGTTTTTATTTTGGCATGTGTGATTCTGCCGCCTGCCCATTTTTTTTCAACTTACATTATGCTAAAATAAATACTGAATGATGTTAAAAGAATGTGTTCCCCACTAACAGAAAGTAGTGGCAGCCACATCACTGCACATAAATTTTTGCGACCTGTGACATTGCTGGAACATTGCATGTAATGTTGTACTTTGAGTGTTGTTGCCAGCACGTTATTTTAAAAGTTGCTGGTATGTTATCCCAACTTCTCCACAACTTTTTGGAGATATCGTGACAGCGTCATTTTATATTGCCAGGATATCTCATGCAACAGCCCGACTACATTTCAATTGTAATGTTGCAGGAATGCCGCTGCAATGTTGTAAGTGTAGTTTCACAGTATTGTTGCTGCAACTTAATGTTTTAGGTGTAATGTTGCAGTAACGTTGCTTGTTATTGTCAGATTCTAATGTTTTGTTTATCTTGAGAGAAATAACTTGCTCCAATAGTTCAAATTTGGACTGTAGTACCCATTTTTAAACACTAGTTTTCAGTGTTACATGTTTCACTTGAAAGTTTTAATGTGGCAAAATCCCAGAATAAGGTATCACGCTAGCAGTAAACACAAAGCTGTAGGTGTTGGGTGCAAATACTCTGCAGGTGTCTCAAAGTGCACCTGATATTTTGCACGCTTGTAAGTGCGAAAGAACTGAGTGAAGGCGAATGTAGATCAGCAGTTGTGGTGATCCATAAATATGCTTTCAGCCAGTCACATGACTGGTCTCATCACTCTGAAACAGATGAGCCAGTCACAGCAGCGCGTGACAACAACAGCTCAAAAAATAATAACTGCACCAGGAAATCATGTTGTTGTCTGGATGTGCAGAGTGACACGACTTTAACACACAGCACCACAAATCTGCAGCCAGAGGCAGATGGTGTGGGATTTTATTGAACACTTAATTAGTACAATGATAACAGACATAAAAAATAAACAGTTCGGTGGGGCGTTTAGGTGATCGCATCAGCACGACACTATTTCAGTCACAATCCCACTGCATTTCAAGTTTTAAAAGGTTACATTGCATCTTAAAATGTGGCACAGCGGCGCTTGCTTCATAATTCATTTCAAGAATAAAATATAAATGCTGATTTTTTTTTTAAGGTGGGAAAAGAGGCTGTGACTTATGTCTTCCACCTACAGTGAAAAAACAAAATTCAAAGTCAAAACGAACTTGTCTATGATGTATGTAGATGTGATTGTGGTTATTTTACAGCAGTCTGGTGTATTTGTATGTCTTTTATTTAGAAGGTAGACACAGCGGACAGCTTGACTCACTTGAGACTTTACCTCAGACATGCCTTGACATAAAGTCAGACATAACCTCTTATGACTGACTTTAGACTTGACTTGATACTTATTTGACACAACTTGAGACTTGACTTTGACTGGTTTTGACTGACTTAAAGGCACAGTAAGCGATTCTGGAGGAAGATTATTGTTGGGTCTCAGTTCCCAGGTTGGTTATTAAACACCAATGATGCCATTTGACCAAACCACCACTTCCAGGACACATCACCCGGACTCGTCTCAAATCACTTCAAACCTGACCCTGAGACCTGTCTCGACTGGCTTGGGACATGGCTTGAGACCTTCTTTGAAACAGCTTGAGACCTGACTTGTATTTGTCTTAACTGACTTAAGACTTAACCTGAACTTGTATTGCTTGTTAAGACTTTCCTTGAGACTTGCTTTGACATGGCCTGAGACTTGACTAGGACTTTTCTGTCCTGACTGAAGACATGGCTTGCCAATCACTTTCACAAGACATGAGACTATAGCTTGACCTCCAAGTTGCTATGAAGACTTGACTTTGACTTGTCCTGACTGACTTAAAACTTTCTTTAGAACTTCATTTGACAGGCCTTGAGACTTCACCTAGGGTGAAGACTTGACTTGAGACTTGACTTGGATTTGTCTTAATTGACTTGATAAAAATAATTCTCCCATTTTTCATTTACTCTGGGACAATGACGACATGAGTTTTGAATATGACATTTCAACTTAAAGTTGATCTTCAGATCTGAAGACATGTAATAGTGCAAAGTCTAGAACTACAGCAAACAATAAATAAGTCATTTTACCACTATAGCACAATTTTACCAGCTGTTATGAGGTAGAGCTATAAGGAATATGCAAAGAAAAAAACTATGATATTGAAGTGAAGGTTAATGAATAAATTTTTTGAATAAGTATAAGGTTAAAGAAATAATCTGGGAAGTGTCATCTGTCTCCTTTAAGTTGGGAAACTCTAAACAGATGCTAATGTGCGCCGGCTGCTGCAGAAAGCAACACATGCATGCATTTGTCAGATAAGAAGTAAACTAGGCTCAGTTTAATCAGCCTGACAAATCGTGGGAAGCCCCAGTCTGTTAAAAACTTAAGCGAATTGAATTTTATGTAAATTTGCTGTTTCCATTAAGACTTTCAAATGCGATGATTTATTTTGATCTATCAGCCAAAGGAGGCAAAACAAAGGAGGAGAGGTGATGTTAGGATAGTGAATTATTGAAGAGTAACAGAGAATAATGGATACATGGATAGATGGAGAGATAAATACATATGAAAGATGTTACCATACTGTCTTTGATGCACCAATAAATAGTTTCCTTCTTTTCTTCAGCGGTTTGACTCCTCAAGAGACCGGACACCCAGGGGTATTTCTCATTAAAAATGGCTGAATGGACGCTATCGATGTTTCACATCTCCTCTGTCAGAAAGCACAGAGAGAAGGGTCATTATCTGACTGGCCTTCTGGATCGTTCTACTGTAAAACATGACAGCTACGGACACCCACGGCAACTCCAAATCGATCCACTGTTGAGCTAAAAGAGGTCCACTTTCAACAGCAGGAAGGAGCAATTTGAGGAGGAAACTCAAATCAAGGAAATAAAGAAAAGGAAAGGAAGCTAAGAAGACAGAGAGAGTCAGGTGCTTGTGTCTTCTTAAGGTTGTTGTTTTTTATTTATGAGTCTTAACTATATTATATTCAGATTTTATAAGTTTATGTCAGTTTTAAGCTTTTCAAAATACACATTGAACCCATGTTCTCTGTGGGAGACAGTGGGACTCGCTTCTTCTCATTTTCAACCAGTTCCCACACTTCAGTACCCAGAACTCTGAGTAAGGCGGAACGGATTTCGAACAGATCTGTGTGACCACATGATCAGCCTTTATCTAATGTCAAGTCACACAAAGAAGTGGACTTTCTGCACCGCCCTGAATTTCTTTAATCTGGTTGCCACAAACAGCTGGATCCAGTGCAGAGAAGAGGTCATCACCACAAAGATGAGGACTTTTTTTTTTTAAAGTAAAATATAGAACGTGCACTCTGAGGCGCTGTGGGATCTGGAGGCTTAGAAAGACAAACGATACAATTGTTTTATATTTATTTCCACTATTCATCAAATGAGAAAAAAATGAAATAGAAATGCAAAGCAAATGAAAATTTATCATTACCAAATTGATGCCTTGTTAGGGACATGTTATAAACCATAAACAAATATCATTTTGGAGAAAAAAAATCATTTTGAAATATTTCTCACATCCTAATTACCTGAATTTCTTTATTTTTCTACGGGCCTAAGGAGGATATACATATCGTTTCCTTTAGTCAGATTTACAAAGTCGCACATATTCCTGTTCCTGTTTTTCATTGTGGAACTAGGCACATGTAGAGTACAAGCCTCATTTCCACTCTGTTAAGCATAAATGGATGTAGAAACACTCTTTAACATCTGTTCTTTCTATACTTGTACCTGCTCCACCACTCATTAGACCTGTAAATGAGAAGAATGCTGAAGAAGTGCGTCTTGTAACATCATCACCTCCTAAGATCACATATAAATGTTTTATTTCAGTCTTAATCTCTTATGCGCGAGGAAAATAAAATCAATTAATAAATTGCTGTGAAAGAGCCAGTTTTGACCTCTAACAACCACTCTGACCAACAATCTGTCACTATATTGACATAGAAGAATTGAAACAAATCCCAACCTGACGTCCTATCACTGAGCGGTTGTGCCCATTAAGAAGAATAGGCAGCAGTATTGGCTGTCTTACAGTAGAATGTTAAATGATAAAATTGATGCAAATTTGTTGGTTCATTCAGCATGAAAAGCGAGTGTGGGCGTCCCACATGCTCACGATGGTTATTAAATAAGGCTTTAGCATCCTCCTCCTTGGCACCATAACATTTTTAACTGAATGAAGCCATAAGGAACATTCACGTAAAAGTCACCTATGTTTGAATGACAAAAGACCGACACTTTAACAGGTAGATTAAGGCCAGCAATGTTATATATTGCACTTCTGAAATCTTGTTACTAGTTTGGTTTTCATGCTACACTAGGGTTTTCCTTCGGTAGGAAAGTTTGTATTTTTTAAGTAAAAGTACTCCTAATGCAGAGAGATTTGGCCTTTGACAGTGTTAGATTTCATATGTGGATTATTATCATTAATGTAACAACACAGCATTAACTTTAACCAAGTAGTTTTAGTTGCTTTAAGGGACAATAGTGCTGTTTATACATCTGGATTGTTTTAGTGAGTTTCAGGGATATCTGCCTTATCTCAAATATAATGGGACTAAATGGTACTTGGCTTGTGGTTCTCAAAGCGCCAAAAGCAAAAAAAAAAAAGTCATGACTCAGTGACTAAAGGTAATCCACAGACCTTGTTGTGGTCAGTTTCATGTAGAGAGAACATTTCTCTATGTTCTACTGGGACTACTTTCTTTCTCTCTACTTTTTGCTTGCTTTCTCTCTCCCTACTCTACTTTCTTTAACTATTTTGTGGTTTAGGTATGAGGACTTGTTTATTTGCATTGCAAAATTTATCTTAGACAACTTGTTACTGGCCTTGTGTACACCAAACATTCCTTTCTAATGTAGAAAGATGTAATTAGCAATTTTTTACACTTCTTGCTGGTTTTAGTGTTCTAGCATTGCAAATCACTGTGTCTCTGTTTATTTAATTTTGCTCTCAATGTATGTGATAAAGCCATAGACATAAAAATATAATCACAATCTCTCTGTCTTTGCTCATTAAAAGATAAAACTTTAATATAGGCTACTTTTAGCACAAAGCAGATCCAATTACTGTACCTTAGTATGTAAAACATGCACAGCTAATGAGATAAGAAAGGGATCCTCATGAAGTCTACTTTTCTCACAAACCAGCCTCTCATGTATAATGTGGCCTAAGAAGAATAGTCGTCTAAACAGCCTTACTTACTCACTTTGAAATGTAACCACTGCATAAAAAAAAAGATTCCATTTATTAAACTACTTCATATTTTTTTATTGGAGACAGTCTGCAGGAGACAGGAGAGACAAATGGGTGAGGTAAGGTCTGCTCTTCAGTGGTACTTTAAATTAATTAATCAGGCTTCACGTAATGGAAAATGGAGTCACGAGATTACATCTGCAAATTCTCAATATGTACCACCTTCTTAATAATTATGGTATCATATAAATTAAATTAAAAAATGGATATACTGAATTTGCTGCTGAAACTTTGTAATAAGCTTAAAATCCAATCATAAACCAAAGATCTCTGTTGTAAAGTTTTGTTCTAAAATCTCTAACCTGGGATATGAGCTCATATCCATAATTTCTGTGAATAAACTTGAATGTACCAAAGAATATAAATACATGATAACATTCAAATGTCAAACAACACTGGGGGCAACGGTAACATTTTCTGGACTATTGATATACATTATCTTATGATACAAGAAACATATGTGCACCAGTTAATAATACAGTTGATATATTTTCACTAATACAATCTAATTTAAATTTATAATAACTTTTAATAGGGCCCTGTCTTAAGGAGATCTAAGGGTTTTAATTTATTCAAGGTGTGTCCAAATCCACCTTTGCTATCTTGCCCCATGGGTGTACAGGGGTATCCCTCCCTGTCCTGCCCCATGGCAGCATACTCCTTATCAGCTGTGCACACGTGCTTACATTGTGTTTTTGGGTGTAACATGCAATAAACCAATCACAAAGTCAGATCTTATCAGCTTTAAAAAGCGTGTGGGTCCAGAGCGCAAATGTTGGCAGGGAAACAGGTGAAAACACTGATTACACGGACAAGGCTATTGGTTTGGATTCCCGTTAACACAACTGTGGGTCGAGAAAACAGAATCAGAAAGTGTTTCTGAAGTCTGAGGGAAGTGATGCGCAATTACGCGCAGGTTATCCAACGGGTATAGACGAATCCAGCAACTGCTTTGTGTGTTCTGCCATCTTGCTGTGCCGCCATTGCTGCAGTGGGGCATCGTGTCTCTCCCTCTCGCTCTAGAGGGGAACCCCAAATTTGTGAAACTCTTGCGAGATTCTTCATGGTTTCGGTCAAAATGTTCACTGTCCTGGATAATAATAGATGGATAATAGAGAAGAGAAAACACAGAACACCTCTGCCACATTTAAGTGGTGAAGTACTGTGTGATATGAATTCACATTTTTCATCAGGTATTCAAGATTTTCCGGAACAAAAGTTCCTTTCTGTTAATATTTTTGATCCACTATGACACATCATGGTCCTCTATATACTCCATGACTCCGGGCTCAGACAGCAGACTCTTCATGAAGTCGAGGTTTGTGTTATTTGCATTTCGTTTTTTGTCCAAAGTTGAAATTTGACACGGCTGAACCGCACAGGTTTCTCCTGACATTCTAGACGCAGCTGTCAAAAGTAACGTTGCATAAAAAGTAGGCATAAAGGTAGAAAATTGTAAACTTCTTTTGATGGCTCGCATTAATTTGCACTCATACCGTCAGGAGACGCCACTGCAGCAATGGCGGCCTTTTAACTTTAGGTACTTCGCCGGAACCGGCATCAGGTTCTGACTGAAGCACACAGACCTTTTTCTCCCCAGGTCAGGCTGGTCTCGTGGTCAGATATAACGTCCTTGTTCTTTCTGGAGCCCAGTAAATACACAGACACAAACACCACAGCTGCTCCAGCTGTCATGCTGACTGATCTGTTAAAGACCATCTGATGACAGCTGTGATCTCATCCCATTTGCACACTTTGCAGGTCTGTTGAGATTTATTAGGCTTTGTAATTATAATAATGATTCCTGATTTGTTATTAGTGAGAATAATTAGAGACACACGCATGCTGTTTATTTCGATATTTACACTTTATTGCTGATAGAAAATATGTTTAAAGGACACTTTACTGATTCACACACCTGTGTGCGAAAAAACTTAGCACAAATGAAAGCGTTTGTGTGATTGTGGAGACGTTTGTGTGCACCTCAGCCGAACATGCCATTTGGTATTTTGGGCAGACTGACCGACTGCAGCACAGAATTTGCACTTCAACCGGGTTTTATGTCTATACCTGAAGAATTTGTCACTGGCATGATAAAATCACGAAGGACAGTATTTTCCAGTGTGTCCTTTATGTCATCACTCTAACTTGTTTCTGATTTGAGGAACTGAGTTTCTTACAATTGTCCCCACTCTTCCAACTGTTGTCTTCAGACGATTAATTAATTGAAATTGACAGTTCATGCATTTTCATCACTGGAACATGTAGCTAGCTAACTTGACGCTTAACGCTGGCAGCTAAACATGCTGACTACCAGCCTCTTCAGCTAGCTAGCTATCTGAAGCTAACTCTTTCATAAAACAACACCAGCTAGTATAATTAATCATCCATATACTGTAGGCTAACATACAGATGTAGCATTACTAGCCAAAGAATTCAAGCTGGCAAGCAAATGCTAGCTGGCTAAAATTTGCTAGCTAACAGAATGTTTTTGTTTAATTTATTTGACAGGAATATAGAAATATCAAATAATCCACAAATATCATAGAGATAACATAATAAAGTCTAAGACTTTTTTTTTCTACTGTGGCCCTGATGAATTAGAGCTACAACATGAAGATAATGACAATAGAAGCATACTGTAGTATTCACTAGCTTGAGATGCTACAGTAGCTACAGCATTTGATTTATCAACTGATGGTATTAAGAAAGAAAAAAAAACAGGTTACCTTACCAACTGCTTAAAGGTTAAACGCATTATTTTACACTCAATGAATTATTTAACTAACAACATTATTTATTGATGTATTTATTTATTTTTTATATGAGATCCTTTTACAAAGCCGGCATGTCCGTTTCAGGGCTTCCTGCATTGATAGTCCTATGTTTGTTATTCTGGCCATCATTTCTGACACCGTCCTCTCCAAGGTTGTTGACATTTGAGAAACCACCGCTGCAACAAAGTCAATTGCTGAGAAACCCCGGATTTAAAACTATATGGTGCCAACAAGGGGATGCTCTCTTGCGCCGAAAAGACTTGAACGCAGATGACAGAAATGGTCTGACTTTGTGAACAAATGACAGCACTAAAGGGCGAACTGTACATTTTCTGCTTCAGAGGTGTAAGCGTGGCTCTGAAGTAAAAGTCACTTGGGTGTAACGGCTGAAGTAAACTATGTGAATCCACAGAGTCATCCTCCCATATGAAGTGAAAAGAGCAGCTCCAGACAGTGTCTCTTGACAAGATTATAACAGTGGGGTATTGGCTCAGTTGTCTCTTGCTTTGGGCGAGATGTGTTCTGTTTCTGAGCCACATCAAATCCTCTCTGTCTGTGACACAGCTGTTATAATACACGCTGCCCACATAAAACATGCAGCCCACACAGTCTCACATGTAGACAGACATAAACAGCAATGCTGTAATATTAAAACTCTCAATACAAGCTGCAAATAGTTTCATTTTAATGGTTGAAAATACTTTTTTTTTTTCAATATTGTGTTATTTTTAAATGCTCAAAAAATCAACCACTGATCAAGTAACAATCCCATGCTGTATTTAAATCTTCTAAGATATATTGAGACTATTTGCTTTAATAATTATCTTCTTAATACATTAATATACCACCCCCTGTTGCAACATGCCTAATAATCTTGTTGATGTCCCTGTATATATTTATTTGTTGTTTTCCAATTGGGTGTAACAGCGCCCCCTAGCTGATTGGTTTCAGTCAGCTTGTGTGGTGGGCAACAGGAGGGAGGGTGAAGCTGGCATCCTTTTCTTTTTTTTCAGATTATTTTTTGGGCTTTTGCCTTTATTGCAACAGGGGCAGCTGAAGAGATGACAGGAAAGGGGGTAGAGAGAGGGGGGATGACAGCAGCAAATGGGCCACAGGCGAGAATCCAACCAGCGGCCGCCGCAGAGGACCGACAGCCTTAGTACTTGGGGCGCACGCTCTACCAACTGAGCTATAAGGGCGCTCTAAAGCTGGCATCCTTTAAAGCAGTGTTTCTTGAACTTTTTTCCCGGGGACACGCTTTTTAAAAATGACAAACCATCTCGACCCAAGTCACAATAAGCCTTATCAATAAATTATTTCATTGTTTGTGTTCAGTGCATCAAAGAACTCTCTTGTCCATTTCTATGCCATTTCTGCATCATCCTACATTATCTGAAGCTTTATTGAAAATATAAACACGTTAAAACTTTATCAATGAGAAATAAATAATCATTTAAGCTAAGTTAACAGACCGTATTATTGATTTTATTTCTTCTTAGCAGTAAAACAACATAGGACATTTTAGCCTTAATAAGACAAAATAAGTGCATTGGGACAGAATCATCAGGTTCTTGTTTTTCCTCTCATCAGTAAAACAATAGAGACATTTTAAATGCTTTATTAATTAATTAATATTAATAAATTTTAATTTGAAGAATTTACTCCATAGTTTTTTATTTATTTGGGGATTCAAATAAAATGTACTGTGACCCACCTGTGGGTCCTGACCCAGTCTCTGGGAATGACCGCTTTAAAGGAGCAATATGTAGCCACTATGTGTGCAAAAATGAGTACAGCAGTCTAAATAGTGAGTTGGAGCCCTGTTTCATATTCAATATATGGCTGAAGCGAGTTGTTTCCCCCCACCCCCACTTCCCCAAACACAGCAAAGAAACTAAGGCTGTGGGAGCTCTGCAGGAGCTCTGCAGAACTCCAACTAGCTGCAACTATATCAAACAGTCACTAGCATGGATGGACTCTGGAAAAGAACCTTTGAAGTGAATTTTGAAGCAAGTCACAGAACGGCCCCTTAAACCATAGAAAGTTAACATTATCATTAGAATTAGCTAAGTTAGCTAAGAAGTGTTGCCAATGGCATCTTTACGTGAGCTCACAAAGATGGAGAGGAGACATGAGGAGTTCTGTCAACACAATAACAACCACAGATCACCTTCAGGAAGGAAAGAAAAATGGACAAAAGAGTGAGTCAGATAAACCTCCTGTCTGTCTGATGGTTAAATATTCCACTGTGGCTAACTTATTGACATTTTGGAGGTCCTTTTCAGAGTTCAACGTTAATGGGGTTTTTTCCCTTGCCTGGTCAGGCAAGTAGGTCAGACTTAGTTGCCCCTGTACAGATTGCCTTATTTGCTAGTGGTTACCAAATTACAACAAAGACTAAAAATAATTGTCTTGTTTATGGCTGTAATGATTATTAAATGTCAGAAAATAGTGAAAAATGTCCCTCCCAGTTTCTCAAAGTCCAAGGTGATGTCTTTAAATGTTTGTTTTATCAGTTCATAACCAAAGATATTCAGTTTAATATGATAATAAACAGAGAAAAGCGAAAACCTCTATATTTGAGAGGCAGAAAACAGCATTTTCTGCCATTTTTGCATGAAAAATTACTTTAACTATGAATCAGTAATCATCAAAATAGTTCTTGCCTGACATTTTACTTACCGGCATTTTACTTGCCCCAGGTAGGCAGGCAATCCTTATTGTTGAGCCCTGCTTTCATCTACTGTATCTTGTTTGTCTGGACAGCAAAGCTGTTGTGCTGTTGCTGTTTTCTGCATAGGCAGTTGCAGAGTCAGAGCCTGTAGGGCTTTTAATAAGTTGAAATCTCCCCAATTTCTGATTTTTTGTGGTTGATCAGTCGTCTGTTAGATGAGTGATTGAGTCTGCGCAGGCGGTCTGCTAGCTGCTGGTGAGGATTTCTTCATTCTTGTTTTGTTTTTAAACTGTGTTGACTCATTAGCTTCAGGTCTTGCAGGCTTTTCCTTTAATGCCGAGCAATATCAGTAAAAGAGTGGCTTCAACCACTTCCATTTCCATGTGCATACAAAATAACAAGGCATAATTAGTATGGATTATGCCTTGTTATGAAATAATTCATGTCATGAAAGCAGCTGGAGATGTAGTTAATGACTGCATTAAAAAAGCAGGTTGGAAAACCATATCAGGAAGTACTGAATGATAAAAAGTATAAATCTGGAGGACTAGTTAATTTATTATCATATTAAGCCCTGTGTGGTACTCCTCTAATATCACTGTCAGGAGTGAGAACATATTCATTTGAGTTTAGAAAGTTACACTGAACTAAAAAAAAAACACCTCACATCCAGGTCTGTGAGTTCTAACATCACTTTGATTCATTCCTATAGTTATGTATAATTCATTTTTAATTTATAAAATCAAAAATACTTTTTTTTTCATTTAATTGGTCTGAGTTGCAGAGTTTGCAGACATTGGCCATAGAGATGTCTGCCTTTTCTTGAGTATAATAGTAGAAACTACTTTCTTTTTGACAAGGGAGTGTCTGTCAGTGTGAGTGGATTATCCTTTCCATTAAACAGACAGGATGCTGTTGTTTATCACAGCAGGTGCTTCTGTGGTGTTACTGGCCATCACAACCTGTTTGCCACTGTGAAAAACTAGATGCCAAAGTGCTCGATAAGCTGCCAAACATCAACAACACCAACAGCATCTCTTCAGCACCAAGACGGGCGCACGCTGCGGTTCCCAACTGATCGATAAACAGATTAACTCTGTGGGACCAACAATTGAAAATATCATCCAAACTGTCAACATCTTGACTGTACAGCCAAACAATACTGCACTGGTTTGTTTTCACTCTAAGATTAGACAAACCAGTTTACAGTTAGACAACGCTAAACTGTTCAACTATTCAGCCAATCAGCTGACACCTTTTAAGAACCAGGGTTAGGAGGGTTACTTTAAAAATGTATTCTGATACAATTACTGATTACCTGTACTTTTGGATTACCCCAGTACCAAATGGTGAAATTGTTTAGCCAAACATAAAGTTTTATGTTAGTTGTATGTTTATTAATTGTTTGTCCAGCTATGCTCGTTTGTTTACCACAAATACTTGTTTAGATAGAGATAATTATGGACATTTAAATGTATTTTGTTAAGTATGCTATTCTTACTCAAACTTCAGGTAAACTGCCATAAGTAGCAGTAGTAGTAGTATTGACAGGTTAGCTAGCTATAACTAGATTTCTGTGTAGCTATCATAAGCATTTGATCTATGTTGCTAATGTTAGCGGTGGTCTGTGTAGCTAACATTAGCGGTTTATTCTTTGTTGCTAACATTACTGGTTGTTCTGTGTAGCTAACGTTAGGAGTGGCTAATATTAGCAATTGGTGTTTCCTGTAAATGTTCCTTCAAATTAGATGTCAAGTTCTTGACAGCGCTGTCTATTGCACCCCCAGGGGGCAAGGGGACAATCTAAATTATGTAAATAAAGATTATATATTTAATAGAAGCTGACTCCACTTTTGAAATAATTCCCACAAAAACATAACTTTTTGAAGCTTTTGTTTATAGCCTCCCATGCATCCTGCTCAGTGGTCTGAACTGTTGCATATACTAAACTAAGTGGGAATTTGGGAATGTTTTTGCTTCATTCTGATACCCTTGACAGCAATTTCAGTATTTTTAAACCTGGCTCCTATTATTACACATTTTTGCTGTCTAAATGAATAATAAGTACACAAGGTTTCATAATCGGTCCAGTGGATTGCTTCAGCCTGTAGCCACGAAACAGGCTGCAATAGCTGCAACGTAATCCTTGAAGGCAACTGCGCCCACCAGATTAAGTTTATTGAAAGTGCTTGTTTTTTCCACTGACAGGCCCAGATTGTTATTCTGACAACATTATAGAAAGAATCCCTCCAGAGACAGTCCTTACTGTTAAAGAGAAAGATTTTTTTTGTTTATTTCATTTCATTTCATTTTCAAACCTTTATTTATTCTCGAAAGGACATTGAGGTTTCCCTCATTTCCAATGCCGTCGAGATTACAGACACATTAAAACCACAGCACATTAAAAAGTACAGAATAATCACTGTGAACAACAATCACATCAGTGACAAGGTAGATAGAAAATCAGATAAAACAGTTGCAATGTGAAACACAATGGCTAGAAATCAAAGTCCTGAACTCTGAAAGAGAAGGAAGAACATGAATTTTTAGGGAGTGTTGGAGGATGTTCCATGAACTTGGAGCATCAAAAGAAAAAGCTGTTTTACCAAGTTCAGTACATGCTCGAGGAACTTTAAGAAGTAACAGATCGGTAGAGCGAGTTGTATAGCTACCAGCATTCCATTCTAACAAGGTTGAGATGTAAGGTGGTAATTTTCCAACGAGGGCCTTAAAGATATATAAAAGCCAATGTTTGTTGCGCCTCTCTTCCAGAGAAGGCCAACCAACCTTCTCATACAGAACACAATGATGAGTTCTGTACTCGTCACCCGTAATAAATCTAAGAGCAGAGTGATATACACTGTCCAAAGACTTTAGAACTGAAGCTGCAGCATGTCTGTAAATCACATCACCATAGTCAATGACAGATAACAACACAGCTTCAACCACTCTTTTCCTACAGAATAAAGGAAAGCTGGATTTGTTTCTGTATAAAAAAACGATCTTTTGACGCATTTTAGTGACAAGGTTGTTTACGTGTGGTTTGAATGTTAAATCCTCGTCTATCCATACGCCCAGATATTTATATTCAGTGACTCTTCCAATTCTAGAGCCTTCTATAGTAACCAAATTCAAAGATTCCTGGTTAATATTTCTGGCTCTGGAGAACAGCATGTACTTTGTTTTTGTTACGTTTAAAAGAAGTTTATGATTTAAAAGAGATTTTTGAAGCTCATTAAAAGCAAGTTGCAAATTGTTGATAGCGAGCTGTACAGAGTCTGCAATACAATAAACAATGGTGTCATCCGCGTACAAATGGGCATGGCAACCACTTAAAGAGGAGACAATATCATTAATATAAATAGAGAAGAGTACAGGGCCCAAAATAGAGCCTTGCGGCACACCCCTATTGATAAACAAGAAGTCTGATTTGGTGTCACCTGATTTAATACACTGACGCCTCTCAGATAAATAGTCAGGAAACCAGGCACATGCACTTTCACTCAGTCCTATGTTGAACAGTTTACTTAACAGTATATCGTGATCAACTGTATCGAAGGCCTTGGACAGATCTACAAAAACTGCTGCACAGTGTTGCTTCTTGTCCAGTGCTGATATGATGTGATTTGTGACTAATGTAATGGCTGAAATTGTGCTATGATTTGTTCTGAAGCCAGACTGATGTGAGCTAAGCACAGAGTAGGTTGAGAGGAATGACTTTAGTTGATTGTTTACCAGGGATTCCATCACTTTTGCTAAACAGGGCAGTTTGGAGATCGGGCGATAATTGTTCATGTCATCTCTTGGGCCTCCTTTATGCAGGGGAATTACATATGCAGATTTCCATAAGGTAGGAAAATTTCCTTCCTTCCTAATTGGAGCAGCCAATTTTAGAAAGAAGGAATCCAATTTGTCTTCTCCAGTGGAACTCCTGGAGTCTAAGGCTTGCAGTGCATTCAGAACCTCAGCATAATGGAAGGGGCGGAAGGAAAAACAAGAAGTGTGTTCCCCAGCATTCAAATAATCAACATCAACTGACGGGAGGTCAGGATATTCTTTTTCAAATAAATATGCAACATCTGCAAAGTGCTTATTAAATGCATGGAAAATATCAGATCTGTTAGAAATCACACAGTCATCAGTTCTTAAACTAGCGGGCAGTGTATTTGGTTTAACCAGAAACCAGGGCAGCGACCATATGCGGTGGAGCACGCTGCAAGTTGTGATGCACTTTATCACACTTTGTTCACTCAAAGAACACTCTAGAGGGCACTTTATTATGTTCTGTCCACTGGAAAGCCTCCATAGGACACTTCACCATGTTTTGTCCACTTGAAGGGCACTCTAAAGGGCACATTGTCATGTTTTGTCCACTTTAAGGGCACCCTAGGTGGGACTTTATCATCATTTGGACTCAGGTCGTCTGATGGGAAGGGACGAAAAAATTTAAATGGGCAGCAGCCAAACGTGGTGGGGCACCAGTGTGAAGCAAGTCGTGATGCACTTTATCATCTTTTGTCCACTAAAAGAACACTCTGGAGGGCACTTTATCATGTTTTGTCCACTGGAAGGCCACCCTAGGACACTTAGAAGGGTACTCTAGAGGGCACATTATCGTGTTTTATCTACCATAGGGGCATCCAAGAGGGCACTTTTGCACCATAGTTATATTGCTCTCCTCAAAGTTACCTATCTCCATTAAAAAAAAACAAACAGTAAGTTTAGTTGTTGGTTTACTACCTCAATCCATTAGTTTGTTTGTGTTCTTGTGTGACTTGGTCTTTTAAAGGGTTGGTTATGATGCGAACACTCCCAAGTCCAGGGCTGAATTTCCTTCCCACTACACCACTGTATCCCACTAAGTTGTAATGAGATCTGCACACTTGCTGATACTTTAAGAAGCTCTTGCGTCTGGTCTTTGAGCCTCGCAGCTATACAGTATAGCTATGGATCCCACACTAGACTTGCAATAAAAAAGCAAAGATTCCCTTTTTCGTTCCCTCCCACCAGATTCAAGCGGCAACAACTTAATTTCAACTTTGTGACAGTGAATCCTCATCAGGCAGTCACTTTGATTTCCCAGAATGCCACCACAGCTTAAATCAGTGAATGCAAAACACACCCGACATTGATTCCTTCATCAAAGAAGAGGAAGCCCTGATCCCCTGTTTAGGCTTTAAACAAGACAATTTAAGACGTTTTAATCCAATTTGACATCACAGCCTTGCACTTTTCAAACGGAAACCTGGCCGTCAAGTGAGAATACTTGAGATGGATTTGTGAAACTATGGAAAGATCACTGCAAATGTTTTTTTTCTTCCTGTGTTGAAGCCACAAATGACTGACAGGCTTTTGAAATCAAACCTTTTGATCCAAATTTACATTAAGTTTCAACCGTTGTACCAGTTGAATGACGGATAAGCACTTGAGGAACAGGACGCCTGCGCTTTACACACACAAACTCACACATACACACACTGCCCCGGCATTTACATTTCAAGCTGTTTAACTAATGAAGTAAACCTCACCCTGTCTTACTAATTGTGTGGGCTTGACACACTTTCAGAAACTCATCAATGAACAATAAAAATCCCACAAGCATGAGAGTGGGGAGAACATCTAACACAAAGTGGAACAAAAAGAATTGATCAAAGTGAAAACAACTAATTAAATCAAAGTACATGTAATCCCGTCTGATTTGTGGTCAGCTTGACGTGAAAAAATGAGCTTTGGTGGCATCTGAACAGAGCAGAAGCCATTGTGATGTAACCTTAAAGCCTGTCTGCAGTCTGACGGACCACAGTTTGTCTGGCCGTCAACAACCAGCCCAGAGGGAGAAGTAAAAGGTTTCTGTCCAGATGAGAAATAAATTGTTGATGGACTTCTGGTGAAAAGTAAACCCATCTGCAGCCTGTGTGAGAGGGCCGGTTTAAATGACCCTGGACCTACATCTGAACTCCGAGTCAACTGACCCTGAGGTGTCAAACTTTTTTTTTTTTTTGCCTCTGGAACAGTTGATAAGAACTGGTTCTGTCAGCTTTTGAGCATGTTTACCCTGGGCGAATACCCCCCCCCCATCATAAATGGCACTCCAGGAATATGATTCACCATGGCAACAAGTAAATTAAAAGGTAGACTGTCCAGTTCTCTCCACTGAAGCGTGAAATATTGATGTGGTTACTGTAAATACTGTACATGTAAAAAAAGCAAAGCAGAAAATAAGACAGCAACAACAGCAAAAGAGAGTTGAAGTCACCAAGGAGTCAATATGTATGTTTATCAGAATTAATAGGTTTCATTCAGTGTTCACCTTTAAAAGATGGGATATTACTATTATTGTATACATATATTTGTTGGTGCACTCTGAAAGGCACAAATGCACTTCAAAGCAATTATTTAGATAAAATAGAAAAAAAAAAGATTCAAACAGGCCCATGCTTGTAGCCTCATTAGACAACACAGAAAACATAATTTAAATGGTGGGGGTTTTGTTGAAGAGGCTTCAAGGCTAAAATCAAGGATTAAGTGTTTGAAAGCT
Source organism: Lutjanus argentimaculatus (assembly GCA_034769285.1). Classification (NCBI taxonomy): domain Eukaryota; kingdom Metazoa; phylum Chordata; class Actinopteri; order Lutjaniformes; family Lutjanidae; genus Lutjanus; species Lutjanus argentimaculatus. The sequence goes on along the minus strand of JAWZSL010000003.1, from coordinate 38,154,160 downwards.
AAGGGGAGCAGAGAGGTCTATTTCACAAATAAAACTTGTTTCAACAGCATTTATTGAGCTTTATTTCAATGTTTGATTAGAAACTAAATAGTTGCAGGAACTAAGGAGCCATGGAAGGTAAACTCAGGAACTAATTGGGAACTAATACCCCGATATTTTCTAAACAAATGCGCTGACTTGGTGTGACTCAGCACGTCAGCTCAGCACAGCAGGGATTTGCATCTCCATTACAACAGGGCCACCAGCTTGAAGGTGCGTCGTTTAACAGAAGACGAGCTTAGCTCAAATGAGTGGCTCTAAAATGGCAGATAAAAACTTTATTTTGTTATTTAAACCCTTTCATTATGAAGCAGCGAAATCAGGAAATGTTGGGTTTTCATCAGCAGTAAGTGAACTCCTCTACAGCTGAAAGTGAACATGAAGCAGTAAAACAAAGCAGATATCTGAAAATGCAAAGAGTGACACAGGAAAGAAACCAAACCACAGAGATTCAGTTAGAAGCTACTAAAAAGTATTTTGAGCTGAGCACACAGACACTTTTAAAAACACCTTTCTCTCTGGACTCCTTCACGCACGAGTTGAATCTCGCAACACATGCTTGTTTGAAGGGGGAAAGGGGCGTGGTCACAGGTTTGGCTGCAGTCAGCTTGGAGGCGGGTTGGGCTTTTTTGTCCCCACTCCAGAGATAGTCCATTTCAGGCGTGACTCGGCACAGCGAGGCGCATTAAAAGTAGAGTGAAAAGCCCCATCACAATCTCTTTCGCAGATTCCTGCTTGGATGGAGTCATGTGAAACAGAATCTTGTTGTCAATCTGACGTTCTTTGTATTCACTGTTGGGGTGACCCTGACATTTGTTTGGATGTAATGAATTAAAAAGGAAACAAAGAAATACAGAGGTGGGAAATGAGACTGAAAACTCAATTTTAAACTCAACAATTTGTTGAGTATTTCATGTTTGTTTATTTCTGCTTTAGAACACTACTGCTATGAAAGTCATTTGCTTTGTTTCTCATCACTGCTTCCTCTGTAATTCATTCACTGCCTGACTCTCCTAGTCCTCCACTTCTACCCTCAGCTCACTGGCATTCATGCTCATGTTTTTATTTTTTATTTTCTTTGCTTGTTGTCTCTCTTGATCTTGACTTGATATTGATATTAGTGATGCATAGTCCTTCCTTTTTTTGTGAATAAAGCTGCACACAAGTTAATGCAGCCACAACCAGCAACAGTCAGCATCACAAACCACACCCTGTAGTTCAAGATTATAGCCCTGCAGAAGGGACCTTTTGCCATCAGGAATAGATTTATCACAGTATAGACCCCTCTCTTTTCTGTTGGTACACATTATTTTGTTTTTTGTAGGCAGAGCTATGGTGGAGGCAAAACACTTCCCTAAACAAGTTAGCTAACACTAGATAGCAAGTGTTGTTGGCTTGTTTCTCAACAATGGCTGTCACTCAGTCACCATCAATGGTTGGGGAGATTTTTGTAATTTTATTTTGTGAATTTAATGGTGTCCATGAGTGATGCACTCAGTGGTGCAGTACACACCCACTGAGCCTGGAGGACGAACAGCCTGTAGAGCCAGACTGTTATCTAACTCCGTGATTTAAGCATTTATTTCAACCAAACCAGAGCTGGTTATTGTTGTATCATTGGAAAGACTGGGCAAGATGGTTTTTAATGGATTTTACTTTGTTTCTTTCTGTTGAGTTATTGATTTAGCAATGCAATTAAAACTCCTCTTGGTTTGGTAAAAAGGGAGAAACTTGAATTCAGAGGATGATTGGTTGTATTTTTCTGTTTAATAAGGAAAATAGGTGTGAGAATATTTCCTTCCTTGACATTTTTGTGAGTTCATTTTCTGTGTTTTGTCACAGCTTGCACATATCACTCAGCTTTCACCTTATCATGTTTTACTACAGAACAGTACGGTTTGTTTTTCATGACTGGCAGTGGTAGCTGCTATGTGATTAAAGTTTTGAGCCATTCCTGCTTTGATACTTGCACACAACAATAAAACAAATGACATTTTTGGTTGCATATGTGGCATTGTCCTGATTTTTCGTTTTCCTTTGTTTTGCCTCCAGCTAACGTTGTGACATAATCATGACATTGGCATTGAAAGGTCTATTTTAACCATGCAAGAACAACAAGTGTAAAGTGGAAAACAGGAGGTCTTGGTTGCACAGACTGTATGGGCATCTCCAAGTGCTATTTTGGTTTATGTATGTGTGGCATCGCAAAGTGCAAAGGGGCTGAGTAAAGGTGAATGTAGATCAGAGAGCATGAGTATTAATAAACCAGACACATCCTTAAAATGTGGCACAGCTGCATTTGTGATCCATTTCAAGAAAAAAAAAAAAACTTTTACATTGGACTGAGGCACAAGGATTAATGGGCCCCAGCATTATTTTTGATGACATTTTAAACACATCTATTTGCTGGGGAGTGTGTAATTAAATTGGTTTATTGACCTAGCAGTTGACATTGTGCCAAAACAAATGTAGTTCTGAGACCGCTGTTCTATTCTTAGCCCAGAGTCAAATATACAGTTCTCCTGGCCCTGCCTCATGTGAATGAACATCACCTCAGCAGCATCTGTCTGTGGCTCTCCTCCCACCAGTGCAGCCCTCCTTTTATATTTGTAGAGCACCATGTTTTAAGGCTTTACCATGATAACAAAATATTTGGTATGTATGATTGTCTGTACTGACTCTGTCAGCTCTCTAAACCCTGTGCTCAAGTCAAGCAGAAGTCACTAATCCCTGAAGTTTACAAAAAAACTGTATGAGCACCAGACTGTTGAAGTTTCAATGGATATGTGACTAAGATAACAGATAAGACTAAATAAGGCACTGCTGTCAATCTCAACACTACAACATAATGAGTAAAAGTTTATGAGTAGAAAAATAGGTATGTGAAACAGCATCATAGTGTGCGATATTCAGATGTACCCCTTTGTAATCACCAACATTTTGACATATTTTTCCTCAGTAACTTTAACAGATTACATCATTTATTTTGTATTTAATTACATGTGTCTATTATACTGATAGTATCCTTTGATATTTGTGTGAAGTTTTGTTAAATGAATTTTTGATTTATAGCCAAAAACATGTCCAGTAAGGTCACAGTGACCTTCATCTTTGACCATCAAAATCTAAGCAGTTCACCCTTGAGTCCAAGTGGTCATTTTTGCCAAGTTTAAAGAAATTTCCTCAAGGCGTTCTCAAGATATCATCTTCACAAGAATAGAACAGGCATGAGGCCAGACTTTTACCACCAAAATCTACTCAGTTCATCCTCAAGTCCAAGTGGTCATTTGTGCCTAGTTTGAAGAAATTCCCTCAAGATGTTCTTGAGATATTGCGTTTGCAATTTTTATTGCGATTTTTCAAGGTTTTTCAAAAATTATGAATCAGAGAGGTCCATCGGCATACGGTCATTAATGTCCTAAGAAGAAAATTGAGTCGATTGGTCCAGTACAATCCAAGATTAGCTGCGGACAAGCAGTACACACACATGCAAGCAATCGCATGATCCCCTCCAGGCCTACAGAGGCAGAGATAATAAAAATGCAGAGATGTTTTGAATGTATCAAATAAACAGTTCACAATATGAAAAAAAGGTTTCTGGCTCTTACTAGTTTAAGTCATTGCAATTGATGCAGAAGTTTTAACTCGATTCCAGTTGTTGTTCGTGGCTGAGGCAGAAAATAGGAGGGGGAGAGCAGAGCGGGCACGAGGAGCAGTTAAACCAAGAAGACACATGAATAGACCGAGACCTTCGTTTCCGGGAAAGGTGCTTTGCTTCAATGTTAATCAAAGCTCGCGTCTGAGGACAGAACCCAGTAATCATCAGGAATCACCTCACTGAGCTCTTTCACAAACACAATTTGCCTCAGGAAAGACAGTGAATGAGCTTGAGAAAGCTTGAGAAAGAGAGAAATGATAGAATGACTCCGGAAGCAACGTGACTGACACTCTTTTTGTGTGAAATTTTCAGAAAAATGAATGGATAAGAATTTTTTGTGCCCTTGATACAACCAGTAAAACACGCTGCAAATATATCTTCCAGGTCTGATTATGACAGGACAGGGTGATGCTCCATAATGATGCATGCATTACTCCATGCTAACACTTCAACAGAGCTGGACGGCCCTGAATGACAGTAAGCTTCAGTGTGTATGTGCACTATAAAAATAAACTGCTTGTTTTAACTTAATAAAAGTTAGATGTCAAGGCTGACTTAAAAGTTTAAGTTTGACTTAACTTGCCTCAACTTAAGACAAGTTGAGGCTAAATTACCTCACCTAATGGCTCAAAACACACTAGTCATATTAACTTGCTATTAATTCAGTTGTACTTAAAAAACATTTTCAGTAAGTTTAAGATATTAAGTTGAACCAACAACTCTCCTGCGATCTTTATAAACTAATTTTGATGAGTACTGTACATTCATTCATCATTTCAAGTCAAAGGAATTGATTTTTTTTTTTTTTTTTTTTTTTTTTTTTTGTCTTATGAGAAATAAACGAGATTCTTATTTTGAGCAAAGTTTAATCTGTTTCTCCCAAACTCCCCTTCTGAGAGAAAAGGAGCAAAACTAAATAATCAGGAGATTATGAGCTCAGAGGTTTCAGAAGTTTCTGCTTGATGACCGTACGGAGAAACGAGACTTTAATTTGGCCACTGAGACAATTTTAAGATCTCATCTAAGACAACACAGTTTTCTTTTAGATCTCACTGTTACATCAAGAGCTGATTATTTAAGACAATTTTAAGATCAGTGCAGTGAGACAAAAAAAAAGAACATTTTTAAGAGCTTCAGTTGGGCTCAAATTAGTCTTGGTATGTGATGAGAAAAAAGCTTTTTCACAGGAAGCTGAATTTAAGAAGTTTGAAAAATGGTCAAAGTCTCATTGATGTCTAGGAGACACAGGCTAGACAAAGATGAGATCTTATTATGAACTTCTACTTTTCTTTGGGTAATTACCTGGAGAAAAATCAAACTTGTATATTTACATTAAGTTGATGACAAAAAATGTGTCGATCCCAATAAATTCCTGTATAATGTGTGTGTTTATGTGTGCACAGTGAGTGTACATGACCTTCTGCCTGGTTTGCAATTCCACTCGGCACCACTGAGCGGAGCGTCACTCTACTGATCAGCCACGGAGGTCAGGTCAAAGGTCAGAATAAATATCACCTGGACCACATGTCTAGAGATTAACATGAGGGTATTTACAGGACGTCTGGTTCAAGTTCAAGATTCTTCTCTGCACACACACACACACACACACGCACACACACAGTAAGTGTGTGATGTGATAGTGTATGTGTGCATGCATATGGTGTGATAGGAGGATGTATGAGGTTAATTCCGAGCAGCCGGATTGTAAGGTTACTGGGGTTAGAAAATAAATTAACTCTATTAACTTTAATTAACTTAAGGCCTCTCTGTCTCTTTCTCCCTCACCTCTCTCTCTCTATCCCTCTCTCTCTCACACACACACACACACAGACACACACAGAGAAGTAAATAGGAGGGGGAAAAAAGCAGTCACTTTTGTTCAGACTGCAGTTTGACCACAAAGTGCATTTACATGTGGAGTAATGGCATTTTTCATATTGTCGTATGTATTTATAGCTGAGGTTTTCAGACTGCGAGTGTGAGAACTGAAGGGGGTGAAAGGATCAAGTGTGTGCTGGTGTTCTGAAAACAACTGCTGATTTGGTCCGCTCACTTACACCATCAGCAGTTGGAGCTCCAGCAGTGTCTGTGACACAGCTTATGGGGGCAGTTAAAGGAAATCCTTGTCACTAATGACACCGGCGGTCATTTAGTGAACTGCAGTCAGCATCCTGTTGCTTGCACACGTGCTCTCAGGCGTAAACACGAGCAAGCATCCAATACGTGACATGCACGAGACTGAAGGTGATTGACTGGGCATCATGTAGAGATGACGTAAGTAAGAGCAGGCTCGTGATGTGGCGGGTGGCGGACATTCGTTGACTTTAGCAACTCACACAATGCACTCAGAAGTGCACATAAACGTAACATCCTTTCGATTTTCCCATTAAAAAACATCCTGAGTCCTTTATATAGAAATGAATCCAGAGGTCGTTCCCCAAGAATATCGGGAAGTGGCACCCAATTACCAACTTATGTCAAAAACCATTCTCTGTTTTGTCAGAACTCTGTCAAATACACACATACTTTTGGATTCATTTTGACTGACACTTTACAAGGATATCATTGTGTAAATAAATGTCCATACATCAGCTTAGAAATCAAAGAAAAAAAGACACTCCTTATAACTCCAGAACTCACCTGAGAATAATCATGTTTTTAATTTTCTTCACTCAAAACGTCAGTGAGTGAGTGATAGTTGTCAGTGCATTCATGAAACTGCTAACTGCTCATTCTGCATACTTGTAATGCAGCCAGTTTGCAAAGATGAAATAAAATATGGGCTAAAGTCAAACATGACTTAAATAGTAGCCCACAGCTCACTCACTCAGCCTATTTAGACCTGGTATTAAAATGTTACCTTATCCAGATTAGTTCTGATCCTGACTGATGAACAGATTGTGTTCACACTTACATTAGATGCAAACACAATGCAAACCAGACTACCTCCAGGTGTTTTCTGGAAAATCTGATCACATTCTGATCATGTAGCATTTACACCTTTCATTAATATGCATTTTTTCCCCCCGATCTAGATAACTTAGCCAGATACAGATCACATTTTAATACCAGGTGTAAATAGGGCGACTGACTCCATGGTCACATAAGCTTCCTGTCAACATAATGAAAGCCCCCAAATGGGCACAGATGACAATGAAGCTAGAACCGAAGAAGGTTTAGCTTAGCTTTGCATAAAGACTGGAAGCAGGGGCAAAGTAGCTAGCCTGGCTCTGTTCAAAGATTAAAAAAAAAATCAGACAACCAGCACCTTTGAAACTCACTGATTGCTATGTTGTATCTCATTTTGATGTAAAAACGCTGTCACCCCGCTTCCTTTATGCTGAGACAGGCTAATTACCTGCTAGTTGCAAATTTAGCTCACAGACATGAGAACGGTGTCAAGAAGTACCTATATTTTTAAAAATGTAAACTGTTCTATAGGAAGTGGGGATCATTTTTGAAAAGCTGAAATGGCAGTTGTGATAATGTATTAGCTGACGCAGCACTGTGGAGTATAGAATGAACAGTAAGGAAAAGCACACACGCGTCAGCTGGGTGGAACTTGTTCCTCTTTGGCCTTGACCTGTTAGTGAGGCTGAATCAAATGTAAAACCTTTGTCCTCGAGGAATTAACAGCATTAACGGCCATAGTGAGAGCACATGGTGCCTCGTGTCTGGCAACTGGTGTCATTGTGTTTGCGTGTGTGTGTGTGTGTGTGTGTGTGTGTGTGCGCGTGTCTGGTCTTTTTATTCTCCAGCTCCTTAAAGGGTCATCTCTGTCTAAACCGCCCTGTCTCAGGATTTTAAGACACTCCACTGTGTGATGTGTGTGTGTGTGTGTGTGCGCGCGCGCACGCTGAAGGATGAACTTGGTAGTCTCCCAGCAGGCGCAGGGTGGTGGGGTTACGCCGACTGTTCTCAGGTTGAGTGGCGTTTTGAAGTGGTAAACAACTCTGTAGGCTGATGCGGGAGCAAACCGTAGCACCCATGGATGAAAATAAGGTCAGCATAGGCATTCTGAACAAAGCTACAACTGTTTACTGCTCAGAAAACCCACAAATATACAGTCCTTCATAGTGAAAAACAGGGTCCGAAATGTGCTCTGTTTCATATGGATTAGTTTTACCAGCAAAGGCTCCTCCATAAATACATAATAAAAATGTGAACTTCCAGAGCTGCATTCACACAGGAGGCTGACATTGATCTGAACCTGTAGAAAACAACCTGAGTTGAGTTAAGGCAGACCCAATACACAGTCCAGGTTGGGACTAGGGAATCAAGTCTGCCAGAGGACCCAGGTGATACAAGGTTAATATTTAAAATGACACGACTGGCCAGTCACACGCACGTTTTTTTGACTCATGTGAATTCCCAAATGCTGCCATACGTGAAAGGAAATCGCACCAAGATATGAGATTTCTAATTGCAAAACAGAATTGCAGTTCTTTTATTTTCCTTCTTAATGTGATTTTGCTGTTTGCCTCCTGGCTATTTTCCAAAACACACTCTTGTTTTTTTGTACTGCCTAAAGCTCAAATTAAAGTTAGAGCTTCCACATAGCTGTGAGGTCTGCAAGAGTCTGTGCAGAGGTCTCTGTGGACATCCATGCCCTCTGCAGTGAACAGAACCGTGTCTGAACTCCTTTTAGACTGTAGCAGAGACTTCAGACTGCAATTATCACTTGGTCATTGATATAGTTGGTCATTTAATTTAATTTCATTCATTTAGTAAGAAGTTCACATTTTCAACTATTCTTACTCCTTCGTGCACTTTTTTCACCAGTAACTAATAATTACCTGCTTCTCACGGCTGATACAATAACTGATCATTTCACATTTTGTACTTCAGTTTGTATAACTTGTAGTTTATGATACACCTGAGGTTACAAAAGACTAAGATGTAGCAAGCAAAGATGGATGATTTTGGATGGATGACTTCAAATTCAAAAATTCATTTTTCTATCATGCATCGAAAATCTTCAAATATACTTGGGCTTTTATGGCGCATTTTGCCTGAGAATTCAAATGAAATGCTTTGACATAATCTGTCACATCAGATATCATTATGGCTGATATAATACCATTTAGACTTAAACTTCTTTCTCAAATAGCAGCTCAACTGCAGGCGGGGAAGTCTGAAAAAGACGTGGATGTCTTGACGTCAGATGGACAATACGAAGAGAAACCTAACCGCCACGCTTTTTACTGAAATAAGAATAGCGGGTTGAGGGAATGGGATGCAATTTCAAGTTGTTATAATCCACAAAAACAGACTGGCATCACTAAAGCAGATATGTGAATGGGACTCATTCAAAATATTACATTACTTTAACAACTACTGAAATACACCATTTGACGGTGTGTTTTCAGCAAAAGCGTCCATTTAAACCATAAAATTTCCACATCTTTTATACATCATGAGTTGTATTCCTTTTCAATCCCATTCATACCACCAGAATGATTTCTGACTTTTCCAACTCTTCCTTCAGCTGCGTCTTCACAGAAATTTTCATCTCCCAGCATATTTTGCATCCTTTATCCCTTTCCACCTTTTTCGACTATTCATACTCCTTGTTACACTTTTTTTAAATGCATAATTACTCATTCACACTTCCAGATCAAAACTCAATTTAAACTTTAAAATATTCCACATCTTTCATACATCATTGGTATTATTAAATGTTTAAAGCCAACAACGCAGTTTAGCATCAACTTTTCAACATCCAGCATTCACACTGCAGTTTTTTTTTTTCCAGGAATGGCTTTTCTGGTTCATCGAGTTGTTCTGTTTATGTCGTTTATTTCTTTGTGAAGGAAACAAATGCTCTTGTCGAATCCTAGACTATATTACTCCTGTCTTTCTTTTCTTTGGAGCCTCAAGAGAGGCTCGTTTTGTTCACAAATCTAGTCAAAACTTTGGAAAGTGTCCAACTGTCACAGAAGTAAGATAATCCTGTAAAATCATCCTGGGTCCTGTCACAGAGTCCACAAAGCCAGCCTCCATTCACTGTCAACTGCTCTGTATCAGTGACACTGTGGGGGGCTAAGCTGAGACACACACGCAAACACTCTCACACACACACACACACACACACACACACACACCACACAACAGTCTCTGTTCACAGCTATCTGTTATGCTTGTTAGCCAGAGGACATGCGAAGCTGATGTCTGCCCACTTATCCACTGCTTTTCTCTGTGTGTGTGTGTGGCCTCCGGAATCAGAATGAAGGCAGCTCTAAAAGTGATAGATCAGATTCCTGTTTGCTGGACTTAAAGAGAGGCCTGTGGTAGCTTACAGTGTTAAGCTGATGCGAGATCAGCAAGCAACACTGCCACAGAAGAATCGCTTTCACAGATTAAATGATGCAGAGACTTTAAGGTGCGAAACTCAGCTAGAAGAAAACACGCCTGCAGTTAGAATCATCCTGCAACTGTAGATTTCATGTGAAGAATATTGCCTCGATGTCTCGATGAGCCCAATGTTTTGTCTTCAAAATGGTGTAATGTGTGTAAATGACTGAGTGTGATTTGATGGGATGATCACGCATGCCCACATCTTTTGTGGCATTCATCAATATTTTCATACTTCCTGTTTGAGCAAAATTTAAGAGTGAAGAAAAAGTAAATAACTTCATGAAAATCATGTTATACAACTATTTGTTTATTAATCATCTTAAATGTTTCCAATTGAAGATGATCAGGTTATTGAGACAGATTCTTCAAGACCTGTGTGCCATTTTGGAGCCTCAGTTTAGATCAGAGACAAAGCGATCAAATGCATTTAATTTGCAAGTACTCACTGCTGTCAGTTTCCTGGTCATCCAGGTTATAGGTCTAACATATTCCAGTCCGGTGTCCATCCGGTATTAAGGCTGGATTACTCCAAAACGGGCACCACGGATGCGCCATGCACTCCCCAGACTTCTCCAACTGACACCGTAGTTATCCAGTTTATGTACTGCTGCTCAGCAGACAAGATAAGTCCACTCTCCTCATGTGCACATCAAGGCATCATCTCCATATCTGTTGCCTTTTCCTCAAAATGTAAAAATCCATTAAATAAATATCAAAATAATTTATGATGGACAGAATCTTGTGCGGCGGCCTGCTGGCCCGTGGAGTGGGGTCAGGAGCTGCTGCAACTGCTGCACCCCGACAGAGAAACCTCTCGAAACTTCACTAATGATGCTTCAATGTTATCCTCCATGTCTGTTAAAGAAATTTATGTTCTTTTTGTCCTTAAGTGGCATTTCCTTTTTTTTTCTGAGTTTAACGACACCTGCCAAATGTCAGTGGCTTGTTGGCTTGTTGGTTTGTGTTTTGCATGTGGTGCGTAACTCTGCCGCCTTTACATGGATTTATTGGGACATTTCCATCCACTAATTGCAAACTTCCTGGCACGCACATCCCATTTAAAATCAAACGTGATTCATCAACATGGTTAGGTGGGTAAGAACAGATTTGGCTGTCAGTGCATGTTTCATGAATCCCACATAGGTTTTCCATATTTTCCTCTTAGTGCTTTGTTTGAGAACAAATCTAAGAGAAAACTAAGAAAACATTCGTGCATGAGGCTCATTAAACCTACAACTACATAACTGAGACTGTAGTTTTGCCATTTTAAAAACAGGAGCACCATTAATTTCAACATATCTGGATTCCATGTTTTGGATTCATTCTACATTCATGTGGAGGCATTGGCAATTACTCAACAAGGATTGAGTAACTGATATACAGACACTTTGGGGATGAAGTGTTCTTTTAGGATAGTTAGCATGCAACAATGACACTGACTCAGCTGCATCATCAATGGGTCTTCACGATCGCAGACTAGACGGCATTAATCCCTATCCTGCAATCGCATATTTTTACTTATTTTTGGGCATCCTTAAAATTAAGTAAATGATTTTGCCTTTGAGCGCAAGTAAAGAAACACATTGAGGCCGACGAAGTGATTTGTATTTGCGAGCAAAAAGTAGAATGGACAGTCTCAAAAGAATAATTTGAGCAAGTCAAACTGATTTGTATGCGTGTATGACTTGGATATATGTGTGAAAATCAGTATCAAGAAAGGCGGGGACCAAAGAAGAGACCCCTCTGAAGGGTGCAACCTTTTTATCCTCTGCAGTCAGAGGCTGACCTGAGTCTCTTGCCAACCTGAAGCTGTTTAAACCAGTGAGCTGAGTTCAATTTTAATCAACTTAGCTTATGTAGTAGCACCATACATAACAGCTAGTAACAAAAGCAACTTGTCCAGACCAAGGTCAGGATGTGGACAGAATGGTGCACTATACCATAATCACTTACTGAAATATGTAGAAATATATTTTCCTGTTTGACTGAATGTGTCCACTGCAATGATTGTTTGAAAATTAGATGCAACTGTATTGATAATGATAGCGTCATTGTTTCATTTTTGAAGCAAAAATGTCAAGCATTTGCTGGGTTCCAGCTTCTTAAATGTAAGGATTTGCTGCTTCTCTTTGTCATTTATGACAGCAAATGAAGAGTCTTTGGGTTTGATTGCTGGACAAAATAAGCATTTGAAGACATCACTTGAAACTGTAGCAAGGTTTTCGTAGGCAACTGGACTTGATAGAGTTCTTGAAGACGTTTGCCTCTCATCCAAGAAGCTTCTTCAGTCTGGCCAGAACTCTATCAAGTCCTGTTGCCTACAACAAACCTTGCTACAATTACCATGACTGAGAACCTTCACAGACATCACTGGAAACATTTTTCACAAATAATGACATTTTACAGAGTGAGCAATTAATCAATTAATCCTGAAAATAACTGGCAGATTAATCAATCATTAAAATACTTGTTAGTTGCAGCCCTAGCGACATGTAGCATGTCTAGTATGTAGTTTTTGTTACATTACATGATGGACATTGTTTTTGTATGTTTTTTGTGTCATCTTATTTAATTCATGTTGGTGCTCTAAGCAAGTATTATTCCAGACCTGCGACTTTATGTACGTATCAGATGTTGACTAGGGGTGTGTATCTCACTGACTGAGACCGATTCGATTGTATCTCGATACATGTTCAACGATACGATATATCTTAGAAATTTTTAAATGACCAATGATTCGGTTTGATACAATTCAGCTCTGTCACGATACGATTCGATATGATGCAATACAAGAAAATGCAATGTGTGAATCTTTACATTTTGATTCTATTAATGCTACATTTGTAGAGTACTATTAGTTTGCAAAAAGACATCCGGATATTTTTACTAAATATAGTAACAGTAGAGACGAGAGAAGGAGACATTACAGTGGTGATAACATCTTATGAATCTCGTGTAAATGAGATACTGTAGCCTAACTGAGAATCTGAACAAACTTGAAACTGTTTAAAATGTTAGTATTTTTGCAGTAAGATGATGTGCAGCTCAGTTTCAGAGTGCTGTGGTTCTGATCAGTGTGTTTGAACAGTGATGCTCCGTGTTACCTGCTCTCTCAGTCACATGACGTCTCTGTGGGTCAGACTCGTGTCTCTGTTCTCTGCTGTCAGACATGTTTTGCATAAATGATCTGCAGTGTCTCTCATCTTTCTTATGAAACACAAACTTATTCTACACCTGCGCGTCCTGAAAGTTTGGTGGTGCGACGCGGTACAATGTTTCTGTCGCTGTTTTCAGCGCGGTCTGTTTTGAGCAGATGAAGAGGAGACACAGGAGAGGGAGGAGGGAGCGCTTGTTTTGTGTCAGCGCGGGCAGCAGGCGTTCAGTGAGAGCGGTGCAGGCAGGGCAGGACGAGAGAGAAAACGGAGGAAAGTTAAAACGACACTTCATTGATGCCAAAAATTAAACATATCGCGTCCTTATGAGATGTATCGATACGCTAGAGCTGAATTGATTTTTGTCCGATCATGTTCAGCTTTTTACCGATACAGGCCATCCCGAACCGATGCACTCATATCTAACACATTAAGGTCCGATGCATCGGATTTCGAGTGAATCGTTACACCCCTAATGTTGACCTTAAAGAAATGCATTAAAGAAATGCCACATCATTTTCAAAGCAGAGGACTTGACCAAAAGTCTTGCGAGCAGGAATTGTATAACTTGGTTGTAATTGGCGAGCTTGATAAAACAGCATGAGACGCTAATGCAGCAGTGCACAAGGACCAAATCCATGCAGGCAAAAAAGAAACCCATCTCCATCTTGCAAAGACATCCCACAGCATTTACTTTTGTCTGGAAGCAGATTAATATGTAACTTGCACAGCAAGTCCTCTTAACTAAATCTCACTGAACATATTTGGAACATTTGAAATGACGAAAAAAAGGTGTAATATAATGCAGTGTCACAAAGGATTCCCTGGTATCCTCTAAAAGATTGCTGAATTAAAATGCCAGACAGAGAGGGAAAAACATTCGGAAATTTTGACTTTCAGCAGTGGCAGTAACTTGACTTATGACACTTATAAAATATCTAATATTGCTTGAGAAATATCAAATATATGAATTCATTTTGCAGACAGAAAGGCAGGGTTCTCTCTGTCTCTCTCCCTCCACACACACACACACACACACACACACACACACACACACACACACACACACACAACCGCATGAAACAAAAAGGCAAAGTAATTGTAGCTGGCAGGACAGGAATCTACAGGGGCTGAAGAATAAATGTGAGTACTGCCTTCTCTCAGAGGAACACACACACACACACACACTCACAGAGGACACACACACCACTTCCATGGCTCATCAGTTTACAGAATGCTGAGTGCTGCACTCTGCACAGTAATAAAGGATCATTTACAATCATTTATTATCTCTGTCTCTCTCTGTGGACCAACATGTCTGTCTATTCATCTTTCTGCCTCCTTCACTGTTTCTCTCCTTTCCTGTCTGCTGTTCATCCTCTACAGCGGCCATTTACATCTACTTCTAACCCTAATTTCCCCGGGTTTTTCCAAACCATCCTCTGTTCTCCATTTCCCCTCTCGCATGTCCTGTGTCTTTTTAGGCTTAAATCGAGTTATCTTAATGGAATCGCGCACAGGACGTTTGTTGAGTGTTAGCCTGCAGCCATGGGTTCATTGTAATAATGCGTCAACATGGACAAAAATCTGTCACTGATGTGAATTTAGACAATTATGAGGATCTTAATCTAATCAAGGCAACAATTTACAGTAGCATCGATGGCGACAAAATACAAAACCAAAGAGAAAAGAAAAGCAACAATGATTTGATGGGTTTGCCTTGGGCACACACATTTACAAAATCTTTATCTTAATGTCTTGATTCGCAGTGTCTAAACACGTGAGCGTACTGCAATTACATTTCTTTCTGTGAATCAAAAATTCCAGTGAAAATATTATTCTTTTCCTTGGAAAAGAATAATGAAAAAGATTGATTCTCAACATAGAACTGCAGATAATAAAGATGAATAACTGGTATATTCTTAAATTCATTTATGTGATAGATAAGGATTACTAAGGAAACTTTTAGATTTTTAAAAATGCAATAAATTGATCTATTTTTTTCAGAATAACTTCTTGTCAGTTTTAATACATCCAAGTGGTTGTATGGGAGTGATTTTAGATTTTAGGGTGCTGCTCACTGTCTGTCACATGCTGCCGCTGCCAGGTTGCGTATGACAGTTTGGTTGTATTAGGCTCTAGAGCATTGCTCTTGGACAGTTTGTGGTAACATTAGCTAGTGAGCATAGTGAAGCATTAAGCAGATACAAAGCCCGAAAATTCCCTCAGGAGAAAAGGAACATGGAGCTAAAAGGAGAGTGAATATTGGACTTATCAGATGGACACAAACATGACTTCAAATGCTTCTTTTCTTCTTTTTTTTTTTAGAAAGAGGCAAAGACTGATAAAGAGCAAGAAATGGAGCTCCTCTGTGGCGTTTAATTAGTCTCAAAATTCCTGCATATAAAAACCACGTGCATCCTTGCAAGAAAGCATTTCTGCTTCACATTCTGCGTTAGTGGCCTACATGTCTGACTACACCACTTGTTGAACTGACTGTAGTTTTCAGGGTGAGGAAGAAACTTATTACAAATTCTCAAGTTACTGTAATTAAGTCATTTTATTGGGTACTGATCAATCAATTCACCAGCATGAAGAATTAAACCCATTAAAACATGAATATTTAATCTATAGTCTATAGTCTCTACTATCTATTAAAAGTAACTAATACTCTGAGTAGTTTTTGAGACAAATAGTTTGTATTTTTCTAACACCTGTACTTTTACTTGTAATTGAGTAATCTGTTAGTAATGTAACAGTACTTGTACTTGAGTACAGATTTTCAGTACTCTTTCCATTACTGGTAATTTTAATTTAAGATTTAGTACTCTACACACTTTTTCTATTTCTGCTGTAAACTGTTTTTTTTTTTTTTTCCATCAAAAGTAACTGGAAGAAACCCATCCAGGTGAAAAGTTGATCCAAGTATATTATCATGACACAAGGATTTCTCGGAACTCGAACTTGAATTGTTTCGCTACAAAAACTGCAAAGTAACTTTACTGTAATTAAGTTTTGCTCCGTACTGTGCTTTGTGCACTCACACACTCTAAAACTCACCGGTTTCGGCAGGTAGTGTTACAGGAAATTACAAAATTCCCAGTAAACATTGGGGTCTCAATTTGTGAACCACCCATTGTTCCAATAGTCCATTAATTCAAATCCCAAATAGTCCAAAATCTGTTCCGCTGGACTGAAAGCCCTTTTGTCTGACATTGTGTCGTTTTGTGCAGTTGTTCGGGTTAGGGGTTAGGGTTAGTGTGTCACTGCGGAAGAAGGAGTGTATATTTTTGGAGCAATGGGCCTTTGGAGCAATTGCCATTTGTTATCAGAGTATAACAGGCTGTCAGACAATTGGGCTCACGGTCCAGGTGGGCCACTAATGGGCTGCTGGAGCAATGGCATGGTACACTCAGTTCCTGGTATTCAATCCTTGTGCATAATGTCAATGGGTGTCAAAATGGGCTTCTTTGTGGAAGCCTTATTTAGGCGGGAACAAACATGACACTATGGATTTTAAGAGCAGCCTTACCTATAATAAGTACCACTCGCCAAGACAGTAACATGTGTATCAGGGGGTTCTTTGCTAATTATAATCCTACACAGAGATGCATCCAATGTCCAATGTCCTGTTGATTTGAAATCCTGTTTGTCCAACAGCCTGTTATCCCAAAAACAACCAGCCTTTGCTTCAAACATACACACTCTCCTTGCAGTTGTTAGAGTTTGAGTGAGTGTGTTACTGCAGGGAGAGTGTGTACTTCAGAGCAATGGCCCTTCACAGCAGTTGGCGCTCATTTTTGTGAGAGAACGGACTTAGCAATGGGACATTTTTCAGACTGTTGGGGTTTCGTAATTACGGGCAGCCGGGTCAATTGCACGGCACCCTTAACTCTTGGTATTCATGCCCACTGGAATAAAAGCCTGTTTGTCTGATAGCTCGTGATCCTGAAAACAAACGCCCATGGGTCTGAGGGCCAATAGCTCAGAAAATGGCTTCATTTTGGAGACTGAA
The DNA here is from genome assembly GCA_034769285.1 of Lutjanus argentimaculatus. Lineage (NCBI taxonomy): Eukaryota > Metazoa > Chordata > Actinopteri > Lutjaniformes > Lutjanidae > Lutjanus > Lutjanus argentimaculatus. The sequence goes on along the minus strand of JAWZSL010000003.1, from coordinate 38,136,939 downwards.
TTTATTAGGGAGAAAAAAAAAATTGCAGAATGGATTTTAAGAGCAGTATCACCTGTAATAAGAATCTCTCAGCCAAGATAGTAACTTGTATCAGTCGGTTGGTTGCCAATTCTAATTCCATACAAAGAGTTCAACAAAGTTACAAAGTCTAACCCATTTCTCTAACTTTGAGTTTTCTTTTTTTGATATTTAATCAAATTGTGCCCATACAGTGTTATTACCGTGCTGAATAATACAATATATGCTGAAATTCCACACCTTTATAAATGAATTCATTACATTTCATTATGCATGTGTCATATTCATTCATGTGACTGCCTTTATCTGGAATACATCTACCACATGATGTAAATCCTAAAAAGAGTTAATTTTTCTTTTACATGATTTGATAATATGGAAATTGCGGACCACTACGTTTTAATTTGAATAATCCTAAACCTCGTGGCCATATCAGAGTACCACTCAATTTAAATTTACAGTCCCCCACCCTTTAACTCTCACCGTTATCTACACTGCTTCATACATAAAAATTCACTTCCTTTACATTATCAGATAAAGTGAATTTTGTGCCCCCTCTCCCAACGCAAGGCTTTGATTTAAATTATTCCTTATTGTGTAGGCGTAATGGGCAGAGAGATGGATTGAGGGACGCTGGAGTACAGTGCTCCATTTCACCTTAATGGTCGGAGCCATGCATATTAAATACAGGGACGGGGAGGGCGAAAGAATTGGGGAAGAGAGATGGTTGAGTACACGCTCCATTCCACTTTAATCGCCCTCATGGATAGAGAGGCTTTTAAATACAGAAATGATGGGAGGCTGAGAGACAGGATTAGAATATGAGATGGAAAAGACGCAAACAATTAGGCCAGAGAGGGACGGAGAGAGACGGGGGGGGAGGGGGAAGAACAAGTGAGTGTCATCTTCTGCAGTGACCTCAGGTGGCGTATTGCTGATGACAAACTTAATGGAGCCTCATTTCCCCAGCGCTGTTCACCTCGCTGCACCTGTCTGGACCTTTCTGCCTCCCCTTCTGCGCTCTTTCTATCCCCTCTTTCTCTGAGTACTATAGTAATTATGTATGCTTGAAGGAGACTGATCATTCTGCCCAGTCACCGTGTTAACATTAATAAAACAGGGCTCTTTGGAAACTATCTTCTCCCTCTCTTCCTCTTCTCTGCCAGAGCATCTGTTAATACACTGTCATTACGCCTAAACAATCTAAATGGACAGGGTGAAGCCACTGCAGTTAATTTAGCTTGTGATGAATGTGGATTTAAAGCAATGAGGGAGAGAGCGCTCAGCCAGAGGTGGAGATTTCAAAATCCATCTCAAAGCATGCAAATGAATACAGTCAGCGAGCTGAGAGGAACAGACAGACAGAAGTGAGAGGTGATACCTGCCGTGAACTCTGCTTCATTCATACCAGCTGAGCACTAGAGCAGGGTTTAACTGATAAAGGTTTCTGAAGAACAGGCTTTGACTCTAGCAAGAGCTCAAATATTTTGAGGTAATGTTCGGGATCTTGAAATCTGACCTTTGAATACCTTAAAACAGAAGAAGTCAAAACTTTTACAATAGGTTTTTTTTTTCACTGTGGGAATTCCTCTGAAGCAGCATTTAGATCTTAGTCTTCAGCGAAAGAAAGATTTTCTCTTAAAAATAGTTTCTGGAAAAACTTCTTTCCTTTCTTGCTATGAATTACATTAACATCTCAATACAACTCTATCTGTATGGTGAATAAGAAGCTGCAGCCAGCATCTGGTTAGCTTAGCTTAGCATAAAGATTGGAAATAAGGGGTCATATGTAGCTCAATGACCAACCATCACCTCTAAAGCTCACTAAATTAACAATCACATCTTATTTCTTTAATATGTATGAAAACCAAAGTGTATAAATGACAAGTTGCAGTTTGCTGGAGGTTACGTGTCAGAGCATTTCTCAGCTGTGCAACTCCAGGAAGTTACTGGTCCCAGCCATAGAAATAGCAGCAAAAAAATCAAAGACAAAAGAAAAATAGGTTATGAGCATTAGTCAAGATTGACTGCGTATGTCAAAATATTGATGGACAGCTATGGATGATTTGGACGCATCTGGAAGAAATCCCCACATTAACATGCTGGCACATCTTAAAATATTTACCAAATTAACTTGAATAACTTCTTGGCAGTTCTGATGATCATCAGATTTAATTGTAACTTTTGGAATCATGCTAATATCACAATGTCACTGTCCTGTAAAAAGCATTCATCGCCAAATTTGGTGGTTTTCAATTTTTTGTTAAAACTGAAGGAGGGAGCGCTCTTTATGAGTTGAGACCGGATCACCTGAAAATTGCACTGCCACAAAGCTGAAAACATGGCTGTTTTTTGAGCTCCTTAAACGTTCTACACCAAACAGAATCGATGTAAAATCACCTTAAATGCACTGTTACACTTGCACCACACTTGCTTTGCATTGTAATTACTGCTGTTGGAAACCATACATTTCCCCTGATGACTCAATATCACCTAAAGCTTCTTTAAAGGTCACAGCGCATGTTTGCTGAAGTCACATGTGACCTTCTGCCTCTGCAAATGATGCTTTTGTTAGTGTCTCATATTCTGTGATGCTGGTATTGCTCCTCTGTGCTTTGTTTGGTTGCCTACTGTGCTACAGTAGACGACCAGAAAATGCAGCATAACAAACAGAGTCAGCTGTTGGAAAAGAATAGACTCTGACAAATGTTCTTTATCTTGTTTACTCAACATGCTAATCACGCTTAGCTCATAGCATGCTAGGAGCTTATCTGCTGCTCGGCAGCTACGTACGTCAAAAATGATACATCACCACCTGTTTCTGCACCAAATGTGAATACGTTTCACTGGATTGAATGCCTGTGTGACCCTACCTTAATGAGAAAACAGGCCATCAGGGCAGCTATGTGGGATGAATGTGGCTTATATCTTTGCATGAGCTCGTCAGCTGTTCTTGTGACACAGCCCTACTGACAATCGATATTTTTAACCCGGTGTCATGCCGTTTAATAATGAAATCTCATAATGTCATTGAGTCATTGTGGGTGAGTTGAACACACTGTTTGTGATTTAGAGACTCTATAAAGGAGAAATAGTCACAGGGTTACAATTAGTTAAAAGAATATATATATATATTATACCCACCCACTACTGAAAGTAGTAGTGGTCTAAGTATGGTATCTACATTATTTTCAAAATATCTCTTTTAAATATCTTCTTGGCATAATCTTACAATGTAGTATGTCATATGAAATTCAGACATTGCAAGGAATTAATTTTGCAACAACCAAATACCCAGTAAAAAAATACCCATCACAAGTACTCAGCCCATGGAAACATTTTTTTGTTTTGTTTGGTGAGCAGTCCAAAATTCAAAGAGATTCAGGTTGAAAATAATCTAAAACAAAAACAAGTACCCATTTATAGGAGCAGGGAACAACAGATGCCAACCACTTGACCCATCTTAGTCCCCACCCCTTTTGCTCTGTTCTCCAATGACAGTTGAGCAAGCTTGGTACCCCGTGGAACCTCAGTTAGTTTTCTCCTTTCCTGTTTCCTGCAGTTAGATGGACCATGTACTTGGCTCGTCTGTTGAAACGAAAACCAAATTTTGATGATGCAAACATGTCGCGGGGGTCCTGTGAAAGCAACATATATGTAGTCAGATCTTAAGCGGGCTAGTGTTAGGAAAATGCTAGCTAACTGCTCAACTAATCTCCATTAATCTTTAACTTAGCTGGTCGCATCTGCTAGCTAATGTTAGCGAAACGCCAACTAGTTTGCTAATCTTCATCAATCATTAGCTAGCTGTTTAGCTAGCTTAACTTTTTTTTTAAACCAGGCCCCTAACAACATCTTGTACTTCAAACTTTGGTTTTCTTGTCAACATAGATGAACCAAGCAAACACAGATCTAAGAACAGGAAATAGGTGAGGAGAAAATTGACTAAGGTAATAAGCTTACTCAACTGTTATTGGAGCACAGAGCAAAAAGGGTTGGGAATTAGGGAGGGTCAATAGTTGACAATTGACAAATAATGTGCCTGCCAGCGGCCACCTTTTCTGTGTGAAAAGGGAGTGGGAAAAAAGACAACTTTGATGGACCTATTTCACATGGAAAGCGTGGATTCGTTATTAAAATTATAATGGGGGTGAAACAATGATTAATTAATTAACTGACCAACATAAAAAAAATGCCAGCTACTTTCATAACCAGTTAATTGTTTCAAGTCATTTTCCACTTAACTCCAGCTTCTCATAATTGAGATTTTTTTTTAATTTAATATCCTTGTTGTTTGTTTACATGCTTCATGAAAAAAAAATCATACTAATTATTTTGTTATATTTTATATTTGCTAGTTGCAGCTCGAAAATATACATCTGTGATTGTGCGTGTGTGTACTCAGACACCCCTTGATACAAAAACAGGCACTAGCTGGAGGCTCTACAATCAATTCTGGACTTCCCAGACCTGCGAGGATTGGATCTCAGAGGAAGCCTATTACAGTCAACCAACTTACATCACTAACATAATGAATGTTGGCGTGCAGCATCCGCAGAGAGTGCCATAGCCCCCAGCAATACAGCTCCAGGACGTCTAAGGAAGGCTCTTTAACCTCTCAGCAGGACCGAGCCTTCCAATCAAAGAGCCATCAGTCCACTGAGGAGCGGCAGTTTGTACACCCTGGGATCCACGTGTCAACAATTTCATCAAAGCGTATGGGTGAAGCTTCTGAAAAGGTCAAACCGACAACATTACAATCCACAAGAGGTCCTTTCTCACTTCGGGGATGTTGACACTGCTGTCACTGTTGCCTTTTACCCCCCACGCCTCTGCGAGGTCACAGCTACAGGTCAGAGCAAAGGCCAAGACTACAAAACCCCAGTGAGAGAGTGATGACTGTGACGATGAAGAAGAAATAGACACAGTGACTCTGACAGGGTTCTACCAGGATAGCACCATACTTCCTATTAAGAGATCACAGCTCTTTCAAAACCACATGCTGGCAGCACAGATGCTGAGAGAGGGGGGCAACGTACAAATTGTACAAATTTAGAGCCTAATGCAGTTTAGCCATAAAGGCTGTTGCAGGAGGCTTCTTACTGTGTTTACTTTCAGTCAGACTCAGAGACAAGCATTGAAAAGATTTCATGTGAAATCACATTTCTTTCGAAAACTGTGAGGATTGCACAGCTTGCCTTGATATATGTTGTTTTGCACGTCCTCTATGATGAAGTAGGGAAGTGCAAAGTTTGTATGACCTTTCAAGTCACAAGAGCCACATTTATAGGAAATATGGTTGAAATAAACCATAATTATCCTTGTTGTGTCCTTGTTCCCTGCACTTAGATGGGCCATCTGCCGGGCTCATCTATGTTGAAACGAAAACCCAGTTTTGATGATGGTTAAAAACATGTTGCGGGGGTCCTATAAAAGCAACATATATGTAGTCATATCTTAAGTTAGCTAATGTTAGCAAAATGCTAGCTAACTATTTAGCTGATCTCCATTAGCCTTTAGCTAGTTGGTTGCATCTGATAGCTAATGTTAGCAAAATGCTCGCCAACAACTTTGCTGATCTACATCAATCATTAGCTAGCTGTTTAGCCAGCATTTTTTTCTAACATTAACTAACAAAAGATGTACCAAGGCCTATATGTCACTTTAAAGCGGTCCCCTTGCAACATATTTTACTTCAAACTTTGGTTTTCTTGTCAACATAGACAAGCCAAGCAAATACACGTCTAAGTAAAGGAAATAGGAAAGGCTCGGAGACAAGCATTAAAAAGATTCATGTGAGATCATGTGTCTTTAGAAGACCGTGAGGATTGCACAGCTTGCCTTGATATAGTACACTGTTTTGCACGTCCTCTATGATGAAGATGGGAAGTGCAAAGTTCGTATGACCTTTCAAGTAACAACAGCCACATTTATGGGAAATGTGGTTGAAATAATTATCTTCGTTGTGTTTTCATTGCTGTTTATTGGTTTTTCCAATTTTCATGAAACTTGGTAAAAGGATGTTGGAAAGGCCAAGGGACCTATCACATGGAACCACATTAATAATTTTAAGCACTGGCCCCACAGGCCACCGAGCCCCTTAATTTGCCCAAGATTGCCCAAATGTAAACACACTATGGCATCCCTCCGATGAGCGTTAGTCATGGTAGCTAGCTGCTTACGGGTTCTCATGTGTTCTGGGTATCATTGGGAACAATATGAATCGCACATATACCCAGCCTGATTGAATCTGATTGACCTTGTTCACTACAGTTTCAAAGCAAGAAATGCTCAGACATGACGTTTACTTTACTCCTGATATGTCTTGTAACTCATGAAAAACACCACATGGACATTTTTAACAAGGTTAAAATGTGATTTTCACTGGAGGGGGTCTTTAACTTTATCAGTATTACAAGATATGGCATTTTGCCTTGGTGGAGGTCTGCACTCCGCATGTGCCCTTCTAGGTCTGATATTGTATGACAAAAGTCAAAGAACTCAGCTCTCTATAAAAAAGAAGAAAACTCAAAGAACTCAGAGCTCCGTCTGGGCCATTGAATTTCCCCCCGTTACTGTGCAGGGACATTAAATTCAGCAGAATCTGTCAGTTTCACTTTCACCGTGCTGCTGCTGCTTATTGGGTCCATCTTTTGTTGACAACTCTGACATTTTTAAACAATCTAGACCCGTGTGGCAAAGACATACCTCCCAAAAAGGGCTGGGTCCAGACTGCTTTCTTTTAAAATGCATTTTTCTAATGTATCCATCGAGACAGGTTTCAAAAGGCGATGGTGAGTCAGCTCCACTCCAAAGACTGTTTCCCCACTTGTTAATCAGTGTATGCCGTTCAAACTGTTCACAGCATTGTACCGTTCACCCAACAGAATTACAGATTAAGAGGTACTACATTTAAGAATCTCATACTTGTCAGAGTGAAGCCGTTCTAGTGATCAGAATTTGGCAGATTCTGATGAAAACGCATTTATTTGAAAAAGTTAATAGTAGATAAATGACTCGCTAAGACAGATATTTTCTGTTCAAGGTCTTGAAAAGTACATGGCCTGTAAACCGTAATATCAGCTGACACTGAGTGTTTTCCTCAACAGCAAAGACAGCCGACCTGGTTTGTTCCCTGTGACCTGACCTGCAGCCTTTAATTTACAAGGAAAGGAGAAAAGAGTATGAAAAAGGATCAATGTCAGAGAAAAAAACAACAGAGAACAAAACAGAGAGAGGCCCTGGGAAAATAAACGGGGAGAAGGAAAGACGACTCAGACAAAGAAGACGACAGACTTGTGTGAAACCAGAGCAGTGCTCAGCAGAGCAAAACTAACACGAAGCACACTGACAGACACACACACACATTCCCGCACAATTCCTGTGTCTCGCTGAGCCTCTCTGTGTGAACACAGGCTAGAGCTTTAGAAGCTGACAACATCACACACCCTACTAGGCACACAGTTATTCTTCTGACTGCTAAGCACTACCGAACTGAATCTGCCGTGGTTGTCAAACACGTTGTTGGGGGCCAAAGGTGGGTCATGGGGAAACAAAAATGCCTCGGATGGAAAAACGATGACCTAAGTTACCCAAAACATCTACAGTGTCCTGGTAAAAAATTTAAGTATAAATTTTTGGCATTTTTTCACAACTGACTGTTTGCAGAAGCAACTAATTTTTAGCTGGTGACCGTTGATTTTGCTGGCTGAAATGTCAATTGTCACTCGCGGGTTTTAACAGCTAGCTAGTTAATTAAATTAATGTTAGCTCCACGTGGGGTTGAGTTAAAACCATGGATGTATTACGGAGGAACTGGGTACAGTGTCGGAGGTCGTGCCGCTGCTCATTCCAATTACAGCTGCTTAGTGGCACATGAAGCCGAGTACCGGCTATAAAATTACCCGGATCGTAGCTTCATAGCTTCTGTATCGTGAAGCTCATAGGGCAAGAGCACTAGAAACTTTCGCCAGTGAGCCAGCTAACTCCCAGTTTAGCTCTCCGCTAACTTGTAAATAAATGTTGTTGCCTCAGATGGATTAAATCTTGATAGTAAAACGGAAAATGGAGGTTGTGATGCTAAACAAACATTTGTTTACTTCTTTTTATTGATATTTTCCACTATACTGAAACATATATCTTGATCACATGCACTTAAAAATAACAGTAATGACAATAAAGACAATAATGGCAATAATAATAAGCACACAAAAAAGTTAAAAAAAATCCATAAATAAATAAAAGGGTAAATAAAACTCTGCAGCAAAAGTGGTACACTGTATGCCAGACATCATAAAAGGAGCATCGTCAATTTTCAGTTGGCCAATTGGTAAACCAATTTCAGTTATAGTTGAAATTAAATAAAAGAAAAAGAAAAATATAAATGGGGACAAGATCCTTAACATTTTTGATACAATTCATGAACAACAAATTAACAAATTAGATTTTTTCCAATTTTAACATCGACAACACTCCCTGGACCCTTGCACTTTCCAATTATACAGAATGACTCACCGGGCCAGCAAGGAGGCAAATGCAATTGCATTCCTTTGGTGGCTTGAAATTGAGGACCAGAAGCCAGTGAGGGATGGACAGGACCAGGACATGTGTTCCAGACAGACCTGGGTGGGACAATCTTGACAAATGGATGGGGGATGCTAAAAAAAACAAAAACAAAAAATCTTCTACAGACGCTTCTTTCACAATGTATGGTTATAGGAGAAGGTCTTTTGGGATCACCGTGCATCACATAATTTTGTATTTATACAGTTTAGCCACTATTTAAAATTTGCTTCAAAGCACGACACACTTCCTGCAGGTTTTGATAAAACACTGGGTGACTTTTTAATGTTTCCAGCTGAGTGGAAGATTCTAGTCTAGACAAGAATGTTGTAAAAGGGTTCTTAAATGTGGACTTGATGGCTGCATGATATCAGTATAAAAGGCTGAGTCCAAAGCAACGGAACAGAAACATTATTCTTGTGTGGCAGTTTAAAGCTATTAGTCCTATAAATATGATAAGGGAAAATGTTTAGACTGCTATTTTGCTGTAGAAAGAGAGAGAAAAGGCTTTTAAGGTGACTGATGTGTTTGGCAAACATAATGCTATCTATGTTGCTGAGGGTGCTGGAGTGTAAACCTTCCCAAATCCAATAAAGAGCAGGACAGAGCTGCTAATGTTCCCCTAAACTCTGCAGGACACAGTGGGGAAAGTACTGCACAATGGATGAAGAAAGTCGTGGCTTGAGAAACATTCTGTTAGAAACTGCTTAACTTGTTAAAACATTTATAAGTTTGTACAGAATATCTCTTAACATTGCTTTTCACAGTGTATCAAACTTGCAACGCATGACTTTGTGTTCCACACTTTGTTATAATTAGCTGTATTTGATGCAGAGATACACTTTCAACTATCTGCATGAACCTCTTTGAAGAAAGCCTTCCAGATCGTATCCGAATATTATTAATCACATTATATACAAATGTACAAAGTCTCTCTCATTGTTCCCCTTAAGATTTGTTGGAAACATAGTGATTGCCCAGGGGGCAACAATGTTACAGCAGCAATAAAAAATATGATAAGAGTACAACTTAAAAAAAAACATACTGATGTAAGTAGGGCAGCTAAATAATATGCAGTGTAATACAGTAATTAGAGCATATATTAGATAAAATTACAGATGAGACGGTAGATAAAATGTTATCTTACTCATGTGGAGCTCATCTTGTAACAATTCCTGATATGGTGACTTTTGACTGTCTGTAGTAACCAGCATAAGAGCAAAGTCTTTCATGTATTGTGTGACAGTCGTCCCAAGCGGGCTCTAGGATTTGAAGCTTATTCTCTGTTGCCCTCAGTTGTTCAGGATAAAAGCCAAAACTGATTGCCTGAAATGTAAATGTGAAGTGGTTCAGGCCTCTAACAAGCACAAACCATTGCAGCTTAGCTGCATAATATGTTTAAGCAGTGACGCCGCAACACTTTAAATAACTGCTCTCCATGTATTCTAATGCACTGAGCTCATTACACTTGAGTTTGGGACGTAAAATGGGCCATGGACCTAACTCAGTGGCTTCCCCAAATGGTTAGAGCAGTAATGTGTTTTAATGAGCCTCGGTCCCACGGTGCAACTTTTTTAACTGTATTTATTATTTTGCCACCACGGCTGACAGGAAGATGGATAGCTGCTATTCAATATTTTATGGATGTTCAATGTTAAATGAATCAAATGGACCTGTAAGGAAGAGACATATTTCATCACTGAATTCACTTTGCTAAGCAAACAGATTGTAGTCCTGAAAACTACAAATATATTATGTTTTAGACATGCAAGCAGCACAGTTCTGAGGAGGGCAATGTGGGCTGTTTAGTTTTTCATGGTCAAAACTAAAATGCTGCAACAACTAATGGATGGCCTGGCATGAAACTTTGTGCAAACATGGTACCACCATTCCATGAATGTCACCATGAGGTTGGCAATTTCCTGCTCCAGAGGATATATTGTATATTAAATTAAACAATTCCTATACTTATGGCCAAATACCTATAAGATTTACAACATTCCCATCAGCCTTAGCTGGTCTTTAGTTCTAATTAAATATTAATTTAATTGCTACATATTGCTGCTTTGATTAATGTTGCATTGTCATTGTAAGCATGTTAGCATGGTAAGTTCAAAGGACTACTGTGCAGAAGTAAACTTTCATATTTCAAAGTAACTTTGCAATCAATGACACGTTCAAGAACTCACCGCACCTGTCAACCAATTTGCTCATCCAGGCCTCGGTCCAGTGGCAGCACATGAAGCAGAAGAACATAGGTGTTGTTGTTGTTGATCTGCATGTTTTCATGGGCCAGCCAGAATAAAGTTGTCAGTCAAGCATATCTGGAACTGATGGTCAAAGTCATCCTGGTTCGACACGCCTGAAGACATTTTACTTCTGAAGCCACCTCAACTGCCTCCCATTAACATGAAGGAACGGCAGTCGTACTCAAGCCTCTCCCAGATACTATATCAAAACAGTTCTGCCTCCCTGTTATGTCAGTAAAATTGTCGTCAGTATGCGTTCCCTTCATCTTTGGCCCAGCAGCAGAAAGTTACCACTACAATGGAAAATAAATGATAATCCCAACAGTAATCTGACAAATAACCTGACATTACAAGCAATTCTGCATCACTATCTGTAATGAATCATGTCAGGCATTTGTGGCTTTTTGATATGCACTCACTCGTGCTGCAAACAGAGACTGCCACACAGTTATGGTTGTTGCAGACACAAAATGAAAGCAATAAGATGTTTTCATGCCACAGTAGTCCATTCAAAGGGGAAATAAATAGAGCTTTTACTGTCCAATATCACAAAATGTCCTTGATGTATCTGTAGGGGCTGATGGCACTGTGGATCAATACCAGTTACTCATCCATCACTTTGTCAGGAGCTGTGGCATACACTTTATTCCATTCACTCTCATCCCAGTTGAGTTTAAAAGCACAGATTTTCTCCACTGCACCTATCAATTAAACATGATCATCTGTTCATGATGTGTGAATTATTATTTTTTTGTTCAGCCATGACAGTTGCCCTAACAAACCGATTCTTCTGGTACGTACTTATTTCCAGTGTTGGGCAAGTTACATCCAAAATGTAATACATTATATATTATTAGTTACTGTCATTTGAAAGTAATTAGTTACATTACAATATTAATGTCTCTGAATTGTAATGCGTTACACTACATTTGCATTACTTTTGAATTACTTTCACCAAAATAACCGCAGAAATATGACTAGGCATTCCAAAATGCTAATATGTAGTTTATTGCAGCTGATTATACATTCAGTGGAGGGTCATGTAGCATAATGACTGTGTAAAAAAACTGAACCTGAGGTGCACAGATTCACTTCTCCTCAACAGCATGTGGACTCGCCGTTTAGGTTGCTGTTTGTAATAATAACACGGTAGATGGCCGCATGGCCCACTCTTGATGACAACGTTAGCTTACCTTGTCATTGCTGGTGTTCACTGGGATTTTGATGACAAACTTTCTTAACGCCGGTGATTCTACCGTTGATAGGGAGTGCATGTCTTCCACAATATACTCTGCCACCAGTCTCCTCACTACTCTGGCTTCAAGAAGCATGGCAGACCGAGAGAAACTTAACTTTTGTTGCTTTGTCTTTCCCGTATGCTCGTCCTCGGTTTTCTTCCTCTATCTGCAGGTGCATCTCCCTCTCTTAGCTTAGTGTTAGTGTGGCACCAGTCCAGGTGTTTCTTCAAGTTACTAGTGCTAATTTTTGAAGTAGAGAGTTCCTTTCATGTCGCACACAGATTGCACTTGGCTATTATGTTCTTGTCCTTTTCTCTGACGAACTGAAAATAATGGGAGTATGTCCATCTCGCAAATGTAGAATCCGTGTCTGTAGTCATCTTAGCGAATTCCAGCAACAGGAAATTACTCTTACTAGCGAATTCTTAAAAAACAACACCTAATCGGGTTAAAATGCGTTGTAACACGCGTTACTTAGATTGTAACTGGTATAATATCACAGAAATTTTATTAGTAATGTGTTATATTACTGCGTTACAGCAAATAGCAATACATTACTGTAACTGCGTTACTTTTGTACCGTGTTACTCCCAACACTGCTTATTTCAAACAAACTCTGAGATGGAAACAAGACTAAAGTATAGCTGATGCCCACTTCCTCAAAACTGTAACTACACTTTGGGATATAGAAATACCACATGGGGACAGCAAGAGATGTAATTGGCTGCTTGTATTTTTTCAAGTACAGGTTTCTAATCTTGGCGCAAGTTCCAAACCAATGCATCACACAAACACAAACACATTTCACTCAAACCACAAATGTCACTCTCATGGTCGCACTAGAGTATTATCAAAGTCATTAAGATACATTGTCTGGGAACCATGAATGTCTGTACCAAGATTTCAGCAATTTCGAGTTATTAGGAAACATCATCTGGGCACAATTAATTCCTGAGCCAAATGTCATGACAATCCATCCAACAGTTGTTGAGACATTTAACTAAAAGGCAAAAATTTAAACATTGTGGTGGCACTAGAGGAAAAGTCAGGGGATCAACAAAGTCAAAAGGATTCACCCTCTGGGGACAATGAACGTTTGTTCACAAATTCATGGCAATCCATGTCTTACAGATTTTGATCTGGACGGACTGACCATTTTCTCAAATTAACTCCAGACAATGTCCAGAGGATCAGGTCTGGATATTGTCCAGAGTGCGCTCACACACTGGAAATACTCTGTTTGGTTTAGGCAGGGGTGGTGCCTCTGTAGAGCATGAAGGCGGGCAGGACATGATGTGAAAAGTACGCTGTGGAAATACGATTATTCTTTGAATTTTAAGCACAATCATGGCATCGGCCATTACCAAGTCATCTCTCCAGTTATCAAGCATTTACATTGGTGGCTTTGTGTAAATGACCCGTCTTATTCCCCCTTGGATGTTTGTATCCTCCTGTTTTGCACTCATTGCGCTGACACGACCAACTTGCTTGCAGTGAATTCTTTGGACAGTGACCTCGTCCATTTGCACATGGGCTCCATCGGACATTACCCAACCTTTGCACAAGAGAGTAAGGGTCTGCTTGGTTGCAAAAATTCTGGCCCGAGCCCAAAATGACCCAAAATGTACTACCTAGAACTGAACCAGACCTGTCTATAATTTGAAAGCTGGGACCCAGACCCACACAGAACCACCAAATATAAAACTGGACCCACCCAGGAGACACAGACCTGATTGGTACAAATAAGTTAACACTAATTTACAGGTTGTCAAAACAAAACTTTGTGTTTACCTTTGCCTGGCCATGACACATAATCCATCCTCCTTGCTACTAAAATTGGTCAAATACATCCAGGTTTTCTGTTATTTCAGTTGTGCTGATTGAAACAGCATGGCTAATCCACTTGTTATTTCAGCTTCAAAGCCCACCTGCTGTCAGGGGGAAGAATAAACCTGACTCACTAAGAATCAGCTTTGCAATTTTTTTCTGTTTTTCGACCAATCGATCTTGGGTCCACAGGTTTTGTGGGATCAGTGAAGACCTCTGCTTGGGAGCTGGCAGTGTAAAGTCTGTTAAAAGTCTGGTCCAAGTTGCATTCTCACATTCAGCTCCTCCTCCCATGTCTAGATAAGTTCAGGGCTGCTGTGCATGTGTGTGAAAAGTCCTTGATCAACATGGCCATCCCCAGAACCCATAGCATCTAGTGTTCCAGATTATTTTTTCCCTGGAAAGGTATTTGAGAAACACAGGAATAAATTTACCAAGGATTCATGTATGACTGAAGTTTAAGGATGTTTGAAGCTGTTCAAATCTCTAATATTATTTCAGTAATCTCTTCCAACTTCATTTTTATGCCCTGTTTTTTTCTCTCCGTTGCTCTCTTTCGCTCTCTGTTGATAACAACTCTAGAGGCTGTGCTAACAAGCCTATAGCTAAGTGCCTGCTGGGATGTAAATGAGTAGCATTTACAGTCGGAATTGCTGGCAGTGCCACTTTAGTGCAGAGAGACGAAGTGACAAACACACACGTAAGCCACATACTAAGACGAACAACACAACTACACCCACAAACACACCGACATGCAGTCAAGTATATTTATGCACACATGTAAACTACCAACTTGAAGTTTCTTGCTGACAGCTTCTCAGCTGCTAGAAAAGTTTCGACTTCTCATCTGAGCTAGCAGGACATGTACACACACATACACACGCACGCACATACGTTAGTGCCTCTTTAGCATTTTACAGGTACACTGGTCAGCAGCTAACTGGCACCCATCTTGGATCACAGTGTGCGTGCATGTGTGTGACTGAAAGAGAGTGTGTGTGAAGGTAATTCCTCCCTGTAATTCTGATAAATGATGTATTCAGTCCAGTACTTCCAGCACTTTCTCTGTAACTTCTCTCTCTTTGTCAATTTCCACAACTTTCCCTCTCTCTTTCTCCCTGCCTCACTCTTTCTTTCACCAACGAGGTGCAATCAGTTGAACAATGTGAATGAGTGTCATTGTGAACCTAACAAGACAGAGTTAAGCTTTCTATCCTTCTCCCTCTCTCTTTGTAATGAGTGTCATTAAAGCCCATAGTCATAGAGTTCCTAACAAGACAATATTAAGCTATTCTCTCACACCATAAAACACCATGATGGTGCGATGCACAGGAGGACTCCCTCTGTTCAATTCACCCACATATACAGGCACCTTGTGTCTGTCAAGGGGTTACTTATTCATCCATTAAACAGCTAAGAGTTTTATATAAAATGATAACACTGTTTCCTAACTGAATGCGGCACCCAACTATTACTTGACATCGTGTAACATCAGATGCTCTCTGTCCACACTGAAGCTCATATATTGCATCATTTATCTGTCTGTGGCTGGTACATTTGGTACCAGGTTCATTTTACAAAGTTAATTAAAGGAGAAATATATAATATATTCACTGAAATAAATCATGAAATGACCTTGATATGGCATCAGATATCAAGGAAACTGTTAAGCTTTTTTGAAACTTCTATTCCATGCCGGAATAACTTTGTATGCCTGTTTCATGTTACTGATAAATTCCACAAAGCGTGGCACGTCTGTGCCACAGTTCTGATCCATCCTCCTGCAGCTCCCACCAACAGCATTCAAGAAGCGTTTCAGCAGCGGAGCATTTTGCCCGCCTGATTATGTTTACTTGCTCAGATTTTGTTCATTTCCTTGCTCTTTGTGCTTCTACCATGGATAAGCAGTGGATAAGTTCAATGAGTCTGCACAGGGTCTTTTATTTTGAAAATTAACCAGATTCTCCCTGCCCTTTCTGTGTCTAATTTCCTGGCCTTTCGATCTGCTTTGTGCTCTGTGCACCGAGCAGCTTCTCGGACGTGTCTGAAAAGCACCTTGGCGCTTCTGGTGGAATAACAAGCATTGTCTAGAGTGGCCACGGATCGCTCCAACTGTCATGGCGTGGCTGTAATGCAGCGTAGCTGAGCCTGGTGAAAATTGTGGGTTAGAGTTCAAATTAATGCAGAATGTTCGCCGAATGAGTGTCTCTTTATAAGTTGTAAGAAATAATTAGAAATCTTGAAGAAAGCATAGATGTTTCTAATGGTTAAATTGAGAAATTAATGGAGTCTGGCAAGCAGAAGACAGTCACTAAACTCAAACTTCAGGGTGTGTATTTTCCAAGCAGTGGGCTTTTGTTTTAAGGATAACGGGCATAACGTCATCGACAGACAACTGTCAGTTATAAAAAGTCGTTCAACTTACAGTGTAGGACACGTCGTTGCTTGTTATTGTCAATTTATCATGTTGTGCTCATCTTGGCTCCTGCGGTGCTCCTGCCTAGATTAATAAAATTACCAATGATTCCTACTGTTGTTGGCTTTTGTTCATGTTACTTCAACACCTGCTAAGTCAGCAGCTCCTTGTCACTCAGTTCTGTGTTCGTCCCACTTTGTAGAAACGAGGGCAGTCTAGCTAGCTTTAGCTGTCTTTGTTTCATGGGTCCAGTTGCGGATGTAACAGAGTTAATAAGTTGGTGATCTCACTTACCATTACAAGCTGTCTTGCTGTCATTATTTAATGTGCACTGAATGAAATTTTTTGTTGCAAAAAATTATGTTTCATTATTATATTTACTGTCATATTTTGTTGTTTGTTGCGATGTATTAGTCACCACTGAGATTTCTTATTTTATTTGTGTACTTGAGCGCCACACTGACGAGCCCATGCAGACTTCACAGATGTGCCCCTGTGCTCCGTTACAGTCTGCTGTCGCCGGACTCGTAGTAGGTTGACCTCGGCTAAGCGTTGCTAAAATACCCTCCCTTTTTAGGGTTAAAAGTGTGTTTTATTTGTCATAAATGTGAAGATAAGCCCCTCGTAATGCAGAGACGGTAAATCACCACACTGTCAAATAAAAATCACAACAGAACTTTTTTTCACAGCCACCGTATCAATATAAAACAATGGTCTAAACAGGTGTTTCCTGTGATACTAATTAGGTCCACTGCAATTTAGTGTAGCAGAGCCTGGAAGGAAACCTTAATTAGTATCATTGGTAACACCTGTGTATACCCTACCATCATTGTGTAACAGAAAACTCCTCTCGCAGATGCAACTAAGCAACGATTAACAACATAAACTGGCTAACTGCCTGCTTGTCAGTTGGAACTGAGGTGGTATTAGGAACCATTTTTAGTGTCTGCCCTTACAGATGTTGCACAAATCACAATTACAGAACCAACACTGTCAGTTGTTCTAAAAATTCCACAGCACAAATGTGACACACTACAGTTATGCACTGATTTTTTAAGAAAAATGCATTTACTTATTTCTGCCTATTTCTGACTTTAACCGACTGATGGCCCTGTTCTTGTGGAAAAGGAGTTGCAATGTAATTTTCATTAGGCAATTATCTATTTCTGCTCTCTCTCACAGCAGGGTGGGGAGGAGGCCGTGCCAAAATAGGCTGGGGGTACAAACCCATCATGACTGTAAAAGTGAGGAAGCCTATGTGATTGCTGGAATTCAAAAGGGAAATGAATATCCGTGCTCCTTGAGCTTTGATTCAGGGCTCTTAAATATTTCCACTGGGTCCTAAATATTTCCGCTGGGTCCTCTGATGATGACAATAACAGCAGCACATTTCAATGGTCTTGGCTTCCTGCATGAGAGCCTGTGTCTCCTCATTGCAGGGTCCCGGGCTCCGCAAATTGGAGAATCTATGATGTGCATAATAAATCAGCCTTTTGCACTCACTGAAGTGCCCCTTTAAGGATTCAAAGACAGGAGAATTAAAGCACGATTAGAGTTTATCTGCAGACTCTGCTGAAGCGTGAAGATATTATGTTAATGCACGCTCTACAGAAAAGTGGCGTTTTCGTAATCCCTCTAATTTATTTGTAATTATGCTGCATTGTGGGTGTTGTGGTGTTTAAATCCTAGGTTGTCATAATTTGTCTTCTTGCTTCCTTTCTTTCGTTGTGTTCCTGCTCCACTTTGTGACTTAAATTCATTCTTCTGCTCTCTCTTTCACTTCCTGTCCAAAGGCTACGAAGTCCGAAGTTACAAACACCTTCAGCCACTCTCTCAGACCAAATCAGTCAGCAATTCACTTCAACTCACTTAATTTCCACAACCTGACATAGAACACACACACACACACACACACACACACACACACAAAAAACACTTCTTCTGGCTCTGGTGGCTCAGACATGTCTGGACATGTCCAATGAAGCTGCTAGACAGAATGTCCTTGTTTCAGGTCATTTTCAGGTCATAGAGGTGTTTGACATTGGAGACAGTGGAGCGGACACACCTCCAGTGTTTCAGGCAGAGAAACCTGCTCATTTTTTCCATGATTTTGAACTGAATTTTATAAGTTTAGCGATTTTTTTGAACCGTTGCAAATTTGGTTGGGTGGGTTAGTCACACATTCTTCTGTGTTTGGTCTGATTTCATGTTGCTTAAAGCCTTTTAGCCAACAGCAGAAAATGGCATGAAAAGGCTATTGTCAGCACTGGGCACCAGGGAAGCATGGGATGTAATGTGACATGGCTGGACCCAACTAAGGGCATCATTTGGCACCACAGTGTGAGCTAATGCCTCTGTGCTGTCAGGGGGGACAAAGCAAGATACCTAGATCTCTAGGGGCAGGCCTTTGGGTGCTACAGGAATGGTTCAGGTGCTGCTATCAGTGTGACCCAGGGAGTATGACCTTTTGGGCGACTGGACATTCACAAGCAGTGGGCAGAACTGAGAACACTGTAGTTAGATGGCTCCACAATAGGCGGAGACTCCAGAGCTTTGGGCATGTCCTGCTGCTGACACTTATTGGTGTGCTCCTGGTGAGCCATTCATAAAGACTGGGCAGGTGCGAATGTATCATTGAAGCCTCTACTGTCAAAATTTCACAATACCGTTGTACACCAAAATTAGCACAAACATGCAAGCTTTTTAAATGCAGGTTAACCTGCTAAAAATATGCAGTTGATTCCTACCCACAGCCAGCAAGACTTCTTTTGTGTCACATTCTGTGTCATGAATGCGCCAGAAATCCAAGACGCAACTCATGTCTCCGTGTGTTAGGTCTCAGGACTTTTGTAGCTTCTAACTGAATCTCTGTGGTTTGAAGTTTAGTTTCTGTCCCGTGTCTGTGCCTGTTTTTTCCCCGATTTTGCTGCTTCATAATAAAAGCTTTTAAATAAATAAAATATCAGAGGACTTTTATTGTGAAGAATTTATATGAAATGAAAGGTATTTATCCACCATTTTACAGCTGCTCCACTCAAGATGGTATATCATTAACTGAAGGCACACCTTCACGTGGGTAGCTCTGTCGTAAAATATACAATAGAGAGCTTCTTAATCATTATGTTGCAATCATTTAAAATCTAATCCAACTTTCATACAATTACTACACTGATGTTCCTGCATCTATCACTAAATACTATTATCCCCCCTCCTCTATCCTCTATAATACACACATAATTATAACACAACTTACGAAGATTAAATTCAGTCACTATATTATATTGGAGACCCCAAAGTTCTAGAGAAAGCAAATATGTCAGCTGGATTCTGTGGAAACAGCTATATTGTCTCACATGAAAACACGTGCTGACATTCTGAGGATGTGACAGTAAGACAAAGTGTGTAATCCATTTTCTCTCGTGTGTCATCTGACAACGTTCAAAACTCTAGACAAGTAAAAACACTACAGTATCTGATTCACTGTCACCACTATCCCCTTCCTGATTCATGTAACACTGTAAACGACTTCATGTCTCCACAATTGTCTGTGGTGTGTCTTACTGTATATTGCTGCAGGTCTCCTTGGCCAAAATGTCCGGGTTTTAATGTTCCCTAGTTAAGTAGACATCATCGCTTTTACTGGAGTGAGTGTGGCACCCGTCCATTTGGTACCATTAAGAAAATCAATTCAGCATGCCTTGATTTTATTTGAAGAAGCTGGCAGCATGTACAACATACTTAATGCAATGTGGTTTTAATGAGTCAACGGTCTATGAATGTACTTTGTCCTCAACTGCACTTTGTAGCATCATCAGTGATATTAACTATACTGTATGTTTTTTCTTAGTTGGGGTGGATTAGCTAGTTTTTTTTACAAACGCGCCCTGCTTTAAATTCAATCTGTTCTGCTGCCTGAGAGATGAGCAGCACAAGATTTCTAATAAGAACCACTGGACAATGTTACTGGATGTTGGGGGTTTAGTGCCTTGGTTTACTTGCATGGCAGCTACTTTCACACCACGATACAGTAGAATATGAGCTGGGTCTCACTTCCAAGTTGTCCAATACATGGAATGTCCTTTGTGTCTGTCCATACTCTAAATTAGGAATGTCCTTTTTGTCCGTCGATGTGCCAAACTGTATGTGCTTTTTGTCTTCTCCATGTGCCAAACTAAGAATGTCCTTTTTCTCTGTCCATCCTCCAAATCAGGGGTGTCCCTTTTGTCTGTCCATACTCCTAGAAGTGTCATTTTTGTCTGGCCATACTCCAAGCCAAGAATGTCCTTCTTGTCTGTCCATCCTCCAAACTATGAGTGTCCTTTTTGTCTGTCCAGACTCCAAACTGAGAATGCCCTTTTTGTCTGGCCATACTCCAAGCCAAGAATGTCCTTCTTGTCTGTCCATCCTCCAAACTATGAGTGTCCTTTTTGTCTGTCCAGACTCCAAACTGAGAATGCCCTTTTTGTCTGCCATACTCCAAATTAGGAATGTCCTTTTTGTCTGTCGATGTGCCAAACTATGATATGTGCTTTTTGTGTTCTCCATGCGCCAAACTATGCAGTGTCCTTTTTGTCCATCCATCCTTTTAACTAAGAATGTCCTTTTTGTCATATGTTTTTTCATGCCCCAGGCAACTCATACAGACACAACAGGATACCCTTTTGCTGCCTGTATGCACCACACAGGGCTTTCAAGTGACTTCAGTGTAAATCTATCATGGTTGTATGAGATGAGGTCGTATAAGAAGTGAGAAAATCCATGTTTGGAGGATGTGCGGTGGATGGAGGGTAAAAATGGACGTTCACCCAGGAGATCAGGGTTCATGTCCCATGTAAAACCAAAACGTTATCAAAAGTTTTAAGGTATGTAATGTTATGTGTGACTTTCCTCTCACGTGTCACGTGACGTGCATAAGTTAAGGTGTCGTAATGCAACATAAAGTACACAATGTAACGTTATTTGTAGGCTTTCTGGAAGTACCTTTTGCATCTCTATGTGACACCGAGCGGCGTAACAAAGCAGCATCTGTAGCTGACCAGCTGGAAAGACAAAACGTTGAGAATTTACGGTTCATTATGGCCTTTTTTTCCTCATGATTTTGTTTCTGCAGGTCCATGTGACTTTATTTGCAATGAGGCGTCTCGAACACACCAAGGCCGTGGGGAAATAAAAACTCAACTGAAACATTATGTTCAGTTGTGATAAAGGTTCAATAGCATCCTGCTGCTGTCATCCATCCATCATTCATGTAACAAAGACAATACACATTCCATGATGAAAAGTAAGCGGGGAAGAAAGAAATATATAGTTATAGATATATAGTTTTGGTGCTTTTCTTAAACAATGCCATGACATTTTTTACATTCAATTTCAAATTATCACCCCTGATGTTCACACAAACGCAGAATGATAATCCACTCAATATGTACTCACCCCTATGCCGATGTGAGGATGGGTGAAGATCTTCAGTTCACAAAACATTTACATTTTTAGCCGAAATGTCAACTGTAGCCTCCCAGGTAGCATTGTAAACATGGCGTCGATGTATCGCGAGACTTTGTATATCTCGCGATATTTTCACATGTGCATCCATTATGGGATATACAAAGTCTCGCGATACATCGACGCCATGTTTACATGCTACCTGGGAGGCTACAATTGACACTTCGGCTAAAAACATGGTGAAAATGGCGTCTTTTGTGGTTAAATTTTAATGTTGCAGCTCACGGACACTTGGATTACACCACACGAGCAGGATGAAGACATTTTGTGTTTGTTTTGTGTTCTTTTTTTTTTTTTTTTTTACATTTTATCCATGGTCACCATTCACTGCCATTGTACTGGATTTGGCTGCGACCCTGTTTTCTGCTGAAACTCCAGGATTGTTTTGTGAACTGAAGATCTTCACCCATCCTCACATCGGCATAGGGGTGAGTACATATTGAGTGGATTATTGTTCTGGGGTGGAATATCCTTTCAGCAAATTTTCAAGGTTTCTGTTCTTGACTCCATAAATAACTAACAGTCTTTAACTGTAAATTCAATCCTTCAGTTGTATCACCTGTGATCTAGTGAGCGGTCTGTCTCCTTGAATCAACTTTATTCATAAATCAGATTGCTATATTCCATAGCTGTGTAGTGGATTTATAATATTGTGTTTTTTTTGTGTTTTTTGTGCAGCTCGGGTGGATCTTTTCAAACATTCTGCATGTGCGCACACAGTTTATTACAGTCACAATAGTGGCAACTGCCGATAAGTGCAGACACAAAGCAGTAATTTGCAGGGACGTCGGCAGACCGGTCATTACCAACCTATTTTTACCTACATTACTGTGACGGCCCAAGAGGTACATTGCAGTCTATTTAATTGAAACGCAAAATCAGGTCAGTACCATTGTAGCTCATACACATTAGTTATCATTAGTATAAGGTGCAATATTTCTAGTGTTTGATTTTCAAGTAATGCATAAGTGTTGAGACTATTTTTGCAAGAGTACTTAGCATTTAAAATTGGTCAAATCAGACTATGGTTGAGTGCCATCTAGTTCTATTATATTTAAGAGATGGCAGACATCTGTCCAACTGATTTCTCCCAAACAATGCAACTTACGGCAAAACATTGTAGATAGATAAATAGCACTACAGAGTCAAAATATGTATTTTTGATTTGGGGGTGAACTGTCCCTGTAAGACAGTGGGTGTAAAGCAAATGCACTGGCCATACAGACCATGAAGCTGAGGCATCCGCTGTGTACACTACAGCAGTAGTTGAGTCCATAAGGACTTGGTTTGGGGACCGGAGGGTGACCGGTTCAGGTCCAGCTCGGAGCAGAAGTGCGGACTGGTAGCCGGAGAGGTGCCAGTTCACCTCCAAAGCCCTGATGAGGTGCTGATTCTGGGCAGCATCCATCACTCTACCACTCTCCAACGAATTGCATGTCCATGTGTGTATAAAAGCCTACGCATGTGTAAAATAATTAACGGGAGGAAAAAAATGAATTTCCCCAAAGGGGAATTAATAAAGTATGTTCTTTGAAATGAACCGTTTCTACATCAAATAAAAAGTTATTAAAAATCATTGCCAACAACAAAGTTTTATTTTCATACATCAAATTCAAACTGATAAGGCACCATTTTATTCTTCTACTTTTACTTAATGAGCATACACACTATCAGTGGGATCAGTGTTTATGAGCGTGGCATTTTGGTGCCTCAGTCAGCTCATAAAGGGACATCCAGTTTGTCATATCAAGTGCCCATCAGGTTTCCTGGGCCAACTTGCTTTTTAATACAGGCACTTTTAAACTGAGCTCCACGGTCAAATTAAAATGTTAATTAAAAGCACGGCTGTTCAATTAAAAGGTTATGGCACAAACAATACGCACAACACATTTGGCAGTATTACAATCGCACCAGGAAAACAATCCGTTTGGCAAAGCAGAGGGTTAAACATGAAAGATTATGAAAAGATTCAGGTTGTTAAATTTGTTGCACCTCCAGCAGTCTGGGTCCCATTACTGTGTATTGCAATTTGTGCTGCTGGGGAAAATTAAAACTGAATTACCATAAACACAATACTGAAGGAAAAACAGTCCAGTGTTCTTGATGGCTCAGCAGATTACACCGCACAAACACACAAACAAACACAGACCTGCCGGAACTGACAAAACCCCTGAGTTTCAGAAAACAAGTCGGCTCAGCACACACAGGACTGAGTCAGTTTAGAGGTGATGGATT
The DNA here is from genome assembly GCA_034769285.1 of Lutjanus argentimaculatus. Lineage (NCBI taxonomy): Eukaryota > Metazoa > Chordata > Actinopteri > Lutjaniformes > Lutjanidae > Lutjanus > Lutjanus argentimaculatus. Next base: position 38,112,892 of record JAWZSL010000003.1, on the reverse strand, counting down.
TCAGAGTTCAGGTCCTTGTGCTGACCTCTGTTTTGTCTGAACTCTGCAGTACTGGGTATTCAATGAAAAGAATGAATTAACAGCACAGCCTGTTGGAAAAATAGATTGAAAGTGGAGCTTATGTATGGATAGATAAGTAGGCTAGACGAATCAAAAAATAAAAAATAAATAAATAAATAAAAACACCCCACAGTTGGTTTTGGATCGTCACATTTTTTTACAACCACATTTCACACTGAGACAGGTGCCAGTTTAAACAGCATGCGTAAAAGAAAAAAAAAAAAGAAAAAAAAAGAAAAACATAAAATGGCTGTTAAGTTGGCAGATGGAGACTAAACGTGAATCCAGTAGTCACAAATCCAAATATCCAGCATGGATATTGTTATATTTCTGCATATTGACGAGTACTGAGCACAAGCATAGCCAGAAAAAAAGGCTGTGGGTGTGCACCAGAAAAACTGGGTGTGCCACATCTCATTTTCACTGATTTTCAGTCCAACACAGAGTAGATACAGCACAGAGTATTTAGTAGATCATTGTGCACCTCCACAAAACATACATTATTCTACATATATACTCAGCTTAAACCTTTCCAGAACATGCTTTACAGGATATAGTTTATATAAAAGTTTATATAGATTCATTGGCATGGAGCCTGTTTTGATTCACATGGCATCATTGACTGGATGTGGCCAGAGGTGCAACATGCCTTAAAGTTTGAACCACAAGAGTCATTGAGCTTCATACCCTTTAACATTAAATACATAAAATTGTTAGTACAGACACAAACCTTTAAATAATGAGCTACATATTAAATTACAGATAATTGCTGCTACTTTACATTAATTTGTATGTAATTTAAGAATGGAAAAAGTACACATAAATATAGAACTAGTAAGATTTACCTAAAAATTACAAAGAAAAACATTAAACCTTCAAATAACAAGCTATACATTTAATTACAGAAAAGTACTGTCATTTTATATGCATTTGTGTGTAATTTAAGGAATCATAAAAATTCTGTATAAATAATGTGGCAATTTCCTGTATAAAAATGAGAAATAAATGTAATTTGTCATTACTGGCATAATCCTTAAAATAACAGTTGTATTGTTAATTTACAGATAATGTCTGTATTTTGTATGTAATTTTAAAAAAACAGAGAACCTCTGTAAAGTTATTGTCTTTAAAATTAGGATTTTTTTAACATTGTAGGTTTGCCTACAACATAGCCATAACAGTAAAAAAAAAAAAAAAAAGAAAAAGTGTTGTAAGTCCATTCTTTTAAATGTCACAGTGCAATCATTTTTCAAATAAAACAACCTAGGCCTAAAACAGAACAGATAACAACTAGGCAAGACTAAAATCTACATGTCATTCTCCAAAATGTCATTCACATGAAACTTTATTGGCATGCAACTTGCAACTGTGCAAGTTGACAGCTTAAAGGGGAAGACAGTGTGGCTAGGCCTTAAATGATTCAGATTATTTCAGTAGACTTTGTCCCTTTTAGTTCCCTCTGAAACCTCTTCAGTATTCCAGCACCAGCTGCAGGCGTTCCATTGATTACTACACTGCTACTCTGCCTTGATTCTCACTGAGGTCACGGCTCCTGACACATGCGTCAAATTGTATAAATTTCACTGGTAACTAGACATTGTTTTATTTTTTGACAAAAATAAGTTAGAATCTAATCTAATCTTTTAAAATGAACAATTGAATTAACAAATGCAGAAATAGAATAACAATACAAATATTTCATGAAGCCTGGAGAGAGAAAGAAGAGAAAGAAAAATGAAAATAAAAACATAATCAAATCTAGAATAAAAAGTTCCCTGTTGCTATCTTAAAGTGGTTTTTTTTTTACATCAAAGACTGCATTTTAGAACAAAGGGTAAATTCATATCCATATGCATGCAAATGTGGCCTTGCATTTAAATACATATACCTTGATCCCCCCATTCATAAATCATATATACACATACAGACACACATTTCTGCAAACAGACATACCAGAGCTGCAACAATTAATGGATTATTAAATTCAACGCCAACTATTTTTAGAATTGATTAAACAGTTTGAGTAATTTTTTTAAGAAAAAAGGTCAAAATTGTCTGATTTCAGCTTTTTAAATGTGAATATTTTTTGGTTTCTTTAATCCTCTCTCACGATAAACTGATTTTCTTTGGGTTGTGAATAAAATAATACATTTCAGGACATCACCTTAGGCTTTGAGAAACATTGACATTTTTCACTATAAATCAATTGATCGAGAAAATAATCGACCATTTAATCGACTAATAATCACTAGTTGCAGCCATAAAAACATAAAACATAAGAAGATATTGTAATATCTGCATGTAAACACGTATGCCTTGTACATCCAAACTAAGGATATCCCTTTAAATCTCTTTAATTGACCTTTATTGACTTAAGAATAAAAGTTAGATAGAGTAACTCCAAAAGCAAACAAAAAGTTTTTAGTAAAGCTATACTAAACATTATTCTGCATCTGATTTTTAGGTGTGTTGGCTGGCTACATCTTGGGTAAAAAGCAATATCCATGATCATGAAGGCAGAAAAAAAAATATCATACATAATGTCTACACTGGTGTGATGATGAAGCACGTTGCACGTTTACACGGTGAAATGTTCATGCAGTTTGTAAATTGCATGAAACATAATTTCCATGCAACTCAACAGTTACACAAAGCAATTTGAAAATAATCAAAGCCTCATGCAACAGGATTTAATTGTTTATTTTACTAACATTAGCTGGCTAGATCGGTAATTTTTCAACTCTTATATTATTTCTCGCTTGATTATATCAAGCAGGAAGTGTAATTGTAACTTCATTTGCATCTTTGTATCTTATTGTGTATAATTTTATCGCTGGATAATATCAATTTGCATGTGTTGTATCACTTTCTGCTGGCACTGGCTCACTATTTAGTTTCAAATGGCTGCCCTGGAGAATAGGAAGAGAGCTACTGATGCATTAATGCTTATTGATATGCTGGAAGAAAAAACACGACCTACCGGCTCCTCAAAATAGAGACCAATGGATGCAGTGGGTCTCTCCTCTGTACAAGGAATAGAAATCAATTATTAATTATTAATATTATTACTATAAATATATACGTTGTTGTCACTGCTGCTGGTGTTATTAAATATAACTGTAATAATCGTGTGTGAATAATACTGATGACATTGTCTTCTAAGTCAGTATTCATTCCTTTCACTTTCTGTGTTGGGACTGTCTCATTTACCGTGTGGGAGATGTGGAAAAGTTCAGGGAAGCAGCTGTGCACTGCTCCTTATCAGGTGATGCATCTGCCAAAACAAGTACTTAGTCCTCTTTTGTGAAGCCCTCTTTCTTGTAGAACCAGAAAATGCTGTTGGAAAACAATTTTGCTGAAGCTTTCTATCACCTTTGTGTGGGTAGTCCCGTGTGGCATGTTGGCGTTTGAGTGTTGAGCGGGCCCCGTTACTGCGCCTTGTGGCCCACGAGGGGAAGAAAACAGCTACTACTTGTGTGATTTTCACTAACTGTAGCTGCGGTGGGAGCTTTCAGTGCTCTGGCCTCATGGGGCGGTAATAAGCCCCAGCACAGCCTGGTGGACCAGAATGAGGCAAAGGAGACTCTAAAAGCGCTCTGAAATGAACTTAGACAAGCTGCAAGAAGAACTATGGGCTATTTCAGCTTGGATTTCTAGTCTCTGCCTCTGGGTAGTCAGGGGGTGCGCTCAAAGAGTGTTTTTGTCCAACAAAGTAATAGCTACAGACTAGGGTGGTGATTTTGCCTGCATCCAATGCATCCTGATACATGTAGGCGCTGCTGCATGGCTCCACAAACAGGAACTCTCTTGTCAATTTATTGCTTCAGTTGACTACATTTACCATCAACACTTGAGGGACATCCACATGAAAAGTGCTGCATTTTCCCTTTGAGGTTAGGGGACCGTCGTTGTCAAAGTCTAATGTCTTGTTGATCTATTCATCCACACTGACCTCCACACAGACTTTGCCACTCTATAATAACGTCACCTGATTTCCTCCTTTGCTCCTGTTTAATTACTACAGCCACTAGAGGGCACTTGGACATAAACCTGTGTGGTGTTCAGGCATGGTCTGAAGTGACTGATGCTGATGTTCGTCTTAGAAAGATAGTCTCCTCAAACTGTATTTATTTTTTGTTTTCACAAGATTGAAGACTTAAATTGTGAGGACTGATGCTGGTATTATAATTTCAGCATCTGCAAATGTGCGAGGATCTGTTGGGGGCCTTGTGGTGTGGGATAAATTTCGTCATCAGAGGGTGTATACGTAGGCTGTATGCAGATATCTGCATACCCCACGCAGACTTGTCAGCTGACTTTTCTACGTGGCTACAACACCAGTCCTGTAGGTCCTGATCTACTGTGCCAACCCGTTCTCATCCCAACCCATCGCATACAGACAATTTGTCACCGCCCCTCGTTGTCTGATACTTAAGCACAAGGTTCACTTTAGCGACTGCATCTGACATGACCGGAAAGGCTCTTTTAATTTGTGACTAACGCTGTGAAATGGTTGGACTTTGGCTAGCGTTCGGCACGAAAACATAACGTTATGTGCCTCACAACTTTTAATAACACTTTGGTTTCACATGAGACATGAAGCCTGGTCTCCCAGGTGAAGGTCGTGTGTTTGCTTGAGCCATCCATTTACCCCACCTCCTCCATGTGTGGACTATCTTATACAGCTGCAGACAGGGTTCCATTGCAGACACTTGAAAAGGTGCGCCCCTTTCAGTCAATAGTATGTCAATAGTAGTATGAGTCATTGAGGGGCAGTGTCTGACAAGCTGGAATGAGACCATTCATGTGTGGAACGCTTCATCCAAGTGAGATTGGACAATAGTACAAATCCATGGTGTCTGCAGCTATCCACAGCTGTGCATGAACATGTCAGTTTGGGAGTATATTCTGGCCTTAACTGGTTGATGTGGCAAATGCATGCCTGGTTAACTTCCCCACCGTTGACAAAGAGCAACGCACAGCCACTATCAGCCGAGGATAAGAATGTCAACCATTAATTCTACCAGTTAGACACAGAATTAAATACATAACTTCAGTCACACTTATATTTTAAGGACAATGTGTGGGAAGTGGCTAATTCACAGTTTACCAAACAAGCCTGAAATTCTCACATTATGATGTTATGACGCAGAGAAACTTTGTGATAAACTTTGTGATCAACCTGTTTAGAACCTGAAAGATTCTGATTTCATGCGCAGCAGCCATGGATAAATACAGACATCTGAAATTTCATTCTGGTGCCTCATCATATTCGAAATGCTATAAATCAAACTGCATCCATTTGTCCATCCATCCATCAAACATGATATCTCAAGTGATGTCTCAGACGCCACTGATCAGATTGTGACAAAACTGGGATGGATGATGTGTCTTGATATTGAATCTGAGTGTAAAAATATGATGCTGAAAAGTAATAAAAGGTAAAAAAAAAATAGAAGTTTAAAATAAAACCAAAACATTACATCTCATGTATGTATGTAAAGTGAGTCATGCAAGTTATGTGACGTGCTGCTGCTGATGCATCTTAGCCCAAATGTGACCTGCATATTTTAATGAGGATGTCATGTTTTCATGTAGGCTGTTAGCTGCCTCTCTTGGGCACTCTTCACCATACTGTAAAGTGTTTCTATCACACACACATACAAACACACCTGTGGTACATTAGGATACAGGGCAAATTGGTCAGCTAATCACATCCATCAATTGCTTCCTGTTTCTCCACTTCGCTCCTGCCCCCCGGCCCCCCAGGGGATTGTATGACATGGGCCGGACTGGTGGGTTGAAATGTCACCTTCATTAAACTGATCCACAATCAATAGCCGGGCTCTGATGAAGTCCCACAGCGGCCAATCATGCAGCGGGGGTCTGCGCGAGTCAGAAGACACAGGCGGAGTTGTCACTTTATCTCACTAAAAACACATTTTGCTGTAATAGAAATGGCAATCGATTTAAATAAAATTAGTATGGTAAAGAATACATCTGCAGAGACAGACTGATGGCCAATAAAACATTAGGATCGCTTTTCTCACTGCTTAGTTCCAGGAATTCTTAATAAAGCGTCTTCATAACTGCCTCGCACTGATATTATTATGAATAAGTTTAATCAAACTGTTGTTCAAGTGCCTATTCAGACTCCTCTTGAAGGAACATTTGGCACAAATTATTCAAACAACTTAATTTAACAATTTTAACTTCAATGTATCTACCTGTAGACGTCCTGGAGTGATGTTTGGCAGTCCAAGATTTCTTTTCAGCGGTGGACAGAGATTAAGATGCATATGGGACTGAATGATATAGCTGAAAAATATCTTGATTTATTTTAAGCCTGGGTATGAGTAACAATTTTAATAGATTTTTTTTCTTCTGTTAAATATAGCATGATTAAAACATCATGTTTTAGGTCTAAATGTGCAGGACAGTTGAGCAAGAATAATTAAACACCTGCCCTACTTATAAGACCATAATTATGCATATTTAAAAAAAATTAACTATGGGATGTTGCATACAGGTACTTACTGTCAGTGCATCATGTCTAAATCTAAGTCAAGCACAGGCATCCAGCTTAATAATTAGGACAGACAAAGCATCAGCATCTTTTTCTCAGTCTACTCTTCTTATTTGAATCACTACATGACAGCCAGAGCTAGCTGGCCACATGGAAAAACAACATCTTGTCATGTGCAGCTTTAGTGGCATCATGCACGATACCTACAAAATACAGAAGTGTTGGTGCGAACAAATTACATTATGTGTGCTGTGCAGTGGCAAGAGAGGCGAGGGAGTAAATCATCTGAAAGACTAAATTGCTTGAGGTTTGGACTGACCTGATGACTAACTGTTATCAGCACAATTATCAGCGATCAGCTCTCGCCTGCTCCGTGTCTGGCAGTTTATATTTCAGATATCAAATTTGATAAATGCTAGTTTAGCGTGCCTAAATTGGTCGTCTCGGAAACGCAGCCTCTGGGAGGGCCCGTCGGAATTATTAAATATGACTTCACTCCAAATGTAATGCAAACGAGGTTGCTCAAATATTCTGTCCTCCCAAAATAGGGACATGTCCATATGCAAACCTATGCCCTTGCATTACGGTCATGATTCAAGACAGGTATACAGCCAGCTATCACCTATGTAACCTTTTGACTGAAAGGTACTTTTTTGAGCAGTTCTAACAATTTTTTTTAATAATAGTTGCATGGTTTGCATGTGCCATAATAAACAATAAATAAACATATACAGTAGATTGAAAGTTCATTCTTAAAAATCAGAATTTCTTATTTCGTTGGCGCAGTTTCAATGAATGATCACTAACCTCTGTCACAAAAATGTTGCATTTCCTATAACTGCTTCACAATAAAAGCCACCCCTCGTTTTGTCAATTGAACGCTTTTAATGTGAGAACAGTAAACCTGATATCAATGTGATAAAAATACAAAAACTACATAGAATTGAAATATAGTGAATGATTATTGCTGTAAAAAACATAAATAAAGTCCAAACAAAAATCTTCAGGATCATAACTTGAAGGATTTTCTGTCATGTTTGTTTAAAACTTACCTAACGTGAAGAACACTGGCACAGCTGAATGGATTGCAGCCACTGACAGCAGAGCAGCAGCAGTTTTCTAGACTACAGTACATAATTTAGTATTGATTTAGCCTTTAACCTGTGTACTTACCTTAATTAAGTTAAGTCGGTCTAAAGTAATTTATATTCAAAGTACTAAACATTTAACCGAACTTACTTTGTCTTGCACCGTCTTCTTAAAGCTGTGTTATGTTTTTCATCCGCACCTCCCTTTCCTGACGGCTGTACTCTGATCTCACTAATCAGAATCTCTATAACAAAATTCGAACTGAGCACTCAAGTGTGAAACAGGATCCTGCACTGTTAAATTGAAACAACAAGATATAGGAAATCATTTGCATTCTCAGCAGTCAGGTTACTTAAGTTGAGAGCGTGATGGTGTTTCTGCCTTGTGAGGACATGAGGAGAAAATGTTGGTCCGGTTTGCAGCAAATGTCAAATGGTTTTAGAGTTGATACGTGTCTTTAACCACCAGTTTCTTTCACTCTCCAGAGGTCTAGTCTCCTGTTGTGAACAGTGTGTGTGTGTGTGTGCTATTTTCCTCCCCTTTTCTCTCTGTAGTATTCAGTGGTTGACAGGTTGAGTCTTCACATGATCCTATTAGGACACTGTTTGCTCTCAGCTGACACAGCGGCTGCCTCGGCTGCAGGCTTACAGGCACTGCAGCAACACTTCCTGTCGAACTCCCTCTGTCTTGTTAGTCATTCTTTCCATAAATGCTCTATTTAAGCTTTTCGAAGAAATTGTGAAGTTCCAGCACTTCTTGAAAGTTCAACAAAACAGCCAAGGACTTTTGACCCCCACAATCTTTTATAAATTACCTGAAGTAGTATAAAATGAACTTATTTGTGAGAAAGAGATTTTTCACTCTGCTATTGGCACTATGGATGGCGATGTCAGCCTTCAGTAACTACCGGACCCCCACCACCCCCATTCCCTTCAGACACACATTCACAAACACACACACAGATGCACTTAAACACACTCACCCACATACTGTATGGATGGTGGATATCATGTTCACATGTGTAATTATTACATATTGCAGCATATTTACTGCCATTGCTATTCCCACCTGTATATACAGCATCCCAAAGGGCATCTATAATGTGTAGCAGAGTGCAACATACTTATTTATCTTAAGTTGTTCTATACTTCAAACTTCCATCCATCCATTTTCTGTAACCGCTTATCCGTGAGGGTCGCGGGGAGCTGGAGCCTATCCCAGCTGACTTTGGGCGAGAGGCGGGGTACACCCTGGACAAGTCGCCAGTTCATCGCAGGGCTGACACATAGAGACAAACAACCACTCACTCTCACATTCACACCTACGGGCAATTTAGAGTCACCAATTAACCTGCTGCATGTCTTTGGACTGTGGGAGGAAGCCGGAGTACCCGGAGAGAACCCACGCGGACACGAGGAGAACATGCAAACTCCACACAGAAAGGCCCTGCCGGCTCGGGGATTCGAACCCAGGACCTTCTCGCTGTGTGGCGGCAGCGCTAACCACTGCGCCATCGCGCCGCCTACTTCAAACTTTATTTATCAAATCAAACTTTATTTATATAGCACTTTTCATACATCTTAAAATGCAACCCAAAGTGCTTCACAAGAAAAAACAGAAAGAAAAATGAAATGACAAAACAAACAACAATAAAAAGTGAAATCCCGTCCCTCCCATCCCCACATATCGACCCCCCAAACCCCCCAGACTCCACACCACTGCAGAGCACTCTCCAGTCACCCAGGTCTGAGGGATCTCCAGGACGGCATCCCCGTGGGCATGCAGACCAGACACAACTCCCAGTGTGGAGGGCCACCATGAGGAAACGCTGGAGCTAAAAACTAACTAAAAGATTAAGACAGGGAATAGAAACAGGCAATAATGATATAATGTCAAAAAATAAATAAATTGAGGATTTAGAAAATTTAAAAGTAAAAAATGCACAAAACTTAAAATAAAATCAATAAGAATAAATAAAATAAAAATGATTAAAGGCATAAGAATAGTAAAATAAGCGAAATAAGAAATCAATTAAAAGCCAAATTAAAAAGGTGAGTCTTGAGCTTCCTTTTAAAAATATCAACAGTCTCTGCGGCCCTGAGGGTCTCTGGAAGGCTGTTCCACAGCTGAGGGCCAAAATGGCTGAATGCAGCCTCACCGTGGGTTTTTGTTCTAACTCGTGGTATGGTTAAAAGGCCGGCGCCAGAGGACCTCAGGGTCCGTGAGGGTTGATATGATAAAAGCAGGTCAGATAGATAAGATGGTCCAAGACCGTTAAGACATTTAAAAACTAATAAGAGAACCTTAAAATCGATCCTGAAGCGGACGGGGAGCCAATGCAGCGATTTTAAAACTGGTGTAATATGCTCCCGCCCTCTGGTCCTCGTCAGCATGCGTGCGGCTGAGTTTTGTAAAATTTGTAGATTATTAATACTCTTTTTGGGAAGACCAGAGAGCAGGGCATTACAATAATCTAGTCTACAGGAAATAAAAGCATGCATCAGCACCTCCGTGCTGGCCTGAGAGAGAAACGGGCGGACTCTGGCTATATGCTTAAGATGGTAAAAACCTATCTTTGTAATATTTTTTATGTGTGGAATAAAAGTAAGCTCAGAGTTGAAAATAACGCCCAGTTTCTTTACGTATTGTGAGGGTTTAAAATCTAGTAGTTTTGGAAAAAGTTTCTCTCTCTGGCCTTCAGGACCAATGACTAAAACCTCTGTTTTGTCCTGGTTGAGCTGAAGGAAATTCTCTGCCATCCATGACTTAATGTCTAAAATACAGTTAAAAAGGGCATCAATTGGCCCTGAGTCATCAGGAGACACGGCGATGTACAGCTGTGTATCGTCAGCATAGCTATGGAAGCTGATGCCATGTCTCCTGATGACATCCCCCAAGGGAAGCATGTAAAGATTAAAAAGAATTGGACCTAAAATTGACCCTTGGGACACCCCACACCTAATTTCATGTGTTCTGGAGGAACATGTATCCATACTTACAAAGAAATATCGATCTGTGAGATAAGAGCGAAACCAGTTAAAAACAGCACCAGAGAGGCCCACCAGGTTCCTCAGTCTATTCAATAAAATGTGGTGATCTACTGTATCAAAAGCAGCGCTTAAGTCCAGTAGTACCAAGACTGTGAGTTTTTGTGCGTCTGCATTACACCTGAAGTCATTTAAAATCTTTAAAAAGGCTGTCTCGGTACTGTGGTTCATTCTAAAACCTTGATATTTCTCTAAAATATTGTTTGTATTTAAAAAATCAATTAATTGGTTAAAAACCAGTTTTTCTAAAATCTTACTTAAAAATGGTAAGTTGGATACAGGTTGGTAGTTATTAAAAATGTTGAGGTCTAAATTGCTCTTCTTCAGAAGGGGCCTCACCACCGCCGTTTTAAAGGAGGTGGGGAAAAACCCGTCTGAAGAGAGCAATTTACTATATTTAAAATCTGTTCCTCAAAGAAACCATAAAACGTCTTTAAAAGTGATGTGGGAATTGGATCTAAAAGGCAGGTTGTGGGCTTTACTTGGGAGAAAACTCAACCAAGTGTCCTTGCATCAACCAGGGCAAAACTCTCCAGTGTTTCCTCGGAAAAAAGCAGCTGTCCAGGTGTGCTAAAAATTACATTTCGATGTGTTAAAAGACTGGACCTAATGTCATCGATTTTACTTCCGAAGTGGTTTGCAAAGTCCTCGCAGACAGCGTCTGTTGGTGCCTCTGAGGGTTTTTTAAAACTGGTGTTGGTTAAAAGATCGAAGGTGGAGAAAAGAATTTTAGGGTTGTTTTTATTATCTGTGATGAGTTTTGAGAAATGGGATATTCTTGCCTGTTTGACGGTTTTATTGTAGTTGTTCACGTAATATTTCATAATGAACTGTAAGTTTACTTTTTCTCCACCTTCTCTCCGCACTCCTGCATTTTCCTTTTGATTTTTTGATTTCATCATTATTTCTCCATGGCGGTTTAGGTTTACTTTTTATGGTTTTAGTTAAAAGTGGAGCCACACAGTCCAATGTTGATTTCAATTTACTGTTAAAATTGTCGACAATAAAATCACAAGGTGCGGGTAAAATTTCAGCAGGAGTGCTCTGTAAAACCTCAATAAAATTTGCAACCACTTGGGATGTAAGGTGGCGTTTCCTCACCGTTCTCACCGGGGCCTCCTGATGACTAAAACTGGTGATGTTAAAATACACACAGTAGTGATCAGACACAGCCAGGTCAACAACAGAGGACACACCAGTGGACAGGCCATAGGTTATGACCAGGTCCAGGGTGTGTCCTCTGTTGTGAGTCGGCTGTGTTACATGTTGGTTGAAATTCATGCAGTTTAAAAGGTTTAAAAAGTCTCTCGACAATGGGTCGGAGATGTTATCAATGTGCAGATTAAAATCACCAGTTATTAAAATTCTGTTATAGGTGGCGTGTAAGATTGATAAAAGCTCAGAAAATTCACTGATAAAAGAAGTGGAGTGGTGGGGTGGTCTGTAAACTGTAATGCAAAGGATAGGAGGACTGCTAAAAACAAAAGCATGAAGCTCCAACGATGAGTAGCTGTTAAAAAACACTTCCTTTGAGTTTAAAATATTTTTAGAAATCGAAGCAGTTCTGCCTCCTCTTTTACCATCCCTGATGGAAAATAAAAAGTTAAAATCTGGTGGGCAGGCCTCGGTGAGAACAGCTGGTGCGTCAGTGCCAAGCCATGTCTCTGTTAAAAGAATGCAATCTAACTTACTGTCTAAAATCAGGTCATTCATAATAAAAGATTTGTTCGCAAGGGAGCAAACATTTAAAAGTGCCATGTTGAGGGTGACAGGTGGTCTACGGACTGTAGAGGTGGATTGTTGATTTTTTGGGAGAGGTCTGAGGTTATTGAAGTTCACAGAGTGATCATCGTGAAATCTGCTTTGCAAGCGCTGTGTGATGATGACAGGAATTGGTGAGTTGTTAGTGAAAACAGAAGGTCCAAGTCCAGTATTGTGTATGTTATGATCAGAGGTGGAACTAAAAAACATAGGAACTGGGACTGGGAGGACATCAATCAGTAGCGGACAGGTCAGTTTGTGTAGATTTGGTGTGGTGGGAGGTGATGTGCGCGTGTTGCACACCGTATGCCAGGTTGGCGGACAACACGCGTGTGCCGGCCCTGTTTAGATGAAGGCCATCATTTCCAAATAGATGTCTCCTCTCCCAAAAGACATCAAAATTGTCAATAAAACCAACCTTGTGGGTGCGGCAGGCAGAGGAGAGCCAGGCGTTCAGGCTGAGTAGCCGGCTGAAACGCCCAATGCCCCTGCCACAAGTGGGGGTGAGGCCGGAGATAAAAACACACAGCTGGGACTGTGAGAGCTTGTTAAAAAGCTGCGTGAAGTCCCGCTTTAAAATCTCGGACTGTTGTCTGGAAGTGTCGTTGGTGCCCACATGGATTATGACACGGTTTACCTGGGGGTGAGAATCCAGAATGCTTGGAATTTTCTCTGTTATATCTGTAATGGTGGCGCTGGGAAAGGACAGGGTGAGCGCCCCTCCCAGACGGACATTCCGGAGGATGGAGTCCCCGATGATGAGCGTCGTAGCCCGTTGTCCAGGGGGGATGGCCGGTTCGGTGACCCCATCGTCCTGTTAGCGTCCCGGTGGTGATGTGTGTCCCGATGAGGAGGACGCCGAGAGTGCCACCGCACAGCGTCCCTGAGGAGCCGCCTCCGCTGGGCTGAGGAGCGGAGGGGACGAAGGTGAGCAGGGGCAGTTCCCTGTTCCAGCACCCTGACCGGCTCCACGGTCGTTGATAGCGCCGAGTATTTGTTGGTGAGGGGGATGCTGAAGGAAGAGGGAGCCCCGATCGACGCGCCACCAGGAGCCCTCCTCCGACTGCGGAAAACAACTTCGGTCCAAGGAGTCCTGTTGCTCGGCGTAGAGCAGGAGGGCCGCTGACAGGTGGAGGAGGAAGGCTCCCAGAGGACAGTGTCCCCCAGTGTAGCAGCAACGCCATGCTGTTGTAGCTCACCGGTCTGTGAGGTCTCCAGCCAGCCGGACAACGTCGGGAGCCGTGCTTTGAAGGTGGCCAGCAGTGAGTCCTTCCTCCGCAGCTCATCAGACAGCCATCCAATATCCTCGAGAAGGTCAGCAATCTTTTTCTGAGCCTTCGTGAGCTGCTTTCCTACCTCTGCAGGTAAGGGAGTGTCCATAGTGATGGCGTCCATGGTTGCCATGTAGCTCTGTCGGTAAAATCGTAAAATCCAAACGTCCGATGACTAAAACCTTGTACCCAGTAAAAGCAAAAGTTAAAAGTGACCGGTAGTTTACAGTTCAACGTATAAAAGCGTTCAGAACCTGTTTAAAACCGGATAAAAGCAAGATAAAAGCAGGAGCTAGCAGCTAGCACTCTAGTGTGTTCGTCTTATTCCAAACTCATACTGTACTTTACTATTTCCATCTTATTTGTACCTTTTTATTTTCAATTTTTATAATACTGTACTGTACTGTATAATACTTATTATATTTTGCTTAAACTTTTTAACCTTTTAAGTTAGATAGTTAAAAGTCTCTTGTCCCATTGTGTTATATCACCATGTCAAATTCCTGTGTAGTTTTATACATTTGGCGAATAAAGCAATTCTGATTCTAATTCTGATGGATTAGCATGGTATATTGTACAGATATTTATGTTCTGCATTACTACTTTTACTCTTGTGCCACCAGCAATTCAAATTTTTGTCCAGTTCTTTGGTTTATGACTAAAAACTTTAAAAAACTGACATTACCATCAGCCTCTGCTGTACTTTGTGTTTAAAGCTAATTAGAAAATGTATGCATTATCAAATATGCGGCTCAACTCAACTCTGCTACAGTCTATTTGCTTTTGGTACTCCTACTTCCACCACAGATAGTACCTACTCAGCGTACACAAAGCCGACCGTCATCGCAACACTACATTTACTGCCAGATTGACAACTTAAACCACACACTCACTATGCTGCCCTACTCTGACCAATCAGTGGTTTGCAGTGCTTTCATGTCACCTTAATATCGGGTCAGCTCCCTTTGAAACTTGACAGAGGTGATACCAAACACAAATACAGGTACAATCCACAATGGAAAACCAAGAAAGAGTGAGTAGACTTGAGTCAAGCTAAGCTGTAAATGCTGTATATCTTAATACTAACTGCACATGTAGGCTATATTGAAAAGGCTGTTGATATCATTATTATGGGTCCTCCAGTCCATACTGTCCATTAAGAGATCCCTCCATAATACAGTTATAAGAAATTAGGGACAAAATTACTTATTTTGCAATTGCAAAAAAATACTGATTGATCTACCTACCTTTTACTTTTTCCAATGCAAACATGGCATTGAATTATGTATATCCAGTGGGAACCATATGAGCTTTAACCCCTGTTATTCAACTTCAAGCGTTACATCAATGTGAAAGGTGAAGAGACCTCACCATGCAAAACTACTGGAGGCATAGAGGGAGGAAAGGAAGACAGACAGTACCAAACGACAAAACAATGAAAGAACAAAGACAACCAAAACATCACTGAAACCAAAGAGAATTTTCAAGGGAAAAAATGAAAAATTGCTTTAATTTAGCACGCATAACAAGTCATAGGGAGAGCGCATTACTAATTCAAAAGGCATCACAAAGACTTCTGTGAAATTATTCAAAGAAAGCATTACTAATTCAATCAGCATTGCAAAGCTTTGTGCTAAATACAGTCTGTGAAAGCTGCAGTGTGAAAACTTCATACTTCTACTCCTCTTTATTCTATTGCTTTACCTCAACATATATATCCTCTCCACTCAGTTAGATAGTCCATTTGTCCAGGGACAGACCATACAGCATCATGTGACCATAAGACAAACCATCTACAGGAGGCTGTGTACTGCGTACAAGCACCTGTGCGCCAACAGTAACCCAAACTGATCATTTTCTTTCCACTAGAATGGGTTGATGTGTGTGTGTGTGTGCGTGTGTGTGTGTGTGTGTGTGTGTGTGTGTGTATGTGTATGTGTGTGGGTGTGTGTTTGAATAACATGTCTGTATGAGAGGAACAGCCTTAGCTACTTAATCTGCATAAGGCTGTTATAGTTGCCGACAGAGGTTTTCTCTTGGTGAGCTGGCTAATCTTGAGGGTTCTATGAAAACCTGTGTGCTGGAAGAAATCTGCAGTTTGGTAAGCGTAGATGGCTTTCAGTACCCGCCAGCTGCTTAATGATACCCATAATGGGGCCAGTGAAGGTTTGCCTAATTTATTGCACTGAGAAAAAGTTTGTGCGCCACAGTAGAACCTTGAGCAGGGGAAACTATTGCCCGCTAACTAATTTAACACCTTTCAAGAGTAGTCCATCCAACGTACCTGCAAAATCTTGGGAATCAGAATTTTGATTATCTGAGTAACTGACTTGTCTGGAACCAATCTGTCCTTTCTGGAAAATCGGTCGCGTGTGCAAGCAGCTTATTCTGACTCATTCTGACTCAAGTAGGCACAGTAATTATGACAGGAGAAAGGACACATTTGAAAGAGGTGCATTGGATAGATGGCTCAAATAAACACAGGATGTTCACCCAGGAGACTGGGGTGTTATCTAAAGTTTAAAGTTACCCCAAATTTTGTTATGTGATTTCTGTTGCGTTACTTCCGTCACGTGACATACATAACGTACTTATTTTAACCCCAACTACAATCTTTCCCTACACCTTCCCAAGTAGGTTTTATGCCTGCGACCATTTTACAACGTAAACTGCGTGTTACATAACGCAGGTCTGTTAAACCTGTCACTATTGCTACTCTTGTCTGGGAGTCATTCGCAATGAACCCATTCTGTCAGATAGGTATGAGGATGATGCTGGAACACATGGGGCTACATCTTAGTCAGCAGTGGGATGGATGGTTTTAGTTGTCCTCAGCCAGAGTTCAGAGCAAAATTCTACCTTGCACTGTTCACATGGATTTAACTTTTAGATGGTTAGGCAGTCTGTGTTTATCGCCCCATCCAGCCAGTGTAGCTTAGTAATAATTGTGTGTGTTTGTATGACAGCTCAAACTCTGACTGACCTCAGAACTGTCCAAGAAATACAGCTCTTTCCTTTGTTTTCTCCATCATTTTTCATTTTGTCTTTGTGCATGTATGAAGTTGATTCATAAAGTTATAGCAAGAGCACTTTTTTTTCTATACAAAGGCAACTGAACATGCTTGGAGCTCTTGAAGAACTGAAGCCACCTTTGGGATGGAGGTGAAACATCATCAAGAACCTCAAGCAAGTCCAGTTGCCTTCGTATAGCTCCTTCGTATAGCTTCATATAACACCTGGATGCCTGAGACTCTTAACACTGATATATCTCCACCTGAGTTTGCACAGCCTTCAACGAATTTAAATCTTTGCACCCTCACTTGCTGCACTAATGATGCTTACAGAAAAGATCCAACTGTTCTCAGGAAGGCATCTGGGAGGAGGAGTCTCCTATAGGGCTAAGGGAGTTAGCAGTTCAGGCCCTTAATACTAGCTTTATTGCATATACACCCACTGCAAAGATGCCTTGTGGGACTGGTGCTCATCTTCAGGCAGGTTACAGTCGTCCAGTTGGTGGCAATGTCCTTGGATGAAGAAGTTCTAAATTCAGAGAACCATGGTTATATATGTAACCTTCTTTTATTGCCCTTGCACTCAGACAAGTCATTCAGAGCACACTTTAATTTCAAGAGATACAATGTTTACAGATGGAAATCTGATGTTTTTCTTACCATAATTTGCAATTTACTGAAACAGGTGCACAGAGCAACTGCCAACAAATTGACCACTCAATCATTTTAGCTGTTTATCTGCCACCTTGACTTTGCCTCACTGTTTTTTGTGCTGTCTTATTTCCTTTGCTTTTACTTATCTGTATTGTAAAGAGCACAGTGTCTTTGTGCACCTCATAAACAAAGGAGAAACCTCACTGCACGGACACCAATCAGTAATTCAATAGGCATAGGAGACCTTTGAGAGGAATTATTCATGAGACGGCATTAGTATCCCAGTCATTCACATTTGTCCGTGAAGTTTATGATGAAAATGTGAGAGGAAAGAGCTTCTTATCCTGCTTATCTGCTTTCCCTGCACTGATGCATCTCTATCAATCATGGCTCTTTTTGCACCTTGCTAGGAATTTTCTAAAAATGTCCAAGTTATGGAAGTTAAGCCACTATCACCTCAACATTTTCTCCTGGAGTTATTGTATGATAGGTACGATCTTAACCTATTGTTCATTGTTGTTTGTATCACATCAGGAACAGGTATTTCATCTTTGGATGGTTTGTGCTGGTCCAGTGAACATCAGCTTCACACAAACCAGGTTCAAGCTTTGGTTTTGTCATCTGTCCAGATATTGATTCCCTGCCAGGTATCAGGAGTGCTGTTCTACAGCTCATCCTGCATAAAACTGTGTAGTAGATGGAGTGGAAAGCAGGAGCTACCACAGATCGAAAGGGAAAAAAGTATTTCCAAGATCAATGAAATATTACAATATCAAAGTCCTTCACCTTTGCTCTACTTTAAGTTATTGATGTGCTGAAAGAAATGAGGCTGTATTAAACTAAACTTTACTCAAGTAACAGTATTTGAGGGATTTCATAAAAGTCACTCAAAAAATCTCTGAACTTGTGCTTTATGCATTTTGAGAAATTATACATCTGCCTTGTTGAGTAGTTTGTAATTTGGATGGTACGACTGAAATTCAGTAATCACATTACAGTTTCTAATTCGAGTTACTCTCTGTCATGTTGACATTTTATTTGTTTTAGGTTTTTGGCCTTGCATAGCCAGAGTATTCTCACTGAGAGAATGTCTTGGAGGTGTCGTACATGGCCGGACATTCCATGTTCCAAGGCGGGTCTTGGATTTTGGCCCTAGTAGACCCCCTGTCACACTCCTGATTTCTTTTCTGTTTTTCATCAGGAGTGGTCATACTGCCACTCAAAGAGTTTTGGTGGCTTGGGTCTACTATGGGCCTGATGTCAACTCATTGTAGTTTCTGTAACACCACACCCAACCTCCAAAACCTGGAGGGCCCACTTTCATCTGCTATTAGGTGGCTAGTCCATGTGCTGAGAATGAAGCAGAACTGGATCACGAGAATCGCTTCAAGATGGCAAAAGAAAACCTGGGAGGCCCAAATCCACCTGGTGCAGAAATGTGACACAGGAGTTGGAATGGGGGTTCATGGGGAAAGGGCACATGCTACCAAGGACTGAATGCAATGGAAAGACCTAACTGAAGGATTATGTCCCATATGGGATGAAGAGGAGTAAGTAAGTAATGGTGATGCCTTTGTAACCTGTAACATTTCCATGTGGGAGGAGGCAAACCCTGATTAAAATGGCTAAATCCCTGCAAAATTAAAGGTAACAACTGCTAGCTTGTTTTTATTGGTACCGTTAAGCAGCCAAGTTGGGGTATTTGCCATTTCAGGGTGTAGGTTGATAGCTAGGAGGTTGTTATTACTGCCAATGACAGGCTTAAACCCACATTCTAGATTCAGACAGTTTAGAGTCATACAACTGTATTTTAATAAAGAGTTTGATTTCTCTGTTTAATGGAAAGATTGGACCAGAACATTTTAGTTCGGCACAGGGGTGACAGGTGTATGTGTGCGTGTTAGCCTCCACCCAAAGGAGGATGGATGTGATGAATTCCAAAGTTCTCTATTTACATAGTGTGTGGTCTTAGCTTGCTAGCTAATGTTAGCCATGCCATTCAGGAATCCTCTTGTTTTGTTCAGTGAGAGAATGTGTGAAACCTGCAGCTTCACTATGAGGATAGGCTTCTGATGTGCTGTTACATAACAGGGATAAATCAGTTATTTGTGATCTCAACCAATATTTAACATTGTTGGACTTGCAATGGACTGTGCAAAAAACATTAATCAAAATCGGTGCTGCAGGACCATAAATATGGTCATATTTTTTATTCCATGCATTCTTCTGGCTATTTGGAAAACATGGCACCTATGTTACCCACAGTGCAACTTGGCCACCAATAGTTCAGTTGGAGATTTTGGTGTGTTATGCTGGTGACCACTAATGAAGTCTCAACCCGACGAGACTCAAGCAGGGATGAGGAGAGGGCTGCAGATGTCTAGTAAGCTCACTTCTTTGTAACTCCGCAGCAGCAGATTTATAAATTTATAGTCTTTAGACCCAAGAGATGCTGACTCAAGTTACATCACTTGGGGCATTTTGACAGACTTCACACAGCCAATTTTTTCTCATATACCGATAATTTGTCACTGCACCTTGTTGTCTGATACTGAAGCACAAGGTACCCTTTAGTGTTTGTATCTGATGCAGCCATGCTGTGCTACAAAACTGCTTGGGTTGGTTTAGGATAAGACCATGTTGTTCGGGGTTACAGTAAGTACGTTACGTAAGTCAGGTAACATCACTGAAGTCACATGACGCACGTAACATTATTGTGTGTACCTTCCAACCACATCACCTCTTCCATATGTTGATGTTCCAATGTAATGAAAGTAAAGAGTAACGCATCTAATTACTTTTGATGTTCTGCTGTAATTATTTAGTTTCCAAGTAACATGGCTGATACAATTCTTCCTCTGTTTATTGCCTTTTCATTTTTCTCTGCATGCTCTCTCTTTATCACTTCTTTCACCCATTCCCAAGTGTCTCCCTGACTCTCTTGTAAATTTATGCAAAATATTCATCGGTTGGTAGCAGTAGTAACTGAGCCATCCACGTGTGACTGTTTTGTTAGGCAAACAGCTTGAAATCAGACTACATTATACGCTTGTATTCTGTAGCAGTTTTGCACAAAGGCTGTCCTTTTTTCTCCTTTTCCCCTCATAGGGCTGATTTATGTTGTGAACAAATGCCATTCATCTATGGAAAATCTTTATATTTTTAACCTGTTTCATCCCTGTTGCTGCCTCATGAGGTTGTTCGTGATTGTTTACTTCATACCACAGGTCTCATCTTGTAAAGCCTGTAAGTCAAATGAATCATATTGCAAAAGGAACGTTGCTATCAATGGTTTCTTTGGAGAAATGTATGAGTAATAAGCTTCAATAGCTTTTATATCCAATATGAACAGACAGAGCAGATTGAAAGCTTCATTGTAAATGAAAACTAAATAGCTTGAATGCCTTAAATTACACTGTAAGGCATTATGTGATCATACTGCTGATTGGTAAAAACAAACTCAGCATGCCTCTCACAACCACTCGCCTTAGTTTCCTTTCAATTCTTCTCATTTCTTATAAGCCTTTTTCTATGACATTAGAGATTATTTCCAAGAGTAATGTAAAGCGCAGAGCCTGAAATGTCAGCTTTAGTCTGACCTGGCCTGATATCTAACAAAATGTTCTTGCCAGAACCCGACCTGAGGCCTGAAGCCATTTCTGCATCACAACTCCCTGTCTGTCTTCCTCGCTCCTTATTTTTTTCTCCCTTCTTCTCTGTCTAATGCTCACATATGCAGTAGAAACACTGCAATAACCACATTAACCACAAGATTGAGCTTGTTGTTCTATCAGCATATCTGTCATGATAAAGTAGTGAATTCACTGTAAAATTTAAGGATTTCTGATTTATTTCAACCTGGCATATTTCCCACAAATGTGGCGATTCTGACTCAATGGGTCTCGCTGCCTTTGCCGTTGCCACATCCATTATAGAGATTCGGGGAAATGAGGACTCACCCAAACCATGTATATCAGGGCAAGCTGCACCAGTCTTTCCAAAGGTGATTGGAACCACTGTTGTAACTCCATAGAGCTCTTGATCCAAGGCAAATCTCTTGTTTATAGTTAGTTTTTCAGACAAAATAAATAAATTGAAGTCAACTTGAGGCCTGGGAAATTTTGAAAGGCAGATTTTATTGTTTTCTGACATGTGTGACTTGTGTGACTAATCAAGGAAATAATTAGAAAACAAGCCAACAATAATAATAATTAGTTGCAGCCTTATTGCGTGTAAGGTAGAGTGAGACAAGGACAGAATAATTGGAAGATTTCTAATCAGTGTAACAATCATTGTAATTTTGATAGTGACAGTTGAGGTCTTAATAAATCCATTCTGTTCCTACAATCCTGACCAGACCAAGGACTCAAATCAGGCTTATATTTAATCTTACTGGGTCCAGGTAGGGTTCCATTCTTGTGCCGAACCTCAGGTTCTTGAGTCGGTATGTCTAACGTTTCAAGGAAGTGGTGTCGAGCTGCGCAGAGCAGATCGAACTGGGCAGGAAGTCGGACACAGGATCGGCATAGAGTATTTGGTAAATTTTCCAAATAAATCACAGTCTGCAGACACCTGATCATAAAAACAGACCAAAAAGAAACCTATGTTGCTACTTATCCACGGTAGAAGCACAGCAATCGAGGAAAACAAATCAACAAAATCAGGCAGGAAAAATGCTCCACTTTTGGTGGTGTATGGAAGACAGAACAAAACTATGATGCAGGAGCAATATCACAGAGCCACGCACAGTGGAATTGAGGTGTGATAACCAAGTGGATCAGAATAGACTCACCATCAGCTTATGGTGCAGTGGTCCCCAACCTGGGTGTCAGAACACTCACGAGGGGGCATGTGGATAATCTAATGAGTGTGAGATGATTACGGGAGGAAGCCATAATAACCAGCTAAATGGTGCTACTTTCTCCAAACTTTTCAAACTATGGCTCTCCTTTTTTAAAAGTACTTTATGCTTTTACCACAGCAGGCCAAAAAGATCTAAAAGTCACTCTTCGACTGAACCGGAAACAATCCATTGCCATGCACCTAGTAAACAGCGGTCACAAATAGACATTAAATTAAAAGATATGTTGCATGGCTCTGGGAATGGCAATGTTGGTCTGTTGGTTGGTCCACTATTTTAGTCCAGACTAAAATATATCAAAAGTTATTGATGCTGGTAGTTGGAATGTCTGCATTTGGGATTGGGTCTCATTAACTTCAGGTATTTGGACCAGTTTGATCCCAAGGATTGTGCTTTTTTTTCTTACAGAGAGAGAAATCATGCATAATTTATAGGTCATGTCTGAGTTTATAGGTCTCTGCTTCTTAAATTTCTATAGGCTCCCACATTTCCAATCATTCCATTGCAACAACCTGGATCCTGCTGACCTCAACAGTTCTCCACTCTATATTCCTCGCTCTGTGTGTTTGTGCGTGTGTTCCTTTTATCTCCCACGCTGTAATAACAGCTCTTTGGCCCCGAACAGAAGCCAAGAGCGAAGAGCAAAGCTATCATTGCCAACATAATAGACTTATGTGTGACTTTGTGTACGTGTGTGTGCCTTCTACCTGCAGTTACATCTAGTTTATCATTGATAAATTCATATCCCTGGAACCCCCACCCCCCACCACCCCACACCCACACACACACACACCACTACAAACACACACTCACTTACCCATGCAATTACTCACCCACCCACACTTAAGTAGAATCCATTACGATTATGGACCGTCTGACTTTCTAAGCAGCAGAGCCACTTCACAGGTGAAGATAGGCAAAGGGGAAGATGGATGTGGGTAGATGCATAAATGGGTAGATGCTAAATCTGATTCACAGGTACTGATTACTCTACACTTGAGTTTTTTCTCCACAGCACTCCTGCTTTTTCATCCGTAGGTCTAAATTTTCAACTTCAGGTC
The DNA here is from genome assembly GCA_034769285.1 of Lutjanus argentimaculatus. Classification (NCBI taxonomy): domain Eukaryota; kingdom Metazoa; phylum Chordata; class Actinopteri; order Lutjaniformes; family Lutjanidae; genus Lutjanus; species Lutjanus argentimaculatus. The sequence goes on along the minus strand of JAWZSL010000003.1, from coordinate 38,089,551 downwards.
TAAATTTTTCGGCAGTGAAAGAAGTGGCAGCCTTTAATAGTGCAAATCAGTTTGCTAAAGTCTTTTCTTTTTTTCCCCTCAGAAATTTTCTATTCAGAGGAGCACCTGATCCAGCTGCCTGGAAGGTGATTGGAGAAACCACTTTCACCGAGCTTGAAATGCTCCATGTACAAGTTAGCTACAATGGAGGAGATGAATATCTTGCATATTGAGGTCATAGTTTTGCTTAATGACCTTCCACGCTTGCTTCATAGGATGCTAGTTAAAGGCAACCCTACTAACTGTGTTATCATCACCATTTATTTGCATTCTTCAGTGCCTTGATAATATTTGACACACTTACACCTGGTTCAGCCAACACAGTATCTTTGTCTATTGAGATGTTCACTGTTAGCCTCAGGAACAGACAAATCTGCAAGGTTCATTCCGCTACCCACCCGGTCAGAACCCATTTCTACCAGCCTTGGTTCTTGTTTGGCCAGTCATGACTGTTTTTGTTGGCCTCATTGGTGATTTTACATAATGAGGCAATGAACGCGAGGACATCGCACAAAGCATCAAGGTTCTCTGTTTCTGCGTAAATGTTTTCAGAAAATCCATTTTTGTGTACTTCTTGTCTGGTGATGCCAAGCAGGTCGACGTCTCAGATTAGGTAGTTATAGTCGTAAGGTTCTTGCCGTGACTTGGCTGAGAGACGTGACAGACTACAAGTTGGTCCCTGACCAATCATAGCATGTAGTCTTGCGATCTGACCTGCTATCCTATTCATCAGAAAGGAGATGCGAAGGACCGACTTCCATAAACAAGAATGTGAACACTGGTGTCCAAAATGGTGTGCATGGCAGTCATCATATTGTGTTATGAAAAGCCTTAATGAAGAAAGACTGTGACCTTTACTCTGTATCACACTTCCACCCACAACTTTGTTCCCCTTTTGCTTTGCCATGCTTACACTTGGGCATGGAGGAGTGCTCTGTGCTCTGGAATCTGTCATCAAGAGAAGGCTAAAATTCCTTACATGCTAGTCTTTTTGTTGGAACGCCATGAGGTGTTCCAGACGCAGCATCGGTCATCATCATCGGGATAAAATGATCAATTGTCATACCCACATCCCTTTTCATACCCAAACCCCATATTGCTTTTATTTGGCTGACATCTGAACCCAGCATTTGTAAGCACCTTCCTAATAATGAGCATCACCCCTTTATATTTAATTGAAGTTGATTAAGAAAGTTTGTCAGGAAGAGATTCCTCTATATCACAAATCTACCAAACAGGTGAAGCAGCATTGAATTTCACAAACAACCCTTCAGTTTTCCACCTCCAGTGAGAATGCTGCGCATGTACAATCATCCAGTCATGATCATTGTGCTTTCTGCTTGAATATACCTCTCCTACTCGCCCTGAATATCAGTTGCATCCTAGCTCTGGCCCCATTCTACTCCCAAATCATTCTAATATCACCCAATCATTCTCTGCAGGTAATATTTCAAAATGGCTTTTTAAACTCAACCTGGCCTTGCATTCAAAAGCTGATTTCTTGGCAGTGCAGATGTGAATTATGCAGCAGAAGTGGTTCGAGGAGTTTTGAATGTGTTAACACTTTCCTCCTGCTGTGAAACTTGTCACTTTTGGAATCTGTTGTAACTACAGTGAACCCAAACTTGACACAATCCCCTTTCAAGTCTTCAGGGGGTGAGTCTTTCTTGCAAAGAAGACAGACTTAGGTTGAAGCGTCACTTTAAGTGCGCGGTTATGAATGTGTGACACTCAGAGATAAAACTATAGCCAGCAGAGAATTCCAATTTATAAAAGCTTTTCTTTGTGCTTCTTTGCTGTCTCGCTTGGATCACAAGGGAGGTCGGGGGTGCGTCTCAAGTTGGCATTGATGCACGGTCCACTTCTCTCCTCGTGAATACACCAGCGGATGGAGGCGGAGTGGTCGGGGTGAGGGCACTGGGGAAGCAGTGAGAAGCAGCCGACTTCACCTGAAAGTCTTCCACAGGCAAATCAATAAAAGATCACAGTTTTGACTTTGATTCAGCTGTTGGCAGGATGCTGGGGGAACTAGGTGAGCTTGGTAGTAACCTTCCTCTGCTGTGAGATATTCTGTCTTCCTCTTTGTGCCATCAGATGGCTCCAGGGATGATCGAGGCACAGGGATCACTTAACTTATCCTTACGAGAGCAGAATTGCTTTGTGTTGTAACATTTACCCAAAGTTATGGCTGATATCTTGTATAAATGTAACAATATCTAAAATGACCAAGTAGGTTTGCACACATTTTGCCCTTGAGCTCAGGCCTGTGTGTCCTTTGCACCATTGTGTGGGTCTGTGTGTGTGTGTGTGTGTGTGTGGTGTGAATGAGAGAGAGCCAGAAGACAGTGAATCACTCATTTTAAATGTCACAGAGTTCGCTGAGGTTAATGCATTGTCACATTTTGTTTAATTTATTTATGAAATTAAGGTATCTCTGACCTTAAGACCACTAAGTGGCCAGCCACCTGAAAATCACCACGCTCACACAAAACGCAGATGTTTCTTTTAAATGTCAGATGAGGTCACAGCATTTTCACACAACTCAGACCATCTGCTTAAATAGCAATTACATAAAGTGTACATATATACACATTACAATAAATGAAAAATGGCTATATTTAATTATTAAATAAATAAATTGAATGGTGAGTAGATCAGTCAGAGGAAAAATTATATACCTACATCATCAGGACAAGTACAGACCAGAACAAAAGCTTGCATGAGGACATTTTTGCCCCAGTGGCTGATCAACAATATTCCTCTCCTTCTGCTCTACGCTAAATGTTTCATTAAACTCCAGGGCTAAGTGTCAGATGTCCACCTTTAATTAAATATAAACTTGTCAGAAGTCACTCCCACTCAGACTAAATGACGACTGAGGGACAGGGTATCTGAGCACTGCTAGCAGCGAGCGGATGGACTACAACTGAAGTTTGTGAAGACGTTGTTGGTGCCAGAAAATAAATCCCACTTACTTGAGCCGGGTATACACTGTGCGATTTTGGGCTATGCCAGACGAAAGATGACCAGCATGAAATAAGCGTTGGGCTACCTTTGATCGTAGCTCGAAAACGGTGGTCCTATGTCGCACTGCGAGAAGACGGTTCTGACAGTGTCAGTGTCAGAAATTTAGGATAACCATCTCACAATGTAACATCCGACTAACCAGTCATTACCAAAGACTGGGTCAGGACCCACAAGTGGGTTACAGGATATTTCATTTGGGTACCCAAAAAAAAAATTCTGCTAAATTAAAATTTAGATTTACAGTACACCTTTTAATATGCATTTAAAATGTGTTAATTCTTTTAATGATGAGAGGAAAAAACAAGTTAATCCTGTCTAAATGCACTCATTTTGTCTCATTTATGAAGTTGGCTAAGATGTTTTCTACTACTTCTCATACTTGACAAAATAACTGAAAACTAATGACATTGCCATCATCCTAAGTTGCAGACTGTATTCCATCCTCCTTAGCAAATGTTAGCATGCTAATATGTTTTTGCTTTGTTTTTCCTTGTCACTGGTGCAAGTGCTTACTCGTGGTGGGAATGTTGAGCCTTTGTAAATAATATCATGAAGACAATCTAGACCCGCCCTATATGAAAAGCTTCATGATGTAAGTTCTCTAGCCCTCTATAAGTAAAACTGACTTGACACAAAACTATGATACGTTAACATTTAGCTCAAAGCTCCATTGTGCCCTATATGGCTGTAGACTTATCATCCAGTTATATTGTAATAGCCCATATCTATCAAGGCTTTTTATATGCAACACGCCACTTGATTGTGTAGACTAGGATTTTGTCAGCCACACCCATTTTTTTGCTTCTTTAAAGTTATCGCCTCATCCAAAGAAAAGTTGTGTTGAGGAGGCTTTGTAACCCATTTAAATTCACATTAAGTTCATTCTGTTACAAGGAGAGTCATTGTATGAAAACCATGACAATAAGAACAAATGCAAAAACAAAGTTTAGTTCATTTATATATATTTAGACGTGGAGTGACTTGTAGTTTGACATTCTAATGGCTAGGTTTGCCTTTCATCAAAGCTTTGTAATGTAGCCTGAAGGGATCCTTGACAATCAGCAAGTCACCTGTAACTGATTGCAAGCTGTTGAATGCTGAGAGCTGCAGAATCAGGCCAGCGTTTCACCTCTTTCGTCACTTTCTCCTCTTCTTCTCTTCCTCTGTCTGTTCCTGCTTATGAAATCTGTTTATTCTTGTGTTTATCTACTGAATGGCAGTTGGCCAGGTCTCCTTCAGATGATGCGTGTATGATCTCAGTGGGAGTATCCGGGTTAAACAGAGCCTTATGTTAAGCAATGAAATAAAAATGGTCTGGCGTGAATAAAGAGGTGGGGATGAAAAACAAAAATAAAAGCAATGATCGACCAAGAGAGGGAGATATGTAAGGCTATGTGTATGTATGTGTGCGTGCCTCCCACATACTTCACGAGCAGGAAAATTAAGTCATGCATTAAAATGATAATGCCTCATTTTATTCCACTAGAGACTTCTTAATGACCCGCCTGTGTCTGTCTCTCTCGCTGTCTCTCGCCATTTTAATCCCTTTTCGTCTCCTCCTTTATTGCCCACTCATTCTCCCTCATTTAGTTCTGATTAAAATGTGTTCACTGATCCCCCTCTACTCACTCTCACCTGCCTTTCTTTCTTTTTCTATTCTCCTTAACCTTTTCTCTGATCATTCCTCTCCCTCTTTCCATCCCTACTCCCTCCCGCTGTATAATTTACCTGATATGTGTACAAGAGGCTGTTCAGTCATCTATGTTGAATTAAATGTAAATGCTCTGTACAATTTTGAAAAACTAACCTAATAGTAATATTTACCTTTTAAATGAGAGGGTTGACACTGAATCCTAGTGCTGGATTCTTCTGGATGGTCCAGTTTTCTGACTGGTTATTTTCCAGCACAGTACTGTCACTTTCATTTTACTCAAAAAAGTTGACAAAGCCATTCCAATCTTTTTTTTTTTTTCATAAGTTGGGTAAAAGTCTTGGTAATTTGAATAAGGCAAACTGAAGATTAGACTGTAAGACTAAATATTTAGTACAGCCGATATGAAAAGGGCGAGAAAATGAGTTGATCATCAGACTTGATTGAGGAGTTTAAAAATTTAAGAGAATTGCTGTGAAAATTGAGTCGCATCAGCTTTCACCAACCCCCTTTTCAGTGGTTTATCATCAAATCTAAGTGAATTTTGATGACGTAGAATCTTAATGTGTGATTCATTACAAAGTGTGAAAGTTTTGCTGATTTGTTTTCGACTTGCAGGCTGGAGACCCCTGTAGATCAATGTGTAGGAAAATGTATGTCACTACAGTGGCATTTCGACTCATTTTTGTAAATTGATTTTTATTTCCGCCTCAAAAGTGATTAACTGGACATGACATAACAGGGAGCGCACAATCAGGAATGTGGATCTCAGTGAAACTTGAGACAATCCTCAATTATTCCTCTTTATATTAATAGATTTTTATTTTAATTTGCATCTGGATTTGCATCAAAATACATGTATATAAAATGATGATATACATGAGTAAATAGTGAAAATGTTCAAAAATGCTCTTCTTGCAATGTTGAGAAAAATTCCAAACTAGCCACTTGAGTATTTTACCTCTTTGGCTGAGGTTATGAACCCATCTGACTTTGTCTTTACTTCTAAGAATCTCAAGCTGAAAACTGAGAACCAGAACATCTGTGCTGGTTTCACACTTAATGCCTGTGTTGAACTGTGAATGACGCACAAGATACAAACCAAAAGCCTCATCCTTAGCAGGACCTAGAAAGAGATGCAAGTTGAGGATGAGACAGCACTGTTTTTTCATAGAGTCTTTGGTGACCTGGAATAGCCCTTTCTCAGGGAGTCCATGAGGGCAGATGCATATGCTGGAGGTAGAAAAGCAATGTTTAGATCATTCAGTGGTATTATAATTGACTCACATAAACTAGAGAAGGCCATTTCCGAAGAAACACAAACTGCATTTCTGCATTGAAATGTTGAATAATAATAATAATAATAATTTTTGAACAATGTTGGATATTTTAAGTTTTGTTGATAACCGTTAAAAAATGCAGAATAATGCAGGAATGATGAGTAATATTTGAGGATTTGTTGAAAGGCTCAGGCTAAATTGAACTGATGTTGAATGATACCAGTAATGAAGGAATGATGTGGAATATTTTAATGTTGAAAGGTTGACACTAAACTGAATTGCTGCATTCGTCTTGAGTGAAAGTGAGAGCTCACCAAGCCAAAAGCATAAGTTTGATTGCTTCCGTAGTCACATGTCTGCAATCAGCATGAATTTTGCTACAATCAGATGTAAAATTATATATGTGGAGTCAAAATTGTGGGCATGGGAGTTTAATAGAGGATTTTTTTAGATGATTTTACAGCTCCTCTCCAGTGTGGCAGTTAGGTTCCCACACTAGCTCTCAACATTCTGTCCAACACACACTAATACAAAAGTCTAAGGGCTGAAAATTTCCTGATTTGTGAACTGCGACTGTGAAAGAAGAACCAGTGACGATATGAAAAAGTTAACAAGAGAAAGTCCGACTCATCATGACAATTTTACTGTTTGAATGGAGTCTCGGTGTGAATGTGAATGAATAGGACGAGGTTGAAGGTGGGTGGGTTTGAAGGCTTTTCGAATTGACTTCCGTTATAACCCAGCTTGAATGAAAGTTGAATATTTTTGAAATGTTTGAAGGAGTTTTGAAAGACGATAGCTGAACTGTCTGAAAGATGTGGAATATTTTCATGTCTCAATGGAGTTTCTGGCTGAAAGTGTGAATTAGTGGCAGAAAATTCATGGCAATTCTGAACATTCCCTCATAAATGGGAAAAATTTCCCAGAAAACCGGAAATATTTTGGAAGGTTTGAAGGTTGTGATTGAGAAAAGTAACGGCACATGTCCTGCTTGAGCTGAACATTTTCATATACGTGAACGGTTTGAATATTTGAAAAATGTGGAACTATAGGTGCTGACTCAGCATTCACATCCAATAATATTTAGACTGACTTCTCCTTGATTGGGGCAGACATCTTGGGTAGCAAACCACATTATATACAGTATCTCACCATCACTGGTTCAAGCAACTCAGCACTCACAAAAATGCTGTGGATTAAAACGTGCAGAAAATTTGTAAAACTTTTTTTGTATTGTTTAGTATTTAGGCAACAGAATATTCAAATTCAGTAAATTCTTAGTTCCCAGTTGGTTAGGGACAGTAAGTTCAATTTGCAGTACATTACAACAGTCCTGCAGTAAATCATTGTCGTATTATTGTATCAGGTGTGCCATTTTCATGTGTTTTTACTCTTCCTCTTGGCGAAGGCTGTTGGACTGAAACAGCAGATATAAAACATGATTCATACATGATGGAGCTGGAGAATTTAACTTGTTTCCCCTGCAGAACAGTTTATGATTTACTTCAGTACAAATTTTAATGTTTTGCAATCCCTGTACAAACTACCAACATAAGGAATTCCTGGCACACTGTTTTATATTTTATGAACATTTACCAACAGAATATTTTATGGCTGTAGCACAGTGGAGCCAAAATAAACCGAACACCAAAAAAGCACCACTGATGATTGCAAAGTCTAGACAGAACAGAAAGAAAATATATATGTAAAAATAAGAAAAATTGCAGCAGCCTATCTAAACAAAACTGTCAACACCCCTGCGATAAAATCTCTGTCCACGAAGCTTTCAGTGTTCAGTCTGAGATGTGTTAGCCTAATTCAATTCTAAGTTCATTACTGAGGAGTACTGAAGGAACCGCACCAGTTATCAGTCTCACATGGTCCCGGCTTTGATGTCCCATCCTGTACTCCATTATATTGGTGAGAACATAATCTTTCTATCTAAAATGAGCCCCGCACAGAACCGGCTTTTTTTCATTACAGATGCAGCAGTGAAATCCCGTCTCTTCGCCAGCGCAAGACGCACTCAGGCACGAAAGCCGGCGCCAGTCCTTTTCCTGTTAGGAAAATTGTGTTCTGACAAGCTGGAGATAAACACCATAATCTGCCACGATGGAAATATAAGAAATGTAAGGTGAAACTATAGAGGAAAGAAAGGCCATTTCAATAAATTACAACTGTTCAGACTCATAGTCATTTATATTGAATACGCTCTTCTTTCATTATGAGTGATCAAGTTATTACTTTCAGAACTTATAATCATTAAAGGAATTATGTGATGTGGGAATGTAAGAGGTACTTACAGATATTCGGTGTTCTGCCAACAGTAGATGTTAACTGGCACACCCACAAAAGCAGAGAGGAGCACCAGCGCAGAGGCTAAGCAATGCACTGCGATGGATGGGGTCAACAGAAAAAGGTGTTATGGCCACATCAACAAGCTCCACCTAAACAAAATTAATATCAGTTTAAGTGTATGCTACATTTAGAATATTTTTTATCACTTTTTTTTGATGGGAAACTCGCTTACTCAAATATCCCTCTCCAACCCACCAAACTCCAGAGACAAAATCTATCATTTTACCTTGCAGAACATGAGTGTTGTTGGTCTACCACTGCCTCGATCAGTTAGTTTGTTTGCGCTGTTGTGTGACTTCAGTGTTTTAAAAGGATAGTTTAGACTAATAGAAGTCACACAATTACACAAACAAACTAACAGATCAAGGCAGTGGTAGACTAGCAACTCAAATGTTCTGTGAGGTAAAATAACCAATTTTGCTTATGGAGTTTGGTTAATTTTGCTCGTATAATGGTGGTTTATAGCGTACATTTAAACTGATATTGATATTAATTGAGATTGATTTTTTTTAAGTTACCTTTTTTAAGTGGCTAAAATACCTTTTGCTGCTGACCCTGTACACAGCAGTGCATTGCTTAGCTTCCATGCTCCAAACTGTGGGTATGCCAACTGTTATCTACTGTAGATCATACATGACAATTAATAAGTACCTTCAAATAATCTTAAGTATCACCCTATCTTAAGTCCAGTCATGTAACTAAATATTAAGTGTACAAAATGCATTATTGATTGTTAACTCAAATTATCTTATTTAGAAGCATTGCTCATTAGCATATAGCTTCCAGCATGCAGTGCATTAAGTTTAGAAAATCTTTCTTTTTCAACAGACCTACATGATGGAAGCCATTATGTTTCTTTTTATACAGTACATGTATCCCAAAGGAGTTGCATGGTCTTCTCTCTGATCCAAATAAAACAGTGCAAAACACGGTGAAGATAGTATGTGCTTCAGCTACTCCCTGCTGAGAATGATGAATGCTAGCAGTACATCAAAAGCTGTAATGATCAGAAACTCCCATAGAGGGATCGCACTTGATACAATACATGATAGTGGGAGTGGGAGAAAAAAAAACATGGATACAGCATAAAGATTTGAGTTACTATAGCTTAAAGTAAATCAGCTGGAGTTGAAAGTATTTCAACTGGAGCAAAAAATTAAGGGGTATCCTGGGGATTTATCAGTCTGCTTCATAGACCTATGGAGAATGAACAAGGAAAAGGGAAAAAAAAGACTGCAGGGAAATAATGGAGGTAATTACTGGTGTTACTGGTGACTTCTGAGATCAGTCAGAGTCTGTGCTGAAAGACTGCCGATGCAAATGGTCAGTGCATCCTTTTCTAGTGAGCTCAGAACTAGCTAGTTGTTACACTGGCAGTTCAGGCCAAATTAATCTCTATCTGCATATAGATTCAGAAGCTGTAGGCAAGGAACAAGATTTTAGAGTCTGAAGCATTCTGGTTTCTTTTTGTGATCTATCTGTAGTCTGAGTAGTACTGACCAATCACGTTTGAGTGGGCTTTGGCTGCATGCATGTGGAGAGCAAATTAGCCGAAATGTAATCTCAGATACAGCTGAGCTAATGGACAATAGCTGACAGTCATCGACCAGGGAGCCCCCCCACTGTGTCCCCTCAGAGTTTCCTTATGGCAGCAGTTGTAGGCAAACTTCCAATTATGTAGGAGATAAATAAACAGAAGCTTTTGGTCCTGGTCATAACACTAACGTTACATGTCCGTGCCTCATTGATTATTTTTTTAATTAAACCTGGCCAGTTTAGACGAACCCAAGATGCTAGCGGTGTTTCTTTCAATTGTGCGTTTTTATTTGCGCTAATATTTTCTTAGCTTAGCTTCCTCAGTGGAGCTAGCTGGCTGACCTTGTTTCAAGCTTTAGAGACTGGACACAACATCATCGTCCATGTGCATCTACAAGTTTCAGTGTGAACATCATCATATTCCAGTTTGGTAGACATGACCCAACCTGAATCTCAGAAACCACTGGCTACCATCTGATGATAATTTAGTTTTTTTATTAGCACTTTTAAAATTTAACTACATTCATATGCAGATATCACGCCACCTTTATAATAATAAGCTGGCAGTTTTTTAATACAACCATAACCAAATTTTCCGATATTACAAACATCGCAACAGGAATGCTGTTGGAATTTTTTGTCTCAAAGTGGCATTCTGGTGCCTTTTGGCTCATATCCACTCGTGGTTATACCACATATTATGCAAATCTTCTTGTAAACATTCACAAGCTGTCATAAGCCCTCTGTATCTCCTTTTGTGTCCAGCTGCATTACTCTCCATTTTCATCAGCGGCTGAAGCTCCCGTTTTGGGATTTTTCACTTTTAAAGCTTGTTATTTTTCATTTCAGATACTCCATTTTCATTCGCTTTCAGTTCTGTTTTCGCTCCTTCACATCGCCGTCTGTTAAGCTGCTGTCATTGTTGTCATATTTGTTTACTGGTCATGCCATTTACAGCTTGACTCAGTAGTTGTTGTTTTTTTTTTTCCCTGTTTTCGTTCCGTTGTTGTTGTTTTGGTCGTGCTCCAAACCGGCATTGACCTTTGTAAAGGGATAATCCACTAAATCGCTCAGCCGGCCATAAAGAGCTTTTTATTTACCGCACACTGTCTCCTGGCATTTTAAACCCCTCCCTCTGTCTCCAACTCTCCCATGATCCTCCCACTCAATCTCCTCCCTCCCTCCCTCTTTTTCTCCTCAGCTGTGCCTCTTCTCTGTTTCATCTCACTCACTTGAACTCTTTGTTCACCACAGCCACCTCTCAATCTATTTTTCTTTCCATTTTTCCTGCACATATTTCCTTTATTTGCTCATTTTTAGTCTGTTTTCAGCCTGTTTTAGCCTTTGGTCTTCCTCTTCTAACTAATACGCTTCTTTTCCTTCTTGCATTTTCTTCCCTTTCATTACTGTTCATTTCTCCTTTCTCACCCTCTCGCTTTCTCAGATCTCTTTCTAACCTTGTTTGGTGTGTGTTTGTGTGCCTCTGCCATTGTTATTTCTGGGAGATTTAATTATCAGTCCTCTCGATGAGGGAGTTGGCACATACAGCCAAATTATCACAGACTTAATAAATTAACACACAGAAGAAAGAGTGAGACACAGACAGGCTACTGCACACACACACACACACACACACACACACACACACACACACACAGACAGAAAAAACATACCCGCAGTCTGAGGCATGCTAAGAGACACACACAAAGACATGTGACCAGTGTGTCACAACAACTCAGACAGAGGCAGACATAACGCACACCCACACAGTCTGAGACGTCGGCACACACACAGAGTGTGTCACAAGCAATTAGATGAAGATGGACAGAAAAGTGTGTGCACACACCTGAAAACACACACACACCAGGTTAATACACACAGGTGTTTGTCACAGTGCGTCAGAAGACACGCACAAGGGTATTCAAGGTGTGTGTCATCATAGATAGATCTCATAAATTACAGAAAGGCATTTGAGACTGAACTATACTCATTTTAGAATCAATTAAAGTCAAATAAATTCATTTAAATCCAAGAGTAATAACTGCATATTAACACTGAAAGTGCCAGAATTCCATGACTGCTAGAACGGCCATAACTGGTCATTTTGAACTTTGACTTCCAAACTTTATTATAACAGTCATCAGTGATCCAAGTGAGAAACAGTTAAAGCGATATTCCGCCCCTAGATGATAATCCACTCAGTATGTACTCACCCCTATGCCGATGTGAGGATGGGTGAAGATCTTCAGTTCACAAAACAATCCTGGAGTTTCAGCAGAAAACAGGATTGCAGCCAATGGCAGTGAATGGAGACCACGGATACAATTTAAAAAAAAGAACACAAAACAAACTCAAAATGTCTCCATCCTGCTCGTGTGGTGTAATCCAAGTGTCCGAGACTTCGTATATCTCGCGATATTTTCACACTGCATCCATTAAGAGATATACAAAGTCTTGCGATACATCGACGCCATGTTTACATGCTACCTGCTACATGCTACAGTTGACATTTCAACTAAAAACATGGTGTAAATGGCGTCTTTTGTGGTTAAATTTTTAATGTCACGGCTCACGGACACTTGGATTACACCACACGAGCAGGAAGGAGACATTTTGTGTTTGTTTTGTGTTCTTTTTTTTTTTTTACATATTATCCGTGGTCTCCGTTCACTGCCATTGGCTACAATCCTGTTTTCTGCTGAAACTCCAGGATTGTTTTGTGAACTGAAGATCTTCACCCATCCTCACGTCAGCATAGGGGTGAGTACATATTGAGTGGATTATCATCTAGGGTTGGAATATCGCTTTAAATGCAATCTACAAGTTAAAAAACATGTTATTTTAACATCATCAATAACAAATTTCTACCTAGAGCCATCTCAAAAAATAATCATAACCTGTGAGCAAAAGACTGGAAATGAGTGCAAAAATAAAAGCAAAAAAAGGCTGGAAACATTGGGTAGTTTTTTGTTTCAAAATTTAAGAGCTTTAACAAAAAAATTGAGGGAGTTATAGGTGTAGAGACAGAACGTGTTACAGCTGTCCCTGGTCTCCCCTACTTTATTTTTAATTCTAATTAATTAAATATTTGTATTTTAATGTTGGGAAATTGGAAATCGAGACCACATGTTAAGTTTTATTGACAGAGAAAATGATAGTTGCTAAGCAACCAATTTTTCCAATTGTGCAAAAAGTAACAATATAACAGTTTCAATTTCCATGTGGTCAGTATGACCACCTGTGGCCAAAATAGGTAAAAATTATCATATTTTTTTTGGCTTTTGTGTAATTTCTTTTAAAAAACACTTAAAATGACACTTTCAGAAAAAGTCACATACCAGTAACATTGCATTTTTAAAAGTCAAAGTTATTGCACATATTAATTTGAAAATGGTCAAAATGACTACCTTGGCCATTCTAGTGTTAAAGGAGCAATATGTAAGAATTAGCCATGTGTTGAATCCATACTCCAAACTACTTGGGAGCAGCACCAGAGAGTTGGGGTGTCCACCCACGTCATGAGACATAAGTCACTTCCATGGATCTTTCTTACATTAACACTGTCACACTGTAATTCATTTACGTTTATAAGCTATTGCTTAATAGCTGATGTTAGCTTTCCCTCGGGGCAATGCTACTCCCTCCTCCTCTCATGTTGGACTGAGGGCAGACTGGGGTCTTACAGTTCCTCACTATCAACTCTTGATGTAGTTACAAAGAGTATAATGAGACAGGACCAGTGGGGGGCTAGCTAGTTAGTATGCTAACTAAGGAGATAGCCTATTTCTGCAACAACAATACAGAGATGTCTTTGTCATTACATTAAAACTGTTATTTCTGCATATTCTGTTTATGATTTAATTAACTTTTGAATGTTTTAATCTCAAATACTCAAATGAAGCCCCTTTAAATAGGCTGGAATGTACTTTGCTGCTTATATTTCTCATTTATTTGTGTTGTTTGTTTAGCAAGGACAAATAAAAACTCACTCAGACTGCCAGTTCACAGCAAATTTTTACTGAAGATGCCAAGACATATACAGTTTAGATAGTTCAGTAGGAGATTTGGGTGAGTGATGCTAGAAGCAGCTAATGTAGCCTCAAGCATCAAGTGTCGAGCAGAGCTGACGAGCAAGCTACAGAGATCTGGTAAGATCACGTCTTTCACAAACTTCTTTAACTCCGATTTTTCAATTTTTAAAAAAATGTTTTCAAACCTCTAGACTTCAGCCACAACTGATACAGACTCATGTGACATCACTTGAAGCAATTTGTCAGATTTCACACGGCTCCCTTTGGAGCCACAACTGGTTGTGGTATTCTTTTTTCAGTTTTAAAAATGTTGTCTGTGTGTGTGTGTGTGTGTGTGTGTGTGATGTTGTTGTTGTTGAAGTATGACAGTAGTATGAAGTTGAACTGAAAGTAGTAGGCATAATTCATGCAATGCATTATGGGTATTCAAACTGAAAAAAAGGTTGAAATGTAAACTCACATTTTACTTTTAACTCCTAGAAGAAAAAAAAAAAACTCCAATAAGTCCAGACAGACCTAATTCAGGGCTAATTAGTTATTGGACCATAAACAAAAGGCTTATGATGTTGTATTTAATGCATCTTTTGTATTTTATATGCTGTAGTTTGTGTGTGTATGGGCATATAATCATCATCAAAACATCAAAGTATTCCAGTTATATTCCTCCACACTATTCACGCCAAATATTCATGCTTGAACAAAGTAATCAGTTATAAAAGGGCCATTACAGCTAAAGAGTTTTATCCCACGATTGTTTAACCGGTTTTTAACAGCACTTTGTTTTGGTGAAAACATGTGTACTTTGAAACAGCTGACAAAGTGAAAAGGGATTTAAATGTTGCTTTTTCAAGGGATTATTAGAACATTAGTACATGTCAAAAACTTGGTGCATCAATCAATACTCATTGACAATATAGTATATATTGCTGACAACAAAGGGTTATAATAAACCAAACCTCTAGACACTTTTCAGGGTAAGACATGCAGTGTAGACTCTTTATGAGACAGATACTGCAGTCTAAATAGCAATAATAAACCAAAAAACACAGTTTCCTACTTCCCTCATATTCAAAATATTAAATCTCCTTCACAGGGATATTTGCTGTCCTTGGTTTAGCACCAATTTCAGTGCTTATTTCAGTGTTATCTAAGTCAGTCAGACCTCTTGTCTAGTTTGCTCCTACTTTGACCCAAATGTAATCAAACAAACAATATAAGGGCAGGCATGTCTAATCCAACTCCATTGACTGTAATGGCAGTATTAGTGCTGCATCATCTGAGGCTGCCTCAAAAAGAAAATGCGTCTGTGCACACAATAGAGTTGTCATCACTGGGGTTACAGAGTTTGTCTTATTACATTTGACACACACAGACACACTATAACACACACAGGGGAAAACATAGCTGCAGGTGGCGCTTGTTAGGAACGGAAAAACAAAACCCAGTTCACTGCGGAGTCACAGAAACATACTCTAACCTTCGCGATGCACAAAGTCATCCTGACGTAAACACAGAGAGAACACATATGTACCGACAGGGAACTACCAAGAGGTATAAAACACATGCCTAAGCATGCGTTTACAGTAACACAAAGAAACATCACCCACTTCTTTAGCGGTGCAGCTTCATCACCCACTGCTTTAGCAACACAGCGTCTGAAGTTGATGTATATAATCATTTTTCATACATGTAGAATGTGACATTGCAAAGGCACAAAAATACATAAAACAATAGAAAATCTTTAAAAATTCATTACATGTACAGTGGTACATAGTAGCAAGTGATAGAAAAGTAGTGATACACATACACTACAGTATACTTGCATCATGAGGATGGATTGGGTTTCCCAGTACATACAGGCCAGGAGAGAAAGGCATATGTGACAAAATGAAAGCTGAAAACGCTGAATTAACCCTGATCTTGAATTCTCTTCTGCTTGCCCTCTCCATCATGACGTTTCCAACAAAGCCCACTTCAGAGTTCAATAGCTGTACAAGCTCGAACAAATCAGCTTTAATCGTTTTTTTGGACATTTTTGAGAATCTTCTCGCTTTCTTTAGTGATCTTTCCTCATAACAGCTGCACCAAGGGCAGATGTTTAGATATGTTTGTTGCGATTCTGCGTTAATGTGTGATAAGATGATGGTTGCATGGACATGGTCTGCCCATCGAGTGCAATAGTTGAACTCAGTCCGACTTGCTAAATGAGGCTTCATGGAATTCTTAATGAATTTCTCAGTTCAGGGAGAAACATCAGGTTGTCATCTGCATACAGTGAGAGCTAACTAGGACTGGGTATTGTTAAAACAGTTTTGATACCGGTACCAATGCCAGTTACTGTTATACCAATTTTATAAAAGCCATTTTAACAAAAAGACATTACATTAATTGATTTGTTAAAATTACTCACTGTAAAAGAGAAAGCTGTTCACAGACCTGGGAGCAGCTGGAGAAACTGCTTTTATTTTATTTTATTGTAGCATCTAGTCAAAAAGAAGAGAAAGGGAATGATTGTTGGTGGCATTTCTGGTACTGGAAAATAGCAGCAGAGTTTGATCTCTTACTTCCACCGTGCGAAAAAGCAGCTAGCTTGGGTCTGATAACCATCCACTGTGTCAACTTGCGTATTTCTCTACTTTTACCTGTTGGTCCGTAAGCAACAACATGCTTGCCATCAGAAACAGTCTCCACCTCAGCTTCAGGTTATCCATTCCTGTCGTGGCAGGGAGAGACTGTGCCAGGGGTTCCATCCTTATGGACAATATGATGGACAGACTTACCATTGGGCTAATAGGTTATCTGCACCAGCTAGCTAACAAGCGACACAAAGTTCACATAGTTATCTGTGCTGACAGATAGCTGGCGGCTAAAAAAAAAACATAGGCTTTGATGAGATTTATTCCTTATTTGTCTAAATTTGGTACCTGGACAAGCATTACTCAAAAGTATTGGAACAATTGTCAAAGTTCCTTACTGAGCCCTACTAACAATTAATTTTGAACGCAAGTAAGTCATGTTCCACTTCATTAATGGAAACAAGCAGCTGCGAGTAGCTGTGCTTCTCACATGTCAAAAGGTATCAAAAGTAATAGCTGAATGTGAATACCATTCAGCAGAGGAATTCGTATAACAAAATCAGCAAATGACAAAAAGCTTGTTTCAAGGTTTTCTGCCTCAGACTGTATTTGGGTCTCGGCAATTGTTACAGTACATGAGCTCCTTTAGAGATAGTAGGGCATATACTTGTTCCTTTGATAGTTAGGGAAGAGATGGGAGGGGTTAAAGAAATCATCTGTGGCTCTGTCCTGGGGGTTTGACCAGTTGGAACCAATGGTTACAGTAGCATGTTCCAGTAATCGTCATAAAGATAGAGATAATTGCCTCCCCTATAAAATATATATGATTCTAGAAAATGTGTTGTGAAGGGAGGAACAGTCGGTGTTATCTCTGGCAGATTGGTTCAGAAGTGCCCACCAAACCATTGTCAAAAAATACCTCCGTGACTAGTGATGATTCACTATAATGAAGAAAGAAGGTACTGTGAACATAACTTAAACGAGGCCTGCTCCCATTATGAGCAGACCTTTGGGTTTTGTTCCATTTAAATGTGGCATAAGCTCATTTGTGAGAGTTACTCTGTGACTGTGCCAGCAATAAAATGCCCCAACTACATAATCACATCAACCCTGAAAAATTTGGACTGGCGTTGTTCCACACTTCCACAGTGATCAGCTCCCAGCCCACAGTATGAACCTCACAAAACAGATAATTAATCAAGGCTGTGCCTTGATGACTTTTATAACTGAGGATTTGGTGTGCACTTTTTATCCTTAGTCTCTGGAAAATTCTATCCCCAAAATTTTATTTCAGCAGCGCCTTATGTCCAATGAAGCAAAGACTCCTCATTCTACATCCTTGCTGGCTACTGATTATTAGATCCAATCTACATTCAGGTATAAAGTTAGTGAGACTGAACTATTGGCCATGTTTTTCTGCAGTAGTTTTTGCTGGATCTGTGAATCCAGTGGCATGTTCTGTGTGACTGGAGATGCCTTGTTAAATCTAGAGTTAGACTTTTGTCTTGTCTATAAAATGTGTTTAGTTCCTTGGACCTGGATATTTTATCCAAACCAATCTGTCCCTACTGTTTCCATCACAGGTCAATACTGTATTGCCACTTTTTCACCAAAAGTACCCAGAACTTTTAGTCACAGGAACTACTTTACAAGGAACTAAAAACGTCCAATCAGAAATGTTCAACGCTGCAAGTCCCACCCCCAAAGATCCTGTACTGTTGGAAATTACTATCCCCCCAAGCAGGGACTTTTTCGTATGCAAAAGAATGTCCCCAGAACTCAATTTAAACCCTGGTCCCTGCAGTGGAAAGCTCATCCAAAGGTTCCTAGTTCCTGTGGAAAGTTCCTGCAGTGGAAACGCAGATGTCTGTCTTATTACATTTGGCTTTGAATCTGTTTTAATGAGCCTCGATCTCTATATCCCACAATTTTAAAGACTCACTCTGAAATAAGAAGAGAAATGTAACGTGAATCTGAGTGGATTTTTATGACTCATTCGATTTATCTTTATTAGAAAATATAGTCTGGGTCGGGATCGCCCCAAGGTCTAATATTCCACACTGCTTCCTTTTCCAAATGAAATTCATAGCAAAGTGCCTGAAAAGCAGGTACATGAATCATTGGGATTCAAAGACAGTTAAGATTAAAGATGGCACCTTATTAATGCAGTTACTTTTAGCTCACTATGCTGCTAAATATGATAACGGTGTGAGAAAAACTAAGAAGTCTATCTATCTATCTATCTATGTTGGTGTTTGTATGTGCATCCAAGTCATTTTCTTGGAGCCATAAGCAGATTATTTTCAGATGCCTGCAATTCTCCTGAGAGACCCTTAGTACTCTCATGCACACACACTTAGTGACCCTCACAGCTATCCGTACAAGCTGTCTAAAAAGGCTCTGATTCCATGCGGGCCTGCCTCACACGCCTGTCTCCCATGCCTCAACCAGAGGGTCTCCCTCTTACACACAGACACACACGCATACATTGAAAAGCTGCGATTGCTCAAACATCATTCAGCATTTGTACCCGTGGGGGTTTCTCATTGTGAGAAAGGATAGGGAGGAAGAACGGAAAATGAGGAAATGGAGGCAGATTGTGAATCCACACTGAGCTGGGTAAATGTGAAAATGAATCTTTTTCTCCCTGTGTAGGCCTCCCAAGCACGCAAGGCTGGCAATTTCCAACCTTGACGACACAGCATTTTTAAAACACACTCCAGAAAAATCTTCAGAAAATGACGGTTTCATATTCTATTCTATTCTGGAAAAACTGGAGTTCTTAACAATGATTGACACAGAGACAAAATACACAAGATACAGACAGATACAAGAAACAAACAAAACATAACAAAATAAATTAATAATGATGTATAAAACTTTATATGTGAGGGTGTGTGCGTCTTCAGGAGTAACGGATTACATTTAACAGGTTTACCTAATCTTGATCCAAAAAAAGGTAACTGTGTTCCATTACAGATAAAAAGACATAATCAGATAACGGACACAATTAGTAAAAATGGGGATTATTACTAGGATTACAATTTTAAAATAAAGAATAATACAGTACCATGCACAGTGCGCACACAGTTGCCAATTCATTACCATGGCCTCTTGTGAAAACTGACTTCACTGGGTGGGCATTTTGCCATTTTTTTGTCAGTCAATCAATCAATTAATCCATAAATTCTGCACAACAAAGGGAGGAACAGCTGGACAAACTAATAAACCTAACGACCAACATAAAACACTGCAACAATGAATCTCTGACGAATCAGCTGTTAAATTAATCTGCATCTAGTTTAATAATCACTTAAACATTTTAGGTAATTTTTTAAGAAATAAAAAAAGTCCAGATTCTCTGATTTCAGCCTGTTTATCTGGTTTCTTTATTCCTCTCTAACAGTAAACAGAACATTTTTGAGTTGTGGACAAAATGAGACATTTGAAGATGTCATCTTGTGACTTTTGAAAACACTTAATCAATGTTTTCCACCATTGTCTGTGTGCTCCACATGTTTGGACCTGTTTTTCAACTGACAAGATTGTGACAAGATTAATTGATTGATCCTTTTTAGTAATTTTTTTAATAAAAAAAATTTAATATCAAAACTCTGATTTCAGCTTCTTAAATGTGAAGGTTTTTTTTTTAAGACATTTGAGAAAATAATCTTGAGCTTTGATCTTTTTTTTTTAAACCATTTTCTGACATTTTATGGACCAAACAACTAATCCATTAATTAAGAAAATAATTGTTACTGTGGTTGCAGCCCTAAAAACACTATATTAGGCTAAAACAGTTTCACCATATTTTATATTGAGGTAATTCATAAGTAACGGAAGGTAATCAAGTTACATTACTTAATACTGTGATACCTGGATTACATTACTGATGCATGTTTATCTGTATTGGAATATATTTTTAAGCCAGTAACTTGGAAATGAATCTATTTTAATGATACTTTTTGTTGAGATGTATTCAGATAGTATAGTTTTTGTCTTTCCAGTTTAGGATTCTTGTCTTCTTTGCAATTGTTAAGGCGACCAGTATGGGTTCTTTCAGTGGTGGAGAAACGGGACTTTGGAAAACAATAATATAAGTGATCTGGAGTTTCACCTTTGACCCAACTCAGAACTTCATTTATAAAGCACTTCACACAAAATGCAATTGATCACTAGAGGGTGAGAGTCACCCTTACCCTTCTGTTATGTCATAACACTTAGTGGGCATTCAGACTAAATCACCGCTGCGGTGATAAGCAGGGTTGTGGGGCCGTGTGCGGGGGTGTGTGGGTGTGTTTATTTGTGCTGGGAACATAACCACTGTGAGACAATCAGAAAATAACATTTTGTTTCTCTGTTTCGCAGGCTTTCTCACACCGCTCTCTCTTCCCATTCAGTCCTTCTGTCGACTGGCCAAAGCTCCACACTGTCTCTCTCCCCCTCTTCTCGCTCTCAAACACATCCACACAAACCAAAAGAAGCTTCTTGGTGCTGCTGTTTTCCGACACAAACTGCAGCCAGACCCAGACATTGAAGAAGACATGAAATAAACCAAACAAGGACAACTGTAGCACATTTGACTGTTATCAGCCCATTGTAGAGTATGATCATGAACTGCCTGAACAGCGCCCGTTTTCAGAGATGCTTCATGCTGACTGTGGAACAGTCTAATTGCCAGCTCGTGATTGGCCACCGCAGTGTGACATTGACTTCAGCAGTGAAGGTCTGCCTACTAGGGCTCATTATCTCCGCCAGGTGTAAGCCTGGAGGGTATCCACATGATACTTGTGTGTGTGTGTGGTGTGTGTGTGAGTGACCAACAGATCTGAAGCTTGTCTGCAGCTAATTTTGCATACTACTACGCCGATCAGTCTAATTTTTTTTTTTTTTTTTTTTTTGTGCATATTGATGACTGTATCCTGAAAACCTTGAAAAACCTTTTTTTGGCTCCACACTGACAACAGCTATAGGCCATCAGCAATATGTTTTGGGTTTGTCCAATTCTCGAAAACAAAATATTAAAAACCCTGGAGATTTCTTTGTCTTTGAGTCCAAGTGGACGTTTGTGTCAAGTTTAAACTGATTAGATTTTGGTGGTCAAAGCTCACTGCGACCTCAGAAAACATTTTTGGGCATAGCTCAAGAATTCATACACTATTATGACAAAATTTAAAACAAATGTCTAAAAGGATACTAGCAGTGCTGGAGAGTAGGGGTGCAACAGATCGCAGTTGTCCCGTGTCCCGTACAGATCACCCCCGACAGTTAACCACGCATGTGATCCGCAGACTACATGTAACCATCACAGTGGGAAACACTTTTACTGTTGCTGTTACTTTCATACAAGCAATAATACCCAAAATCTCAATGCAGAGTTGCAGTTAAAGGCAGGACAGATGCGCGCTGTGTTTTACTCTCTGTGAAGAGCGACTGAGGGCGTCACATCGCCTCGAGTGAAACCTTGACCATGACTTTGCGGTGGACTGGTAGCTGGAGGCACTTTCGAGGTATCCCTGAGCAAGGTACTAAACTCCCAACCGTTCAGGGCACCTGTCTCTGGGCAGCATCCATCACTCTACCACCTCTCTCACAAAATTTGCATGTATTTATAGAAGCCCTTGTGTGTGTAAAAAAGTGAATGGAAAAAAAAAATTTAATTGCCCCCCAAGGGGAACTAATAAAGGACATTCTTCTTCTTCTTCTTCTTCCTCTTCTTCTTATAAGATAGAACTTTATTAATCCCAGAGGAAATTCTTGTACCAGACTGCACCAAAATTACAGTAACATAATAATAATAGAGCATCAAATAAATAAAATATAAACATAAATTCCAAATAAGTTTGACCAACCTTAGGGTCTGTTTGGAACCTCTCTGACCATCTGACTGCTCCAGTTTGTTGTTATTAATCCATGTAGCTCCATTCTGACACCTCATCAATTACAGTTGCACTTTCTTTAGTAGAAACTTATTGTAACCAATAGAGGCAGTGGCCCGAGCTACAAAAAGATGTAATGAATCATAATTTTCCTTTAACTGGTTGCATTAATGACCTTTGATCCCATAAAAATGTGCTGCTTGTTCTGTTGTCTGACAACAGTGAGCAGAAAACTGTGTAAATGAAACAACTGAGTCATAAGTTGGGTTGTATTAAAACACAGTGAGCAGGAGAGGAGAGAGTAACCTCGCTGTGTCCCGCTCTTTACCAGATGTTGGCTGCGATGCACAATTTTGTTGTCTGTTGAGCAAATGAGGACTTCTAAGGAGACATTATGACACTTTCTTATTGGGTTAGTGTAGGTGGACAGGAATGCAAATGCATGTCGCTTTCACATGTAAACAGCTTTTTTAGATTTAGTTTTTCTTAGTGTGGATGTATGGGCAAGTTTGAGAATAGGAACATATTTGAAAGTAAGGCTGAGAAAGGTAGAGAAAGACATGGAAACAGGAGAGAGGAAGAAGAAGAAGAAGAAAAGAGAGAAAAGAATGCGAGGGAGAGCGAGAGCAGAGTCTAAAGTGAGAAAAAGCAGGCTTGAAAGCAATTCAAAGCAAAGGTTAGAGAGCCAGAGAAAGAGAAGGAGAGACAGAACAAGGTAGACAGAAGAAAAGAGAGAGCGCCTTCCATCCTGTTAACCACTGTGGAGTGGGAAATGGGATTTTGTGTCACATTGCTCCGGCAAATTGCTGCATGGTGCTGGGTTACAGAGGATAGCCACTGCTTCTTCTTGACATATAGAGCTTTTCAGAGACTAGCGTGGGACCCAAAGGTGCTATGCCGCAAAGTTAAAATGGGTGTCTGAATCACTCAAGATAAATTGGTTCCCGAGGTCACTGTCCAGAGATGTGGCAGCCTTGGCGGGCCCCTGCAGGGTGATCCTGCCTGAACAAAACATAATTAAGCGAAGAAACAGGACCATAGACACTTATAACATGTGTGTTCG
Organism: Lutjanus argentimaculatus; assembly: GCA_034769285.1. NCBI lineage: Eukaryota > Metazoa > Chordata > Actinopteri > Lutjaniformes > Lutjanidae > Lutjanus > Lutjanus argentimaculatus. The sequence goes on along the minus strand of JAWZSL010000003.1, from coordinate 38,066,111 downwards.
ATATAAAAAGTAAAGATGACAATTGTGCATCAGTAAGCTGTTACTGAAAAATGTTGTATGATTAAGGATATTTTCCAATAATGTATGCAAAATCTGAGATAAAATAATGAAACTGTTGAGCAATATATGAAACTGTTTTTTACCACAGAAATTTGTGGAAAGACGACATGATGATCCCACTGAAAGCCATAATTATCCTGAACTATTCCCAGCCCTAATGATCTGTTGAATAATATTTTCCACATTTAAATCAACATCTTAAAACATAGATTAATCAAACATCTGTTTTAAAGGAAGTATTTATTATTTATCATAGGAGTTTTCCTCAGTGTTTTGCAACCACCATTGCAGATGAAAATGTATTTGACATGATCGAAACCATGTTTACAGACGAGGTAATATATTCATTTTTATTCATGTCGCGTTCAGTCACGTTGGCCGACTTCCTTCGTCAAGTTGCGGGAAGTAGCGGCTAGCAAGAAAATGCACCCTGACCTTGAAAAAAATTATGGATTTTTTTGTGTTCAAACCTCGTTGGTTTTTGGGATAATGTAAATACACAACTTACCAGAATATATAACATAGGTCTTGTTTTTAGATCTTTTAAAGGAGCAATATGTAGCCATTGCACATGTGAAAATGAGTACAGTACAGTCCAAATAGTGAGTTGGAACCATATACTGTATATTAAATAGGTTGTAATCATGTTTAATATACAGTCCACGGTTGAAGAGAGTTGTTTCCCCTGCCCCTCCTCCCCAGACATGGCAGAAACAGGCAGGCTGCAGGAGCTCTGCAGGAGTGTAGTGTGCACACAAGCTCATAAACTGACAATAACAAATGACGACAAGTCCGTTTTCCTGAAAACAAAGCCCACTGCTCTGAAATAACACACTGTAGATGATGACTGTCTCAATGCCTGCCAAATGCCATTACCATTTTGCTTATTTTAACTTCTATATACATGTACACCTTCATTAAGATAATAATTCCTTCTTAGAACTCAAACAGACACTCACTCATTCAGCAAAAATCAGCATTATTTGAACGCTGACTGATGTGAAACAGACACACAAAACAGTTATTCCGGTCCAAAATGGAAATTTCAAGGACACCGCGGCTTTAGCATTAACATCAAGTGAAGCCCGTATTTCAACTTAACATGTTTCATCGATTTCTGATGACATATTGTGGTGATTTCTCCTTTAATGCAGAAATCTTACATGTTATAGCTTTAAGTGTTTTGAACTGACTGTCATGATTGACATCTGCCACTAGGCCTGTGTGTGTGTGTGCATGTGTGAAGAAGCAGTGTTGTCTTTCACTGGTATAAATTATTAACATTCACGTACTGTTCTGAGAGGCAGAGGGCATCAAATGAGAATACAGCAGAAAGAGAGACAATATGGAGAGAAGACAGGGAGGCAGGAACGAAGAGACAATGAGAAAGCGAGAGACAGAGACTTCCCACCCACAAAGCCCAGTAAGCTTTTCCGTCTCACCAGAGCAGGGACGTGGAGTCTAAGCAGCACTGGCAACAAGCAAAGTGAGTCAACAAAATCTGTGTAAGACTCACAGAGTTTGGTGCACAATATACAGTGTGAAAACAAAACTTTAGTGGGGATTCAAAACTTTCCCAATCAAATTCTATGAAACTCGCAGTAGAATGAACAGAGACAAGAATATGCTGTTTCTCAGGGCTGTGTATTGGCAAGAATCTGGCGATACAATACGTATCACGTCAAGGGTGTAACCGTCAGACAGACATTGGCAGAGTCTGACTTGACCGCTACTAATGGTCAATGTTTAATAGCAAATGGGCTTACTTTTGATGATGACTGCAAGAGACGACGGGACTTGGTTATGAACGCTGAAATTATTTCATTTATACAACAATTCAGTTATTTCTCTTTCAAAGGGGAGCAAGGACAAAGTTCAATCTGTGTGTAATCAGTGATGCCCTAATGCCAGTTTTTATCCAGCAGACAGGTGAAGAGTCTTTCAACGGTACAGCTTGTAACGGAGAAGGTGACGAGGGCAGCAGGAGACGGTTCATTCTGGGAAATATCAGGGCATACAGAAACGAACGGTCCGTTGTGAACTTTCCCCTCAGGTGCTGCACAAACACTTAATGTTTGGATGTAGAAGTGTGTGCCGGCGGGCTGTAGTAATGTGTTGTTACCAGAGGTGTTTAATCGAAGCAAGCAGCAGCTCTTATAAACCTGAATGTGTCTTAAAACAAGAGTCACTTGTTGAGGAGAAACCGGCACAGGAGTTGGTGTCTGGGCTGATAATGATGGCTGAACGTCTTCTTGTGACAAACTGAAGCAAACTACTTAGTTTCGCTGTGATTTTACATAAAAGCGGAGGCTAGCAGAGCAGAGTCTTCCTTTCCTTTGTGCAATGAGCGAAAGAGAGGCTTCTACGATCGGGCAAGTTTGCAACATTCGCTGTCACTCAAAAAATCTGACCTATCATCATCAGATGGTAAATAAGAAGCAAAAGAAAAAAGAAACACAAACAGACCTACGAGCTTACAGCAACATACAGGCTGTTAAAGTGCTGATTTGACATCTTATATTGTGTTTTTACTGTTTTGAGTTACATTTTACTGTTCTCTCTCTCCCTGACTAGCAGTGGATTCTGTCCAGCCTGCAGTGCTGCAGGCTGACATTCTGATTGGCTAAGGCCATGGGCGCAACAAAGTGTATAATCCGGAAAGGGGCATCGCAAACTAGGTTTTCCTTAACAAACAGAATCAAAAATCAGAAGGAAAAAAGGAAATAAGAAGAGACAGATCCATGACCTATGTTACATATTTTGGTAAGTTGTGTACTTAGCTGTGTTCAAATGCAGAGAAATACCATAATCTATTCAAGGTAGCAGTGCATTTCCCGTTGCTAGCTTGTTGCTCTAACTTCTGGAAAACCACGGGATACGTCGGACGCATCAGGAGTGAGGAAAGAAGTTGGCACACATGACTAAATGTAGCTTGAATCAAAATTGAAATATTACCTTGTCAATGAACATGATTTCTGCCAGTCATGTCATTTTCATCAGCTAAAAACAGCATTATTCATCTTTGCCACAGAAAATTTTCTCCAAAATTGTTGCTGAAAGGGTTTCACAAACTGTCATTTTCTCAGTCCAGTACAGACAGTAGAAGAATATTGTACACAAATATATGCCAGAATAAGATGCGGATTCGTGTGTTTACTTGTGTTGGCCTGTGTTGACACACCTACAGTGACCTGACCGACCTCACTCTCTATGTCTAATATAAAAGACATAAATAAGAGCTGTGTGATTACACTACAGTATCATATGCATAACTGCATTGGCAAGCATAGTTTATTAATGTGCATTATGTTTTGGTGTGTGCAAAATGAATTTCCTTGTCCATGAGTTAAGCTTAGACGACTGGGAGTTGGACCAAAAAGGTTATTAGCTTTCAGTCTTTTGTTAGCGTGTGTGTGTTCAAAGATTGTTTGGCCTTTTACCAAGCACATAATTATTTAGTCATTTGTCAGTCTGAATATGGAGAATACCGTGTTTGGCCCATTCCCAAAAAGGTATGTGTTTGTGTGTGTTTACAGCTTGTCCATTATTCAGGCCTTTATTGAAGGAATAATGTGCATACGGGTAGGCCTATGCATGTGTTTGCAGATAAGGGAATACATGGCCCTGTACCCAAGATACACCCATTGTGTTGCTGGGCGTTTTTGGAGTGCGCGTATGCGTCTGAGACTGTTTTGCTGACATTACCATAAACACCATATTTTATTTATAGCACCTTTGTGACACACAACAAAGTCTGAAGAACCTCAGCCTCCAGCTAAACCCCCAGTAAGCAGCTAAAAGCTAATATACTGCTTTGGGAAGTGTTCTGTTGCAGTCGCACTCTCTTAGACTGGAAACATATTTAATGCCTTGGCTTAAAAACACACATTGACAGTGGCTAGAGATTAAATATGAACCTGTTTAACAAGAAAAATATGGCGTTAGGTGCTTTGCTTAAGGGCACGAAAGATAAAAGATAAAACAATTCAGTCACTTGGTTATCTCCATAGGAACAGGCATGGGATGAAAATAATTGGACTGCAGTTTGTGATCAATTAAGACGATATTATATTTAATAACAGCATTATCACAGGTGCAGCGGGTGAGAGCAGAAAAACGGACACACTCCCAGATGTGCCTCTTTCCATCGATCAAGGCATTAACAATGCATCGCTGAGTAATGAATTGGAAAATCAAAGCAAGCTTTCTGTGACCTCGCCAGTCATTTGACATTTTAAACAAGCAACAAACAAGAACTGCAAACAAATTATCGACTTACATGGCAACCTGACCATGATTTACCCGCAGCATACAGTATGTGGATCTAATCTGATTTGCTTTGTGACCAACGGAGACTTTCTTTTTTTTTTTTTTTTTTTTTTTTTTAACGCTGAATGATTTTCCAGGAGAGATTATGAGACCATTAGAAAAACACAGAGGACAACTGACTGTTGCCCTACTATTGGATTCTTGTAATGTTGATGAAGTTTGAGGCTTATTTAGGTTTCACACTCATTACAAGTTACTCTGGACAACAGCAATACATACAGGTCCACTGCCACCTGAGGACAATTAGAGCTGAAACATTTGTGTCTTAAAGAATAATTTTGGTGATATTTTACATTTTGTTTTTGCTTTGAATATAGTTTTTTGTACTGAATAGTGTAGTATCGTGTAGGTTTCTAATCTAATTGTCTGTATTTGATGATCTGAGAAGACACAACAATTAATTATCTCGCTCCAGAATCCCCAGCCCGGTCTCATTCCCAACTCGTCACATACAGATGATCTGTCACCGCCCCTCGGTGACTCATACAGATGCACACAGAGACTGAAAGAGACGCACAAGTGACTTAAATGTAAAGCCGGGCTGTCAGTGTAGTTTAAGGAGTGAGGAGTCAACAGTTGGTGTACAACAGAGTGGTCAATAAAATAGTTTTTTCAGAAACTGCGAACCAAGAGATGTCCTTTGCAGTCATAAATGTGCATAAAATACTACATTAGGCAGATGGGTTCAGTACCATGTGAGATTAGCTGTGGACAGAATGGACACTTGTCACGCTCACCTGGCTGGAGATAACAAATGCAACATTCACTCCAGTTTGAGGAGTGGTGAAAACTACAGTGCCAAGTTGCTCTGGGATATTACTTAGCTTTTAAACAAAACGAAACTCTATATACTGTATTTGTTAGCAGCGAATACTTCACTCAGAATCTATGGCATTCTGTCTGAAGTTTTTGTCTTTTGATTATGTTTGTTGACAATAAGAAAAATATGAAGTCAGCCTTTAACTGCTGTGTGAACCCACAAAGTAATGCTGAATAACTGTTCCATCTTTTAGATACACATTACTACTGCAGTGTTCAAAGTTATATTACCAGACTAGCCAAGTAAAAAAATGTGACTTTACATGCCATTGCTGAGCAATATAGCAAAAGAAAAGGTGATTTAAGACTTGTTTACGATAAGGTACATTAGTCGTGGGCGCATGAAACGAACCTCGTCCATCCCCCCTTTTAAAAATGAACAAACTGCCTACCAGTAGTGCTGGCCAGAGTGTCATTTGTTGAGGAGAAATGTGCACAAGGGTTGGTATTGGTCTCTGGGTTGAGAATGATGGCTGAACTTGCACAGAATTCTCTTCCTTCTGCATTTTAGGATGTCTTTTTGTGACAAACTTAGTCTAGCTGCTTTGTTTCACCATGATTTTGAGTTCAAAGCAGTTAGCTAGCAGCACATTCACTGACACTCAAAAAATCTGACCTACCATTATCAGATGTTTGAATTGTTTTATTTTTGTTGGTTGTGTTGTCAGATAATTGAAACTGTATTAACTGACTGCTATACTGGATGATCCAACAAAAAAATCCATCGCACCTGCTTCCTAAAGTGGATAACCAATAGCAAACAATCTTGACAGTTGCTGTTGAGACACGTCAAGTCCAAAGTGGTGGAGGCTATCTTGTTAGCTGTTAGTTCGTAGATAGTTATGAGAAAAGATTACATTTTTGAGAAAACTCTAATGGTAGAGTAGACTCTAACTTGTAACCAAGCTAGTTCTAAAAGTTTTTTTTTTTGCCTCTTAAAAGGAAAAGGTACATAGAAAAAAGAAGCTCGAAGAACATGTTCCAGGCTTGCTAACATGTTAAAGCATAAAAAAAGAAGAGAAGATCCGCACACCAAAAGAGCTCCCGTATGAAAATCCCAACACGGGAAACCTCATTCGGCCCAGACATGGAAAGGACTGACAGATTGATAGCTCTTTCTCAAGTCTGTGGGTGGTGGTGCATGGCCGTTCTTAGCTGGTGGGGTGATTTGTCTGTTTAACTGCGGCATGCTAACTAGTTACGCGGCCCCGTGCACACCGTGCAAATCTTTTCTTCTCTTTTAATGCTTTGATATGTAGTGATCCAGCACCCAACCCACTGGCCTTCTGGGATGCGCTTGTCTTTTTCTCATAGTGTTTGCTGCTAGCATGTTAGCCATTAGCTTGCCAGGTACAGTACATTAGCTAGCAGCTAGCTACTGTATCCTGATAAGTTCATTGACATTGGTGGACAGTCTTCAGGGCAGAGCTGTAGACGACAGTGCAAAAAGAAAAATAATGCACTGAAAGTACACATTTCTCAGCTTTTGTGAAAATCAAATGCTCACACAATAATTGTAGTTTGCAGCACTTTGAGAGTTCATCTCAGTTTTACCTTTACTTTACTTATCCTTCTTTGACTCAGGAGTTCCTTTTAGCTTAGAAGTTTAAGATAAAGAACAGCAGCTACCCTTTTTTTTTTTCAGGCTGCGGAGGAGGCCTGTGATGGCATTACAGCTCAGCGGTGCCAGGGGTGGATAAGATTTTATCAGCTGTTCTTTGCAAATGAAGATGTGATGTGGGTGAAAATCAGCCACTAAATTCAGCCCGGAAAGGTAAAATGCATACATTACTTCAATTTATTTATATTCTTTTGGTTTCTTTTTATCTACTTTTGTTTTGGTTTTTTTTTGCTTTCTTATCCCAATGTGTTGTTCAATATCCAATTCTAAATTCAGTACCCATGTGAGACTCAAAGCAATAAAGATGACAGCAACTTCTTGTATATTCAGTGAATGTGTCTGGGTGTTCATGTTTCTTGTGGCAATTCACTGCGTCTCAAGTGGTGGTTTAAACTCAGATGGAGATGGATTTGTTCTTTCTAAGAGCTCTGCAATCATTAGAACAGGACACTTTAGATGTAATGGCACCAAGAAAAGCACTTCAAGGCTTTGCTAAGCAACTGTAAGATATATGTGTGAGGAGGTATATCTTGTAACATTAAACTATTGCTAATATTTCATTATGTAGTTAGTTTTTAGGAGCCAAATTGAGGCTGATTGAAATGGACTTTGTTACATTTTTTTTTTTTTTTTTGTAGTCTCTAAGGTATTTGAGTGCAGAATCTGGAAGCAAGGGTCAAGATTTCGGCATCAGAAGTGTTATGGTTTCTGCTCATTTGTAGTCCGAACAGTATTGGCCAATCACGTTTGAGGGCTTTGGTTGTAATACAGGTAAAAAGTCTGTGACAAGCAAAAGAGGTGGAAATAATTGGTCAAAATGCAGTCCCGTAATTCATCAGCTATCGTCTGACAACGATTTACCTATTAAAAATAGGCTAAATATCTGTTTATAGGGATTAGTCTTTTGTCCATTCTTGCGTCTCAGTTTGATACTGCTTTGTGGAAGCTATAGTGGGGATCCAAATAAAGAATAAAGAGCTTGAGAAAAGTGAGAAAAAAAACCTGTCAGGTATAGTTTTTACATACAACACTTCAAACTGAATATTTCCTTAATAGGGCCAAAAAAGGATGATGTGTTGTAAAGATTTTTTCACTCAGATTTTATCTTTCTTTTCTTTAAAATTGCCCAATGAATCATTTAAGCCTGCTGTTTTGCAGACCTAATATTTACTTGACTGCTGACTGCAGTCATCTGTAGTGCTGTAGTGATGTTTTCATGCTCTCCTCTGCAGTGTTTGCTCTAATGATTCTTCTAAACATTGAGCAGAAATCATTTGAATGGCTCTGCTGCTAGTTTATTTGATTAGCTGCCCCCCCCCCCCCATAATTTTTCTCAGAGCTGAATGATTTTCCTGTTGAGTAAACTGCACAGAAGTCACTCCATCTCAGACATTGATTTATGACTCAGAGGAAGCAGTTTTGTGTTCCTCTGTCCCTCAAATTATCATTTCCCTCATCAGCCATTAGTTGTGACTGAGGTGACAAATAATGGGCGATGATATCTTATTGTGATATTTAAGGCCTAACCGTCAGCCTGCGTGATTTTCTGAGATGACTGACAAAGAGAAATAGACGCGACACGCTAAGAATCCCATTCAAGGCACGCTGAGGAAGCGAGCGTTTTAAGACACGCTCCCTCAGAGCAACGCATCCATCTCAGAGCAGCTGGTTATCTTGGCAATATTCACTCCGCAGCTCGCCGTCGCCTCTCTTCTGTGGTGTCAGACCAGACTGACCTTAGCCCAGCAGGCTGTTACAGTACAGGGTGGACACAATCTGTTACAAGTGCTCTGAGGAAGTGCTGTCCTGTTCAGGGTGTTTCATTCCCCACATGCTGCAGTAGCACTGCAAATGTAGTAAACAATGGACGCTAAACTCAAACAGAATGGCCCGTAAATTTCAAAGACCACCTACTTGAGGACATTTTTGGCACAATGCTGCATTCATGTCATGCTGTTTAGACCAGTGTTTCCCAACCTCTTTTGTTTAGGGACCCCTTCTCTATCATTCAGTAAATTGACCATCACTTGCACATTTTGTGTATATTTCATTTTATATTTAGTGCGAAAAAGGACAGAACTACTACTAAACTAGACGTTATAGCAGACCTGTGAAAAATGCAGTCTTGTGGACTGATGCAGCCCACTGAAAGGTTTCATGTGGCCCGCTAGGCCATCATGGAAATACCAAAAATTAAAAATCTAGCATAGATAGTCAATAGCATTTTACCTACCATTAAACTGTTATCACACTTTTATTTTGAAAGCTCCTAATGAACTGCATCTTTTACACTAAACTGTATTTATTATATTTATTTATTCACTCAGTGATGTACATACATGTTGTTTGTATTGCTCTTCTTCTATTTTTGCTGCTACTATGGTTAAAACCTGTATGCAACATGCATGGTACACTGCAAAAAATCAGGTTTTGGATATTGCCAGCAAAATATTATCCCACAGTTCGTCACATGGCAATTTAGAGAGGGTGACCAACACTAGAAGTGTCCCATAAAGAATACTTCTGACCATTCCATTATTAGAGATTTAATTAGGATTTTATATCATTTGTGTATGGCCCACAGCAGCCTGATCAATATCTCATGTGCCCCCCCATGACAAATAATTGCTCACCCCTGTAATAGAGGGTGACACAGGAGTGGATTTTCACTCCTGTCCCATCCCACTCCCACAAAGGTACTCCTGTCCTGTCCCAATCCCATGACAGAGTAAAAAGCAGAGCAGACAAAGAAAATTAAGAAAGGCATAGACCTTCATGCAAAATGCACTTGTTTACAGTGCAAAGCCAAATAAAACAGAATTGGCAAATTACCAACATATGCGTAATTTCTTCATCGCTATACAGTGAATCAATTAACCAGCTAAACACAGCAGAAAGAGTAGAATAGAGTAGTTTGTATTTCTGCCAGCAGTAGTTTTTACTGATAAACTGCCCTGTGTTCCCCTTAATTGAATCCATGTTTTAAGCCAATTTCTCAAGACAAACACACACATTTACATCGGCAGTTAGGTGACAAACATGGTCATAAAAAGCGACAAAGCTCACAAAGCAGGGTTTTTGAGAGTGAAGTGAACGAAGACTGAAATGCAACAACAGGAGATTAATTCTATGTGCATGTGTGTCTGTGTCATTGATTATGTCTGATGCATGCATTTTATGTAGTGTTTCTTTACCTAAATAGCATTTTTTGTCTTTATTTTTAGTTGTGTCCCTCTCTCCTGCGTTTGTTCCAGTGTGTTTTGTGTTATTTATGTGTATGCATGAGAGAGTAAGGGTAAGGGTGAGGTAAGCCGTCTCCAATCCATTTGGAAAGAGGCTATTCTTCCCTTATTATTCCTCTCTGTGACTGTTAAAGAGGCTTAATTCTTTTCATGTTTGATCCTCAGTCAGAGGATGGCGACAGGCAATGACAGAACAGATTATGAAAGAATAATCTTAAAAACAATTTTTAAAATCATTGTTTTTCACTAAGAAGTACTCACTTAAACAATGCTGCATCGCTTCAAATGTCATTTCTGCCCTGTTCAGCTGCCAACTTAATATTTATTTTTAAAAAGTGCATATTTTTATTCTGAAAGTCTTTTTTCACATTTTACTTATTGGCTGTTTTTTTAAATTATTATCATTAAAGCTATGGTAGATAGCTTATTTTTGGCATAACTAACAATAATTCCATAATAACTTTTCAGCATATTGCAAATGAAGTGGTCTGAGAGAAAATTAGACTTCTGCACCCCCTCTTGTTTTCAGGCTTTAGGAAATCTGGCCCATGACGGGGCACTTCGACCAACCACAGCTCATCCCAGGCGGAATCTCATGCGGGAAAAGTTGCAACCTTTTAACAAGGTTAAAAATGTGATTTTCACTGGAGGGGGTCTTTAAAAGACCAAAGCCACTAATGAATTATGTGTACTAATCCATAGCTGAAAATAGTCCCCAAAAATGCACTGCTTCCTCATGTTTGTACAGTTCTTGCTAAAAGACAAGCACATTTTGCCTTCAGAACTGCCTTCACTGCCTGCATTCTTCATGGCATAGATTCAACAAGGTGTTGAATTCATTCTTCAGAGATTTTGGTCCATACTGATGTGATAGCATCACACAGTTGCAGCAGATTTGTCGGCTGCACATCCATGATGCGAATCTCAAGTTCCACCACATCCCAGAGGTGCTCTGTTGGATTGAGATCTGGTCACTGTGGAGGCCACTGGAGTACAGGGAACTCATTGCCATGTTCAAGAAACCAGTTTGAAATGATCTCAGCTTTGTGACATGGTGCGTTATCCTGCTGGAAGCAGGCATCAGAGGATGGGTACACTGTGGTCATAAAGGGATGGACACAGTCAGCAACAATTCTCAGGTTGTCTGTGGCGTTTAAACGATGCTCAGTTGGTACTAAGAGGCCCAAAGTGTGCCAAGAAAATATCCCCCATACCATTACACCACCACCAGCAGCCTGAAGTGTTGATACAAGGCAGGATGCATCCATGCTTTCATGTTGTTTACACCAAATTCTGACCCTACCATCTGAATGTCGCAGCAGAAATCGAGACTCATCGGACTAGGCGGTGTTTTTCCGATCTTCTATTGTCCAATTTTGTTGAGCCTGTGTGAATTGTAGCCTCAGTTTCCTGTTCCACCTGGTGCGGTCTTCTGCTGCTGTAGCCCATCTGCTTCAAGGTTCGACGTGTTGTGTGTTCAGAGATGGTCCTCTGCATACCTTGGATGTAACGAGTGGTTATTTGAGTTACTGTTGCCTTTCTATATTCTCGAACCAGCCTGGCCGTTCTCCCCTGACCTCTGGCATCAACAAGGCATTTTTGCCCAGAGAACTGATGATCACTGGATATTTTCTCTTTTTCTGACCATTCTCTGTAAAACCTTAGAGATGGTTGTGTGTGAAAATCCCAGTAGATCAGCAGTTTCTGAAATGCTCTGACCAGCCTTTCTGGCACCAACAACCATGCCACGTTCAAAGTCACTTAAATCACCTTTCTTCCCCGTTCTAATGCTCAGTTTGAACATCAGCAGGGTCGTCTTAGCCATGTCTAAATGCCTAAATGCATTGAGTTGCTGCCATATGATTGGCTGATTAGATATTTGCGTTGCTTTTTTAAGGAATGAAAGGGCTTGGAAATGAGTGCCACACGAGTTGGACAGTGTAAAGCAACAGACTAACACAGTGTTAGTGTAGGACTTGGAGGATTTGTTGACAAGAAAATCCTAGAATAACAAAAGCTTTATAAAGGAAATATAACCAACTGGCAGCGAAGAACAGTGACTTGTCCAATGGCAACTGATACTTGAAATATTCTTCTTTACTTTTTTCTGGTGGATGACAAATGCTGAAGGACAAGTATGACACGCTGTAGGCTTGTATTGACCAAGAACGTGTGTTGGAATTTCAGCAGTCAGTAAGTCATCCCATCAGAAAGCCCGAAAAGCCTTATAGCTTATAGTCCCACTGAATATAAGGGAAACTCTCGTCCATATGTTGTTTCTCTGTCTCATTCTGCAGGGTTTCACCACTGCTCTCCTCTGCAGTACACCAGAGTACAGTATCTCTAACCCCCTCTGTCCCTCCTGGGCTCTGTTAATGACAATAGAGTCAAGCAATTGGCAGCAATCCAGCAGAGTGAAAACTCCCCATCTTGCTATCGAAAAACCCTGTGTGTTTGTCTGTTTCTGTGTGTGTGTGTTCACATCGGACATGTGCATGTGCGTGTGTGTTTGTGTGGCTGAATGTGTTCCTGCACACTGATATAATTTGATGCTTCAGTAAGCTAGGAAGAAAGCTGCTGATAAAAGAGTGCAGGTTTACCTCTGTGTGTGTGTGTGTGTGTGTGTGTTGGCAGGGGGACAAAGAGACTAGGAAGTGAGCAAGGTCCTTCTCATCAGTGATTGGGTAAGTCATGGACACCTCACGCTGTAACAGTCAAAGGTTTGGGGCTAATCAATACACACACACACTCACACACACCACAGGCTGTTTTGCAGGCAGCTGTAATCAGTCAGTGGCTGTGGCAGCCTGTGATGGCAGATTGATTCTCTCTCTCCCCTCTTACTTCTGTTTCAGACTCTCTGTTTACCCTTTTTCTTCTTCTGTCTGACTGGCTGACTTGCTCTTTGTCTCCGTCTTTCCATTAATTTTTGTTTCTCTCCCACTGCTCTTTTCTTTTTCTCCCCTACTGTAACTCCTGCCCGTCACCTCTTCCTCTCTCTCTGTGGGCACTCGCTTCTTACTTTTCATCACATCCCATTCCCTCAGGTTTCTCTCCACACTCACTCTCTGTTATTTTATGTCCTGTTTTTCTGTTTACCACAATGGAAATAGTTTCCTTTTGCACAATACAATGAAATGTTTGTTCCAAGTTCCACGGACTCTGTGTTTTTGACACATGGGATGTGTTCCTGGCTTCTTGCAGGTTAGATAGGAATTAATTCAGAAGGGGAGAGAGATAAATAGTGACAAACTAATAACAAAAAATTCAAATGATTGAGGAAAAAAAAAAGAACTTGATATAATGATATCAGCATTCTGGGACTATTGTGTTTGTTGGCTGTTCAGTTCAGCTAATGCTTCTAGTTTTGGTGGTAGCTAATGCTGATTGTTATTTATTGTAGATTTTTCTTGAATAGTAAATTAGAGAAAGTTAAAGGTACCTTGTAGAGTTTTCTTATGTAGTAAATATGAGAAAGTTAAAGGTACCTTGTAGAGTTTTCTCGTGTAGTGAATAAGAAGAGTTAAAGGTACTGTGTAGAATTTCCTTGTAAATAAACAAAGTTATGTGATAACAAGAGTAAATTAAAGGGACTTTGTTGAATTTTCTTGTGTGGTAAATACAGAAAGTTACAGGTACCATGTAGAGTTTTCTTGTCAACAAACAAAGTTATGTGGTAAATAAAAGTAAGTTAAAGGGACTTTGTAGAGTTTTCTTATAAACAAACAAAATTATGTAGCAAATAATAAAAAGTTGAAGGTAAATGGTAGAATTTTCTTGAGTAGTAAATAAGAGAAAGTTGATGGTACCTTGTAGAAAATTCTTATGTTGTCAATGACAGAAAGGTAAACGTACCATATGGAATTTTCTTGTTAACAAGCAACATTATGCAGTAAATAAGAGAAAGTTAAAGGTACCACTGAGAGTTGTCCAGTACACAAACAAAGTTATGTTTACATATATATTGTGTCTATCCTTGAGGTCTGACAATTGAATGCATTTCCTTCCTAATAAAACATCTGCAAAGCAGACTTTTTTTTAATTACAAATCGTACATTGTTTACATCCATGTTTTCAAGCTTGCATTCTTCTTTCCCTGCCTTTGTTTGGGCGTTCCTACAGTACGTCTCCCTGCATGTTACTCCCACCAACTCTCTATCAGTGGAATAGTGTGACACTTGTGGTATTGTGTTTATATCTTACAAAATACAAACAGGAGATGGAAAACATTGCAATTCTGTGACCCAGTTTCCACGTAAGCATCATTAAAACTTTTATCCTAATCCGTATTGTCACCTGATTTGAATTCTGATATACCCCAGTAATATTATTTTTGCCACGGCAAGTCACTGACTGAAGTCTGGCTGCCTGCTGCGTCTGTGCCAGTGAAATACCAGCCATCCATCACTGAGACACCTGTCATACAGATCCATCATCTCTCTGCACTGCAGAGTCACACAAACCAAACACACCCAAACAAACTAATACAAGTACACACACATACAGTAACACACAAGTCACTGAGATGGAAATGTATCCTTCATCTTCAGCCTGCTACAGTCACACACTCGGAGGAAAAAACACACTGTACACACAAAGTGACGCGTACGCACACATGGGAGTCATTCAGTCAGACAGCTGAATCCATCATTCAGCTGAGAACAGTCATCGTAGCACTCACGTTCTGCTGGCTGAGTCTTGCATTAGCATAGACTGTGAAGTCCTATTCTTGGGCTTTTTGTGGGCAGGTAACACAAGTATATGTGGACAGCTGTCTCCATTAATACTTTATGGTGTCTTCTCGTGAGAGTCACGCAGACATTTTAGCCTTCATGCTGTTCAGTACATGCTGTATAAAGCCTTCGGAGCTAAACGTGATAGCTGGATTGTGAGAGCTATTTCTAAAGCCCTTACACTTGATGACAGATAGTAACTGTTGTGTACTTTTTTGTAATGACATAAAAATCCCACTCTGGCTCAGATCCTTCACCTGTACACCTGTACTGTAAAAATGCAGTATAAATTAGACACTTATGTATGACAGGTTACCAAAAGGGGAATCATAAAATGTCTAAGGGCTGATATTGGACCTGGGAAATCAGAATTTCTAAGGTTCCAAGTCAGAAATTTCAACCAGAACATGCAGTTGGATTTTAAACTCGGAAAATCAGGGAAACCTCACCAACCTCAACCTCAAAATCCAAGATGGCTGCTTGGTGCGTCAGCAGTAGTGAAAGCTGCATATTGGCAATTCTGTCTTTTGTGTCTCATTAAATCAGTCATACACAGTATTTTCCAGTTTCTATTTGTAGAGATGTTGCTATGGTAATTGGTAATCAAGCACAAAGTGTTTTTCCAACTTGTACTGGAATGCGGTCAACTCAGATGTGATGTCAATTCCAGTCCAGCTTCCTACCACCAAGATAAAAAGAACACTCCATTAGACTTTGCTGAAAAGGCAAAGGGCAAGTTTCTTCTGGGAGAATAAATCCCTCTTAATATAGACATGAACATTAAATCTAAGCTAAATCAACAATACCAAAAGTAAAGCACATAAGGAGGAGGAGGTTGGGGTGGTGGAGGGAGCTAATCATTTAATCAGGAGCTAAGAAAATGGTATTGGCATGTGCATATCCCCAAAGTAATATTGAAAAGTACTTTGCTATTATAATTGTGCTGTACTGTACACCTGAATGAGTCTGATTGGATGTTACAAGTCAGCTGGTAGCTAAGCAGCTGGTTCTGCATGAATGAAGCAGGTTAGTCGAGTCAGTTAAAGCAGTTCTTTGCTTGAGATCTTCTCTAATAACCAACCTGGAAAATCTCCTCAATTGTGAAAAGTTTTGAAAAGCAAAGTTACAAAGGGTGAAACAGCACAAATACTCAAACAAATAAAAATGAAGCAAAGCTTGCTAGGTAGCTCAGGCAGTCAACTTTAGTCCACTTCCACACTCACATGTCATATTCCTCTCCTGGCAAGATACTCTGATCAGCCACAACATCAAAACCACTGACAGTTGAAGTGAATAACATTGACCATCTTGTTACAATGGCACCTGTCAAGGGGTGGGATACATTATGCAGCAAGTGAACAGTCAGCTCTTCAAGTTCATGTGTTGGAAGCAGGAAAAATAGGCAAGTGTAAGGATCTGAGCAACTTTGACAAGAGCCAAATTGTGATAGGTAGACAACTGGGTCAGAACATCTCCACTGATGCAGGTGGGGAGGACTAGCTTGTCTGGTCTGATCCCACACATGGATACTGTAGCAAAATTGCTGAAAAAGTTCATGCTGGCTATAACAGAAAGGTGTCAGAACACAGTGCATTCCAATTTGCTGCATGTGGGTCTGCATAGCCAGTCAGAGTACCCATGCTGACTCCTGTCCACTGCCAAAATCACAGACCTTGGGCATGTTAGTATGAGAACTGGACATTGGAGCAATGGATGAAGGTGACCTGGTGCTGATAAGGTGTTACCTTGGCTTCCCAGTATCCCAGATCTCAATCCAATTGAGAATCTGTAGGATTTGCTGGAACAAAAAGGCATATCCATGGAGGCCCCACCTAATCTGATGCTGACATCACAGGACACATTTAGAGATCTTACAGATGGCTGATCGGTATACAACACACCCTTTTAATTATAGTGACATACTTAGGCTCACTGTTCTTGCTGCATGGTGGCTGCAATATCACTCACCTTAAAGCTATGCTGTCATAGTGCTTGAACTGCTTATGCTTGCACTCACATAGCAATTGAAAATCCCCACCTCCATCCCTGGATCCACCTGTAGGCTCTGTGTCTACCTTCCCCTCGGGGGCAAGTAATTATCATCATTTCCCTCTCCCTGCTGTGCAGAGCTTGATGAGTTTGGTGCTTCCTCCAGGGGAGTAACAAGGTGAGAGCTTAGATCCCAAACCTCAATACTGTGCATATTCTACATTCACATAATAAACTATTCTACCTGAGCTGGCTGATGGAACTAAATGTCACCAAAGAGCTATTTTTAAATGGTGGGTTTGTAAAATTGTTTTAAAAAGATTTTGCTGTCTTGATCAGGCATTTCATTATAACATCCAGGAACCCTGACGGAGTAGACTTTGTTGCCTTTTTGTTTAAGTCTAGATGATGGATTAATTAAAAAAAGAACTAGCAGATTGCATGGAACAAAGGGAAACATAAGGCACTGAAAGGACAGACATATAACCTGGGGCTGCCGCTAAAGGCTAGAAAAGAAATTAGTCAGATTTTGGAATTGATTCCTAACAACAAAGAGTAGTCAATGCCAGGATCCCAGGGTCAGTAAAATATGCTCTTTTGTCTTTGTTCCAGTTCTAACTTTAGCAGTTGAGGTTTGAATCAGCTTTTTGCAAATGTATGAAGGAAGTTTCTACAGTCCAGTCAAAACATAATAGGTCTTTGATAGAGAGAAACTCTCTAATCCTGAAATAAAAGACTTGTCTTAAAGTATCTGCTATTGTAACCACCCAGCCAAACAACCAGCTAAACAACCAGCTATTGATGGCTTTAAACCAACCAAACAACCATCCAACCAAACAACCAAACAACCTTCCAAACAACCAGCTATTGACAGTTTTAAACCAACTGACCAACCAACCAACCAAAAAACCTAACAACCAAGCTATTGGCAGTCTTAAACCAACCAAACAACAAACCAACCATCTAACCAATCAGCCAACCAACCAACCAACTAACCAACCAACCAGCCAAACAACTAGCTATTGACAGTTGTAAACCAACCATCCAACCAACCATCCCAACACCAGCCAACCTGCCCCAACCAAGCTATTGATAGTTTTAAACCAACCAACCAACCTACCGACCAAGCTACTGACAGTCTTAAACCAACCAAACAACAAACCAATCATCAACCAACCAACCAACCAGCCAGCCAAATAACCAGCTATTGACAGTTTTAAACCAAACCAACCAAACCAACATACTCACACACAGCAGCCATCACTTTGGTTCAAAGCGTGATGTCATTTAGGTGTGGCTAGACACGGACATAGCATAAGGAATAGCAAAGAAAGTTTGCCACAGTTCAGAGTTTAGATGATCAAGACCTGATCACCTGAAGGTCCTCCAGCACACCGAGAAATCATCAGCCAGTCATTTAGTTAGCCAGGCAGTCATTCAGACAGCTATATCCATCACAGCTGGGTGGGGTGCAGTCCACAGTGTGAAGGAGTTTTTGGTTGGAGTTC
This sequence comes from Lutjanus argentimaculatus, assembly GCA_034769285.1. NCBI lineage: Eukaryota > Metazoa > Chordata > Actinopteri > Lutjaniformes > Lutjanidae > Lutjanus > Lutjanus argentimaculatus. The sequence continues at coordinate 38,047,810 of JAWZSL010000003.1, read as the reverse complement.
AGAATGGAGCAGGGAGGAAGTGACAAATCTCTGATTCAATGCAGCAAGCCAAGGCTTTCATCATTCAAGGCCTGTTTGAGGCAGAGGCACTTTTTTGAGCATCAGACCTCATTTTTCACTGTTTGCAGAAAAGCAATGTCCAAGATACAAACGATCAGCTGTTTGCTATTGCAGTCACGAAGTTGACCTATAAACACGGTCAATAACAATCTGGAAAGAGCTTAAAATCGCCCCAGCATGGTGTAGCAAAAGAAAGAGCAGTTTAATGTAGCATTTAACTGAAAAATTGGTATTTCTGACAAACCATGTCATCCATTTGGATTATCTTTTATTTATGTTTAAACATTGGCTAAAACTTTACTGAAAGTGGTGTGCAAAAGACTGACATGACACCATCACAAACATGAAATGACACCTGTCATGAAGGACTCTTTATGAGCGCTTGACTGTTGTCATTAAGCATCATTTGGTCAGTTATGCAAGTTTTAAAGGTGACATAAGTAAACCCTAGTGTTCAAAAATGGATACTGCAGTAAAAATCTGACTGAGATGTTTCTCCTTGCCCCCTCTTTCCAGACTCAAAGCTCAAGCAGGTTGACTGCAGGTCGCAGGGACAATGAACATTATACTTTGGCAATGATGAGGCAGGCAAGTCCTACACTGTAAGTTGATCAGCTGTTTATAACTCTGTGAATTGTCTGTTAATGTAAACCTGAAGCCGTTATCAAGCCCTGAAACAAGGACCCACTGCACACCCTGCAATACACACTCTGCAGTTCAGTGACGCCAAAAATTTGTTAACAAACACCATCACATGTTCCTTCTGAAATATTATTAATGATTTCTTAGGACTCATAAACAGACAGTAACTTGTGAAAACATGTCGAACGTGGAATAATACAGGCTAAAATAAACACAGACATTGTTGGAGAAGCCAGTATTTCAGTTTAGCATGTTTCCTTAATCTCTGGTCACATATCATGTTCGTTTTTTGATTTAATCCTCAAAATATATTCACATTTCTCCTTTAATACAAAGTTTCCATTGTTTGAGATTGTTATGACATTAGCCAAGACATAACCTGTCATAACCATGCCACAGCGGGCCCAATTCTGAAACTTAAAGAACCTATTTAGCTTTACTGTAATTAGCTTTGTTAACATTATACTGACATGAGAACATTATAATTGTGTCATGAATATTTTCCTTGGCCTCAACTATAGTGTTACAGTGTGGACTAGTCATTAAAATGTCATTAAGTGTTATTTCAGTGTCAAATGCTTTTCTAACAGTTACATTAATAATTTCTGTGACCTCAGCTACACTGGTAGAATTCAGACTTGTCATAAAGATGTCATTTAGTTTTATTACATAGTAAAATAATTTTATAATAGTGTAATGACTCAACTACAGTGGAACAATTTGGGCTTTGGATGGAAGCCATTTTGACCACAGCAGTTGAGGTCAAGGGAATTATTGACAAGACTGTTGTAAAATCAGTCGACAATGTAATAAAATTTGTTGACATCTTTATGAGAAGTCCAAATTTTAACACCACAACTGAGGTCACGGATAGGCTGTCATAACATAATTATAACAGTGTAATGGCAGCCAATGTCAAAACCAACCACATATGACATTTTAATGTAGTGTTAACACACAAAGCTGAGTGGTTTCTTTATGGCTGATAATCGGGCCTACTATTGCATGCTTATGACAGGTTATGTGGTCTTGGTTATTGTTGTAACAAAGACATTTCAAACAATGAACAATGAAAAATTGCAAAATTACATAACTGACCAAATAACACTTAATAACAGTTATAAACATTCATAAAGACGTCTTTTTTTATCATGTCAGTCTTATGTACACCCCCCCAAAAAAAGTGTTACCAAGCATTGTTCTTTTGGAAATAGTTGTCCTCAATAACAATAGTACAGAGAACAACAAATGTCTTAGCTTCCAGACTCCTGACTAAGCTCTGTGGCACATAGACAAAGCCTAAGATGGGTGATACAATCTCTGATGAGTTCACTCTGTAAGTGTTGTCTTTATCTTTGTTTTGCTGCTGGTCTTAATTGCTGCCTTATTCTGCTGCTGGTTAAGTTCAACCTTACAAACAGAAAAACCAAGTTAAATATTGGTTCCATTTCAAATACACTGCACAATATTGAACATGCTTACTCGAACAACAAACAATTCAATTCTACACGGTATTTACTCTAAAGTACAACTGCTTTGGCCCCAGCCATTAATAGCTTACAGCAGACAGTAACATGCTTAGGCATGGTGGTGATGCAAAGATTCCTGCAAGCATTAAATCGTCTAAATCCTCCTCCCCGACTGTGTGCAGACATTTGCATTGAGTCATTGACTCCAAACATGTTTAGCACACAACATTGCCTCGCAAAGCTCAGCTGCTTGTGTTGATGCTTGTGGCTAGAAAACGGAGTTGTGTCCATTTTTTTTTTCCCATCTTGCATTGTACCAACACAAATAAATTCAAGTGAAATACAGTGAAGTTGAATGTTTTTAGTCATGCTAGCAGCAGGGTTCTAGAGATGGTAATGTTGGCTGGCCGACAACCAAACTGGATATTTTGCAATGAAATTTGGTAGAAACACTCATGATCTCCATAGGATGTATTCTTATGAGTTTGGTTATCTCTTAACTTTTACTTCAGCATCATGAGCAGGACACTTATACAGTGATATAACTCAAAACCAACGAGGTATCATGCTAAAGCATGTATCACACCCACTGATCCTCTGTGTGTCACGTTTTGCCTCACCTAGCTGTGAAAAGTACGTTTTTCATTACACTATCAAGTTAGTAATAATAAATATGCAATGTCCTGCTTAGATTTTCAAAATAAAGCTTGCTTAGAAACATTAGATTTCAGAAAAAAAAAACTTGGTTAAGTTTCAAACAAAACAAAAAAACAAAAACCACTTGGTTAGGTTTTGAAAACAAAATCACTTGGTTAGGTTCAGGAAAACATATGGTTTTGGTGAAAATAACTACTTTTCAGGCCTAGGCTAGCTTGCATGGTTCCTGGACAATTTGCCCTAATGACTGTGATGAGCCCATGATTTTTCTGCTAGCACCACCATGAAGTTACTACTTTGTGTTTAGTGCAGATTTGCAAGTGTTAGCATGCTAATATGTTAAGCTATGATGGTGAACATGGTAAACATTATACCTGCATCATCAAACATCAGGATGTTAGTTTGTCACCATGAGAATCTTAGCATCTTTCATTAGCATTTAGCTCAAAGCATCACTGTGCCTGATTTAGGGATGTAACGTTTACCGATCTTACGATAAACCACGTTAAAATTCCAGATGATCAGTATCGGCTTTCAAATTTTAATTTTCATTAAAACTATGTTTGAATACCTGTATTTCCCAAAATTGACTGTAAATATTGCCCAGCATCCACCACAGTTAACAACAAACAAAGGCACAGCATGCTATGTGGGTTTGTTTTGCATCAGTGAACCCTTTGACATTGCAAAGGATATTTTAAATTGTTGAGCGGTTTTCTTCAACTGGGTGGTGCCTGGTGTCTCAGTTGGTTAAGTGTTTGCCCCATGAACTGAGGCTGTGAATCTTTGCGGTGGCTGCGACTCTCTTTGCTCTTCCACTTTCCTGTCCTCACTTCAGTTGTCCTATCTAAAAATGAAGGCACAATTGCCAACAAAATTCTTCTTAAAAAATAATAAAAATGTTTTAAAAAACAAATATTTGATCACTATAGTCATGGTGTGAAATTTTCATTCTGAACAACAGTACAGCCTCACAGAGCTGGTAGTATGTCTGTAGACTCTTAGTCTTGTTTACTTGTATTGTGCAATGTTTTTTTTTTTTTTTAACTGTAAATGCTTGTGTCAAGTGTAAGATACAACAGTAGTTGTAATAAAGTACACCAGTACTGCTCTGAAAGCCAGCTGACAGACCTGTGGTGATTGTAAATTGTTTCTGCTGAATCAGAAATCAATCAAAGCCGTGGGGAAATGAAGAAGAAATCAAACGAGGGAAGCTCTCGCTCTTCCACTCTGTCTTCACTGGGAAAGTAGAAGATGGATAACATTTGGGTCTGCTCCTATTTTTTCTTTTTTTAATTATCTGGGTTGTTTTCATCGCTGCAGTCGAGAACAAATGTTGGGAAAATTCATCTTTGTTTAAGCTGTTTCTGCTGGTAGAGTGGCCTTTTGGTCAGCACTATATTTAACCATTGGTCTTGTATTGAGAGCATTGCATTCTGTATTCTGCTTTGGTGTCAGACTACTGTATGTGCTGTCAAAGCCCAGGAGTATGCAGGGTTTTCATTCAAACCCAGTGGCATGTGACAGGCTGAAAATGAAAGGGTACAAATCTCTTCCAGGGTGACCTTGGGGCTTAGCTACTGTCATACTGTGGGTTTGAATTCAGCCGAAAACCCGTGTTGCGTGACATCCTGACATCTCCTCTGTCTTTCCGAACTGTGAGGTGTCTAATATTCCAGAGATGTGATTAAAGTCATCTTTAATAAAGAGAACTACAAGTGAGCTCCTGGGGTGTGTTTTTCTTTCTTTCTTTCTTCTTTCTTTCTTTTTCTTTCTTTCTTTCTTTCTTTTTTTTCACTAGAGGAAATGTTTGGAAATCACCCTTTACAAATGACTTTTAGTGTACAGTGCATACAAAATCAAGCACATTATAAAAACGTAAAAGGCAAAGTATTTGCCTTCATGACTCATTAAACTTAAATGAAATAACAATTCTATTTTAATTTTCCATCAACAATGACGAAGGAAAGCATTGGTGCCTGGAACATCTAACATATGACTGAAATTATTAAAAAAGTGACTCTTTTATCAGACTAAAATCTACACTTAGCTGCACAGATGTTTTTGGACTATGGTGACCTTCAAGCATTCTGGCTGATATTTCTGTTTCTCTGAAAGCAAAGATATATGAAGACATATCATAATATACCACATTTTCTGTTGGCTGAATTATATCGGCTACTCAACAAATAAAAGGTAATTACTCCTTATCAGATTATTTTTCTCCTTTTATTTAGAACTTTTGTTCAAATTTTCAATTAGGTATTTAACAAAATATGAAATATCAAGTACAAATTATATAAAAAAGGCTAAAACGAAAACTTTTTTCAACTATCGTTTGAAACAAGTAATAGTGACAAGTGAATATGTTTTTTTTTTAAAGATATTCCCCCTCACTGTCGAAAAATGAATAAATAAATAAAAATAAAAATGAGAAATCTCATACTGCAGTTTCAGGCAGCTGTCTAGATTTTTGAGCTTTGAATCAAACGCAGTCTTTGGTTTTGAAATACACTTAACAGTCTTGCCGATTAATCTTTTTTTGCTGATCTTTTGTTGAGATAATTCACTCTTCTTAGATAAACTTGTATTTCAAATATTGTTCTCAGTGAGCTGTGAACCTAATTTGTCATTATTTGGGTGCTTGAAAATTTAATGGTTACAATTGAAAATATTAAATTATTAACCATTATTCATTTTCACTTGACTGACTTTACTCAACAGTTCTATTTTTTTTTCTTTCTAATTTTTGGAGTTTCTAAAACTCAAAGAGTAAAGTTTATCTAAATAAATTAATTCGTAAAACTTTTTCAAAACTTAAGAGATAAGTTGGGGTCAAATGAAACAATCTATTAAGGTAAGTTGGTTTGAAATTTTGATTTTTCTCAACTTTTCTAACTCTTTCTCCAGTTCAGAGTTCTCCATCCTGTGTCCCGTTCACTCTCCTCCATGTTTGTTTGTCTTGCCTTCATGCAAATTTCCTGCCTACATCCATACCGTGCAGATGAACGCAAGATGTCATCTATATGATGAAAAATACTGGCGTAAAGCTGTCATTCCCAAAGACTGGTCGTGACCCACAGGTGGGTCACAGGAGATTCTATTTGGGTCCTCTAAAGAATAAAAGCCTATGGCAGAAATTCTGCTAAATTTAAGATTTATATCTGCGATACAGCTTTTATAATGCTATAATGTAAGAATGAAAAAGGTTGAGAAAATTCAAAATGTCAAGGCAACTTACTTCGGTAGATTTTTGAGTTTTGAGCCCAACTCAAACTAGATGATTTAGAGATTTATTTTTTTTAGAGTTTTAGAAACCCCCAAAAAATAATTTTTCAAAAACTGAGTAAAGTCTTTTAAGTTTTGAGTTATCGCAACTTTTTTTTTTAGTTTGTTTTCTTAAGGAGGGGAAAAAAGATTGAGATGGCCTGTTATTTCATGCATTTATTTATTTATAAAGCAAGCATAATATATGGTGATGTGGAAATGTCAGTAAAAATGGTCAAGAACATTCTTTAATGCACAAATTATCTCTCCCAAGATTTATTAATAAGGTCTGTTGTGAACTGGATCATGATGGTTTGCCATTTTTATAAAGTGGGACCCTAGAAAAAAAAAAAAGTTTGTGAAACACTGGCGTAAAGAGTGTGATTTGCAACACGAAGAAATAAAACAATACAGCATAACATGAAACAATACACACTATATCACCATAGTGCACAGCCATACATATTGCTCTGCCACAGACTCAGCAGATAACTGCAACTGAAATAGATGATTATATGGTTACATTTCTAGTTCCTCTGATCAACAGGGGATAGTTCAAGTGTAGTTGAAAATGTTGGCAACTTTCTTTATTTTAAAAGAGCCACTTTATCTGTACATATTTGATTTCTTAAGATTAAAACACTGATGTAGTCCCAAACTACTCACTGCTGTGTAATATAAGCTTTTGAACAGTAAGCTGCTCTCCTCACAAACACAGTCTCAAAGGTGTTGTGTTAGCTTTTTAATGAACAGACATCGGTGGTTGTTGTGCTACAAAGATGCTTATGTTCAATCTAACGCAAACATAGTTGTGCTGTTAATGTTTATACATAGCCTATGTTTGGAGAGTAACCTTCATCCTATATAATAAAAATACAGTAAATGCCCTCCAGGTGCCTGTTTAACTTTGTGATAAGCAAGTGATGCTCCCTGAGAAATTCCACCTCTGAACCACCAGGATATTGCATCCTGCCACGAGGTGAAAGCCTCAAGAGACACTAGAGAAGTCTCCAGCAGTGTCCAATCACATCATGCAAGCGCAGCCCCTGGGCGTGCTGTGCTGTGGAAGGATGATGACATCTGCAGCTATCAAAGAGAGACAGGCTTTTCAGGACACTTGGCGAAAAGTGAATCTGAGGCTGACATATCAACAGACGTTTACTACATGAAGAAGTAGCTTCATCTCTCCTTTTATTTTAGGCTTTCATCTGCAGAAAGACCAGACTGGGGGGGTTTCTGTGTGGCTGCACCTCTTTGTTGGACCTGCAGTCTGACTCTGCCCTGCAGGCCTTTGTGATGACGCCGCTGCCTGAGAAACTTTGTTCACCTTGTAGTTTCAGTACAGCTTCTTCTGCCATGGTTCACAACTCACATAGAAATATTCCATTCATCTCTCCATCAGTCATGCCATTAGACACACAAACAATCTCTGAGGTCATTCATACATTATAACTAGCAGAATTGTTTTGTCTAGAGCCACTGTCGTGTCCATAGAGAGAATAATAGCATCAAATATTGTAGTAGCGTTGCCTTTGGTGGTGCACATTGCTCTGATTTGACACATTTACCAGCAATACAGTTTTTAGAATAAAAAAAATATACTTTATGTGCTTTCTTACCAAAGCACAATGGGGCTCATGCAAGAGCCACTCAGTTTTTATTGTCAATTTGCTCTTCATTTAAAGGTCCAGTGTGTAATATTTAGGGTCATCTGTTTGCAGAATTAACTAATCTGCTCCTATTAACTTAACATAAATATACAGGTTTTGTTCGCTTAAGTTAATTAAATTCAAAATTTCTAGAACTTATAAATATGAGTTCTTCTAACTTGAAGTCCTCTGCCCTGAAATGATGAGCTGCATGAATGCACTGTACAGAGTTCAATCCACTCATTAAATTAAGTATCATAGAAATGTGATCAGCATATAGCAGACTTACCAGCATGCATTGTTTGAGAGTTAAAATCCTCCCGAGACCCTTCTTTTTTATAGTTTGAAGAAAACATATTTGATGAAAACTTGCTGCGCGTATCTGATACACTTCAAGATAAGTCATGGCTGTTTGTTTTCACAATGATGAATATACCATGAACCACGGTGAAGGATAGTGAATTCAGTCTCAACCCATTTACACTTAAAATGTGATAAATTCACTGGGAGCAGTTTCACATACTGTTTTTGTATCAGCGCTCGGAACAAAGAAGCTCCAACAGGAGCAGCTGCAGCTGTAAGGTCTTTGTGTGAAATGAAGAAGTGACTCTTCCAACTGAGAAAATGTAAAAGGAAATAAAATGTAATGTTCTTCAGATTGACTGAAGAGTTGTTGGTTCAACTTAACATTTTAAGCTTACTGAACATGGTTTCTCAAGTACAACCAAATTAATATCAGGTTTATTTATTAGTTTTGAAACATTACAAGATGACCTTAACTTATCTTTTTGTCAAATTCAGTCAACTTAAAAATTTTAAGGCAGCCTAGACACACTTCTTTTTAAGGTAAAATGAATAGTTTTTTCTTTACGGTGTATAGTATTCATAAGTATGTTTTAATTAGTGTATAATCACCTGGAAATAAGACTCATAATGTTTTTGATATTTTAGAATGAGCCGTTCCTTTTCCATGTAGTCCACCATGTTGCACCACCGTTTCTACAGTAGCCCAGAACGGATAAACTAAACACGACTCTGCTACTATAGGTTCTTCTACATGCTGGGAAGGGGAGGGCGAGGCAAGTTGTTTGCAATCTGAAAGCTCACCACCAGATGCAACTAAAATCTACACACTGGTCCTTTATGAGAATTTTGTGGCTGTTTCTCCCTTGTACTTGTACTTCGTTTTCTCCTGGGTGCGAACAAAAATTCACCAGTGCTTCAAACACTGTGTATGAGTCATGTGCAGATAGTCAGCCTTTCTTCACAGAGAGAAAACACTTTTCAAACACCGTTTGGCTTAATAATTATAATTTCTTCATGAATTAAGTAAACATTTGATATTCCTGAATGAATTTGAAGTTTAAACATATTACAGAAACAACTAAAAACTAAAATAGGCTTAAAGCAAAACGAATATTCTGTTCACCATGTCGTCATTATGGCAGAACAAGTTACGCATTTCAGTAGCTGCTAAGAAAGATTCTGTCCCTCTGACAGCTGCTTCAGGGTCTGTATGCAGGTCGTGGCCAAGTATCTTTCTTGTTGCTTCTAAAAGTGTGACATCACCTATAGGATATGTGTTGTCCAATATTTCAATGACTGTCTCGTCTCCTTGACCGTCTCTCTTATAAGTACCAGACTGCTTTGTTTTGCTTTAGAAAGACTTCTTAGCATCTCACTTCATGTTAGAACATAGTCACACTTAGTTTTTTTTCACAGTATGGGGCTGCTCTGATGACACAAATTGGCAGCTGTGCTAATATTTTCTTGTTCAAATATTCTCAGAAACAAAGTTGTCTTAATATTACTACTGAAACAAATAATTTTGTTACATTTTTGTGCTGATTTCTGACAGCAGGACATAAAACTAACCAGTGTGAAAGTTTTTACTCTTTGGTAACATTTTTTCGTGCACATGCTGAAAGACCTCTGTGCTTCAGAATTATTGAAAAACCTTGAAAAACTTTTTTTTGTGATTTTTATGCTTTTATGGCTGGATGCATCATGTTTTCAGGTCATTTCGGGTCCACTCTTGTGAACACATAAGCTCAGAATGCCTTAAGGGAATTTCTTTAAACTTGACACAAATGCTCAGGTGGATTCAAAGATGAACTGGTTAAAGGTCACAGTGACCTCACCAAACACGTTTTTTTATACGGTAATCATGACAAAATTACACACAAATATCTAACAGGATAAAATGATGAGGTGTTGACATTTTATATCCAAATAGTCAATAGCTTCACTGTGATGACATAATGTTCAGCTCTCTATAAGTCCTCTGTACTCCTCTGTAAAAATACTCTCTAAGTGAAGACAGCATGTTTTTCACTGGAAATTAGTCACTGGAATCACACATACACAGTGAGAACTTCCAAAAAATACACTTTTATTAAATTCCTTCAAAGTTACAGGCCAATATAATGGTAAGTTTCTCATTAAATTCATTAAAATTCCTTCACTACATACAGTATGAGTCTGGAGAGACATGGATGTAAACTATAACCTGACTGGTTGGTGGAGGCATACCACTGTGAGGTGGTAATTCTATTTTTTAACTGCTCTGTTTTATAGGACCATTAACAGCTGACTTCTCACTCTTCTTAATCAGCAACTAGGGGCCGCAAGTGATCAACAACCGCTTCAGCTCGGGACAATGTTATGTGGGGGTCATGTTACTGTTGGCAGAACTTCACAAATCTTCGCTGGCTGCATCTGGCAGTTGGGGTGGCATTGCAGTAGGTGCTTCACCATCTGTTGCTTGGCGAGGACTGCACTCTTTTAGTTGTGAATGAAACTTGCCCACAAACGAAGAGACAGTCTTATATGGCAATTTTAGGAGCATAGATTATGTTGATGATCAGACCTCGTGAATGCACACTTGTGAAGTAACAATTCTTGTACTTCCATATATAATATTTCAATTTTCAGATTTGTAATACAACACAAACAAGAGAGACATAGAGGACATAGGGACTGGATATAACACATTAAAGACCTTGTCCCTCTGACCCAAGACCTCACCCTTACATACACATAAACACACACACATCAACATAAAAAACAATGGTTTTGTTCTGTGAGGCAGATACTGCACAACACACCAGCTACACAACAGTAGGTCAACTAGGGGTGTCAAAAAACGACTATCTAGGGCGCTATATAGCAACATATTATATACCTATATAATTGCTGTCATGGCCTTTTGCTCACAGCTGCCATACCAATGTGGCCAATACTCAAGATCTGGATGAGTTGATTTTGCTTGCTCCGCAGATGTAAGTCTCACCTTCCAGTTAATAAGTATTAACCGTTTCGCTGAAAGAAAAAGCTGATTCTATCAAGTGTTGTAATTCTTTAAAGTTACTATACCCTCACAGCAGAGACACTGTTGGACATAATGGGAAATTTATATTGAATATTTTGCACCAAAAAACAATAAATAACTAAACAAAATCTTAATTTATATAACTTTATACCTCACACAGGTAGTTTAAATCGCTCAGTATAACTTCCTGCTAATCCGTTCAGAGATTAGATGTATTTCACTTAACGTATTTTACGCAGTGGTATTGTTATGCAAGTAAAAATACCACTAATTAAATACTGTTACAAGTACAAGTCTTTCAATCATGACTAGACATTATGACCATCTTCTGATTTATTTAATAGTACAAAAGTAATTTTTGCGCTTTTTCTTTATGTATTTTTATCTTTATGAAGTCTTAACAGGAAATGTATCAAAAGTAAATGTATTCTTCCCTTTCAGATTGTTATAATATCACATATATTATTTGAATATTAACAGACAAGCAGCATTTTAATGTTGCAGATGGTGGAGGTGGAGGTAATTTTAATTACTTTATATCCTGTCATTTAGTGCCTACACACAGACTGATGGCACAGTGATGCCATAACATTCATCATATTATGTATCATGACAGAGGGACATAAAATTAGTCATCACATGGATTTATCACTCCACTTATCATGCTTAAACAAGGTCTGCGTTTGTCCACACATGAGGAGTTATGGCCGCCCTCAGGCTTCCAGGCCTGTCTGCAGCGGAGACCTGCAAAATTGCGAATATACACCAGTTCTGATAGATATCGGGGATAGCAGTTTGTTAGCTGAGACACGAGAACACAGACATAAACAAATCCCAATACTTAACTGCCACACAGTGCATTTTTGTTGGTGACAGATGGGCTTAAAATAAATTCTTGGTTCATTTGAATGTGATCTCTGCTTTTTGTCTGTCTGCACAGTAACATTAAGTCCCATGAAGTTCTGTGAATCCTCATTTGCATGAGATAAGAGGATTATACCACAGCAAAGATGTGAAGATTTAAAGTTATATTTTCAGAATGATGCATTTATTTGAAACTTAAGAATCACACACTCTTTGGGGAAAGGAATATAATGTGGACTAGGATAAAGGCAGATACCGCCCAAACAAGATCCTACAACCTCAATTCCAAAAAAGATGGGATATTGCGTAACACGTAAATAGAAACAGAATGCAATGATTTGCAAAATCTTTTCAACCTATATTCAACTGACTACAATAAAAAGACAAGATATTTCATTTTTAAACTGATTAACTTTATTGTTTTTGTACATATACACTCATTCTGAATTTTGGTGCCTGCAACATGTTCCAAAAAAGTTGGGACAGAGGCATGTTTACCACTGTGATACATCACATTTTCTTGGGATTAAGGATTTGGGAACTGAGGACACTAATTGTTGAAGTTTTGAAAGTTCGTTCCCATACTTGCAGTCTGGGGTCTCTGTTCTAATGCACGCAGAGTGTGTCTTGGCATTGTCTTGCTGAAATAAGCAGGGACGTCTCTGAAAAAAAAGTCATCTGGATGGCAGCAGATGTTGCTCCAAAACCCGTACGTACCTTTCAGCATTAATGGGACCTTCACAGATGTGACAGTAGCCATGCCGTGGGCACTAGTAAACCCCCATACCATCACAGATGCTAGCTTTCGAAGTCAGCGCTCATCATGACGTCCACGATTTCCGAAAACTGTCTGAACTGTGGACCCATCAAGCCACAGCACACTTTTGTACTTTGGCTCAGTCCATCTCAGATGAGCTCGAGCTCAGAGAAGTTGGCAGCGTTTCTGCATTTTGTTGATGCACGGCTTTCACTTTGCATTGTATTTTCTTAACTTGCATTTGTAGACGCAGTGAAAAACGGTTTTCTTAAGTGTTCCAGACCCCGTGTGGTATCCCTTATGTTGTTTTTTGTCCTTGTGCAGAGATTTCTCTGGATTCTCTTAACTTCTTAATGATATTATGGATTGTAGATGGTGAAAGTAGTTTTGAAGCAAAAGATTGTGTCCTTGTTGTTAGTGAATCTTGCCCAATCCATGCTTGTGAATGACTGAGCTTTTCCGGGATGCCCCTTTAATATCCAATCATGAACTGTCACCTGTTACCAATGAACCTGTTTACTTGTGGAATGTTCCAAGCAAATGTTTTTTGAGCATTCAACAACATAACTTTTGAGGTTCTCTTTATGCGCTTTTTTGTGCTTTCCTAACTTTTTTTGAAACATGTCACAGGCATCAAATTCAGAATGGGTGCATATTCACAAAAAAACAAAGTTTATCAGTCTGAAAATTAAATATCTTGTTTTTGTAATGTATTCAATTAAACACAAGTTGAAAATGATTTGCAAATCACTGCATTCTGTTATTTTTTACATTTTACACAATGTCCCAACTTTCTTCAAATTGTGATTGTAAATAAAATCCAAAAATGCATCTTCACATATCAAGAACAGGCAGTAGTGGGTTCTAACCTGCTCGGCTCAGCTTCTGTCCACATTAACCCAAACTGTCTCCGATTTTCTGGAAGCATAAAAGCACCATGGGAGGCCGATGTGACTGTGGCTCTTGGTTAGCTCCTGCAGAGTGTTTGCTCGTACTCGCAAGCTACTTGGCCGCCTTTAAAAGTCTTTTTTGATGAACTGGCAGCGAGGGAGGCGGTAAAAGCAGAAAAACACACACTCAGACACCCAGATCAGAGGAACGAATCTGGGTTACAGTGTGAGGGGTTTTTGGGTGTGTCTGTTGGGATGTCCCTTTTAAATCAGCTCTTCCCGACAGCAACGTAAGCTCGGTGCTGGTTCAATTATTCATTGTCTGTACTGATTCCCGTCTCCTTTTCCTTCTATTTTGCGCCTTCGCTCTGTTCACTCCGCCTTCATTTTTCTAATGTTATCGGCACATCACGTCCTCTCTGTCTGTCAGGCCTCAGCGTCCCTCCTTTCCTCTCTGTCATGTTCTGATTGACAAGTGTGATGGTGTTTGCCTCTCCTTTCCCTGACCTTCAACTCTCAGGAATGCACACACAAAACATACACACACAGCACACGGCAAGACTGCTAATGGCTTCTACCTTTGCAGGCTCTGTCAGTAGGGAATTACAGTCCTTATACACCAGAAAGAAAACCCACCGACACTCAGAGACAGAACATTCAATATTCATGCCAATAAAGCAAAGAAAGAAATTCTTCTGGCCCAGGCAAGAAGGTGGGTAGGGAAATTGATTTATATTGAATATTTTTCTTCTCATTATTAAGAAATTGATATTATTACTGCAATTATAACAGAGTGATTTTGGCACTTTTTCTATTAAATTTCCATTAAATTTCCCATGGATGTTCATGCTCCCTAGAGGATGAGTCACATGCTGTGTTCCAGTAATAGTTTAACAAGTCTTCACAAGTTCTTCACTTGATAATTGATTTTCCAATTCTCTGAAAGCTCAAGTAGCAATGATTCAGATTCCAGCCATGTATGCTACCAGTAGGGCCAGGCTGATGGCCATCGTCATCGACCCCTGAGCCCTCTACCATCCGACCTTGTCCAACATTGTGATTTAAAAGCTCTGTTTGAGGTGCCCCTCAGAGTTGCCATAGATTTGTTGTCTAAGTTCCATTTTTGGCATGTGGGAGAGAAAAGAAAATAAGCTGCTATTGCTGTTAATTGCACTACGTCTCCATGTCATGTTCTTTTCTTTTTAAACACAACTAAGTTATGGACATGTAGTGCTGAGATGAAGACCCTTTCACACCCAGCGACAATATCATCATCCATTGCAATGTTAAACTGTTGACATCGTCATATGCCAACTTGGTAGATATCGTATCTACGACCCAGCATGCATTCCATGGTTGCAAGAACTAGCATCAGTTTATATTAGCAAACATTATCTTACATGGTGGTTTAAAAGCAATCAAATTTTTTTTTCAGATGAAAAATCTGGAGTTGACAAAAAGGACATGGGTTATGGTTGAGACCACTGCTGCCAACTTCAGTTCAACAACTGGGGGTTCACATTTTTTATAGTGCCTACAGACATCATCATATTAAACATTTAGTCATCACTGGCATGCCCAGACCAATTTTTACCTTTTAACCCTTCATTGATATTCATTATTGGGTACAACAAGTTAACTCATGGTGCCAAAAATACAGCTGAGGTGAAGAACTGTAACAGCCACCAAAATAAAATAAAACACTATGTAAACTCACCATAAACACTAACAGTAAGTAACATATAACAGCAAACTTAACATACTACTACTGAAATACAGCACAATGCATGAAAGGAAGAAATATGGGCAGTCGCAATTAGTTGCAAATTAAGAACTATAGTTGAATTATTAATTTTTGTGCAAGCTCTTTTTGGATGTGTAAGCATAAGCAAGGTGAATTGCTCAGCGATTGTGGCATGCATACCCAGCGCTAGACCGAAAATGATGACTGAAGAATAAACACACGGTCGGGCATTAGTTCTGCTCAGACTGTATGACATTTTTATGTAAACACCCCCACTTGCTCTCACATTATCTTCTTACACACAAAATACCACAAGGTTCTCTGCCTTTCATCATGTACAGTAAATCTTCATATACATGGCTAATCTTCAAACATAAGCATTGCAAACTCAATCAAATTAAACTTTGTCGCAGGTTTTGTCGTCACATCTGCTACCATCTGCTCTATTGGGCAATAGTCCAAACTTATTTTTCCATCACTCACAGTTGACATCACAAAGTGATACTTTATTGTCAACATGTTTGCACCTCTGTCAGCTGGCAGGATTCTTTGCTTTGGTTATTGCACTTTGATTATCCTCATAAACCTCAGGTGGTGCGTATTCACATCCATCAATGCCCTATAGTAGCTCAGTTAGGTACATGCAGTCTTGTGTGGTAGTGGTTGATGCTTTATAACATCTACAGTAGACTGCTTTTTGGTTTTCCATGATATCAAAGGTCCACTCTCATTTAGACTTACAAAATAACCTGTTGTACCACATCTGTCAGTAAGATCAGCCATCCAGTCTGCATCACTGTACCCATGTAGCCCCAGTTTTTCACTGTCGCATTTTCTGTAACACAACTTTTTGTCATCTGTCCCTTTTAGATATAATTTTTACACAGTTGTCACTCTGGTCAAAATCAATACCCAGGAAATGTTTCCCCAGGTTTTTCATTTTGAATTTTGCTGTGAGCAACTCCTTCACAGCGTTCAGTGCATTTTCATCACTGGCAGCAATGATTACATCATCAACCCACATTATCATGATCACTTCCACGCTTTCTGCTTCCCTTGTGTAAACACAGTGATCAGCAGGATTTTGCACAAATTTATTGTCACACAGGTACTCGTGCAGTGTCTTATTACAATTCCTGCCTGATTGTTTTAGTCAACATAGTGATTCTTCCAGCTTTTATACAACAGCTTCTCTTTTGTGTTAGATTTTCCCTCATAACCCTCTGGTTGTTCCATGTAAATCTCTCAATCTATTGGTGCATGTGGGTAGGTAGGCAGTTTGGACATCCGTCTGATGTAAAATCAGATTTTCCTGCACTTTTTGCATCAACACCCTGACAGTTGTCAGATTAGCAGTAAGAGAAAATGTCTCTTCATAGTCGGCAGCCATCTTTTCACTGTATGCTCTGGCTACATATTGTGCCTTGTATTTGTCAGATCCATCAGTATTTTTCTTACCCTCAGGCCACTTGGTTACGGTAAATGTGTCATTTTCTCTCAGCGATTTTGAGTTAAGTCAGGTTACAGCTTCCCTTAATGTTAGGGGTGTATTTGACATTAATTTGTAACAGTAATCAATGTTAGTTAGTGCTTAATCATCACTCTCCTTGCCAGTTATATAATCACTCAGATAACCTGGTGTCGTTTTCACTCTAGAGAGGTACTGTTTAGGCTCATGGTTGGTCTCACCCGTCTGTGTTCAGCTGTTCACCTCAGACATATTTACTGCAGTCTGGCTATGAGTTTGTTCTGTACTCACATCAGTATCCTGCCTGGTCCTGTTTTACCTTGCGAAGCAGCTGGATTTGCGAGATCATGCAAAAATCCGTCTTGCCAGGCTCCAAGCAATCCATTTGTATCTGTCTCAGAGGTGGTGCGAGCCAATCAGCGTCCTCAGAGGGACTACTGGCGGATGGTGAGAAGCGTCCATGGAAATGACTCGTCACGAATGAACAGTGGCTGCTCCTCGAGGTTAGTGTAGATACTGTGATAGCATCAGTTATATCAGAACTGGAGTGTGTTTCTTCAATCAAAGATGAGTAAAGAACGGCACGTAAAGCTTTTTCCATGGAAAACATGTTTTTGCTCTTCTTCCAGTTGGCTGTGTTTTTGAAAGTGCACACCCTTTTCCAAACAGTTTCAAAGAATGGCTCCCCAGATAGTTCTGTGTAGCAACTTACAGCAAGTTTGCTCTGCAGTGCCATTCTGGTTTGGTGAGTATGGCGCTGAGGTTTCATATCTGATCCCATTTTTGCTGAGTAGTGTCTGGGCATTTTTTCAATGAATTCTGTACCATCGTCAGATTTGATACATTTAATGTTCCTGTATGGAGCTGCATCAGCAAGAAACTTCACTGTAGCCTGCACTGTGTCACTCTTTCCTTTCTTTTAAGACGGTGTGAGTAATCAACGGTGCATGATAACACAAACCTATATCTGTCTCTGGACTCTGGGTCTATTGGTGCTGCTACATCTGTGTGTATCAATTCTAGAGCTTCTTTTGCTCTCACATCTGGCTGTCCGTTTCTGGTTTGGGTAAATTTTCTCTGTGTGTACACATCACAAAGCTACCATTAACAACATTCTGTAATTTGTGAATATCATCATAATTACAGTGTCCCAGGATCTCATGTCATGTCTGCAAATTATAGCATCCCTTACATTGGTCATCACATTCATCATTTTCTGTTTGTAAGTAGTTTAGTCTGTTATACTCATGAATGTGGAGTATTATACCGTCACTGTGTTGTAGGACATCTTTCCCTTTGCTTGAATATTACGGTTGCTCCACAGGCAGCAGTAGCCGTCACAGAAAAAGATCTCCTGTGAGTACGGGGGGATATACAACGCCTGTCTTACCGTGGTCGTGTGGCGTTTCCCTCTGCTGTCAGTCAAGTAGACCTCCATGTCTCCTCTGTGCTCTGCTACTCCGGTGCACCTTGTGCCATCAGCCAACTCTATGCAGCGTGTCTCAGGCTGGAAGCTGTCATCAAACTTCTTGAACTTTGCCATATCTGTGATGACGTGCGAAGTCCCCCTGTATCCACCGTCAGGCCTGGCACCCTGGCTGTACTGTGTCCCTGTCACTCATCCGGAATTTATACTCCCCACTGCTCTCCTCCTCTGTGACTTTTTGCGCTTCATCCCACCGGAGCAGGACTCGGATGCAACCGTGCCTTCACAGCAATGTCACCTTTTGATTTTTGCACAAAATCATTAAAGTAACTTGCCAAACTCTTGTAGTTCTCTTCACATTGCTGACTCGCAAGTGGGGGTAGGCTGTCCCCACCTGCAGGTCTGCGGAAGGAGTCAAACCACGCAATCTTTCACCACATTCATTGCGTCTCTGCATGTTTTCACGTTTGCAACAGCATCCTGAAAGACTTCACTTGAATGTCTTTAATGCACGCTCATAAGCCAGCTGTGCTCCCAGCCATATTTGCAGCATCAGCAGAGGTTGACTCAATTTGATAGAATCCAAGAAAGTTCTCAATATTGTTAAAATCCTGGTCAACATGCCGCAGACAAATACTCATCTGCTCCTGTTGTGTAATGTCAGTGATCTCATCCACTATCACAGAGAACAATTTTGCATCCCTAATGTCCGAAATGATTTGTTTCGCAACATCAAAAGCCAGTATTTTCATTATCTCATTTTGAATCTCAGGTGATAAGTACTTGAATTTTTTCTTCTCTTTTCAGCCAGCCTGCAAGAGCTTTGTTATAAAGTGATCTCAGCCGTAATAGCTGCATGAAGTTAGAATCAAAATCCTCTCTTGGTGGAAAATGTCAACAATTTCCGTCCTTCACACTTTATAAAACCCTTTTCTGTTGTCAAATTAAAGGCACTTGCAGGTTGTCAGCCATTCCTGTCTGAAACGTCTTAGATGAACTTGTTTCCTCCACCTCCCTCCTCCAACTCTGGGAGTGGGACTGTTGCCATCTTGGACTGTGGCGCTTTAGGAGGCACTGATGTCACTCGGTGTTTCAGCAGCTATATGGCCCAAGACAGTAGGCGTACTCAATTCCCCTTCTGGATCCGTGGTGGCATTAATCCTTCTTTTTGCAGTGGCATGAATGTCCATTGGTAATGTTTCACTCACTTAATTACTGTTACCGTGCTGCGTCTGGCTACCTGGCTGATGTAAACAGTGACACAATGGTAATACCAAATTCGTGGGGGTTCAACCTGTCAACTGATCTGCCCTCTGCCAACCACTGGAATGCCTGGAATGTTGCCAGCTATGCTTCACAGTTATTGGTGGTGCGAGGTGAGGGGGCTGACCCACAGCTGTTGGACTGCTGCAAAAAGGCCAGATGTTGTCATTGCCAGTGCCTTTTCAACAGCCCTGACCACAGGAGTCAGGGTTGGGCAGCCATTGCCCCTCCATCTTTAACTTTGATGGGGTGACTGTCCTTTCAAATCTTAAAAGTCCTTCTGACCCCCTGACTTTAATTCATGCAAAGCCAGGGTAATTTTAAGTTATTCATTCATAACCTGATGAATGCTCAAATCATGTTATTGTAAAAATCTGGCAAGTGATGGAAAATCTGGGACCAACACCCATTTTCATAAAAAATGATTTCAACAAAGTATTATAAATAGTTCATTTTATACCTATGCTTTTTGTAAGTATTAGTTTGAGATCTTGAAGGCTTTTAAGACATTTTTCAATTGAACTTGTGAATTCTTGTCTGAGACAAGAGTGCTTTTGGCACAGAGCACATGTTTTTTTATTTACGTGAGGGGCTAAAGAAAAAAAGATGACACCTACCTACATACTAAAGTTTTATCAGTCCCACGTCTCACTTTCCACACTGTCTATTCAACTTTTATGGCATGGAGAAAGTGTGCTGACGTTACCTTTTTTTCTTTGACACTCTTTCTGATAGTCTTGCAACCTCTCCCTTTACGTCAGGGGCTCACAAACAGCATCAAAACGTACCTATGCAAGACACATAAAATTGCACTAAGTCACAGTTCATGAATAAATAGGAAACAGGTGTGCAAAGCTGCATTAAAAAGTAGTGACTGTCTGTTTGGCCTTGTAGAAATGGATATAGCAGGGGAGATGAAAGCGTTTTTGTAAGTTCTCTTTTTGGCAAAAGGAGCGGCTGCCTGATGGAAATAGCTGACAGCGAGTGGTGAAGGTGGTGTGAAGGGTCCTTAGTGATGGAGTCTTCTTTTTACTGCATGCCTGTAAAGGTCTGAGAGTTGGGTTTGAGTACTGTTTGTGATTTTGGTTGCATTCTTGATGATTCTTGAAAGTTTTTTCTTTTTTTTTTCTGTGAAGAAGTTATACAAGGATGCAGTGTTGAATGTGAGGACTGATTCAATGAATGACTGTTAAAAAAAATTAAAAAAATTTCCTGTCTGACATTAAAACCTTTTAGTCTTTTCAGGAGAAACATGCCTGTTTTTGTAGCCCCAATCCGTATGTTGTGTAATGGACAGGAAGTGGTAAATATCCTTTTGCATCACCTGCCCATCCAGCAGACATTGTGGTGCCTGGCACCCTCTGCAACACAGCTCCTTCTGGTCTTACTGATGTTCAGTTCCAGGCATCTACTGGAGCCAGAGGACCGTGGTGTACACATATCGCCTGTATGTGGACAGGGAGCATTCATCTGTCAGGTAGGCCACCAAGGCCATGTCATCAGCCTATATAAAAAAGTAAGTCAGTTGCTATTGCAGGTGATTTTGTTTGTGTATATGGAAAAGAGTGTGGGTGACAAGACACAGCCCTGTGGGACTCTAGAATTTCAAACAATTTCGCTGGATGTAAAGCTGATCACTCATGTTGTCATCTGTCCTTTAAAAAAATCCTTAATCTATAAAACCAGTGTTGTGTTGACTTGGAAACAGTTCAGGTGTGTGTTTGTGTTTACTGTATTAAAAGCAGAGTTGAATGAATAATATCCTGACATATGAGTTTGGCGAGATGAGGTGCTTGGCCACTGTATCGAAAAGAGTTAGGCTGGTATCTTCAGGTTCCTGTTTCAGCGTGTGGGCAAACTGGAGCAGGCCCAGACTCTTTCCCACCATGGCCATGAGTCCTCAGTGACCACCCTGACATTTACTGAGCACAGTCATGCTCCCAAGAGAATAACTGTTTTCTATTTGTGACCCTCAGTGAGCTTTCTTTTTCTGCCATCCCCAGATCAAAATGTTTATTTTGGCTGCAAGATATCTTATAATCAAATAAGCAGATTGAATTTGCTATGCATGTTTATACTGCCCTGACTTTCTGCCCATTCTTCTATCACCACCCTCAACACAAGCATCTTTTGCCCAAAGGTCTAATTGTGTGCAGAGGCAGTGCAACTGAAATATAAAGTAATAGTTTTTGAAATATGCTTATTTGCTTTTTCCCAAGGTAGTTGAGAAGATCGGTACTGCTTTCATATCTAAGGCTATCTTATATGAGGCTACAGCCAGCAGCCATTCAACATAGTTTAGCATAAAGACTGGAAACATGGATAAACAGCTAGTCTGGCCCTGTCCAAAGGAACAGATATATTCTACGAGCACATCTAACAAATAATATTTTATATTTGCAGTCAAGTTCCTTGCAAGACACCAAGGAGTCACAGCACCCAGGACAAGAGATTGTGTCTAAAAGGGAACCTTTAACTTGCAAAACTCCTGCGAGATTTGAGTTTGTGTCTTCATTGTACATGCTGTACAAACTACTTATTCTTTATAATGTGACAACGCTGTGTTCAAGATCTGCTTAGGTCTAGAGAGAAAAAACACTTGGTAAGGGTTAGAGAAAGATCATGGTTTCAGTTAAAACGATCACTCTTGCGCAATCATTTGCAAGACTGGACTTCTCCTCTAGACATGACAAGGGCAAAAACTGTTACCGCACATAACTTTCCATAAAATTGTAAAGCAATGTCTTTACACTTCATTTTTTGTATGAATCAAACAAAGGCAATATAATGTGTTAATTGGTGAGGTTTAGAGGTGCTGGTTGGTGGATTTTGTGACCTTTGGACAGAGACAAACAGCTGTTGGCTGTATAGCCTGATATTTAGTGAAAAGACACAGAGTGGCATCTAACTCTCAGCAAGAAAACAACCAAACTAATTCCCCCAAAAGTTGAATTACCCCTTCAATGAAAAGATACAAGTCGAAGCAAACAGATGCAAATTTGCTCCCGGCAACATGAACTGAGGCAAAGATATGTCAGTTGGAAATGTTTAATCTTTAATGAAATGTATGCTCACACTGAGGCTGTTTGGCTCTTTTTGACTGTTGAAGCACTAATTTGTCACATTTCCATGAGTTTACATTACCAAACAAGACAGTCAGCATCAACAGTGAGTCCCCCCATGACTTAACACGTAAAGACAACAGTGCCATTTAAGTACATGTAAAGATATATACAGGCAGGCAAGGAAAGCCTGGATTATAATCTCAAATGGACATGTTGTGTTATTTCTCGTTGATATCATGAGGCGGCTCTCTGTACTTTGTTAACGGCTTTCTTTATTGAACTTTCCAACACCGGACAACCGGTCCCTGTCCCGCTCTCCGAGCGTAGCCCAACTGCGCATGCCCCTGCCCTGCGCCTCACTTGAACAACCCCTGTCACATGACACACAGACAGATCTGTAATACATCACATCTCCCTCAACAAGATTTCTTTTTTTTTTTTTTTTTTGTTTTGTTTATATATTTATATTTACATGGAACATTTGTACGTATGATAACATGTTTACAAGGAACATGTGCACTTGTGTGACAACAGTTACATTTGTTCTATCAATCTCTGTGGGGCCTTAATAGTTCTACTAGACTTCCTTAGCTCCCTGAGGTCAGTAGTGTGTAATGGCGCAAGTCTACCAGACTGCCTTATCTCATTTGGTCCATCAGTGTGTGCTGCTGTTGGCTCTACACTTAGTGTAGTCTGAGATGTACCACTGTTTTCTTGAGGTGTATCCTCACTCTCTTGTGGCTCTGCTGGTTCTAACTGTGGCACTAACAGTAAGTGTCTCCTATTTCTCCTGTAAGTGACCCCCTCAGGAGTGATAACATCATATGACCTGGGTGCCACACCTTTGACTAACCGTGCCTCAACATTCCAACCTTTCCCATCATGCATCTTAACTCTGTCTCCTGGATAAAGAGGCTTCAGTGACCTAGCTCCCTTGTCATAGTGTCTTTTTTGATCATGCTTGTTCTTCTCTTTTGCTTGTAGTACCTTGTTGTTGCCCTGGTCTGGTTCAGACTCTAGAAATACTGGTAACCTTGTTTTAAGTTTTCTGTTGAATAACATTTCTGCTGGTGACTTCCCATGTTTCAGTGGAGTATCTCTGTAGTTCAACAGGGCTAAATAAGGATCAGAGTTTGAATCTAATGCTTTCTTGATGAGCAGTTTCACTATTTTGACTCCATTCTCGACCAACCCGTTGGACTGTGGGTATAATGGACTAGATGTAATATGTTCAAATCCATACATCTTGGAAAAGTCTTTGAAAGCCTGACAGCTAAACTGAGGTCCATTGTCCGTTCGTACTGTGCTGGGTATTCCATGGCGTGCGAAGAAGGACTTGATGTGGGTCATCACAGTATTGGCGGGTGGTGTCCTTCAGCACTGCCATCTCTGGATAGTGAGAATAATAGTCCATCAGTAACACATAGTCCTTGCCGTACAGAGTAAAGAGATCTATTCCCACTTTGCTCCAAGGAGTCAACTTTTCTTTTTCCTCAACCCACATTGGCTCTTTGTGCTGTTTATTTCTGTATGTTAGACAGGTTTCACATGTTCTGACCATGTCTTCTATGGCACTGCTCATCTTGGGCCAGTATAGTACTGCTTTTGCTCGTCTCTTACACTTTTCCATGCCCAGATGTCCCTCGTGAATTAAGTGTAACATGTCCTGTCTCAGCACTTCTGGGACCACCACTCTAGAACCCTTGAATAACACCTCGTCTATAACTGACAGTTCATCTGTGAAATGGCCATATGGTTCAGGGAATGAGTTAACTGACCAACTGCATTTTACACCTCGTATTGTTTTTTGTAGCACCTCATCATTAGCGGTGGCTTGGGCTATTCTTTCCCACATTTCATCTGACACTGGGCAGCTTTTTCTGACTAGATTTACATGCACAGTTTCTTTTTGTTCATATTATGGCATTTGATTCTGTTCTGTCGTAAGCCCGGGAGAGCGTGTCTGCCACGAGCAGTTCTTTGCCTGGGCTGAACTCTAGCTTTAGGTCATATTTCTGCATGTTCAGAAATAGTCTTTGTATCCTGGGTGGTGTGTTTGCCAAGCCTTTTTTTGCGATAGTGACTAGGGGTTTATGATCAGTCTCTGCCCACACTGTTTTACCGTATATAAAAACATGGAACTTCTCACATGCGAATGACAGAGCTAATGCCTCTTTTTCAATCTGGGCATAGTTACATTCTGCCGCAGAAAGAGCCCTGGAGGTGTATGCTACTGGTCTCCATCGGTTACCATACTCTTGTAGCAAAACTGCCCCTATGCCTGATTTAGATGCATCTGCTGAGATTTTAGTTTTACGTTTTTCATCATAATACCTAAGGACAGGGGCTTCAGTGATTAGCAATTTGAGTTCATCAAACTCCTTTTGGTGGTTACTGTTCCAACACCATTCAGTGGTTTTACATAGCAAGCTCCTCATCTGAGCAGTGTGTGCTGTTAGATTAGGCACAAATTTACCTACATAATTTATCATGCCCAGAAAGCGTTGTACACCCTCTTTGTCTGTAGGTGGCGGCATGTTCTTGATGGCTTTCACTCTGCTCTCACTTATTTGGACACCTTCTGCTGTCAGCACTTCACCTAAGTAGGTGATTTTAGTTTTTCTGAACTCACATTTTTTTGCATTTAGTTTCAACCCATGTGTACGGGCAGCTTCTAAAGCTTGTGCTAGCCTGGCGTCATGCTCTTCTATAGAGGATCCACAGATCAAGATGTCATCAATGTAAACCTTTGTGCCTGGCCCCCTTTCAAAAATCTGGTGTATCGTTCTGTGAAAGACTTCTGGGGCGGATGTTAAGCCAAAAGGCAGTCTCTTAAAAGAATAACGCCCAAAAGGAGTGTTGAAGGTGCAGATCCTAGAGCTCTCCTTGTCTAGACACACTTGCCAAAAACCAGAGGAGGCATCTAACTTGGAGAAATATTTGGCACCTGCTAAGTCTCCAAAAATTTCTCCCCTGGTAGGAAGTTGGAAGTGTTCTCTTTTCACGTATTTGTTCAGTTCTTTTGGGTCTATACATAACCTCAGTTTGTCTTGTCTCTCTACTATTACAAGTGAGTGGACCCATTCTGTGGGCTCTTCAACTCTTTCTATGATGTCTAGCTCTTCAAGCCGCTGAAGTTCAGCTTTAAGTTTTTGTCTTAGAGCTAGTGGTACTTTGCGAGGTGCGTGGATCATTGGTTTATAGTTGTCTTCTAGCTGTATCTTATGTACCATCCCAAGTTTTCCTATTCCTTGAAATACATCAGTGTATTCATCCTCTATATTATGCACAATTCCATCTTTGTCAATTTTGTGTACTCCCCCCACCAATCCTAACAGGATGCTTGCCTTTAAGCCTAGGAGTGATGCTTTTTTGCCCTTGACAATGACAAAATCAAGTTCATGGGTTTTGTGACCATCTCTCAACACCATTTTACATTTTCCAATATGAGGTATGATATCCCCATTATATGCCCTCAGTCTTACTTTAGTCTCTGTGTCAATCTGGGGTTTTACCTGTAGATTTGGCAGTTCAGTCTCAGCTATGAGGTTTGCCTGGGCTCCAGTGTCCACTTTGAATTTTATGTCAGTCCCATTCACGTTGTAGGTTTCCGTCCACTCTCATCTCATCTGATGCTGCTCTGTCAATTGAGCCCACGAAGAGGTCCTCTGTGTCCTCATCGTCTGAAGCTCTGTCTGAACCTCGGACCAGGTTCACCTTTTGCTCTCTCTCTCTCGGCCTCCGTTGTCTGCATACACGGGCGAAGTGATTCCTCATCCTGCAGAGCTGACATTCCTTTCCAAATGCCGGACACTGACGAGGCCGGTGTTCCCCCTCCACAGTTGCCACATGCGCGTAGTTGTTGGTCCCTGCTGACATCTCCCTTGGCTGCTCGTTTTGTTTGCACGTTGGTGTGGCTGGTCAAAACTGCTTCAACTTTGCACTCTGTCTCACTCGCCGCCGTGCCGCCATCTATAGACTTTAGGCGCTGCTGCATGACCTCTCTGGCCTGGCATATCTGTATGGCCCTTTCCAGAGTCAAGTCAACTTCTCCCAGCAATTTCTCTCTGAGTCCTTTATCTCTAACACCCATAACTATCCTGTCTCTGACCAGAGAGCTTGCCAGCTCTCCAAAGTTGCATGACTGGCACTTTAACTTCAAGTCAGTAATAAATTCTTCGACTGACTCTGACTCTGTTTGATTTCTGCTGTTGAACACATACCTCTCATATGTTCGTTTCTTTTTGGCGTGCAAAACTGTTCAAATTTACTTAGTACGGTGGCATAGTTCTTTTGTTCATCCACTGACAGCTGGAAACTGTTGAAGACGTCAATGGCTTCGGGTCCCGCGACCGTTAGAAGGAGTGCTATTTTCTGCGTGTCGTCCTTCTCTGTTGCTCCTATCGCAGTCAGGTAGAGCGTGAAGCGTTGTTTAAATCGTCTCCACTGGTCTTCTACGTTACCGGTCAGTTTCAGCTCGGTGGGAGGCTTTAGCTGCTCCATTTCTCGATCTCGCCGTCAAGGCTCCACACAGTCGCTGCACCGCTCTGTCGTGGCAGTCCGCACCGGCGTCTCAGGTGCTGTAGTAACGGTAGCCAGCCTTAGCTCCTGCTAGCTAAAGTGCTGCTCCCTCACCCCACGCTACACGAGTGTCGGGGTCCGTGTACTCCTGGTACCATGTGTTATTTCTCGTTGATATCATGAGGCGGCTCTCTGTACTTTGTTAACGGCTTTCTTTATTGAACTTTCCAACACCGGACAACCGGTCCCTGTCCCGCTCTCCGAGCGTAGCCCAACTGCGCATGCCCCTGCCCTGCGCCTCACTTGAACAACCCCTGTCACATGACACACAGACAGATCTGTAATACATCACACATGTACACGGACAGCTGTAGATACCACAGACGCGTAGATGTTCTGCTATGTTAAGAAATGTTCCACACATGCGCAGTAGATTGGCATCATAGGATCAGGATTGTG